>JAECXH010000114.1:21310178-21965267 GCA_018152175.1 Drosophila jambulina | reverse complement strand
ATAACATTTTGTTGGTGTTGACGCCGCTGCTGTTTATCTTAATGAAACTTTTTAAATCACTTTTAAGAGCTTCGCTCGGTTTTTGTCGGTCGGGGCTATAAAAGCATACGCTGTATATAGCACATATAGAGTCCAGACCTCTCGGATCTCTTTGATTTAAATGCATTTAATTTTGAGGCATGTGAAAATTAATTACATTTAATTAGCCCGGGCCCCATCCCGTACCGTTCCGAGTCGTTTCATTCCATTCCCTCTGACACGAGCTGCCGTTGCTGTTCGCTTTTAATTGTTTGATAATTTCAATTTTCGTTTATCCGATACACAGGCCAGCACCAGGCAAAGAGCAAGCCAATAAAACTTTTGAGCCATGCCCAGGCAGTAGGTCCGGCTTTATGGGGTGCCCTTCTCGAAAAAAGAGTAGAACGATCCTAAGGTGGCTCGGGGAAGGTCACACGATACTTTAATTCAATTTCAAACGAATTGTACTTGGATATCGGCTTTTCTCAGGTAACCAAATTAAACGGAAGCAACGTTCTATTTTCGTGGTGCTTTGCAAGTATTGAAAGCCACCTTTAACTCTGATTTTAATTTGTATTTGATTCAATTAGGGGAAATCCCTCAGAGTCTTTGCTCTCGTAATCAAGTTTAAAGAAATCTGCTTCTATTAGAATACAACAGTCAGTTGAGTTTAAATGATTCACTTTAAATCGAGTAGTTAACATTATTTTGTGACTGACAGGCTATCAGGTTTGAGCTTTAAAAGAAGTCTCGAATTGATTTCCAATGCTTATGGGTTTGATGACTTTAGGAGTTTCAGCAATAATTATGAAATATAAATATATATATATATCAAAATATATTAATAAAACTATAATGTTCAGTTTAAGTTGTCCGGAAATATTATGAAAGGACATTAATCCTTTCCCACAATTTCAACTTCATTTTTTAATTTTCAAAATGGTATATCTTTCTTTTAATAATCATTATTATAACTAAATCTTACCTATTTTATGTTATATGTACAATATTCAAAAAACATTACCTTCCAAGATAATTTCTTACGATTGTTTTGGTTTTGACATAGATGATCTGATCGAAAGTTACATTTCTATTTAATTAAGGATGTTGTTTTCAAAAGACTTTTCTGTAGTTACTTGTATAAAAAAAAATAATGGTTTATATATTATTAAATTTGTTCCATATGTTAATATAAATAAATATGAAATCACTATTCCAAAGTCACAAACTTGTTCTGTAAAAACACTTTCAATAATAAATTTCTAAACTATAGATTAATTAAATATTTAATAATATAAGAAAAATAATATAATAAATATACATTATATTTTCAACGAGATCCTCTGAACATCCTAAGAACTTACCTCACTCTTCTGATATCTCTCATTTGCCATTAGAAGCAATATTCCATTATAAAGGTGATATGTGCTATGAGACGCACTGAAATATGGCCCCTGGGGTTAATGTCTAGCACTTGGCTCGATTCATTTTTACTACTGCCAAATGGCAATTACTTTTTGTTCTCGAACACTTAAAATGGAACTTGTTTGACTCAAAAAGCCGGCAAGAACCAAACTGAAATAAAAAACACGAGGAATGCTTTCATATGCAATTAAAGTAAATTTAATTAAACTGCGAACGGCGAGTAGTGGAGAGCGAGTGCAAGTTAAGACCTGCTGCTGCCACCTAGATCCGCGAGATCTCTCATCTAGTGACAATTTATGGCACAGTTTGGCATTTGTATAACCAAAACGTGGTCAGAGCCGGGATCGCTGGCGCGCCGAGATCTCTTCATTGCGGCACGCTGAAAACTGTCAACAATTTTGATGAAAATAATTGGCGAGCAGCTGTGGGCGACGACGACGGGCCCAATTACGGGACTGGGGGCGATAAAATGCGTACGTGTTCATAAATATTGTCAATTAGCGAGGGCTCCAGCTCAGGCTGAGGCTCAGCTGAGCAGCAGAAGATCGGGCAGAACCGAAGGAGCCAGGGCTAATTGCAACTGTAACCGCAACAGCAGCCTGCCTGGAGGAAACAAGTTACGCAACAGTCATCAATGGGGATTGAGTTACATTTACGATCGGTCGGTCGATCAGGCGATCAGGCGATCAGTCGGGATGCCTCCTAGCGGCGGCTGGCTTGATTGATCAAACGTTGACAATATGGCACTTACGGGTGCAATCAAAACGAGGATGGATTGCTTGGATGCGCCCGCAATATGGGAACTCTCCCTGCCGGGCCCTGTCCGCGATCATTATTTTATAAAGCGTGCTAACTGCATAGCAAAGCGTTGCCATTGACCATTGCCTGGATGCCGCTTGATTAGCTCTGCTCCCGAGTTTGCCGGGGGCGCCCTGGGATTGATGAGTCCTCTGGTCACGAGCGATTGCAGATTGCACATTCCTCCCTCCGGGCATTTTTTGGCTTTGCCAGTTAATCCTTCAGTTAATTAAATTAATTAAATGCTGCAAGTGCTGCTCTGGGAGTGAAATGGTTGTAGAAAAAGCAAGGAGCCAGTCAGCGAGTTATTGAGACGGTTGGCTCGTAAAATTGCCACGTCGATTTTATTGGTTACACAAGATAGCGTGACTTGTTTTGTCCATAAGTATCTAAATATTATACATTTAACAAGACTTTTTAACTGTGTCCACTTTATTAAAGAAAATGTTATTTTTATTGCTAAGACATTTGTCTCATATATAATAAAGCGTCGTTATTCTATATTATTTTAATTAACAAATCATTTTTAGAACCATTCCTAATTAATAATCAAGCCCCAAACAACATGTTCTTGCTCTTCATATTTTGTAGCCAACATTTTTATTATAAACTATATAACATATGTATATTGATACATATTGACTTATAATTTTATAGATTCTTAAAAAATTCCCCATCGCTTTATTATAAGTATAGCGTCCGACATTTATAAAATTAAAACCGATATTCTAAAATCGTATAAAATAAATAAATATATGTACATATCTCGAAGCAATTCGGTTGTTGCCACGATGATTTAACTTGATTTGTTTTCGTAATCCCTTCTTTTTGGCGTCAAATTGAACATAAGCGGACACCCATCAAAATCGCTGCATTAAATAATAGCTAAGTTTTAGATAAAAAAATTTTTTAAATCCTGAATAAGGCTTCCCAAGCATCGTCTTGACTTATTCTCCAGACATACTTTTTAGTAAGTCAGACATTCTTGTTTTCCAACCAAGAAAGTGTGGGCCATAAATGCACTTCGCATTGACAAGAGCTTTAGTTCCGGCTACTCAGGCGGCAAAAACGTATTAAATAACTAAGTCAAATAACAGAACCATAAAAGACACTCCAGTCAAGATGCGAGGCTGGGTGTTAATCAATTATACGTCACTGGAAATTCGAGACCCGATAACCTGGCCCAAAAGGCACAAAAATGGGTTGTGATCGAGCGGCCACAATGGGTCGCTTTGTCCACAAACAGACCATGCCCAGTGTCTTGTCCGCAGAAACGGTAGCTTCTCGATCAAATGAAGTATTGCTACACAATATTCGTCTATTTTCCTTTTGTTTTCAGCTCGTTTTTATTGGGATGCTAATGAAAACGTCGATTGCATTGTCGCCCAAGAGGGGCTGTAAAACACGAATAACTCAGTTTCAGACTCGTGACATTTGTAAAATATTTTAGCGGCCCAATAAACCCAATTTCACAGCTACTAGTGCGATCACGCCCGATCACTTTCGAGCCATCGCCATAGATCCATGGGTCTGTGTGTGTTCGAAATGATAATTGCCGTCTAATTGCGCCAAAGGCTTCAAGATCGAAGACCGCCGTGGGACAGAAGCTGGCTTTATGTCAGCTCCGCTTTTTTTTTTTAGCCAGGCGCCGCTGGTTGCTGGTGAAAATGTAAGCGTTACCTGGTCACATGTGGCGAGGGCTGACATGCAGACAGACAGACTGGCAGGCGAGCTCTGGTCCTCCGGATGTGAAGCCGTGAGGATGTTGACGTTTAACTGTATCGCTAATTGGACGATTTTAGTTTTTTTTTGCTCCCCGCGTGCCAATCCGCCTCCCAAACATTGTGACAAATGACAACCAGCAATGAGACATTGACGTCCGGCAGGCAGAAGTTGACTTCCTGTAGCGGCTAGCTAAAAAAGAAGCCCAGCTCAACGGTTCAATAGGAATGTAGGTCACATTAAACCGCGCTAATTAATGTCAAAACGCTTTAAGCTCCTGACCAATGCCGTTTTACTTCATTAAAATTCTTCATTAAAGATAATTTCTTGAATCAAATAACGGTAGGTTTGCCACGGATATTAATAACGTGAAAGGAGATGAACAAATTTGGCACAGAAGAGATTTATATAGAGATAAAATGTGCGATGTGATATAAATCAGAGCTGTAAATCGAGCTTAATATCATATGAAAAATATTGTAAAGAATAATGTTGTATACATTACATTACATTGATTATTACTTCTTTAAATTAAAATATTTTAATTCACTTTTTTGTGAATTGTTTTAATTATATTGATCTTATAAATCAAACATAATATCACAACACTAAAAATCCATTTATATATTAATTGACTTTTGACTCAAATATATAGAATGAATATGTCAATATTTTTTGCAACCCCACCCGGTTTTCTAAACAAGATGCCTGCAGTACAATAAAATTACAGCCCTTGACAGGACTACGATAAAGTAAGTATCGCTTCCTTTGTTACTAAATGGAAATCATGCTTTAGCAAAATTTGTGAACCATGCACAAAAATATAACTTATTTAAATTTCTTCTAATCGATCCACAACCGAAAAATAATAACAATCTTTCTTTTACAAGGCGATTTATTATATTATGGGCACAAAAACCGTACCCCAAAACAACTTTACTTAACAAACACTTTCCTTTATTAAAGGTGTCCTCTAGCCTTTGTGGAGCTCCCATAAGATTGACGTGAAAATGCTTAAAGTTTACCTTAAAACAATGAAAGAAATGCTGGTCAGATGCCTGGTCGGATTCGAGAGTCACTTTTGTTCAGGTTGGCTCACTAAATACATACCTTCGTCTGGGGTCTATAAACTAGAGTTATCCAGCACCTGCTGTCCTCAGTCTGGTTCATTACACAAAATCTCGGCTTCTGGGTAAAACATTTTTTAATAAATATTATAAAATGGGAGTTGTCTGCTGCAGGAGGGGGACAAACCAACATACAACGAAAATCGTTTACCAGAAAAACAATTAAACAAAAAGAGAAACAAGGTGAAAAAACTAGGCAAAGGACCGCCGTTAAAGACCCTGAAAAATGTCAACAGTTTTTTCGCTGCTCTCCAGCTTGGAAGCTGCGCCCGGGCGGTGAGTTGCCTCTGATCCAGCCGGACCCAGAGCAGCCCCTCGAACCACGCATCCATGGGCTACACGAACCGAATCCGAGCTGGAATGGGACACGGGCTCACCCCCTCGGTTGGCGATCCAGGCCTGTCATAAAACAATTAAGTTTAATTTTGTCACCGTGCCCAGGCCCAGGCCCCAAGTAGCACCCATATCCCAGTCTCTTTGGCAATTAACGCATGCTTCATAGTTATTGTCGCTGTTTACTTGGGTAATTGGGCACCTGTTGCCTGTGACGACAGTGGAGGGACCACAGCAGGCCAGTCAGAGTGGACTGGGATGCTGCATCGTTTTTCATCAGAAATCGCTGGATTACGACTACATTTTCCTGTTAGTGGTGTAGATTTTCATTCATTATTTCTCTGTACATTCTCTCTCTATCATCAAAATATACATCCCTTTGTATCAAAATACTGAAAAAAAGAATTACTTTATATTTAAAATGTACTGTGTAAATAATGTAAGGATGTCTTAAGGACATCCCGATTTAGTATTTGTTTCCTGTCGACTATCTCTTATTGTTCACTTCGTGGTTTCTACGGGAGGAAACAATCTAAAAATATCTCAGACACACATATACCTTTTAACTCACTTTCGAGTTTTTATGATCCTTTTCAGTTGGGAGTGTGTGAGTTTTTTTTTATTATTTTTTGATAATAATTATGGTCATTTGTGATAATTGTGGACTATTGTGTCATGTCTTGTAGAAGCCGGTGTTTTAGTGCCCCCTTCTTGGTTTGTCTTGAAGCGCACTTTAGTAATAATTGTCATTAAGATAATTAGTTTACTGGTATGTGGCTTGGCCGCCGGCCGTTGGAAGATTTTTTAGTTTATTAAATGAAAAGCTATGGCGAAACACGGAGGCAGCCGTAATCCAGGGATTTACGATGCCAGATAAGACAGCGTTTAGTCCCAGAAAAGTGAAAATCGTTTTCCCAAAAGGGTCGTTAAGGTTGACCACCAACCGTGTGTGTGTGTGTCTGCTCACCTAGAGATCGTAAAAATCTGAAGGGAGAAAATATTTAGTGAATGATAGTATTTGTCTTTAATTGTGTGAAAATTTAAGGCAATTATGAAAAAGATCGTGGCGTTTAAGTCTCGCTTCCCAGACCCAGACTCGATCCGATTTATTCCGAGAATGGCCAAAATGGTGACAACAATGAAAAGGCCCGGCCCGGAATGACAACTTCCTGATGAATGGCTATCCGAATGCCATAAATCGCCTTTGAAATGCTCGTTCCTTTTATCGCGCCACCCAAATAGTTTCCCCAAAGAACTCTCATAATTAAATTATGCAAATTTCGCACTCTCTGTTCGGCGGCGTCATCAAAGCCTAGCAATAAACCACAAAACCAAGCCAAGTCTAGTTAGTTTTCGTGTTTCTGGGCGTTTCCTTTTTTGAGGAACGAGACGCCCAGAGAGACTTGTTAACCTGTCACATCGTTAAAGATTTGATTGATTTTGATTTTGCTCAGGAAGCTAAAAACATCTGGGCAGTCGCCACAAGATCTTAATGAGTGAATAATGTAGCGCATTTAAATGTGTGGCGGGAACACTGAAGTCTAACGCGAAAAAGTATTTCGTTGATTTTTAGAGCAGGCACTGTGGGAAATATTTGTTACATTTTATTGTTTATATTATTTTTGATCTGTATCTTTATTATATAACGCGTTTTTGCCAACTTGATAAAATATAAATAAATCAAGACTCGAATATGGGCCAGATTACACACTGAATATAAGTTCCGAAGGTTGTTTATAAAGTCTGTTTTGCTTTCACTACAACAGGATATCAGTAACCTTTACTACCGATGGACCTCTGAGAAAAATTGATTCTTAAAAATTGGCCTATTTTCGACCTTTAAAAAAAAACATAAATCTACAATCTAAGAAAACTAATTTATATAACTTTTCATAGATATATTTTTTATATATAACTAAAGATATTGAAAGCATACAAAAAAATCGATTCTTTTTTAAAACCGACTTGATAATTGACCGAAATCATTCGAATCTATAATATACACTTTGAAACCGATTCTTCCTTAATATTCAAACTGTAAGATATTATAGCGTGTTTCAGAATTCAGCCTTGGGCATATACATAAGTGCAGCCTTGTCTAAAATCATGGTTGAGCTTTAGCTTATAACCTTGAGCTCGTATTATTATTTTATTATTATTATTATTAATGATTATTTTATTACGATATTTTTAAGTGATATTCAAATGATTACAAAATTTGCATTTAGTAATTGAAAATATTGAAATAGTTTAATAATAGCCAGTAAACCTAATTTTAATCGCAAAAATACAGTTTTATAGAACATATCTTTAATAAGGTTTTCTCTTTTATTAATTTTTACATTTTAATCTTTTTTCACGCCTTTTCTGCCAGTCTATCTACACTTGCACAAACTTTAGGTAATCGCTCATTTTCTAGCAGCTACAGCGGCAACCCCAACGAACCAGTTTGCGTTGGCGACAACTTTGCATTCCCCTTGACGGGAAAAAAAGATTTGTTCAATTCTCCGTAGATTTATGACTATTCTCCACACAATTTCTCAATAAGCAGATCATCGTCCGTTCTTGCTCACACACTTAGCTCCCTCGATCTGGATCTCTCTTTCTCCTTCGCTCATTAGCTCACATCTGAGGCGATTCCAATGAAATGTGTTTTCGAATAAAAATGGTCCATGCGATGCGATCGAATTTAAATTGAAAAATTTGATTTTAATTCTTGCATTTGAAATGTGTTTTCATTAACATAATTAACGCCGAATTAAATGTTTAGTATCTGTCGCCCTCTCCCGCTGTCCCCGTGGCAGGTTTTCGGTTAAGCTGTTGTAAAAATAAATAAATTACATTTTACAGCGAGGAAAGTTCCCTTGAGACCCTAGGAGATGCGACACGCTGACAGCCATTCGTCAGTCCATTAAATTTGTGTGTGTTTTTGTGGAGCGTATTTTTTGTTTTTAGGATGCATTAAAAGTCAAACGATCTCGGGCGTGTTTGTTTCTTCACTTTCGAGTGTCTCTCGATTTGGGGGGTCCGTGGGGGATCGAAGACGCTTTGGGACCCCGAGAGGTCTCCCCCCTTGATTTATGCTTGTGGCTCATTTATATTGAAATTTGATATATTTAAGCACACGCGGTTCATTTTGCAAAAGCCGCCGGCCCCACTTCGTATTTTATATTCGAATTAATTGAAATGATTGTGATCTACAACATCGTCGACTCACGGGGCTCACATATGTATATAGCCACTTTGGATCGGTATATATATCGCCGTGAGTATCGCTTTGTCTCCTTTGTCTTTGGTCTCGTTTCCATCCATATAAATTATATCCCAGGCAGACAATAGTACAACACCTCCTAAACGCTCTTGATAGATGGCCAGAGGCCTCTTTAGTTACAGTTTTAATGCCTTGGCCTGACAAACCCATAAATGTTTTGGGGCGTGCAGATCGTTGTAGGGTTGTGATTGTAGGCGTTTATATAAGATTTGCATTAAGTTTTAGTCTCTTTTTTATATTTTCTTTTTACAATTTAAAGATTGCTGAGGGAACATAGGTTAAAATATTTTTTGGGGTTCAAAAGTGAGCCGACTAACCTTATATTAACAGTTTTTTCTTTTGATTATTATATTCGGAAATAGGAATTTAAATAAACCAAGAAACATAAGAATATAGACGACAGTTCGTAACGTAATGTAAATTTTTAAAGAATTTAAAGTGATTTTCTTAATTATTAGTTCAAAGCAAAAAAATATATGTTTACTTTTTAAACATTTTAACTAAATGTATATTGTTTTAGTAATTAAATAAAAGATAGACTTTTTCTTTTTTCCTCTTTAGAAACTAGAATTGAATATAACATTTACAAATATATGTTTTTTTTTGGGATCCGATTGTGTTTAATCTTAATATGTGTCAAAACTATTTGATATTCAGAAGTTTTTCTACAGAGTACTAAATTTGTACGAAGTTTGAAAACTCTTTATATTCGTACTTATGGAGCTAAGTTAAATGTGGCATTATTTTAGTTAGAATTAATTATGATTAAGGAATATATTTGCAGTTTAGGACTATCTTATTTTATAAGTTTATTTTGTTATGACAAATGATTAATTTATTTTTAATTATGTATATGCTTATATGCTTATATATAAAAAATACAAATGTAAATATCTATTTTATAAAATGTGATCTTTTTTTTTTGTTTTAGTTTCGAGAAAAGGACTTAGTTCCTATAATCCATTTGATTTTGTTAAAAAAAAAGTCCCAATCGAAAGAAAAGAAAATTGCATTTATGATCCTTTCCAGATATACATATACATTTATTCGTAACCCCAAGTTTAAATGCAAAAATCATGGGCCCAAAACACATTTGTCAAGCTACACAAAACGAGGCACACATTATATTACGAAGAACCCGGAGAGGCGAAAACAAAGGTCCAGCCAACTAAGCAGTTAAAACAAACCTGAGAGCAGATCAGACCATCCAGTGGGGACCGGAGGAGAGGCCATCACAGGGCAAGTTGATCACCCGCTGACAGAAAATCACTTGGCAACGCGGCTGATCATTAACCGATAACACATGACATTAAAGGGGTTCACAAAGAAGAGGTTTTAAACGCACACAAAATAAGATAAATACCGACCACCCCAATGAGGAGGAACCCACCGAGTCCGACAGAAACGAGCAAACGAGCGGAAAATTAATAGTGTGAACACATGAGGGGATAGGAGGAGCTGGGGAGCTGGGGAAGCTGGGGGAGCCGCGGGAGCGGGAGCAGCAGGATGAGCGAGAAGCAAGGTAGATCTGGGCATCTGAGATAAGTATCAGCTTACATTGGAGCCGGGCCGCAGAACGACGACGGACGGTAGTAGGGAGTTGGAAATTTGTCAAAATGTCAACGGGTGAAACAGTTTTGGAACAGTTCAGCCGGCGACTGGATATGCGGTGAGATTCGATGGGATGCTTTGGTTCGGGACTGGGGCTGGGGGACCTCTTATGGAGCAGCCACGTAGCTTTTGTAAAACAAACCATTAGCAGCTAATAAATATTAGTCATGCGACAAAGCAAAGTTTCTGCGTCTGTCCGGAGGAGGAGGAGGGAGGCCCGAGATCTTACGGTCTCGATGATTTAGTGAGAGTAATTAAAACTTAAGTTTCCTTCGCTTCGCATATGTAAATGATCTCGCGGAATTCCACGAAAATCCAACCGAACCGAAAAACGAAATACGAAAACGAATAAGAGAGTTTTTCAGCTAAGGTTAAACAAGTTTTGGTGTTTGCTCCTCACCACCGGGTTCCATATATCCACATATATCCACATATAATTATAATGAATCGCCTGTTTAATTGAAATTTATGCAGATCGTGGGTAACCGAAGCGACCAGCGCGTGTTGACAGTCAGAGTGCCATCAATTATTGGACCGAGGACCTATACTTTAAGAACTGGCCACCGTTATACCTCGGCTAACTGACCATCCTGATAGTATCGTTTTGTAAATGATCGCCTACAAATTGTGTACAAGATTATGGAAGCTGGCACATTAGAAACTCGATTCGTAAAATGGCAATTACGAGCGGAATCCACATCCTTGTGAGTCACATCTTCCCCAAGTTGCCGGATCATGTAGCTGTAAATGTATACCACTTAATTTTGCCTTTCTGGCACTTTCCTGTCCTGATTTCTGGCCGTGTGTCACCACCGGCTTAGCTTAACTCTCTTCTCCGGTACTTTGGAGTCCTCCGTCCGCGCTGGCTGGTTATTTATTAGCTTTTCATCCAATCACAAATCACCTGAAGCATTTTGTTCTGTACATTTTTATGGTGGCTACTGATTGTGTGCAAGTGTAAGGAAATAGCCTTGGTCTGAAGCGTTTATTTATTTACAAGGAGGATGTGTGTATGACCTGCGTTGTCCAAATGCAGCGGTGCTTATTTAAGCAGAAGATTTTCAAAATTAAAAAAAAAAAATTTGTTATTATTTCTTTTTTTTTAACAAGTCGACGTTTACTTACCCTTTTTAAATTTTCATGAAATACATATATTCCAAACCGATTTAAAAACTTTGGAACAAAAAAAATCTATTTTGAGGAACTGTTATTTGTTACGTATTTTGATTAAACAATGGAACAGACCAGTCCTCTTTTCGGTCAAGCTTAATGCTTAGAGGTATGCTTTTTTGTAAAAAATTTCGATATTCTGAAGCTGAATTTTAATTTATAAATTTTATAATACATTAGGATTTTAATAGTTCTGAACCAGATTGGAATGGGTTAGTATTTAAATCTTACTTAGGGAATGCAATTGGGAAAAAGGCACTGAATGCTCTTTCGTTAAAATCTATTTGGTATCTCAGAATGTGTTTAATATATAAGGAAATTGATTATTTTTAAAGCAAATTAAGACAAAAACAAGGCATATAAACATATTTTAAATCTTGGACATTTTTTAAGTATTATTAAAATACAGTTCCAAACTTGTATTTGAAAAAATGTTCCTATTTTATTTATTAAACTGGCTTTTTTTGGGATGTCTCTTTCTAAATAAACGCATTATAATAAAAATACAGAATTACAAATATTAACATGGTTTTGTTGTAAGAAAGCTTAGGGTCATTTTTCTGTGTTCGAATCTGGCATCAGAAATCGCCCATTACCACAGGATTTCAAGATATTTGAGGTTATGTATCTGAGTTGTTATAATAATTTTATTGGCTTTAATGTTTGGATCTTTCCACTCCCCAGGCTTGCCAAAAAATTTTAAGATGCCTAATTAATTGGTTTTTTAAATTCGTTTCTATTTTTTGTTTAATTTAATTTAATTTGTTATATATAATTTATATTTCAATATTTTCCTCCATTTTAAATACACTATTGGAAATCATCATAAGCTTCTTAGCTCTTTTAAATGCAAACCCTTAGCACTTCAGGTTTTCCTTTTCCTATTCCTGTAACGTAACATCTAATATTTGCCATTATTATTTGCGATACCCTGTAGTTTTACCCAAGATACATCCCATATTGTTCAGCAAAAGATGCACTGACCATTCGTGTCACCTTTAAATATGGTCGCTGCGCATGCGCATAACCGCAAGATTCACACATGCCTGGGAAAGAGACGAGGATGTGCGGATGGGAATGTGAATGTGTTTGGGGGACAAGGGAAATACATTTTAAAAATTTAACGATGCGCACATTTTATTATCGCAATTAATTACAAAAACAACGCAGCCGAAAAGAAATCTTAGTCACTTTATCTGAGCCCAAGGAGAGAAAAGCTGAGAAAGAAGGCAATGAGCGGGACAGGGCGAACGGTGGAGTGGCAGAGAGATCCGAGCGATCCGAGCGATCTGAGGGCTGCGATAAGCTTTATGATAGATGAGACTAGTAAAATGCTACTACCAAATGGTTCTCGACTCGGAGATCGCTGCTCCTGTCGTAATTGGAGGCGCGACAGTTTGTCTCAGCAGTCAAACCCGGTTAATGGGAGAGCACTGAGCCGGAGAGCGACGAGTGCAGGAAACCTGTTTCTCGACCAATTAAATTCGAGTGAGAGAGATCGAGCCGGGCTTTAGGCCTGGCCAAGAGATGTCGACGGCTGCTGCGGGCCATAAGGCCAAGACATTTCGAGTTTCGACGCGCACCGCGACAGTTCCCGCTCCGAAGCGTCTGCGCCAAGTCTGAGTTTCGGTTTCCTCGGCGGCCCACGTACAATTGATTCTTCCCCGATCCGAGGAGTGTAGAATGGGTTTTAAGCACGCCATGCTGCAGCGCAGTTACGAGCTGTCGCCCTCCCCGGCGCGCACACCACCGATGCCAGCCAATGCCACCACCAGAACCACCCACGAGGCAGCTCCTCCGGCGGCGGCAGCTGTGCCGCCCGTTCAAGTCACCGACTTTAGCATCAGTCGGATTCTGGGCAAGGAGCGTAAAAGTGTCCAAGATGCAAGCACCAACATCCTCGATCTCTCCAAGAGCAGCAGCAACGTCAGCAGCAGAGGCAGTGACCCAAGGACAGCTCAACCAGGAGGATTACCCCCAGCAGGGCCGGTGTTGTCGTCACCCTACGGCTGCTACTCCATGCTGCCTCCGGATCTGGTGGCCATGGCCAATGCCACCCAGTTCTATGCCAAGTTCTTTCCACACCTGTTACCCGCCTATGCAGCGGCAGCCGCAGCTGCAGGACTCAGCACTCCACCCACCTCTCCATATCAGCAACCTCTCCCGCAGCAGCATCCGCCCCAGCTCCAGCCCCAGCAGAAGCGCTACTTTGCGCCCTATGTAATTAATAGTCAGCAGCAGCAGGTGCAGCAGGTCCGTGCCAAAGGCACTGCCTGCACCCGTCTGGACTGCCAGGAGTGCCTCGACTACTACCAACGACTGCAGGCTGGATACAAGCAATCGACGCCCCTGATATCGCCGGCTGCCTCATCAGTGAGCAGTTCCAGCGGCGTCCTGCGGCCAGCCAGGGAACTGGCCATGACTGCCGCCGGAGGATCCGTCACCAGTAACATTTCCCTGAGCTCCGTCACCAATCTAAATCTGAGTCTGAACATGGCTCAGACAGCAGCTGTGTCCACTGTCGTTGGCAGCAGCGCAGGAGTTATCGGTGGCTACAACACAGCTGCAGCCGAGGAGATCAGTTACAAGTGCAGGATATGCGAAAAGGTCTTTGGATGCTCCGAAACTTTGCAGGTGAGCATTGGGTAAACTAGAAAAAATTACGTTCTCAAAGAAAGATTAGGATTTATATGAAGTAGGGATCGATTGGTGTTCGTACAAAGTAAAATAATAAAACAAGTTCCTTATTAATATAATTTGCTATTACATTCTATAGAAAATGGATTATTGTACCCCAGGGGTATAGGAAGGCAATCACTGTACCATACATCTTTATCGCTGAGCTCATTTTTTAAGAACTATTTCAAAAACTATCTAGCTCCATAGGCTCGATGAGTTTAAACTTCTGTTGTTTAACACACCAAAAAATATATATATAAAAATCTAAAGGTTTTGAAAAGATATCTAGCTATTTAACATGTACCTTAATTTATGCATGCTTTTTCACCTTGGAATACAGTGAAAAAATGTCAAAATGCTTAAAAAACAAGGAGGAAATTGAAAATATAAACTATTCGACATAATCTTACAGAACGAAAATTTTTTTTTTATTTAAGAAGAAAAGTAGAATACAAAAATAAGTTTACGGGAATTTTAAATTGTTTTCTTTTTCTTGCCATAAGCATTCTAATTAATACAATATTCACTTAACTCAGGAATTAAATAAAATTTTTTAAAGAGTCTATTATACGGTCGATAGAGATCTCTTTGATAGGATTTTAAATAGTTTAGCTCTTGAAATAAATACAATAATATATTAAAATCTATAGTAGAGTCATATAATTTTCTTTAATTCGTACAACAAAGAATGTACAAAATTAACTGAAAGATATTAAACATGAAGAAATGAACTTATAAATTGAATATTAAAATGTACTTCTTATAATAATTCGAATTACCCAAGTCTTTCTTCAATTAAATTAAAGATTTTATCACAAATTCAAAATGGCGAATTTAATTCTTGGTAATTTCTTTGCTTTAAAACCATTTTAAATAAGCTTTTTGTTATTTACTGATTATTCTTGAACTAAATAATTCACATCAGTAAAACAGTTATTATTTCGATAACAAAGTCGATTTGAAACATCGAGCTACATGTATCCAGAAAACATATTTAACCTTTCTTACGGCCATATATAAACCAAAATATCGTTTTTCCAATTCTCCAAGTGAATTCTCGAGATCTTTAGTAAACTGGTTTCTCCGCCAAATGAAAGGGGCGGGACTTAGCCGATGGAGAAACTAGGGGCGGAGCCTCCAAGTGAGCAAGACACAGAGAAGAGAGCTGAGAAGAATTTAGTACCTTATGCAAATATCAGCAACTGTAGCGGGTATCTCAAAATGGAGTCTTCCGAAAACCGAGGCCAAGCGACCGAGAACTGGTTTTACGCATGGGTGCAGGGCGTTGCTACCAGATTCGTTAGAGAGAGAGAGAGGGTCTTAACGAAGCCACACAAAATGGCCACGGCTTCAGTTTCAGCCCAAAATGTAGGGCAATTTCTTCAAACTCAGTTTATTCATTTAAGAAAATACTTTGAAGTTTTATAAGTTCACCTAAGATTGGTAAATTTATGAAGTTTCTGTATTAACTTTTTGGGGTATTTTATTTCAAACTAATACCAATAATTTTGAAGATTTAACTAGATAAACTAATCAGTATATTTTTTTCGCTCTTTTAGGCCCACGAAAAAACGCACAAATCGCCGCGCTACGAATGCTCGGACTGCGGAAAAGGCTTCTCCCAGTTGCGGAACTACAAGTACCACCTGTCCGTGCACCGCGGCACCAAGGAGTTTGCTGCCGAGTGTCCCGAGTGCGGCAAGACCTTCAACGACAAGGGCTACCTCAGTAGCCACATGAAGATCCACCGGAACCGCAAGGAGTACGAGTGCCCCTACTGCCCCAAGTCGTTCAACCAACGGGTGGCCTTCAACATGCACGTCCGCATCCACACAGGCGTAAAGCCGCACAAGTGCTCCGAGTGCGGAAAGAGGTTTTCCCGGAAGATGCTCCTCAAGCAGCACATGCGCACCCACAGCGGCGAGAAGCCCTACCAGTGCTCCGTGTGCGGAAAGTCCTTTGCCGACCGCAGTAACATGACGCTGCACCATCGCCTGCACTCTGGGATCAAGCCTTTCAGCTGTCCCCTGTGCCCCAAGGCCTTCACCAAAAAGCACCACCTTAAGACACACCTCAACTACCACACTGGCTGCAAGCCCTACGTCTGCCCGCATCCCAACTGTAACCAGGCCTTTACGCAATCCAGCAACATGCGCACCCACGCCAAGAAGTGCCAGTATCGTCCTCTGGAGGGAGCAGCCACTGCATCCCTTCCTGCTGCGTCGGCGAAGTCTTCTCAACAACTGCAAATGCCGGTGCCGGCCACTTTGGCCGTTGCCATGGCGACGTCTCCGGCGTTCGCGATGCCAATGCCACCACCACCTGGACCACAGGCGCCGGCTCAGCAAACCCTGCTCAGCAACCTGAGGACATTTTGAAGGTCTGAAAGGGGAATTAGAATATATGGAGCATCAAAAGGTGCTGAATCTACCAAAATTGTAAAAATACTTTTAGTTTTCAGTTTGTTGTTACTCATTTTAGATCTTAAATTTATTTACTTTAAATATTTGATTAAATATAAGTAAATTTCGTGTCTTTATCTTTATTTAGTCATATCGAAAAGAATATAAGAGAAAAGATATTTTTGCTAACCAAGTTCTATAATCCTTTATTTAAAAAAAGGAATATAAATATAAAAAGGATTTTGTCAACAATAAATTAGAATATAAATTGATTACAAATAGTTGAATTTGAATTTAATTCTCAGAATGTCAAGCTTTTTACCCTCAGTAAACATTGAAGACACTTTTCATTTATATACATATATATACATATATATATATTATTTAAATTATTTTGTTTAGTATATGCAATATTTATAAGTTATTGCACCAGTCACAATACTATTTATTTTTTATTCTAGAATTTGCCTGTTCTTTAAAAATTATATATATATATATATATATTATATGTATATATATTTAATTCTTAAATATTACAAACTATCGTAATTTAACGTTCAAATATCAATTTTATATAATATTCGAAATATGCTTTTAAATTTATTCGACTTTTTCCGCATGAGTATCGTAACGCCTATAGACCGTTGAATATATCGAACTTCGGGTCAAATTTTGGATGTGGCTTTAAGCCCTAAAGTCTTGTAAGGAACCGTAGCACAATTGAGGTCAATACATATTAAGTATCCCAATCTAGTACACATATGATTTACTTTCATTATAAAAGTTGTTTAAAAATCAATTTCGACCAAAACAGTGTCTCATACATTATTTAGCATCTCGGTGTTAACAAAAAAATAAAGGAAAAACAGGTAGAAAAATAACTTTCAACTAAACTAGTAAGTACATTTTTTTACAAGAAAATTCTAACAAAAACACATTTGAAAATCTATTTATTATACATGCTTTTAGGTTCTTGTTGATCGATAGAAAACATTCAAGAACGTAAAGTTTCAATAATGGGTAGCAATTCCAACTTGAATGATCTTATGGAATCATTGAAGCTAAAAGAAAGTGCAGAGTCGTTTATGAGGCTTGATCGCTACCCTCCCTATTCGCCATTCTATGGAATCATGGGAGTTGTGTTTTCCAGTGTATTCAGTTCGTTTGGAGCGGCTTACGGCACTGCTGTCGCTGGGACCGGGATATCAGCCACAGGCGTTGTGCGTCCAGAATTGATCATGAAGTCAATTATACCGGTGGTGATGGCGGGAATAATAGCCATCTACGGCCTTGTGGTTTCTGTGCTGCTATCGGGTGAGCTAGGACCTTCGACTCAGTACTCGCTACCTACGGGATATGTGCACATGGGAGCAGGACTCGCCACAGGACTCTGTGGCTTAGCTGCTGGTTATGCCGTGGGAGAGGTGGGCGACAGTGGGGTGCGACATATCTCTGAGCAGCCACGCCTCTTTATTGGAATGATTCTTATATTGATTTTCGCAGAAGTTTTGGGTCTTTACGGGCTAATCATCGGTATATATTTGTATACTGTGAATATAAGAGCATAAACTGTTTAAAATATGTATGTAGAAACGGCTTAAGGGAATAAAAATGTTGGTCACAAGTTTTTAAAGGATACGTTTTTGATCCCTTTGTGATGGGCGTTCTTTTTTATTTAATGCGTGAAGAATTGGGAACTGAGTGCACATCGAAGTAGCTTTCTTACTTGTTTTTGAAAAGTAAAAAAATCTTTACTTAAATTTTTAAACATTTAATCATTTTAAATACAATTATAGTGTGCTAGCGCTTTTTGTTTTCGTTTTAAAGTTATTTTTGTTTAATTAATGCTTAGTATTGCATTAAAAAATCCATTTAAAATTAAATTTACTTAGAACATATAGTAAATCTAAGGGGCCATAAGATTTATGTAATATAAGTTATTTTTAAGGCTATTAGCTACATTCAAACAGTGCCTCAGATTTTTTTGGGTAGTCGTTTGGTGAACAACAACAATTGTAAAACATTTGGGAACAGCTATAAAAATAAAAATATAATCCAACAAATTAAGTGGGCATCATACAGCAAAAAATACGTAAGTACATAAAAAAGTAGCTAAATAACGAACATTTTTGCTTAGAAAATAGCTATAATTCCCGCTAGCCGCTGGTTTACAATTTATTTCCCCTTGTGCATTGAAAGTAGCCAGATTTAGCGGGGAAAAGGCTAAATTCGCATTATATTTCCACTGCTCTGGCCACACTGTCAATTGGCGATTTTTTGTTAGTAATTATTAATTTTACGCGAACGGAAAATACAAAAAGGAAGAGCCAAAAGCATTGGGAGGACTCGAAGACTCAAAGCAGGCGAAGCCTAAACTGCCGGGCACCTGCCGGCGACCAAAATTGATTTAGGAAAGCTTTCAATCCGGCCAATTTCATCACATATCACAATTTCATCACTGCACACGTGTCTGAAGCTTTGGTTCTCCGATCCTATATCAAGTCTAGGCGATTTCCGGACTGCAGTCTGGAACGCCCGTCTGAAATCGACACACCGGGAAGGCTTAGATTAATCCTAGACAGGCTGAGCACGTCAAAGAGCCGACCGCAGGAGAAGGAGGAGGTGCTGCACGAAAGTGGCGGCGGTGGTGGCAATAGCAAATTTCTCTCAGCCATGGACGAGTATTGGCAGCAGCTGACCAATTTTGGCGTTCGTGGAGGAGCAGCCACCAATGGCCATGGTCACGAGGCAGCGGCGCAGGCTTCGGGAAACAGCGCCAGCGGAGCTACTACCAGCGGCAACAGCAACAACAACTATGTGAACTTCAATCAGTTCATTCAACAGCACAACCTGGGCGGAGGGTCGTCGCCTACTGCCAGCGCCGGAACAATGCAGCACCCACTGAGCAGCGGCAATAACACGAACTACAACATCGGCGGCGGAGGAGGAGCCTTCGGCCTAAATCCGCCAGTGGCTTCGATAGGAAATTCCAGCAGCTTTGGGCATGTGAGTGTGTAGCAAATGGGATTTTTATATAATTTTATTTATTAAAGGGTTACGCCTTATGGGAGTAGCACCGTTATATCAACACATAATAATCTTGTTTGTTTCCACAGCTATATTCACAGCCCATGTTTCCATCGTACCAAAATGGCGATGGCACCGCCTCCTTTAGTAACAACTATGATGATACCTTTTCGAATCTGTATACACCGTTCGGCAATAACCCCTTTGACTTCAGCTCTTCCAAGCTGCAGGCCTCAGCCCCCGAATTTGTGCCCAATTTGGCCAAGCTGAGTCTAAACGAGGTGCCGGCCGCGGCAGCGACGACGCCAAACGGGAACAGGAACATCACTGCCAGCCAAGAAACTGCCATTAATGTGACGGGAACAAGGGCAACACAACCGGGGGGAAGCGGTGGTTCAGGAGGCGGAGAGCCCCACCACCTGCGCTTATCCGCCAACAATTACGAAAGAGACCGCGGTGACAGAGACTCGCGACCGGGAAGTACCAGGCAGCAGCGTCGCTCTGACTACCGCGACGACCGCGAGGATCGATACGAGCGAAACGATCGCAAGAAACCCCAGAAGCAGCAACGCTACGACAATCATAGGAGCAACAAACGAAGGGACGACTGGAATCGCAATAGGGACCGCATCAACGGTTTTCCCCGGGCCGCCGACGAGCTGGACACTAGCAATGAGAGTGCTCAGCCGTCGCCCGAAAAGCAACAATCGACGCAGCAGCAGCAGCAAATCTCCCCACGGAGAGCTGTGCCGCCTCCACCGGCGGCGGATAATGAGAAGCTATCGCAGCGAGAAAAACTTATACGCGATATCGAGCAGCGGCGACTGGAGTGCCTCGTTTGTGTGGAGGCCATCAAGGCGCACCAGCCGACGTGGTCCTGCCAGAACTGCTACCACGTTCTCCACCTCAAGTGCACTATTACCTGGGCGAGCAGCTCCAAGTCTGATGTCGGCTGGCGGTGTCCCGCCTGTCAGAATGTCCTCCAAGAGCTGCCGCGGGAGTATCTCTGCTTTTGTGGAAAACTCAAAAATCCGCCGGTGTCCCGTACAGAGTTGGCCCACAGCTGTGGTGAGGTCTGTTGCCGGATCGAGGGCTGCAGCCATGCTTGCACACTTCTATGCCACCCGGGTCCCTGTCCACCGTGCCAGGCCAATGTGGTGCGCAGCTGTGGCTGCGGACGCAGCTCCAAGACCATGCAGTGCGCCATGAAAGAAGATCTCCTCTGTGGTGAGATCTGTGACAAGGTGCTCAACTGTGCCGAGCATCGGTGTCGCGCTGAGTGTCACGCGGGCAAGTGTGCTGCTTGTGCGGAGCAGGTGGAGCAGCACTGTCACTGCGGCAAGCAGGAGCGCCAGGTGCAGTGCACGCGCGAGAACCAGGATAAGAGGAGCTACTCGTGCAAGGAGAGTTGCGGGAAGCCCCTGCCCTGCGGTAACCACAAGTGCAAAGACTCGTGCCACGCGGGCAGCTGTAGGTGAGTACATCCACTCTGGGCACCTCGGTTCTACGTTTTTTAACATTATATTTCCCTCTTTAGGCCTTGTAAGCTAAGTCCCGAACAGATAACCAGCTGTCCGTGCGGTAAAATGCCGGTGCCGGCTGCACAACGCTCGAGCTGCCTAGATCCCATACCAACTTGCGAGGGAATCTGTTCGAGGACGCTGCGCTGCGGCAAGCCAGCTCATCCTCATCAATGCGCCAGCAAGTGTCATTTGGGCCAGTGCCCGCCGTGTCCCAAACAAACGGCTGTCAAGTGTCGCTGCGGCCACATGGATCAGATGATCAAGTGCCGGCAGTTGTCCACTCGGGCAGACGATGCCCGCTGCAAGCGACGCTGCACGAAGAAGCGCAGCTGCGGCAAGCACAAGTGCAACGCGGAGTGCTGCATTGACATTGATCACGCCTGTCCGTTGCCCTGCAACCGCACGCTAAGCTGCGGCAAGCACAAGTGCGATCAGCCCTGCCACCGAGGCAACTGTCCGCCGTGCTATCGCAGTAGTTTCGAGGAGCTTTATTGCGAGTGCGGGGCCGAAGTGATATATCCGCCGGTACCGTGCGGGACCAAGAAGCCGCTCTGCAAGCGACCCTGCTCGCGATCACATCCCTGCGAGCATCCGCCGCAGCACAACTGCCACTCGGCGGCCACCTGTCCGCCCTGCATGATTTTCACCACCAAATTCTGCCATGGCGGTCACGAGCAGCGAAAGACTATTCCCTGCTCACAGGCCAACTTTAGTTGTGGCCTGGCGTGCGGCAAGCCCTTACCATGTGGCCGTCATAAGTGCATCAAGCCCTGTCACGAAGGCGCCTGTCAGAGTGCCGGCGAGGTGTGCCGTCAGAGCTGCACTAAGCCTCGGACGCTCTGCGGCCATAAGTGTGCCGCTGTCTGTCATGAGGGCGCCTGTCCCGAAACGCCGTGCAAGGAGTTGGTAGAGGTTCAGTGTGAGTGCGGCCACCGAAAGCAGAGTCGCAGCTGCCAGGAGCTGGCCCGCGAGCACAGTCGGATTGCCACCGCCCAGCTGGCCTCCTCCATGGCGGAGATGTCGCGCGGCAACTACATGGAACTGAGCGAAATCCTTGCCCCGGCCAAGACCAGCAAATCGAACCGAACGTAAGGGATGCATAGAGTTACAAACATAATATATTTTACATAATAATAATTTCAGTTTGGACTGCAACGACGAGTGTCGTCTGCTGGAGCGTAATCGCCGCCTGGCCTCTGCCCTCTCATCGGGCAACCCGGACACGAAGCAAAAGTCGTTGACCAAGTACTCAGAGTTTGTCCGCGGCTTCGCTAAGAGGAATCCGGCTTTGACCAAGAGCGTGTACGAGACGCTGAGCGATCTGGTAAAGCTGGCCAAGGAGAGCAAGCAGCGGTCTCGGAGTCACTCCTTCCCCACGATGAACCGCGAGAAGAGGCAATTGGTGCACGAGCTATGTGAGATTTTTGGCATTGAATCGGTCTCCTACGACAAGGAGCCCAATAGGAATGTTGTGGCCACGGCCCACAAGGAGAGGGTAAGTCCAAATAGAAAATGAATTCCCGTGTTAAGTTTGCCCTTGACCTTAATTACTCACTTTCAGTGCTGGCTACCTGCCACGAGCATCATGGAGGTGCTGGCTCGTGAGTCTGGACAACGTCGAGTCCCTGTGCCCAGCAACAATGCATGGAGCTTAAAGAAATAGAGCAAATTCATCGTAATATAAACGTAAATACTGTTGGACGGAGGAAGGTGGCTTAGAATGAAATATTTGTCGAGCCTAAAACGGAGGCAAACCGGAAGAAAGCTCTTTGAGAGGACAATACGTTTACACTAGCGAAGTCGATATTGCAAGATTTGCCACCGTATATTTTGTAAATTATAACGAAAGTTAGCTAAAATCTAGAATGCATAAATATGTTGAATATTGAATGGATACACAGAGCAGAGTTATGGAAAATCTTGTTAACCAATTCTGTTTCATGATGAATTTATCGAAAATCAAAACCTTCTGAGCCCAAAACTAAATAAGAAAAAATGTATACCGGAGGGAAAAATAAATAAGCATATAGAGCAGAGGGAAAAGTTGCGTTTAATTTATTCGGCAAGCCGAAGTTTTGCAGTTTGCAATTGCACTTTGCAGTTGAATTGATTTGATTAACTTGGAATTCGGTCTAAGAAATCTTACTGATAGCTTATCAAATATTTACAAAAACACCAAGCTTTTTTTAATTTTGAATAATTATTCTAATCTGATAATTATTTTTTTGAAAATTTCAGAAACAATATAATTTCTTTAACGGTTATAAATGTTCTCTTATCAACTGTGTATAAATCATGGTTTTTCAGGGGTTTCCAGAGGTAGTCTTTATGTAGAAAACACAGTTTAATAGTATAAAGCTCCAAAGGGACCATAATTGACTACGAGGAAAGCTCCAGACCGTTCCTCTCCCTGGGCTTGCCAGTTTACTTGCTCCGGCACAACGGGTGCTCCAGTTGGGAATTCACCGCCTGGACGGTAGTGGAATTCTTACCGTCGACTGTTGTTGGTGAGCTGGCGTAGCCGGGATTGAGAGGGGTCTTCCTCAGCAAGGACGAGGTTTCCTTCTTTTGTAATTTTGGCCCTAGAGGCTCCGATGGTGGAATAATTTTGCTGAAAGCGCCAGAGAGCTCTTGCTTCTTGCCGGTGGACGGTTGCTGCTTGGGCTGGCGGAGTTGCTCCCAGTCCAAGGCCATGCTTTTATGGATGTCCTCCCCGAATACCAGGAAGGGCGTATTTGCCTGGCTCACATAGACGCTCACCAGCTCCGTGATCTGTAGCTCAATCTTGGGCAGCTTGGCCGAGATGGCCTTGCGCTCCTTCTCCTCCTTAAGCAGCTGGCCGCCGCGATTGTTGAATCGATTTGGATCGTTCGCCTTGGCCACCAGTGCCTCCATGCGAGCCCACAGCTCAGCCCGGTGGGCGTAGAGGTCAAAAAGCTTTTTGTTGCTGCTGTAGAAGTCCTTAAGACCATCCAATTCCGTCTCGTGTAGTTCCAGGATATCTTCGCTCTCGCAATCGGTAAAGTAGCTGGTGAAGAGTTTGCGCTCCTGTGGGCCCTTCAGGGTGAGATCCCACCACGTCTTGATTTCAGCACGCACTTCTTCTATATAGGTCTTCAGGTTTTTACTACGGATTGCTTGGCAGCGCTGCAGCTCCTCAAGAAGCACGTTGTATGTGCCCTGTGTGTATGCCATGGATTCCCGCACCCTCTGCTTGGTAAAATCGTCAGTCTCTGGGATCCGTGTCCACAATACTGTAATCTTCTCGCGCATGGCATCGATGTGCTCGTGTAGCTCTTGGACTTGTTGCGCATATTCCTTCTGCATGTGGCGTAGCTGCGACAAGACCTCGTGTTTGGGGGACTGATTTTCCTGGCACAGAAGATGCACCTCAGAGTCTGTAATGGGAATAAGTTCTAATGTTTTCATGTTAGTCCGGATGCTGTCACGCAGCAGATCAATCTCCTTCAGGCGCTCCACTCGCTGGTCGCGCAGCTTCGCGAGGTGATCCCGGAACGCGTTCATCTCTTCCGGCAGTGGCAGAGGATCTTCCGGTAGGGAAAGCGGTTCTTCGTCCAGTTCCTCACAGAGCTGATCCTGGTGCAGCAACAGCTCAGAGATCTCGGCACGGCGACTGGCCAGCTCCTCGCGCAGGTACTCAATGCTCTTGTTCAACTCCAACTGCTTGATGACCAGGGGAACGTCATCTGGCCCCTCGTGGGTGTCCACCGTCTTGTGGAGCAGGCGCGTGAGGTCACTGGCCTCTGCCCGCAGGCCGGCGATCACGTCAAGGATCGTCTGCTGCTTCTCCCGCGACTCCTTCAGCAGATCAGTGTAGAAGGTCTGTACGTGGTCCGTCAGCCGGTGGAGAAACTCGTCGCAGGTCTTGGGCTCGAAGACGCGCAACCACATCTCTTGCAGCAGGTCCACATATTGGCCGGTCATCTCAAGGATCTGTTTCTTCACTGCGATGGAGCCGTGCGTATTCATAATTCTGTTTTGTGTGCCAAATGGGGTTGGATTTTGAAAGAAAACTACTTGTGTAGGCACACTACTGAAGTTAAGGCTCAAACTGAACTGAAATATATTACTAAAAATGAATGTTATGATTTGATTTTGATTTTTAAATATCGGGCATCCGGACTTCCCTGGTACGTCACAAACCAGGCCATCCAGAACGACCTACGCCTTGTTCCGTTGGGCGACCTCCTAAACCATCACAGCAGACGCTACACGGATAGGCTAATGGCACACCCAAATCCACTGGCTGGCAGGCTGGCCGACCCACAAGCTCTTAGGAGACTTAAGAGACTACACCCCAGCGATCTGTCTTCCCGTTTTGTAAATTAATGTTGTAACTATTTGTAAACAATTTGTAAATAATAATAAAATATAATTGTATATAGTCCAGGTCCATATCCCAATTTCCCTACCTTCTAAACGCCCGGTTGAGTTAAAATGGCCTTGAACGATTCCGGCGACAATAAAATAATATATTTAAAATTGGAAAAAAGAATTTTTTAATAAAATTACAATTTAATTTTCATAATTATTTTTAAGTTACTTTTAAAAGAAAATGAATTAGATTTGGACGTGCAAAAGGAAATGCATTTTATTAATTTTTTTTATAAAATCATTAATATTTAAAGATATAAAAATTAAATTATGAACTTTTTGACTTTAGGGGTGGATGAAATTGTTCAGCTTTTGTCAGAAGACTTTTAATGCTGCCAGTCAGCGTTAGAAATGTTGTCTTATAGCTTTCGGCAACTGTCAGACAGCAAACGCATCTGAATTTTTTTTATATTTTTTATAACCGGCGGGTCTTAGTTTAAGAAGTTTTACCGGCAAATCAATATACTTGAAACTGTTAAGAAGAATATAAAAAATATTTAGTACAAAATATTTGTTTTAAAGATACACCTTTAATGAAGGACTACTGAAATTGTTGAAAAAAAAGATGAAGATCTCTGACATTGTGAAGTTATTTCCGGTGTCCCTCGGAAAAATCCGAAACAGCGCCTGCAGCATAACTTATAATAGAGTCACAGAAGAATAATATATATTGTTTTTGCAAAGGGGCTTAACAAAATAAATTAAATTGACTAATATTTCGCCTCACATTTTGTAATATCCCTATCTCGAACCTGTGCTATATTGTATCTTAAGAGCTGTCCTATATTTTATAAAGATACATTGAGTGTGTTTTGATAAATTTTGACAACAGTTTTTAAAAACTTATTTGTAAGTAAAACGTTGTAAATGTTTGTGAGCTGACTTTGAATCGACTTGAAATATTGCTGTAATATTTTAGAAATTGCGTATAATTTATTGAAATAGATTTCAAAAGTCGCTAAGCCCATGTAACCCGTTACCCCAAAGTCACGATTATGCGTTACTCATCTTATTCTTAATATTGTGTTTGATTAAATTTTAAAGGCAAGATGGGCGCGTTGAGTCTCTTTCAGATCTTAGAGCTCTTCCCCTAATCATTGAATTATTGTCACCAGCTAATCCTTTGCGAGGGGCTGATCGTTATGCTTGTAAAAACACAAACAAAAAACTTTATGTCGATGCAGACAGCTTTCGTCTGCCATGGTCGCACCTTCTGTCTGGGATTATTTTTTCTGTCAGGCTTGCCTCGTAGTGCCCGACCCTGCTTGGAAGAAAGAAAACTATTTAGGCTTAAAATTTTTGGTACTCAAAATATGGGCCAGTAGTCCCAACCATTAGTTAATTAAAGCTGCTGGGGGTGGAAAACTACCTGAGAGCTGCCCAAGGGGGATTCCTTCCATCTGCTGGTCCGTAGTTGTGGAAACTAGAAAATACTTACATACTCCCTCCTACCACCGGCAACTGCCCCGCTGGCCCGTTGCCATCTCGTTTCGGGCTATGGGCACACGCTTCTAATTTGTTGCCATTGCCGTTGCCATTTTCACGAAAAACAATAAGCGGCGCCTAGGGAATAATGCCAAAATAAAGATGAAATGTTACGACAAGTCAAAGTGGGGGGATTCCCAGGATGAGACGCACTCACGCACTCACCGGAGCTGAGGATGCCCCGGATGAAGGGGGTGTTAAGGGGCAGGGAGGCGGGCGTCAAGGCAAAAGGCAAGTCGTATGTATATGAATATAGACCTGACATAATGAGCAGCCTATAAGCGAAATGGCTGCCAACATCGTCGGAGGCCACTCCACGGCCCCGGCCGCTCAAGATGTGTGCGTAATTTGAATTTAGTCTGCCGGGGAGTTTATTAACAAATACAAAGAAATCCGTAAGACGCTGAAATGAGCGAAGGGAAAAGAAAGAAAGAACGCAGGCGGGCAGGCAATAAGTGGCGGCACCGGTGGGTGTGGGCTGGCACCATAATTCCAGGGAGATTAAATTGCGGTTGGCATCTTTAGGTTGTTGGGGGTGGCCCAAAAGGCCGCGGGATTGAAGGAAAAGAGTTCATTTTGGGTCAATTGTAAACCGCTGCATGTGGGTGTGATGTGGAAACGTGAGTGGGATGTGCAGGGATATTTTAACAAAATGTGTGTAATTTTAATTATGTGTTACAGCAAGACAAAAAAATGTAATATAATGGAATGGCACATGCGTGTGTGTGAACGAATAATACTTGAGCTCTTCCACATTCCATTACGTTATTAATACAGCTATTTATTTTAAATTTAAATTTTAAACCAACAGAAAATTTAAATTATTTTCAATTTACTTTTTGTGGTCGAGGAGAAAGTTGTGTGGATTTAAATGCCTTTCACAGCTGGCCCTATTTGTTGTTGTTAAACTGTGGATTGGAGCCCAATGTGTTATCATTAGTTGTTAATTTGAGTTGCTATAATACCAATTAAGTAATCATAGGAATTAAGTTCGTGCGAAATATGAATGGCAATTGCATGAAAGCCCATAAACAGCTTTAAATGTAAAAAAACGATTTAAGCTTTTATTGACAATATTTGTAGGTATAATATTATATGAAAATATTATTAAACAGTCATCCTTAATATTTATTAAAAGGTATTGTTTTTCATTATTTGGAAATTAAATTTTTTTAAATTAATTTATATTATGAATACAACATCATAATTGATCAATTATTATTAGTATTATTATTATTATTGAATCAATTATTAAACTGAAATCTAAATATTTAAGCTTTGCTTTAAAATTCAAACATTGTTTTGTACCATAATAAATTAGTATATTTTTTATAGAAATAATTCCTTTAAGGGAAACTCAAACCATAGTTGTAATATTCATTAAAAAACAAAAATTTATATCTTTAAAAATTTAAATAGTTAATTAGGATTGATGAAAAAGGATGAAGCTTTATTTATATTTACTTATAAGTATTTACATTAAGCTCATACAAATTTGGGTTGAGCCATTAGTTTACTTTGATTTTATAGAATTTAATAAAAATATATATAATATCGACATAAATATCACAATGTGATATTAAGTTTAATTTTTATAGATTTTTTATTTTTTCTTCTTCCTTTATTTCTTTATGTTTATTTCTCACAAAGACAGATATATAAAACCATCGATATATTGCACATTTATGACACTTTTAAAATATCTGCTTGGACTGATCGAGAATGTCTATAAGTTCGTATTTCTTTATTTACATATTTCGTATATTCACCTGAGCTAATGCGCTCCAAAAAAAGTTATCCCGTCACTCCAATAAATACGAGTATCAACTTTGGCATTTCCTTTTACAGAGGATATGCAGTGCAGCAGCAAAACAACAACAAAAATTGTAACATGACAAACATTTGATGCTCATTTGTGACATTTGTCCTGGGAGAACTTTCATACGTCCATATAACATATGCAGTAGCAAGTAATATGAAAGCTGTCCTTAAAATATTCATTAAGTCTGAGTGCAGTGGCTGAAATTATGCCTGCGTGTGGCCTCTCCTCCCGAGCCCTAAGCGTGTCCTGCGTCCTGTGAGCACGTGACCCGACCGAAAAGAGGCGACCACAGAAATGCGGATGCGAGGGGTGAGTGATGGGAATGGCGCGAAGAGGAGGGGAGCGGAGGAGCCAGCCCGTCGAGTTGCTTTCAATTTGCGCTTTTTGGCATTTTTAAAAATGCATTAAAGGAGCAGCCCCAGCCTCAGCCTCAGCCCAGCCCCATCAAGGAGCACAAATAACGTGCCCAAAAAGATCTGCAGACAGACACAAACACAGAAAGAATGCGAGAAGTTGCGATGAAAGCGCGAAAATTACTTCCTAAATAGCCGCCTGACTGCCTGCCAAGACTGCTCAGGAGTGGCTTCTACAGCCAACGGGGACGGAGGAGGCCTAGACGACGAGACTGGGCCGGGACGACCATGTTACTGGGCTCAATAAAGGAGACACAAGCACAAATGCACGTCGAGGCCCGAGCTTACACATAGGTAGGAGTGCGCCAAGGGCCTGGGAACAGGAAGAGGTCACAAGAGGGGTCGCCGGAGTCGAATTCAAATTGCAAATTCGCCGCAGATTTTTTATGCACTTTTCCCTAGCCAAAATTAAGGCAAGGCAACGTGGCGCTCCGGAACGAGTTCCAGACGGAGACGAAGACCAGGACGATGAACGTAACGGGAACGAGGACGGGGTCGGGAGGTCCAGGGCCAGGAGCCGGATCGGGACAAGTAAGAGGACGACATTGCTGACGTCTTGACAGCGAAATAAAAAAGGAAATAGACTGCAACAGGAATGGCAATGGAAAGCGGGCAGGCAGCCGGGGGAAGGAGGCCCAACTGAATGCAAATATTATCGTATCTGTATGCAAAAGAGGGTAGCGGCGGAGTGGAGCGGTAATCACGGAGAGAAACTGCTCGGAAAACCAATAATATAAGGCCCTACCTGCATTGGCGGAGCACGGTACAAAATGGGTTAGTATTACTGTCAGCGACAGTAAAAGTTAGGTAGTACCGTAGGTAAAAGTTAACTTATAATCATTTTTCTATTAAAAAGTTGTATTATTGTACAATTCTTCCCGCTTAAAATAATAAAGCTATAAAGTATTGTGGATACAAAGATTGTAGTATTTTCCCTTACTAATGTAGTTTAAATACATTTAAATAGTAAATTGACAGTAATATCAATTAATTAGAGTTAGCTACTTAAAGGAAACCTATTTTCATACAAATAACATAGATTTTATAAGCTATTTTTTCCTATATATATTTTTGTACAATTTTAATGTATTGGCAAAATAAGAAAATGTTGACATCAATCTAGAGATTCATCTTATTTTATCATTTTCTCTGTGCATGAGAATCATAGAGAAACGGGGAAAAACAGGTAAAGGAACGCGTACTGCGACGACTCTCTCCTTTCTATGAAGCATTTTCTAAAGCGAAAAGGTGACAAACTGCTCCAGCCACTTTGGAGAGGTGGAGGAATGGCTCCTAAGGAGGAGAAGTATCGCTGCTGCAAAGGCTACCAAGGATTTACCGCCCGCCTTAGCCGTGGCCCATCTCTGTCCCACTTTAGACTCCCTTTTGCCGTCCAACTAAATGCATTTCGGTTTTTATTCATATTTTATTCAAATGTGGCAACCAAAATGGCACAAACACTGCGCAGTTATTTATGTAATTCGTTTTTCCCCCTGCAGTCATCCTTGTCGCGCTAGAGATGCAATGAAGAGCTTGGAAATGAACCAAAAACGAGGTAAGTAAAATTTTGGAGACAGAAATTTGGATTAATAATTATAATTTGGCTGGATTTTTGACTTTTTAATTATATGTATTTACAAGGTTATAATCATATTATTCTTCAAGTCAACTCTGGAGTGTTAAAAATTCACGGGGAAAATAAGGTGATTAGGTATCTTAGATATAAATATTTATATAATTTTATTTATTTCATAAATAAACATGAACAGTATATATTTACATATTTATTTACAATGATTTTGACAAAAAAAGATCATATAGATTAATTTCGTAGCAGATTTTAAATATATTTGTCCACCTTACATAAAGTTAATTAACATTTATTTAAGAATCTACTTGTATTTCTGGTAAAAAGGATAATTTTGTTTATGACACATCCATCTGTTTATGACGTGAACCTAGCTAGATTGACACATCTAGTCATTAATAATTTTAAATAAAATAATTGTCAGCTTTACACAACGATTGCAACGCTTTTAAGAGTGTAAAAAAGTCAATTCAGAGCCACAGACTGTCCTCAAAATAGCTTTTATCTTTAACTTAGTTATTTATGTATTTATTTCTTGATTATTTTAGCAGTGAGGCAGGAATTTTAGAATTCTCATTGTTCATGCCGAGGGACTGCTTATAAATAAGGCCACGGGACACCAACTTGCCATGAATTGCATTTTCCCTCGGCTCATCTGCTCCCACCCGTATTCCAGTGCCTCCCCACGAAGCCTTTGCCTTTGCCTTTTCGCCATAAACTTGTCATCATTTTAATATTGGCAGCTTATAAAGCCCCGATAGATGCAAGGGCCCGGGGTTCAGCAGGGCTGGCTCAGACCCCAGATTCGAGCGGAACGGGAGGCGGGCAAAGCCAAAGCCAATGTCAAGCCAAGTCAAGACAAGCCAACTCAGCACCGGATTATCTGCGACAGCAGCATGGAAAGCAGCGGCGGCGGCGGCGGGGTGGAAGGTCACAGGATGTGGCCCAACGACGGGTCTAGCTAGTTTGTGTGCTGCAAAAATTTACTGTAAAATACAATTTCCCGTTTTTATAGCTCATTTCCAACAACATTTGCTTAGCCACCGTCGTCGCCGGCGTCTATGGGAAAACAATTTTTATTGCATTTCGCTGGCAATGAGGAAAATGAACGTCGGGCGCGAGAAGGATGGACGGGTGGTGGTGCTGGTGGTCTGTCGAACGGTGTGGGAGTAAGTAAATATTACTTCTTTTTTCTCCATTGCTTTCCCCTCTTACCCTTTTTTTAAACACTTGGCATTAAGTGCAACAGCTGGGGCGGGAAGCGGTAGCCAGTCAGCCAACGTTTCCTGCGTTAGCTGTGCGCTCCAAGATTCAATTATAATGCAATAAAGCGCGAATCAGAGCTACAATAAAAATAACAAAAATGAGCAGCCCTGCCGGGGTATGGACGGACCCATTCTCGGCCAGATAGCTGGGATACAGTGCGTATACCTACAGATACAGAGGACATATGTATGTATGTTGGTATCGGGAGACGTTCCAGTTAGTGGCAGAAATGTAGTTATTTCTTATTAATTGCTCGATTAAACTATCGTTAGAGGTATACGGTTTACTGAAAGAAAAGGATGTACAACAATGATACAGGGTTCTAAAGTAAGGTTTCAAAAACAAAAGGTAGCAAATAAAAGAGTCCTTGAGATGCGGCAAAGGCATACTGCTTAGCTGTCGCTGACCTTTTCCATGTTTTACAATCTTTATTATATTGTAAGTAAATTATATCTAAATATAAGTACCAGGTATCTCAGAGTCGATCACCCTCATGTGTAGCTCTCTCACTTGTTTTAAATTGTTTCCGGCACATCAGAATGTATATTTCCTTGTTTGCACAATGTACATATGTTTCTTACTTCTGAAACATACTTTAATATGTTCGGTTTTGGTTCATAATTTTACATAAATTATTCTTATGCTAAAAAGGTTTTTATTTCTGTATCCATCTATCCCTGTGCAGATTTCTCCTTTCGAAACCCAATAAGAATTTAATGTGAACTTAATTAAAATCCCATAGGCTAGTTTTTGAAGTCGCAGTAAGGAGAAGGATATATAGTAAACGCAAAACAGAATGGGCAAATTGATAAAACGAAGACTTAAGCGATTTCTAGCTCCGGGTGGGAAATGCCAGCGAATCGCTTTTCTGGAACGTGCCTGGAATATGCAACACGGAGTGGAGCGAGAGCATAGCTGGCAGGCTGGGAAGATAACCCACCACGGCGGTAATCGACGGGCGTTGGATGGGGGACAGCTAAGTGCTTAAGTGTTCTAATGTTGTTCCCGTTCTCCCCTTGTTTTTCCTGCCCCAACTGAGAGCCGCCTCCCTTTCCTCCACTTGAGTTGCAATTTGCAAGGCGCCGCGGCTCAGAGCTTTCCATATAATTTTCCTCTCCGAAAGAATCCCAGCCTCATTTTAATGTAATTATTATTGCTGTCTGGCGCTTATTATGAAATTATCAACTTGGTGCTGCACGACCAACAACAAACTTTAAATAGGAAACCAAAACAAAATTAATGTAAATTTCCACCGAAAACAATCAAATGGAGAAAGAATTTGTATTGGGCCCGGGAAAATGTATATGCCATGAAATTGACTTGGGGCACTTTAATTATCCAACATAAGAGGAAACAAAGCCAACAAAATGCTAAGCAGTAACGACAACAACAATGCCAACAGAATTCAATTAAAACGGAATCCCCGGAAATTCCTTGTAGTCCCCCAAAATGTCGAAAAGCCATATTGTCAAAAAATAAAACAAAAAAAGAGAAAAAGTAAAAAAAGGAAAGCCAAATTGTTCAACTCACGAAGGTGGCTGGCAAAACATGTGGCCAATAAATATTCCAAGGCCGGGCCTAAAAAAGAACCAACAAAGGGGCAGCAGCGAAAAGAGAGGGAAAATCTGCTCCCCGTAATCCCAACTTAAGTATGTAAATTGCCGCACGTTCATTTTTTGATTTTCCAGCATGAAATCAGTATAATCTGTTTTGCCGACCGCCGCATCCCCGGCTCCCCTTGCACTGACCAGCCGGGAAAAGTCAACGCTGGCGCTGAGAGCAAAATCAACTGGCCAACAGACCCATACACGGAAAGAAATACTTGTAACTATGGAAAATTAAAAAGAAGTTGGAAAAATTACAGAAAATATACTTTCGAATATTTACAATGTTTTGTCTTTTGATTTTATTTCCATTTCTAGGTAACAGCAGTTTACTACAATTTCTACAAAAATAGAAGCAAGTTCAGGATCTTTAAATTACTATACAGATTCCAGCTTTCTCATTACTTTCAGATTCAGTTACCATTTGTAGTTTTACCCATTTCTCCGTGTGCATCTCCAATGTCCTTTGGTCCTGCTGTCCTGCCCAGGAGCGCTGATTAACGCACTCGAGCGCAATCTGCCTCGCCTCACTTTTATGTAAACACAAAACAGAAATATAAAGGCATGAAGCAAAAATAAAATAGAGCTCGTGGCTCTCCAACTGTCTGAGTCTCTTTCGGGCCTATCAAGATGCCAGCGTGAAAATGCTGCCGCTGGAAAAACTCTCTCTATCTCTTTCCCTGTCCGCCGCTGTGTTTGTCTGCCGTTTCACATTAAAGGTAATTTTCATATTTCTGCAAATGGCATCCAGACTCAATCTCTCTCCGACTGTCTGTTTGTTCTGCTCCGTTCCTTTTCTGCGTTGGCACACGGCAATTCAATCATTTAAATTCAAAAATACACATAAATATATATAAATTATATGCATGTACATAGGTATAAAGGAAGAGCGGCCGGAAGGTAGCAGGAATATAGGAATATATTGGCTTGTGCTCAACGACCGCCGTTTGAGTGCGGAAAGTGAAATAGGTGGAATAGACCAGGCATAAAGAGCTTATCGGAGAGGTGATGAAATGGCTGATACTCTTGATATTCCCATTCACCATCCACGGGTCCTTGAGAGTGCTCTGCTCACTTGGAAACAAAGGGGAAATTGTTGGCTTTTGAAGAGAACTTGGCGGCCTAATGAGCCACGCACTGTAGGTGTTCATAGGTATGAAGAAGTCATTACGGAAATGTATTAAATTAATAAACTATAAACTGGATACCTTAAAGAGATGACTAGACTTAAGAGCTTCTTAATTAATTCTGGAATGCAAACGCGGTTTAAAATAGGAATATATTTCCTTTAAATACAAAATAAAAATATATATACACAAAACAAATATAACAGACTGCAAATAGAACATTCTGCCATTGTCTTTTTACAAAAGGTACACAATTTTTACTTTTGAAGCTATATTTGCATTTAATATTTGAAGTTTTAAACTAAAAGTGGAGTAATTAATATCTTTAACAAACAATTAACTGAAGAACATTTCTCCCTTTATTCGATTCGATCATATCCTAAAATAGTTTCCAATTCACTATCCGATGCTACCCATCTACCCATCCCATAAAAACTAAGCAGAAAAAATATCGTTCGAAAAGGACAAAAAAAATAAATAAATGTTTTTTAAGCTGAAGCAGCTCAACTTGCGCAGCAAAAAATATTTATTACTTTCGCCCCGACTGCATGCAGTACTTGGGTGTGTGCATCTGTGTATCTAGTGGGAGATTGTTTGCCCTCAAGGTGAAAATATGCTAAGTAACAAATAAAAGCAGGATCTCTATCAGAGACGCCCACTTAGCCCCCGGCCGGCCTCCTCCTGCGTCCTGCGGGCTGCCTCCCGCCACCGTGCGAATGTTGCAAACGAGTTTTTGGCTTTTTACATATTTTTGAGGTTTGGAAAACCAGCAAGGCACTCGAAAAGGAAGAAAGGACGTAAGGACGACGAGGCGAGAAAGATGGACGGCCAAAGGAAAAGCCGAAAGCAGAGCTTGTAAACAAATTAAGAGATTGCTTTTGGGCAGACGACCGTCAAAAGCATTGAGCTTGAAGGCCGAACAAATGGCCAGAACAGCTCTCGCCAGAGGAGGCGTTACAACTTGGCCAAAGATTTGAAAGGGGCGTTTCTAATCAAATCAGTTTGGCTGCATCCAATAAATTTTCCTGCTGCTAGTAAAAAATAGGCAAATGGAAGCACGTTGCGGTCGGTGAAACCACTTCCTATGCTTGCAAGTATCTATATACAGTTTCGTTTATTTATTTCAAAGCGAAAGGAAATATTTGTGACGCAGAACAGCTCCCTAACCCCCTATTGGATTATTATTCACACGTTAAATAAAGATATCGTCATATTTAATATCTTTCCTCTCCTATTGTTTCCAGCCACAGGACATATTTTGTGTATAAAAACTATTCATAACACGGCTACGGAAAAATCTAATTAAATAAGACTCGACTTCGAGTTTCGGAGTTGAAAAGTTGAGCAAGCGGCGCCGCACGCAGAATAGTTTTCTAATTAACTGTGAACTATGCGAGGCGAACAGAGCAACTGAATGGAAAGCCGGCGAGGAAAACAATATAGTCCAGGTGGAAAGAAAGCGAAGTCGGGTGAGATAAACCGTGAAATCTCATGAATTAACTGAGCCAACTTTTGACTCAGCAGAGCGAGGCAGCGAAAGGAGCAGATAGCGCAGCGAAAACTATTTGAAAAGGAAAGACAATTGTAGCGAGTCCCCTCGGAGTGGGCTGAGACGGTGGAGACGGTTTAGTCGGGTCGGAAAGCGAAACGTCGCCAGCAAACAAGTTTGAGTGCGGGGCTTCCACTCCATTGTTGCCGCCATTGTACCGGAAATGCCGCACAAATGAGAAGTGGAAGGAAGTTGACAAGCCAGCGGTGCAGCAGGAGAGGGAAAGGAATGAAATGGTTCGCTGGGAAGGGGGCAGTGCGCAAAGGGTTTCGTCCTGCCAAGTGTGAAGGCAGTTGACTGCAGGGCAACTGCACCAGCCACGTGCAACCTGCAACCTGCAAACACCAACACCAGTGCCATTGCAACACCAGTGTGCAACGTGCGAGGCGCCAACAAGGAGTCCCCTACACATGACAGATCGGAGGAGCCTCTGCGGATGCGGGCTGTCTCGGGTTAAAGGCGCCGGCGTCACTGGGGTCACTCCTCTAATTAGCTCCAGTAATGGTGTGTCAACAGGGAAGGAGCGGGTGACAGCCGAGCCGAGCCCGGCCAAGCCAAGCAGCCGCCCCCAGACAACAGTCCCATATAAACTAAGTCTACTGTTACGGCACCACTGCTGCATCCGCAGCCGAAGGAAGTGGCAAGGACGAGCAGGACAAGCAGGCCTGGTCACGTGGGATAACTCGGCAGCGGCAAAGGACCGAGGCAAGCGGTTAGCTGAGAGTGCAGCCAAGTTCTTAACCCATTTAAACCAGACAGGCGGAGGGACCGTAACAAAACGTTACATTTGCAAGGAGGTCCCTGGGTCCCTTCGCGTACTTCTCCTTCAATCATGGATGATTATTGGCTGAACGACAAGGAGCATATATATTTTTGGTTTTGTGTGACTTGTATAAACTGTTAAATGGGAAAGGTAATTGTATATGCGAGGTCGTATGAAGGGGTTTACGTTTTGAAGACAGAATTGGATGACTCTCCAAGTTGCTTTCAGTTAGGTTTAACGAGAGCAGAGTTTCTTTTATTTCTTCGAAGGCGAAATACATTTCTTTTGCTCAAATCATGTATCGAAAACAAGCAGATATATCTTTAGATACATTTCCCAGCGTGGCAAAAGTTTTCCCTAAAATTAAAACTTTTCCTTTGAAGCCAACATTAAAAACACCCTAAACACAGCACTCTATCCAAGGAATCAAGCATTCTAGAAATTAGCCAAGCAAAATCGGTGCCAAGCATTCGACTTCATATAGCCCAATCTTGGTCCAATTTGAATTTGGCTGGCTCCTTATATTTTTTTTGGGTTTTGCCTGACACAAATAATTGGCGCATAATGAGCATAACTTAAAGCAAATTACGAGTTCAGAGCGTGGGCTTAGAACCCTAAGTGGGCGGAGTTGGCTATGCCCTTGGGGGCAGTGGCCTGGTGGGCTGGTGGGGCGCTTGGGCGCTGGGTTGCTACCCACTGGACTCGCGCACAATTCAAAGCAAACTTTGGAAAATATGTCCCGACGCCGGCTCCTGCAGCTCTGCGGTTTTCTTCTTATATTGCTTCTGCTCCTCTTTAGCAGCGGCAACGTTTTTCTTTAATTATTCAAAAGATAATTACACTAAAAATTTTTTGTCGCTAACTTGCTGCCAGGAGCCCGGGCTCCAAGCTTCAACAGCAAATCTATGGACCGCTGTGCTATCTCCGTATTCGCTCGGGAATGGGGTGCAGGAGCCAAGGCAGGGAAAACTTTGGGGTTTTTTAGGTTGCGAATAAACTGGCTGCAGAAAATATTATTTTTATTTTGCTCCTCATAATTGCCAGCCAAGTAAACTGAGCAAACGAAGCGAGCACCGGATGCGAGCGGAAAGTTAAAGGAAACACAGCCCACATACGGAAGACAAGCGGTTTGGCACATAAGAATACACCCCGCATGCAGGACGAGGCGCGGGGCAGGACTCTCTGGCACATATGCCACCTCGCAGGCGCAGGAAGGACGGTTGGCGCCGGGAGTAAACAAAGGGGGTAGATGCAAATCGTCCGCCTGGAAATGTGCCAGATCCACCCAATCTCTTTAAAAGTGTCTCGAACGCATAGTTTTATTTTTCAGCTCCAACATCCATTTGGGCTTAATTAATTAAATTTATTTAAAGTGATGCAATGAAACAGGCCGACCAGAGAGCCTATTGATTTTTGGAGCTACCTTAACAGAGGCAGTTTTCATAATAAATATTTTATGAGTAAATATTCATCAGAACAGCAGTTACAGTTTCTTTAAAAATATTGGTTTTTTTGAGATCGAAATTTAAAGTTTAACAAGTAGATGTATGGAGCGAGCCATCAAACAAATTCCTAAATTCTTCTGTACACTATCCTACAACTGTGGATTAACTTCATCTTTAGTACTTTATTTTATAAAAAAGGTGTGAATCTTTTGTTTTACAACTTTAAAGAAAATGTAAAAGGATTAAGGGGTGCAGCTTTTTACAAGAAGTTTTGAAACTTTATTAAACGAACTTAAGAACCACTTAATGCACTGGTAAAATGGGAAAGTCTAAGAGACCGAAACGTAAAGCCATAGTACTTAGAAGAAAAAAGCTACTAAAGTAGGTAAAACGTATTAAAAATTAATTTAGTTATCTTTGGATTTTCTTAAAACAAGAAGTTAATAATATAATTCGGTTTTTTCTTTAATTTTATACTTTGTAAAAAACATTTCATTTCTTTTATTGGTATCTCAAAATGTTTGTTTTTAATTGTATTTGTATATTTAAGTAACTACTTGATAATATTTTTAAGATTTTGGTCCACCGATTTATTTCCCTTGCAAAATAGACTTTCTGGTATAATTATACTTATATTTGCATATACAAGCATTCCAAATTGCTTAAATTACTTGCCTTACCCAAAGTGTGTTACATATTTTACAGCTTTCGTGGGCTTAAATGGTAAACTGAAATTAACTCAAATATTTATTTCCGTTAGTTCTCTCCTTGCTTAAATATTTAAATCTTCCCTCGATGTCATCGGTCACACACAGGCACATGTTGAACACATAGCTTTATGGCTATCCGCCGGTATAAACTGCGTCTGTGTATATTGACCCTTTCGATTTGGCCCACTCAATGTGCATTTAAGCATCTGGCCGAAACGACCGAGCTGGCGACCACAGACAGTTGGGCCTGAATGGTCGATGCAGGATGAAAAAGGTCGATAATTATCGAGACATATTTAATAATAACAAATAATAATAAGTGGCCCGCACACGCCGCACGGGCAGGATTATACATATACATACTCCATATATTCATCCCTTTTAGTTCCTTTTGTAAATATATTTGAAACGCGAATAATTGCCAGAAATTAACGTGACCGTACAATCAATATTTATCGTCTCCATATAGGCATATGCATTCACATACAAATACACGGGAGGTTTATGCGTGCTGTGTTTGCCGCTGTAATTTGCCTTGCGCCGCGTTGGCATTTTAATTTAAATTCAAGTTGGCAACTGCAAAAGTGCTCAATATTTTTTGCCCCTTTCGTTTGTTGATTTTGTCCATCAACATACAAAAATGGCACGCAAATTATGAACCGCAAATGTGCGTGCCAGTAAGGGCCACCCAGAGGGCGTGGCGCATTTGCATGTCCAACAGCTGACGAGGAGCCGGAGACGGGTCGAGCCGAGTCCACGCCGCGCAACGGCCACACATCTATTTTTAATGGACATATTTTCATATGCAATGCCATTTTTTCCGCCCTCCATTTTTATTTTTCACTGGACGCCATTGCGAAAAAAAGAAGATGGAATTTATTTACGCAAACATTGCGGAGCTTATCTATGGCCATGACTGTATAATGGCAGGGAAATGGTCTCGGTTTGATGTTTTTTTTATTCTTGCTCGTTTGGGTCGAGGTCACCAATCTCTGATCTCTGTCATATTTTTTTGCCGTCGAATATCAATAATATCTATAATACTATATGGAACCGTAATGCCAGAGTTAAATTACGTTTGTAGGTGTGCAAATACCTTTGTTTCAATTTTAGGTAGAAATAAAGAACGATTGGAGTGGTCTTTAATTTAATTGAATTTAAATAATTCTTATTAACAGTATATGGAACAGAAATGCCAGACTTAAATAACGTTTTAGGTGTATAAATTCCTTTATTTCGTTCGAGTGTGCGAGTGTTGCGAAAAGAAAGATAAATACTTATTTTTATAACAAATCAATACAATGCCTCAGTACAGTTTAATTCAAGTCTTGGAAAAACCTTGTTAAAGAATCATATTTATTAAGAATTTTATTGAATAAACTTAAATGTTAGTTTATTATAAATATTAGAATATACAAATTATATACTTAAGATTTAACAGAATTAACCTATCTTTGGCAGACATATACGAACCTGATAAGCCCTAGGCAAGTGTTTTCGGTCGTTCTTCACTCTTGTGTCACTGATTGCTTCACCTAATTTAGTCTAGTTAGTTTCAATCTCACAAATAGGGAATTTATGCTTCCTCTAAGCTGTCAAGCTCAAATCTGAGCTCAACGGCAAACACAATCCACAAATGGAAGTTGAATCAAATTACTGCCTCACCTGGCTCAAACTTTGCCTGGCTTACTTTCCAACACTAATTGCTTTATACTTCAATGAACTTTATATGGTACAAATGTGTCCCACCCACCCCTCATGCTGCTGTTGCTGCTGCTGTTGTTGTTGCTGCTGCTGCTGCTGCAGTTTTATCTAAGGGCTGCGTCAACTTTTTGACCAGAAACTTCAACAACTTGGCAGTAACTCATCAACAGCAGCTGAAGAGCGAACCGAGGCGGCTCTGGGAACAGGAACGGCAACAGAAACAGCAACTGCACTACCAAAACCAACCACACATGTCAGTTGTTGCCAGTTCGGTGCTGGTGCTGGTGGCAAGTGGCAAGTGGCAAGTGGCAGAAGCAACTGGTGGCCTTTGCGTGCCTATTTGCAGTTGCCAAGTGGCGAGTGGGCAAGTTTACATTAAATACAATAAATACCTGCCACAATTTATGCAACGTCAATGGGGTGGCAGGGCGCCGCTGCGATAATGCACCTGGCAAAGGCGATATACATATTTAATGGCCTCCGGAAGCAATTCAAACTGCATACAAGATTTACTCCAATCGCTCACAGATCGCAGGGATTTAAACAAGAAGTGAATAATGCTGTAGTTCAGCATGGTCTGCATTAATTATAACGGAATCTGAATCGATAAAATGAGCTAAAATGGGTTTAAGATAGTTCAAACGAGGATTAAAAGAATATGTAATTCTAAATAGTAAACCAGAGGATGTCCGATGTAAATAGTTCTTGAAAATGTTCCGGGGCTTATAATTATTTATTTATATTTTTATCGAACTGAAAATCGTCTTCGCTGAAAACTGGTTATTTCTTTCAATTATTTAACTCTCAGATTTTTCGAAAAACATTGGTTTGGAATCCACATCGAACCCTCCTAGGACCGAATCATATTTTTTATAGAGACGGAACCCAAAAACAGTTTCCTTGCCTTCATAAATACAGATATTAAAAAAAAGCAAAGACCGAAATTGAAAACGAACCTCGTATATATTAAGCACATTCAATATTCATAGAGTGCTTAACAACTTTACGCTTTGGCAAAGGAATCAACTGACATATCATAAACATGTTTCACACGTTCCCAGGCAAAGCCCTCCGCCCGTTGCTCCCCTTCAAACCCAACCCATCATCGATGACTGTTTATCGATGATGTGCAAATTAAATTTTCCAGTGCAAGGGCGGAGGCAGGGGCGGTGGCGGCTTCGGCAATTGAAGAGGGCGTGGCACGGCTGTCTGTCCGGACTGGACATTGATGGAAGCGCTGCGCACGTGTCACAGACCGCAATCGAAAATATTTTTACACTTCAAAATTATGGGGACTGGCAGTAGACAAACAAACAAATAAATAAATAGAGCCAACGGAAAATTGCGGCTGCCATGGAAGGTGACGAGGAGGCGGAAAAACGTCCATGAGTTGGCGAATTTTGCGCAAATTGTATAAATTCATAATGATATACTAGATGGGGACGTACTGCACCAAAATCCTTAACAAATTGTTCGAAATGTAATGGGCAAATAACTTAACCAAATATAAACTGAAAAGCAACTTAGTTGAAAGACCGACCACATGGGGGGCCACAAAGCTAGTAGGGGCAAGGTAAGTGTTTGTTAAATGTTAGAAATGTTTATTTCCTTTTTTACCCAGCTCATATTGTACTTGTTGTGGAGCTTTGTTTTTAATGTTGCAGCTCACTTTGACATACCCTAGAGGCATTGGAGATGCTGGAACAAGAACGTAGTTTGTTTGGATTAGATTATTTATTAAAATCAAGGTTTATTTATCCAATGTACAATTTGAATAACATTAGAAACTATAAATACTATGAATATATCAATTATTGTTAGTTAAATCAGCAATGAACCAAACCGAAATTGATTTAAATATTAATGTTAAGACTCGATTAGTTATAATACATTCAAGTATAAAAGTATATAAAAGTATTTTTCTTTAGATTATCCTGCAATTGATTTCCTTAAACTCGAGAAAAAATATAAAGAATTCAAATTTAATTATAAAATAAGCTTTAATTCTTAAAAAATGTCTCCTCAAAATATTTAAAAAATATGAACTGTTTTTAATTTCTAAACTTCTCAGCAAATAAGTTTACTAAATTGGGTTTAATCGGTGATCATTTTAAGGCATATCTAAAGACAGTTAAATTTGACATTAAATAATTTTTTTAAATATTTAAAATTTATTTAAGCAACTTCGATTTAGGACATTACATTGTTTTTTTTATTTGCTTTGTAAAATAAGTTCAAAGAAAGTGCGACCCAAAAAATTTAAAAATGTTTGTAATTTGAACGAAAAACACTGGCCAAATTAATACAAAATAATAGAGATATTAATCTGATCTATTATAGGAATATTCCAACTTGATATCGTCAAGCTAATTAAGGAATAGAAAACCATGCAGCTAATATTAATTATATACTTGTTAAATTCTTGTCATTATTTCAGAGCTTGCAAAGTAATGTCACAGTTGCAGATCCTACAGCATATCCAGATTTCGTGACATCCCCAGCCACGTTCCAACTCAGCCACATGGCCTGCCATTATATTGTTGACTGGCTTCCCCCCAGTTTTTCCATGCGTAACTTTTGTTTGCCTAAGCCACGCTTAAGCATTGGCCTGTGCGTGCGGCAAGGCAGTATTAGCATCTACTCCTGGGCCTCAGTGTGTGGATGCTGGTGCGTTTGTTTGTGGCTGGCTTAATCCTTTCATTTTCATAACTCGTCATAGAATGTAAACAAGATTAAGTTAGTTTCTGTGCTGCTCAAGTGGCTTTCGTTGGCCCGGCCCAGCTAGGGTCTGGCTCTGGTTCTGCTTCTGGCCAGGACATAAGGATGTGCAATATGCTGGGACCGGGACGGGCCACTGCGGCTGCCCACAACAAGTCCACCAAGTGACTGTTGCAATTGCTTCTGTAGCCCTTGCTCTTGTTGTCCTTGCTGCTGTTGCTGTTGGTGCTGTTGCCGGCGCTGCCTTTCTACTAAGCTCGGTAAAAGTTTTCGTATTAAAAAGTTGGACGTAAGGATTTCACAAAAGCTTCCGCCGCATTATATTGAGAGCTGATTTTGAGGATGCCCTTTCCAAGTGCCCAGCCAACCAACCACTGGCCGAACTCCCGCATCCGGCCATCGGGCCAACCATCAGACTTGCAACGCCTTCGTCTTAGCCTTGGATTTCTCGTCTGATTGCCCAAAGTGACATTGCAGTTGTTGTTGTTTTCGTTGTTGTGTACATAGTTGGCAGCACTAATAGTAATTAAAGTTATAGCAAACATAAATTTATATGCAGATTCAAGTTTGCGGAGACCCCACACCAGCCATCAATAAGCTAATGAAGTTGGTAAAACGACAGAGAAGCGGCAAGGATCTTAAGCAAAATAATGGGCGGGTTGTAAAGTTGGTTATTTATAAGGGGTTCTATTTGCGGGTAGTTACTAGTGGCAATCCCTGAAGTTCAAGAAGTATATATTTGATATTTTTTAAAGATTGGCAGTTTTTTTTTTGTTAAATCAACAAGCCTGGCACTTAATAACTAAAACCATGCTTCTTAATTAACCCAAAACCAAACAAAATATTCATGTAATCGTGTCAAAACGAATATGCTGTCAAATCTTTACCTTCAATGAACATGCCTGTCACATACGCTCGATATGCAACAGCAATGAAGCATCGAAAATTCACCAGCAAATTCGCAAAATGACAGGCCAAATTATTTGACAATTTGATCCCATCGTAGCAAAAACAATTCGGGAAGATATCCAAATAATTGGATCAAACGGAGACATACCAACCTACTTTCTTAGCCCGGACACCACCCGGACCCTTGAGCTAAACCCATTCGGTTAACACCTCCGTTCCGTCGCTCACTCGCATGCCGCCGCCTTACGCAGTCTGAATAGTAATTAAACTTATTAGAATTGCATTTTAAGCACATTTGCACTGAAGTCGCAGAGTTAATCAATAAATTAAACATTCGGCTGGGGGAGAGATCCTTGCAAGGGCTCTTGCATAATTGCGTAGGCGTAATGTTTGTTTAGTTCAATTCGCAAAATATGTACACATGCATGTTTAAATAGGGATATTTAATGCAAATCCTGGCAAAAGTGAATAGAGGCAACTGTGCAAAACCTCGCACACAGACCGCACCAAATAATCAAGTTTTGTTTTGCCGCTCGATTGCGATTTACCGCAGGGACCAGCTCGGCAAACCTCATCCTCATCCCCAGTCCCACTCAGTTCCAGTCTCAAGCCGCTTTCCGAGCTCATCATCTGAGCAAGTCTGGTCTGCCACGCCCACTTACAGCAATTTGTGCACATCGGCATACATATGTGAATTTCCTGTAATAGATCTTGCGGCAAACATAAACTGCATGTTAAATGCCTTTGCCTCCAGGACGACTAAGCCGGCCGGAGAGGCGGCGTGCGGTGGAGCAGCTCGCCCGCTCCTCCTGATGAGCTCAATGGTTTAATGCATCTGAATATATGCATGTGGGCGGTGCGTGCGTCATGCTCAAATGATAAATTGTTTCAGCCGGCAGCGGGGGGACTGCGGCGGGGACTGGGAGTTGTGATAGCCGGGGATAACAGACAATGCACAGTTGATGCCACACAATTTACACATATTAAGTAATGCTCCCGGTAACTAGTCTATCAGTGCGTACATCAGCCAGAGAGGCGCTTCACTTGGGCTCGTGTGTATCGACGGGGGCCACACACTTGGACAAATTGCATCGAAATGTTCGAAATATCTTTGGCGAGGCACAGATATATTCGTCCATCTGGAAGATACCCAAATCGAACTCTGGCTAGCAGTACGTTCCAGGTAAGAAGCTGGGTATTTCAAGGAATTTTAATCATTTCCGAATATGATTGTTCCCATAACAAAATTGCAAGCCTTTAAATTGCTCGCTGCAGGCTGAAAAAAGTTATACCAACAAAATCTTTCGGCATTTCTGACACATTTCAAAATTGTTTCGCAAAAAAAGTTTACTAAAAAATTCGTATTTTTTCATTTTAAAATTAGTTACCAAAAAAGGTTAGTGTACAATTTGAATTTTTTCATTGCATTAAATACGAGATATTAATTTTATAGTCAACATAATAATATGAATAAATATATAGTGTATACTTAACTACCTATAGTTATATATAAATGGTACAAACTTGTACTTTGAATAAAGAATTAAGTATAGTTTAATGACATAAAATTTGTGAATGTTCTATCTATTCCTTAGCAATACTATTCCCTATCTTTACCTCTCTATAAATATCCCATTTTCATTGATCCCATTCCGAAAGCAAAAGAATAACCTGACCTGATAGGTCGTAGCAAATAAATTAAAAAATTAAAATTACTTTCAATACAATCTCTCCTTGTCCACTTGTCTCACTGTCCTTCTTTAATTGCATTTTTTTCTACATATGCCTGCACTTTGTGCACTCCTCCTTGTTACCTATAAATTGTGGCATTCTTTGTGGGGCAGCCGGAAATGTATTTTTGATTTAAAATGCGTAAAGCACTGGCCACGTTGCGTATACGCAGTGTGAGCCGATTGCATCGTGTGTGCGTCCCAGTCCCACACTGTCATCCGCCAGCTCGGCATTTTATATTCCACTCGCTCTCGCATATCCGACCAGAGGGAGTTGGGCCGGGACGAGTGGGGGCGGAGTGGGGCTGCTGCTCCTTGCCGTTCCTAGGGCGATGCATGTCAAGTGGAAAATTAAGATTGATTACGGCAGATAAGCCGTTGAATTTACAACGAATTTAATTGATTGCATGTTTACTCGCCTGTGTGCGAGGGTGTCTCTCTGTGTGTGTATGACACGTCAGTCTTCAAGTGCAACCTGTCAATAGCTTAGATGTCGGAAGCGGTGCCAGTGCAATTTAATTGCACGGCCAGTCAGTAACGAAGGCTCCAGCCCTCCATTTGCCAAAGGTCCTTACCCCTTACGCCTCAGTGGCTGCGGCAATGCAGCTTGTTAGGCGTCTGGCAAAAGCTGCAAGCCGTCACTTTAAAAAAGGAGCTTCGGTAATAAGTCGTCCAGCATCGCAGACATTTTCCAAACTCCGAACTGGCAACTGCGCTGCGTCATGGGTAGCACGAGCAGGTTAAGTTGCATCAGCAATGCGGAGTGACTGAATTTGCGGTTCCCACTGCGGTCCTGGCACTCTCATCACCCGGAAAGGTATTCTCCGGTAGGTAACGCATTCGTAACGGGGAATAAAAACATAGGATAAGCCTTGATAATATCATAACTTCATTGCAAATGTGCTGAGAAGGTGTTGCAGCGAAGTAAAAAGCATTACATAAATTAAATAGCCAGTAAAATGACATTCAAATGGCCTTATGTTAGTAATAGTAGTAATTGTTTCGAAGAAAAATATTTTAAAAGTGCAAATACCCTTCAGAACATGTTAAGGGTAGAAAATATCGATTTATCCATACTGCATCGATATTCGACCCGATAAATCGATTAATATTTATTTATGTAGGAATATTCGGTAAACACCGGAAAAAGAGCAAAATAAATTATATGTACTTATATTTCGTTTCGATAATATCGAGAATTTTATTTTAAGTGGAATATTTTCCGACATTTTTGATCGTTTCGATATTTTAATATTGAATATAATATATTTTCGATACATTAAATTTCGATATATTATTATTTTTGATATTATACTGAGCGCGATTTTTATGGATTATTGTATATTATGATAATTATCATATCGGATTTTTCCTAACTCCTACTTCTAGTACATTCCCTAAAAAATGACTGATTCCTAAAACAAGGTTTCCAGTTGTTTCGTTAAGGACCTCAAGTCATTTTGAAATTCATTAAGTGAAATTCTATCTTCAAAGACAACGTTGTTACGGCTCTCCCTTGGAGCAGGGACTGCGTGCTCATTTGCCGGCATAATAGACTCGCTCCTTCGTGCTCCACTCCTAATTATCCCACACTGAGCCCTAATAGGGTATCGTTAAATTCGATCTATTGACGTCGCATTTCTTTGCAGCCTTGTTCGTATCCCTCCGCTCCTTGCCGCTGCCACTGGATGTCGTTGCTTTTGTGTGGCTGGCTGCTTGTTATGCCATTTTATACTTGGCGTGTTGGAGCAAATGTTTATGTTTGTTTACTTATGCATGCGTGCGAGTGTCAACCCCACCCTCGCCGCCCCGCCACCCGTTCATTGTGCAGGGGGTGGGTGGGAGCGAGTGATATCTGCAGTTGTATATGCGAGTATATGTCGCAGCTCTGTGCGTATGTGTGGCTCATTTCAATAACAAAACCAGCTCGACTCACTTGTTACCACAACTGACGCACTAAACTGAAAATATTATGCAGGAGACAAAACAAGGCGGAAACTGAGAACTGCGACCACAATTCTTCGCTTCAACGACTCTGGCCCGGCGCCTCTCCGCACTGGCTTCCCCTGAGACTTTGCGAAGTGCTCAGTGACGGCTAATCAGGGCTGTGATAGGCCCTCTTAGTGCAGGCTAATGCAAATATTGTGCGATCGAATCAATTGGTATTAAATTTCCCGCACAGCTGGACTGACTGGGACCAGGACCAGGAGAGAACTTAAAGTTCGGCAATTATGCCAGACAAGACCAGAAGCAGGAGCGCTGCGTGGACGCTCGGCCTTATCTTGGGCAAGCAAAAGTTTGCCCCTGGGAGGCACTTTGTACCTGCATTTGTCACAGAATTTATGATGTCCGTGTGCGCCCTGCTCGGTGGGGAGGAGCACAGGCAATCTGAGGATGGCTGGGAGCAACTGCAAGGCAAGGGAAGGTTAAGTGGCAAAGGGACGACAAACGATGCCGCTGCAAAATTTCGATTCGTTTGCTGCTCACTGGGCTTTATCTAATAAAATCTAGAGTGTTTAATCCTTTGCACTCGGCTGCCGTTGTTAGAGGTTCTGAACTTCCGCATTCTGCATTCAGCTGCCCCTCTCGCAGCCTCTTTTCTGGCTAATTCAACGGCAGTTTTGACCTTTCGTTTAAGGTGGAATTTCAAATGCACGGCAATGTCCTTTATGTTCATTTTCTTGCAGGTTTTACGTAACCTTCCCATAAATATGATTAGGAGAAAGTTCAAGAAATCCAATAAAACCTTGCTGAAAGCTGAATCATTCACTTTGGTCATGTTTGGCAAGCTTGGTCTTTTTTTGTGAGCAGTTATGTTATGAAAATGAAAAGAAGGAGTGACCTATTATTTTTAGTAATTTACTTTCATAACTCTTTTTTGAATTTTAAGATAAAGACTGACTCGTTGATTTGATAAATTGGTTTATGGTTACTAAAAATTAAAAATAATTTATAATAAATGTTTGAAGAAATATTTAATTCCATCAGAAAGCTCAATTAAGTGGAAGTGATATTGTTTTTTAGTTCTTACACTTGTACTGATGAGAACCTACACAAAGAGAACTATTTTGATTACTCTCATGAACTATCAATGTGTAAAAGATGACGACGATTAAAATACGATATTGAGAGGATAACTAGAAGTGCACTAGAGAGTAAGCTGACGATGAGACAACTTTCTTCATAAGTTATTTTAATATTTTGTAGTTTTATAATATATTTAAAAATAAAATTACACATTTGTTACAATTAATTTTGTATCCAGGGCATGTCTCAAACTAACAATGGCCCTCAAGATGAGTTTAAGTATCCTTTACCCACTTTTCCGATAATCGTAGAAATTGCCTCACCTATCTATCCTAAAAGGGCAGTACACCTAGAGAAAACAATATTTAAGAACGCTTGTTGGAAGTGAGTTTTATTTAAGAAATATTAAATTAAATCGAGACTCAAGCACAACGAAAAAAGCTGAGACAAGTGTAAGGGTCATGCAATTTTAATTATTTAAAAAAGTTTCTTATCTCATTCGCTCATGACTCAAGGAAACTTTCCTGGTTTTCCCTTCCGATTTTCCTTGATGCAGCCACACTTCAGTGAGCGCCAGGTCCTCAAGAGCATTCGGTCGGCTTTTGACTTCATTTTTGATTCCTTTGTGCCATCTTTTGAGAATTCATTTCGCCAGTGAGAAGGCTTTTCATAGTGGAAATGGGGCTATAGAGTGGAAAAGTAGTTGGCAGTCGGCATCCTGCAGTTTGCAGTCTCCAGTCGCTAGTCGCCAGTCGTTGTTTGCTAGTCGGAGTCCTAGCCACTCGATCAAATTACTTATTGTAGTCGCGCCGCAGGATGCACAAGAGCCATTAATACAAATAAAGTGACACAAATACAGGACAGAGGGAACACAGGCCGAGAGCGAGACCGAGGACGGGAACGGAATTGCCTCTGGCCAGGTGGAAGAGTTAGCCATGGCTGCTATCGCCTCGCTTGGTCGCCCGCCGCGCTCTGTATTTGCCGATTCCCCGCCTCTCGGAGGCCATAACTTTGGCGCCAAGCAATGCTGCAGATTTGGCCAAGTGGAAGACTAATCTCGGAATCCGCACCAGCGGGAAACTGAGGTGTGAGTGATGGTTGGCTGGTAAAAACTTTGAACAATGGGAGTAAGAAAGTTTTTTTTTTCGAGAAACTAGTCCCGAGCTGGTGGGCTTGTCAACTGCGAGCGCTACGAACAGCGAAAGGCATTTTCCTGGCCAGCGGGTGGTGTGTCCCCCAGAAAGGATTTCCACCTCGGCCTCGGCAACGGGGCGTGAATACAGCAGACCAGAAATAAACGCGCTTGAAGTGGAACCCGGTGAGCAGTTCCCGTTGTCTCAGCGCTGCTGATAGATTTTCCCGAACGATTTGCATTTCAGCCTTTAAAGCTCCCGGGCAGCAGAAAGAAGGACACACCCTTGACCAGACAAATAGCTGAGGACCAGAGCGAGGCTTAGCCTTGGGTGGCTGTCAAGTTGAGTTCACTCGGCGGCGACGGCGGCGGCGCCCGTAAAGTGTCTGAAGAGGGTAGATTAGCTAAATGTTTGGGCGGGCGAGTGTCCTGGAAGAGGACTAATAAGATGAGAGCTCCGGGTTAAAGCTTAAGGGAAAGCAGATGCAATATATTTAAGCGGGATTTTTAAGCTGTGCAAGTCACAAGGTTAAGTAAATTAAAGGGCAGCTGAAACGTTTACTTATTTATAAAGAGTAGATTTTGGGTTTCAAAGGGAATTATTACGGAACGGTCATATAAGGAGTCTGCATTCAATACGCAAAGGTAATTAATTATACAACTATTAATTGTTTCATTCCTTTCAACAGCTTTTCCTGGTAGAACCCAAAGTGTCCGCGCTCATATGTAGGCTACATATATTTTAATATATAAAATACTTTTCACATTTTACAGCTTCCCTGCTAAGCTCATTGGCATCGCCATCGGATTCGTAATCGGAATTCGCCATCCCATCGCCATCTCCTGATTGCCCCCCTGCACATGTCATCCAGCAGGCTCTGGGCGGACTCCTATGCCCCTTGCCCTCTGACACCGAGCCCCATGACGCAGTTCACCCTCGGCGGCTTCCGCAACGATGTCCCCAATCCAATAAATTTACAATATGCTGGCATTTAAGTTTGTTTTGTACTCTTTCCACAGCAGTCGGGAGTGGGTAATGAGGCTTTGTAATCGTTTATGGTACTTTTATTACTCTTTTGCACTTGATTAAATTATTAATATTTGCAGGAGTAGAGAAAACTAAGTTAAAATAATTCGTTAGTTTGCATTTTGATGTTTTTGTTGTTTATAATCCCCACTGAATCTTAATTAAAAACTCATTCGCAATGAATTTAAATGAATTAAGTGATCCGAAAAAATATGTGCCAAATATGCCCACTTATTAACCGAAGTGGGCCAGGGATAATTAGTCTCGTGATCATTAATTATGGCCACTGGTAAGGGTATCGTGCGTTCGTTGGCGTCATTAATTTTTCTCGATTTTCGATGTTGTTGCTCCTGTGCACGGCGGCTGCTGTCGATATTTTACAGCCCGTGGCGCAGAAATTTATGTTTGCGCCTTTGCGCCAAGTCAATGAATTGCAACAAATTTCGCTTGACTCCCCTTAACTACCATCGCGTATGCCCCCGGCCGCGGCGCCCCTGATCCACCTTGCGGCTTGTTAGGCGGCATTTATTCATTTATTTATCGCGCGTTGCCTTGACAGTGTAATAAAGACACAAATGTGCGGGGTCGGAGGGGCTCCGGGGAGAGGTCAGGTGTCGCCTCTGCCTCTCTGTGTGTGGTTAAAATTTTTTACTCCGTGGGCCAGGGGGCGATGTCGGCTCATTCGGATTTATGTTGTGTTACGGATTTTTGTGGCCTATAAATCGTAATTACTTTAACGCGACTAAATGAGTTTTGGCCAGAAGGCATTAGGCCTCGGGCCTGCCATTTATTGTTGCCATTTCTTCTTTGCTTACCCCTTGTTGTTGCTCTTGTAATGGCCGTAATTAAAATTGGTTGCCTTCATAATGTGATTGGCTTGGCTGGGCCCCAGCCCCAGTTGGATTTTAATAAAATCCCATATATCACGGAGGAAAAGCGTCGAACATCTTGCAATTTATAGCCACAGCAGCCGGAAAGCAGGTGGGGCCAGCCACCCAGCTGAGTGGGTTGGAAAACTTTTGCCTCTCGCTGCTCTTTGCCAAACTGCCACGGCTCCGCTCCCCTTTGATCCACTTGCCACTAAACAAATTCACACGACACGAAACATTGCACACGGCCCGAGGGTCGACGGGGACGCAGGAGTGCCGGGGAACACTTCAAACCACTCAACTCGTCATAGACTAAATACTTGTGAAGCCATTCGGCGGCGGGGCGAGACGGGCCGGGAGGTGGCGCCATTGGCAAATAACATTTTGCAAAATCGGCCGCAATTGCCAAACTAGCCAAATTAGAGAATATGCAAATGCAAGCAACATTCACACGCTGTGACTGTGTGATGGCAGTCGAGTGGCCAGAGGCGGGCGAGATGCCATTCGAGATGGAGCGACCAGTGATGGGCCAAGAGTGACTCGACTGCGATGGCTTCACGATTCGATGACACATTATTTTCCCTAATTGGAATGGGTCTTTAAGCTAGATTCTCTGTCAGGATATGTATTTTGTTCTATCTGCTTGTTTTTAATAAAGAAATATGTTGATACTTCCTTCTTTATAGCTTAAACACCTTTTTAAAATATAACAAAATAAATGTGAAAATTGTAATGTACGCGGGATGTAACAGATATTACTAGGAGGCTTAAAAACGGCAAAAAGATGTCAAGAATTCAAATATAATTTCGTACATCGTAAAAAAACAACATTTAAACAGAATTCGCCACCTCAATATTATCTTAAAGAGTTTCAAAACCAATGCCATTTTTAAAACACCACATTTAAGCTGTATGTGATAAACATTTATATATAACATTTATTTATGTACAGATTTTAATGTAAGGGCGTAAATTTGTACATGCTTTTAAGGTAATAAACACAACGATGTAACAAAAACCTAGGAATTTAAAATCCCTTTGAAATGTGTGAAAAACTATGCTACAAAATGTTACATAGTAAAAAAAAAAAAAAAATACACTGAATTTGAAACCTATCACATTTTATTGCATATTTGTATACACCATTTCGAGTGATTTTCTTTTATTCCTCTAAAACTACTTTTTTGATAAATAAAGAACTAAATTATTACAATTTAAACAAATAATATGTATTCTTTCATTCGAATAGATCCCCAAACAATAAAAATACTTTAAAATCACTTAAAAATCTTTTTGTAGTCTCTTTCTAAAATGCGTTCACATCATATTTAAATATATTTTAACATTTTAAATATTTTCCAGCAAAAATAATTTAATAATCTGAATAATCGATTACATTAACTCATCTCTAGCCGGTAGATTGACCATTGTTGCTGTCGTAATCATAGTCACAGTCGTCGGAGTGCCCATCATCGTCGCCATAATCATGATCACCAGCCATAGCAATCGGCAGACGGCATCTCATCGAGCTCTCCTCTTAAACGACAAGCAGGACAAATAGTTGGCAGCTCTTCTGAGCTGCCGGACCGAGCTCACAGACACAAACAGGGGCAGACAGGGCGGGGGCAGGGCAGGGATGCGGAAATAAATGGAAGGACAGGGCCCCGGCCCCTCCATCAAAATCCGCACGAAGCCAAAGGTTTATAACTGGCTGCTGTGGTTCGTTTGTCGTCTTAATCGAGAAACTGAAAACCGAGAAAACTCCTCTTGGTCAGCATCCATTTGGGTTTTCTCCGGCCCGACTTCCGGCTGCTGTTGACGTGTCGGCCAACCGAGACTAACTAAAACAGCAAACACATTGACTAATCATTAAATAGAGGCGACATTACCGACAAATTGTACAATTAAAATCAGATTGGGTTTGGCGAATATAACCAAATTAATTTGAATTTGCCGAATTTGATATTCAAATTTGTTTTTTTTTTGTGTGTGAGTGTTGATTTTTTAAGATGATTATTAAATTAACTATATTTAATTGAATTTTGTGTAATGAATAATAACAAAGAACTACAAATGATTTTTTACCCCATACATTTATTTGTTGATCATAAACTATTAAATGTGTTGACTGTTGCAAAAATATTAGCCATATTTTTAGTTAGTAAAGCCATAAATCAACGTTATAAACAGGTAGGGTGAATAATAAATTAAGGGCCGATATAAAAATGAAATGTTTGTATTTTTGCTTATCGTATAATATAAACCCTTTTACTGTGGAATAATTTAATGCACTTAAATGTTTTTAAAAGTAGGGAACAGGCACAGGTTTAAGTTTAATTGAATCTCTTTAAACCATTTATTTCAGTGCAAAAATATACTATTTTTATTGACTTAAAATATACGCTTCTAAGACTTTGTTTGAGTTAAGAAAGTTTTAAGACATGCCGTAGCCCAATTATTTTGGTTAGTGGACCTGTAGTCTTCCATCTATTTCACGGGGTTTGCCGTATGTTTTTAGCGGCTTTGGTTTACTATTCGTCTACCTCTGGCCTTATCCTTCCGGCGTCCTCACAGCTTAAACAAAGGACGCGGGGACAGTTGTAGGGCTGCATGTGTTCGGGCTGGCCAAATCGGTTTACTCCCCATAAATCCCTGGCCCCATGGCCCTGGCCTTTGGGGCTGCGTCTCCAGGAGCGGATGAGCCGTGGGGCGGGGCAGGGAAAGGACGAGCACAACCACCGACAGACACGCGATTGCATTTGGGTATTGGGGATTAACGTTGCTGAAAATGTTAAAACGAAATCCGTTCGTATGCTGTGCTCGTTGAGATCCTTGTTCAAACTGTCGCTGCTTACAACACCAAAAACAGAAGGAGCGGAGAAGCGGAGCCGTGGAACGGGCCTGCAAAAAAATGACAAAAAGCATTTGTAGCCATAAAAACACTGCAATTTGTATTTGAAATTGCCGCAAAATCCCAGCAGCAGCAGTGGCGGCGGCAATCGCAGGAAAGTCCTGCCCCAGGACCATGCCCAAGCCCAGGCCCAATCCCAGGCCCAGTCGACACAGCAGTTCACTTGAGTATGAATATGTATGAAATCGACGTTGTCGACGTAGTTGCCAGCTTGTCTGCCTGCTCTGCGGAGCAACTGCAGCATCAGCACCAGCACCAGCATAGCACCAGCATCCACATCCACATCGACATCCACATCACAGCGACATCAAATCCATGGGGCGTTGTTTTTCCACAAGACTTTACTCCAATTGGGAAATGGGAGCAGCACGCGTTTTGAAGCGGCGCTGGTGGACCCAAAGGTGAAGGAGCAGGAGGTGCTGGCTTAACCTCTGGGGGCTACCTTCTATTTTGAAATCTAACAGCGGAAATAATAAATGAAAATAACAATTAAGCTTGGGAAGTGAATTTGAATAGGAAAATATTGTGCATTATGGATAGAGAACACAGGTATGGTTTTCAGTTAAGTTTCAATATATTTTACAGGGCATATAGATTGAAGAGTAAAGGTTTTAAAGGTTTTTTAGCATACTAAATTTTTTTTATTTAATATCCAAGGTTCCTGGGAAGTCCAGGCATCCCATGAAGGGTTAATCGCACAATTTCTGATTGTTTCAATCGAAATTTGAGTAGAATTTGACGCTTCGCAGCTGCTGCTGGTTTCCTGCTTCGAAATACAAAAACCGCAAACAATAAGCTGATCCATTGCAGCGGGTGATGCGAGTGAGGAGCCTGGAGCCTGACACGCATGTTGAGCATTAGAAGGACGAGGGGCTGGGAGGCAGCCAGTGGGGATGCCAGGGAGAAAAGCTGGGCAGACCGCAATCAATATTTTATCAAAGCGAAAGACGCAGCGAAAGCTCAAACTGCACAGACGCTGGCTCCTCACAAATTTCTCTCTGCCACTATTTTGGTACACCTCGTACTTGCAGGGATGCAGTATAATATTTGTTTAAATTTATGGACTAGAAAACCATATTCGAGGGAGAAAATAAAGTCATAGTGAGGGTTTTTCAGTTTTAAAGTGAAGATACATGTGCCACATATGTTTTTTCAGCACGGTAAAGTCTTAAAATATATATGCAACAAAAATGAGTTCAGTTTTGAATTTCCAACCATAGAAAACCAGAGTTAATAGCTAATCATGGGTTGCATCATCGGTTTTTAATATTATAGTGAACTTTTACAGCACACTTTCTCGCTAAAATACTGTCAGCCTTGCATCGAATGGTTTGTAATTCCAATGGAACTTTAAAAGTCTTTAAAAATTTTAAGCTAAGTAAGTAATAATTATTTTAAACATATTATTCCTAAGTTTTAATTATTATTTCTGCATTTGCTTGCTTACAATGTCTCATCTGGGAATATTCCATTGCGAACTAAGCCTTTCGGTCCGAGATATTTTTTAGTCTAGACACTTCTGTGTGCTTTCCCATGTTTCAACAAAGAGTGAAAGCCGTGGCTATTTACTATTCATGCTAAGCCGTGGCGTGTGCAAAAGAAAAACTGCAAACAATGAAAAGCGAAGCACATGAAAAGCCCGAGCCAAAGAAACAGAGCCACGGACTGGCAGCATGAATAATACAGAAATCAAAGCGCGTCGCTGCAAAACCTAGCCCAAAGTCATAAAGGGATGCGGGATGCAGGGCCAGGAGTATCGGGAATGTCTGGGCAGAGTAAGGACCAGAAAGGACGTCCGAGGATGGGACCGGGACGGACAGAGGCGTTGGGCAAACTTTCATTAAGCTGCTTGAGCAAATTCGTTAATAAATGATTGCGAAACGCAGCCTGGCAATGTCATCAATCATATTGCAATCAATTAATTTGCCCTGCGGCAGAGCAGATAACCGGAAGTTGGAAAAGGGGCAGGGGCTCCGCATTCGAATTTCCCATGCACGTCCAAGTCAATTGCATTGATTCGTTTCTAATTCTGGTTCGTGTTTCAGCCAGTTCGCAAAATGTCCCCAAAAAAGCATGGGAAGGAGAAGAGCCGAAACAGAAGTAGCTGGAACCAGACTACCGGGTCTGGGCACTCTCGCCTGTCATCTGCAGCACATAACACAGCGTCAATAAACAATTTTGACAAAAAGAAGAGATCCGGAGACGGAGAGAAAGATGCTGGAGAACTGGGCCCCATATAGGCTATCCATTGCCGGAACTAGTAGCACATACCGCGTTGTCCTGGCTACCTCCGTGTGTGTGAGGGGGTAGAGTTGATTAACTCCTTGGTCCAAAGGTGTCGCAGTCCCTTCAAGTCCTTCCCAGTCAGTGCCACCCAGGAACTGGGCACGTCCAGAGGCAAAGGACATCTGCCTACGAACTGTTTCTCATTTGGTAGTCAAAGCGACAGACAGACTAAGGGCTAAGGGCAAAAGTGAGCAGGTAAGAGGAGCGTTTACCGGACTCTGTGCAACGTGCAATGTTCACTGTGAATGAGCAAAGTTTTAATTGGCAATGTGGAGGGACGAGAACAATTGGTAAGTTCGCTTTTGTGAAATTATTGACAGCCGTCGGCAAAGGGTAAAGCTCTAAACGTCACCCAGGTGGAATTGATAATTTAAGGAGAATAATAGTTAATCCGGCTCGAAGGACCATTAGTGCACTCTGGTCTCTTATGACTCACAACAGAAATCCTTACTCAACGGTTTTTATTCTATGGTATCGTGCAATATAGAGCCTCAAATTAATTTTACAGCACTTTCCCATCTAGATCGAAACTCAATGCAACCCCAAATGTTGTATACCAACGAGGTAAACTTTTTCCCACCGATTACCAAACTTTCTCATTCCCCGAAATCGGATTCAAAAACTGTGACTGCCTGCTAATCCGATCCAGCCCTCAAGCTCTTCATTTAACTCGATTCCAGCCCAGAGCCCTTGCATTATTCAGCTCATCCCTCGCCCTGCTGGGAGCCCGATGCTGGAAGCTGCAACCACTGACCAATTCGCCGGCTTGTTGACCTGTCCGCTTTTGTTTAGCCCCCATTTCCATCCGCCCCTCAGCCCGCTCCACTCGAGCCATTACCGAGAACCGCAAAAGTTTTTAAGCCCAGTTCTGGCTGTGAAAATTATAACTGCCCAGCCGACTTCCAACTGCTGACTGCTGAACTGCCACAAACGTCCTCATCGCCGGCTAAGCCCCGGTGCCCTCACACTCACATGTGCACACGGAGGCCGAAAATTTGGAGAGACCCTCCTCTGGCCGAAAAAAGTAGGCTAATGCCACTTTCGAGTAGTTTGGCCGCAGAGTCTCGCTTGTGAAGTGTGTTGGCTGCAAGTGCACTTGTTACCAATTAAGCTAATCCGTCAGATAATTAGTAACATAACACACACGCACACACACAGAGAGCCGGGGAGGAGAGTCCTTCAGTCCTTCAGTCCTGGCAGGCTGCTGGCTCCTGGCTCCTCGTGCACTTCCTCTTCCTCTACTGCTGCTGCAGCCTCGGCACATGCAATTTATAGCCGCACGTGGTTGTTGCATGTATCACGTGACACTTGATTTCCGGCGCAGTTGGTTTGCCCCCTTTTCCGACCACGCCCCTGTCTCGCCCTTCAGCCAGCCCGCCGCTGCTTGCATTGCTTTTCTTTGCGACTTTTCTAATTTGGACGTTGGCACAACATGCAATGCCATCGTCAACGTCGTCGCGAAAATTTGTGGCTGCCACCTTATTAAAAGCGCCCAGTAGCTGAGCCTCAGTCTTCGCCAGACAACACACCACAGGGAGTTTTACACTGTGATAAAAATAGTGCTTACACTGGATAGTTTGTGCTTTCATTTTACTAGATCTCCCGTCTTTATAGCTCTAAAATTTGCTCTAATTAAGTGGATCAATCGTGTTTCTTAGCCTGTTTCTTGCCTAGAAAAGTTTTTGGAAAAGTGAAACTTTAAGATTTCATTAATTCATTTTGCTTTCTCTCTCTCGTTTGGAGATGTCCTTAAAGCTAACGCGATTCTTTCTTTGTGTGTGTGCCCTCTGCACTCTGCTACCAATATTGCCCCATCCCGGACTGCCTGTGCCTCTATATATTCCAGGGCCACTTTTCGTCTTCGTCAACCTCTCTGCCTGCCGCTGCTGTCACACTGCTGTTGCAGTTGCAAATTGGCTGGCAAATGTCGTTGGCTGCTTTTAGGCTGGCTTATTAAAATTTCAACGTGTTCATTTGCCTGTAAGTCACTGGCAGTGGGGCCAGGTGCGGATCCTGGGATCCTTGGGATTTCTCTCGGCAACAACTAGTTTGTGTTTGATTTTTGCCTGGCTGCCACACATGGCAGAATTTCCAGTTCTCAGCGCTCCTCCCATCTCGAGTTCGCAATTCGTTAACCTGAGCAGTTGTCGCCACGTGGAGTGAAACTATTTCCCCAGGGAATTAGGAAAAACTATTGAGCTGACTGAGTTTAGAATTGATTGGGAAAGTATTTTCATAAATGTAATAATTATGTTTTTAAATGTATTCAAGATACATATGGAATATAAAGATTAATAATTAGAAGAAAAGTTGAAGATCATTGGTAAATTCAAAGCTTAATCAAAGGTGAGCTTCAATACAATTCTTGGAAGGACTCTTACATGCTTATTTTTGAATTTGTTCTACGTCTTTTTAAATTACAATATAGTTTTACCTAAATAAACTAAATAACCAAAAATAAGCATGGGCTAAAATCACATTATAATAGGATCAGTTCTTGCTCACCTATAGTTTTGCCACAGAGTTGACAATATTTTCCCTCTCCCCCCCATTATTACCTGGCACAGCTTAAAGGACACTCCTTTTGCAGCCCTTAGAGAGTATTGCTCTAATTTGTTTCTAAGTGGCCTCCCCTGCCTGTCCCCTCCTCCACATAATGGCTAATTAAATCGCTTGAATTACAAGCCAACAATATTAAAATATTACAATATAAACTTTTCTTCCCAGAACAGATTTTGGCCAACAACAATACAAATGCGAGTGGAGGCCGCAGGAGGGATGGCGATGGAGGAGTCCTCGAAATCGAGGACGGGGCCCGAAAATATTTCCAGCAGAAACTTTTCACATTAAATAAAATACAAAATGCCCATTAACAGTTCGAGTGGATAAACTCGGTTTTGCATTTCCACACACACACAATCGCACACTCGCACACAAACCGGAACAGCCCCAAACAAAAATTGAATTTTCGGTTCGAGGCTCAAACTCAAAAACTCGCGTATTGTGGGGAGGGGGCCGTGGCAGGGGGAAAATGATGGCCAAGCGTCGAAGGCGAATGCCACAGGAGCATTGTTGGCTGGTGCTGTTGTTAGCTGGTTGGCATACAATAAAATACGAACCAGCGACAACAAAGAAGTACAAATTAAATCCCAATTGGAGTTGACCGCAAAATGGAAAAGACCACAAAATTATAACCACAACGATGTGGGCGAAGAAGGAGCAGGAAGGGCAGGGCTCCAGGCACCAGCCACCAGCCACCAGCCACCAGAAGGCCCCACCAGCAGCTGGGAATCGAAGCTGGAGATAAGCAGCCGTGGGAGCCGAATCAGAGTCAGAATCAGAGCCAGAATGAGCGCGGCTCTACACTTGTTTTGTTTGAGGGCGTTGTGGCCTGATGTGGCAACGGGCGGGGCGAACGGGGGGCCGTTTTGGGGGCCGGGGGCCAACACATAGTTACCGCGCATCGTTTCATTTGGCCAATTGATCTGGCAATCGCCGTGGCTGGCAGTTAGTTGTGGCCCTTTATTTCTCTTTCCGCCCCAACGACCCGGGCGAAATTGATATTTATATATTTAACCCAGAGCTAACAATAAGCCGGGCCACCGCCGGCTCATAGGCCGTGGCAGGGCACACCGATAGATAGGCACACAGGGCGTATGCTTAATGTGGCAGTATGACGCTGTGGATTTCAATTGATTGGGCGGCCTGGGCGAGGAGATATCGTTGCTCCTTTGTGGGCTGCTATGCTTGGATTGAGTTGTTGTCTATTTTTGGATTACAGAAAGCAAGTCAGCCGGAGGCGGAATGCTGCTGGAGGATATGCCACAACCTGCTGTTAGGGCGGAAGTTGCCTTAAGGACTGAGGACGGTATGTTTCGGTTTCTTCACTGCCGGCATCAAGTGTCTCAATAATATGAATTAAACATTCTTTGCAGAACGTAAGAGGTTAGCCGTTGACACTTGTACTCGCTGGATTAGGAGCTAATAAAGGTATAAGTCACAACCATTAATACTTGATTGTTATAATTTGAAAATGGATACCAAAATTAACCATACAATACAATGAAATAAGTTGATTCAGGTATTGATTTTAACTCGAATACAATAGAGCGTAATGACAACAGGAGGAAAATAATTAGCACAGTTACTTCTCTTATAAGTTTTTAAGTCAAGGGAGAAAATTAAAATGATCATAAGGGTTGTAACTTTTTTAAGAGCTTTGATGTAAGAGAGCATATCAACTATAAAGGATGACTGAAGGGAAACCCCGCTCTGTTGGCTGTTTTTATAAATAGTAAACTTAGTTTTTTCGCAAAGATACATATATCGAATTGTTTGAATCTAATGACGCTTGAGCAAATTCCTAGAGTTAGTCGCGGTGTACACGATCTTTCTAGCAGCCGCCTAAATGATTAATGGATACTAGAAACAGCCATCAATCTACCACCAGATGCATCTATGCTAATAATCTCCTCCAGAAATAGCCTTATCAAGAGCATATTTAATGCTCAGTCAACAATTAGTATCGTCCTGGCCTCTGAGTCCACTCCCCGCAGCACAATCTGAAACTGTCGGTTGCGTGCCCCACATTTATAATTAGCCAACAACGATGGCCAGTGGCAGGGGCAAGGAACGACGGCGGCTGGGTAGCAGCCGGAGCAATTGCAATACAGACAAGTGCGACGCCTCGTATGGTGGCGTCAAACTTGGGCCTATAAATCGTAGCGCCAAAATTTAAATTAAAACCAAATAAATTAAACGCCTTTCATTGAAGATTAATGGCCTTAAGGCGAGCGTGCTTTGTTCCCAGTCGGCGGAAGTGGCTGGCTGTAGGGGGTTAAGCGGGGCCAAGGCCCCAGCAGCCGCTTGCTCTCTGTACGCTTGACTGCGAATTTCATGGTTGATGGATTCTCCGTTTCAGATTCTGAGCCACCGAATTCGCCTTAAATGCTCTCACTGCCTTGCCACCTCCCATGTGCCTCAGCTCGGAACGGTGCTTTAAGAGTGGAGCTGCCCAAAGACTATTACCACACGTACTCAATTCAATTTCATTCTTTAGTGAATTCAAATGGTAGCCTTTGATCACGTCCCGCTAATCGTGGCTCCACACGAACCTCCAGCGAGAGACACTTATGGGGTCTCGGTACAGGCATGTGCAGGAACCGCATTGAAAACTATCAGCATCAAAAAGATATTACGCTAATAGCAGTTAGACAGAAGGAATGGACAAACGGAGAAAATCTATACTAGCCCCTTTGAAACAGCTGTTTTCCGAGGTCATTGCCACTCCACAAACAAAATCATTTAACCAAAAAAAAAATTATGAGAAGTCGGGGATTTTTAGCCTTGTAGTTTCCAATTCGACCAAACCTTTTCTAAATACTGGATACATATGTATACAAATTGTTAAAAGTCCTCGGGTAAATAAACTTCCTGTAAGGAAAAGATTTTGCAGTTAAGAAACCTACCCCTTTTTGGGATGAGACTCTGTCAGGTATTCTTTGGTTCAGAAAATTAACAGCTGACTTAGGATAGCCACCTATAGAAGTAAAGGTTGGCAGAAAATAGCGATTCATCGATACTTATTCTCAAGTTTAAAAATATAAGGCTGTATTTTAACGTTGCCCTAAATGTAAGCTAAATTGATATTACATATTTATTGCACATATTTTCAATAATATCGATATATAAGCGATGAAATCGTTTAATTTTGATACATTGGATTAAAAACTCCTTATTCAAGGTAAATGTTAAATGTGCTTGCGCTTAAAAGCTGACTGCTATTCTCTCTCGTTCAGATAATGACATGAGAATAGACATTGCACTTCAACGGCAAGTCTATCTGGTATTTGTCTGTCAGATAGATATTACGAACTTAACAGTGAGGATAAAATTCGGATAACCAAATACAAATTCTCAATTTGAAGTATACACTTAATAAGCACTTAATAGCAGTGAGGAAAAAATTCGGATAACCAAATACAAATTCTCAATTTGAAGCATACACTTAATAAACTTTAATGCCGGCGCCCCATTATTAGGTCTTTAAACCATTTGGGAGCAGCATTTTAATATTTAATTTCAGTTTGATAAACAAATAACAAAAATTGAACAGATTTCGACCGTTGCTCGTTGCAATTTGGAACCAATTTAATGGCTTTGGAGCTACATAATAAAACAAGTGTACTAACAAATTTGTGCAGATTTTCAGCAAGAATTCCCCCGGCAATTTCGGTTTAACTGAAATGCGAGTAAAAAGGCCGCTGACAAGTGCAGTCCAATTGTGCATTCCCATATGATAAAATAGTATATTGTGTGGTGGTGCGGAGCTTAAAACCCAACATTTTGGTACAGATCAAATTTCAATATGCCAAGTACAAGTTTTGTTTGATTTGAAATGTTTTCGTTTGGATTTCGCCTTAGAACGAGCTTCGCAAAATTCGGAAGAAACACATCAACTCGGCTTCAACTAATCTCCTAAGAAAACATACTCTCTGCGGTATCAATATTCGGGGAACAATGAGCTTCTTAAAAATAGATTGCCAGCCCATTAAGTTTTGCACCAGAGCTGCCACCATAATCCACTCGGCAGGCAGCCCCCTCGTCACCTCGTTTAGGAGGGGGAAATTTGCCCAACTTTTTCAGAGAGTTATGTGTATGAAAAAGCACCGAAAATCTTTAGCGACTTTCGCCGGAGCAGCAGCAGGAGCTGGAGCTGGAGCTCGAGCTGGAGCAGCTGCTGGTGCCGCCGCTTTTCCTTTTCCTGCTTGGCGCTCTCCACATGCTGCAAGCAAATTGTCAAGTTGCGGTTGCGCCTTTGAATTATGCAGCGGGGAGTAGAGGTGGCCGTGCTCCTGGCATCTTTTAACACAACTCGGGCTCGGTGTGCGGCGGAAGGCAAGCAGCTAAATTTATATGCAGCTTAGTTGCAACCCAAAAATTCTACAAATTTTAATAATAATGAGCTGCACACGACTACGCCGCTGTGTGTGTAGACATGTGCTGCTAAAATAATAAAGCACCGGCGCACACACTCACATTGTTCGAGCTGGAAATTGGATTGCACCAGCTGGCGCTGAGGCAGAAAAAACAGCCCCCTGCCATCCAGCCATCCAGCAATCCTGCCATCCTGGCCTCCCCAACCATCCTTTCGCAGGCTCACCTCATAATAATATTATGTTGCAGCTGCCAAGGCAAGGCGCAGAGTGGGATCGCTGCAGAAAACTGTTTGCACAGTCTGAGGAGCGGGGAGCTACGGCGAATGTGGCGACGTGTGGTCGGTCCAAATGATATTAACAATTCATTAATTAACCTCATTTCGTTCGGGTTATGAAGAGGCAGGGCGAGAGCCGGAGCCAGCGTCAGAGATTGTCTGGACCTTACCTGAGTAAGCCCAGGCCCAAGCCCGGCATCCGAAAGACAGAGAAGGCGGAAGCCCACATGTATCCGATACCTGTCGTCCCTGTCATTGTTCCGGTGTCAACTGGAGCTGGCCCCCCAAGCTTAGCCAGTCAGTCCGTGTGCATATTTATAAAGTTAGTAAAGTTGATACAGCCGCTCGCAACTCCAGCTCCTCATCTCGGGACGACGACTCCTCCAAGCCCCGTTTACACCAACTTAATTTTCAACTGGCAATAAAACTCACGTGCGGTGGAGTTGTCAGAGCTGTTCCACAGACCGCTCTCTTTGGCGATTCAAAGCGTAGTATATGATAACATACAAATAGAGACAACCACTCCATAAACTAATAAACTGTATTTATAAAATTAAATAAATAGGAGAGTAAAAACAACCTCATAAATAGCTTTATTTCGCTTAAATGTCAAAAAATATCACACAATATATATTCATGCCAAAACAGATATTTACATAAAATAAAACTGAAATAAATTGCGCTGAAATAAAAACGAATTGAGATGAAACATTTTCAGATTTTAGCCGAAAGACCACTTTGTTATTCCAACTGCCATTCGCCCACTAATATTATTCTCCCCCCCGCCGCGCCGGCCCGCTCCGGTTCCATTCTCATCATCTTTCTGCCTAGCTGCTACTCTGACATTTTAAATAATTAATGTATAATGCATACCAGATGGCAGGGGGCAGCGGGGGGCAGGGCATGGCTGGGGACGGTGGAGAACTGCCACCGAAATGCTGCCACTGTTTAACGAAAATAAAACAGAGAGCGGTCGAGAGGGAGACGGAGCTGGAGCTCAACTTTTGGCTCCGGATCCCAGTAACGAGGGCCCTCGACTGCTGCCAGCGACTCGTCTCCCTAATAAATAAGAGATATTTTAATGTTTTTACGTAATTATATGGCGAAGCAATTAAATATTAAATGGCACTGCGTTAACTAGTTTTGCGGCCCACCGACAGCGCCAAACTATGCAGCGGCCTGCAGCTGCCGCGGGGTGAGATCACGGAACTCAGAGCGCTCTGCGGAGCAGGGAGCTCTTCACTTGCACGAGTCAAACTCGGGTCGGGGTCAAGAGGTGACAAATCAATCAGCAAATCACTTGGCGTAATAAACTGAAGGCAGGTCAGCAAATCAAGCCAGACAGACGGCAATTTCCGTTTTGCAATTGGCATTGCGATGCCGGGAAACAGGGGGGGACTGGTGCTCGGGGGTCACGGATGGGTGTCAGCCTTCGGTGGGGTGACTGGGGGCAGTCGTGGCATAATAAAATGTCTGATGTACGATAAAGCGAGGACGAAGCTGCTTAGAGGCAGCAAAGCACAGACACCAGGCTCACACACCCCTGCACACACTCGCACATCAAGAGGGCTTTAGAGCTTCCAATTGAATGCACAGCGAGAAAAGTGCGAGTGTTAGGGGGCGGCAGCAGCAGGAGGGACAGGACTTCGCTGGGGCGCACTACGAGTGCTTTCGAGAGCTTGATATTATCACTTCCTGGACATTATTTGGTGCCATAGGCCAAAAAAGGCTTAAGCCCTGCCAAGGCATCTCAAAGATGCAATTTGTGTGTGTCTGCATCTATAGATGGCCCGCAATGGGGGCCGCTTGAAAACTTATTCGGAGTTGTGATAATTTAATAAGATGAAATCAAATATTTATTAAAACCAAAATTAGTAAAGAATACTATTTCTGAAGGTGATGTTTTTGAGAAAGATATACCAGCACTTTAATCTATATATTTATACTGGATTTTTAGCTGAAGTCAGAAAGTTTTAAAAATTTGAATTTATCATGAATATTTTTATGTGTTCTTGATTCTTGTGGCCACCAAGGGATTTGAGGGTTTCAAAACATAGTTTAATTTATAATTTTGTGATAGATTAGCATAATAAACCCCCGAGATAGCTGACCTCTGTAGGTAAGTTTTCGATAACTTCGAAAACGTCTAAAGGTCTGAAGCTTTGAAGTTCTATTCAAATAAAATTATACATTTTTAAGTTACTAAAATTTTTTGCTAATGTATTAATTTAAAGAATTTATGTAAGTACAGTTTAACGTTAAGTAAGCTCTTCTCCAAAAGAAACCAAGTAATGTTGAATTAGTATATATCCCGAGGCTTCGTAGTTCGATTTTGCAAATTTACGAAGAATTCTTTTAAGATGACATTCACCAATATACCTATTTTAAGCCCCCAAATGAACCCAAAAATAAAAGAAAATAATTTATAATATTCTAAATGTACACATTCTCAGAATAAAATAAAGCCTCTAGGATGATGAAATATTCTCAAAGGCCACAGTGTTGCCAAGAACCTTTTGCTTTATGTGCGTGGCGATATGGTAAGGCTTCTGCTCTTGACAAACCGTCGAGTGGCCCTCGCCTTGTGTATTTTTGTTGCTGGGAAACTTTCTAAAGAAATTGCACTTTGACTCATGCTTATTACAATAAGCTCCGTTCCCTGGTTTGTTGGCACCTGCCAAGTCAAAGTGGATGCCACTGGAAGGACTCTCCACACGCCGCGACCCTGCGCCTCTCCCCGCATCTCGATCCGTCTGTGCTCAAGTTCGAGCCTTGGTAACAAACGTAACGAACGGAAACGGATATTGCATACTTATGCCGAGTGCAAATGGCAACCCGCAGAGGGGTGGCCTGGGGGTCAGATACTGCCCCTCCATCTGCGAGTGTATCTGCAGGCCCATATACATATACATATACATATACATATACATATACATACATGTTGGTAATACACACATCGATAGGGAGAGCCGGAGCCGGCAGCCACCGACAAACTTTGCGAAAAGGACTTGTAAAATCAAAAGCCGATTAGATTCCATTTCAATGAGCAGCAAGCTGGTTGGTCATTTCGTGGGCGGGCACCGCTCCGACGTTCGGAGGCACCGAAGGGCCGGTGGCTATGGTCTGGCACTGCATATGAGGTGCGAGTCGGGAATCGGACTCGGAGCAGTCGATATTATTGCTGTTTGCGCCACACAAAACCCGAACCTGAGCAGGGCTCACGAAAATTGAAGCGCCCGTCGCACTGTTGCCACCGTGATGGCACGGATGCCCAGGATGCGGGGAGTGCACTGGCATATGCATATCTGGCCCAGGTACTTGATTAGCTCTGAAATTAAACTAAGCAACGTGCATTGGCAAGTGCTCATGGGCCTGTAAATTGAGCCATGGATCGGATGGGGGGAAGTTGTTGGGATTGTGGGATTGGTTGCCACCGATGTGTGGGCTGCAGTGATTATTGAGACTAGGAAACATTTTCGTTGGCGAAATGGAAGGACTCAAAGAAAGAAAATATGACATTTATGGCTAAAGCTAAAGAAAGGGTGGGGTGTTTATCTTTTTTTACTATTTTGTGACTCACAATCACTATCTCATTCAATATTCAGATTTTAAAGCTCTCAACTGCCATTTAAAGGACGATTCACGTCTTATTTTTACAAGGTCCTTGGCTGAACACTGCTATGGCTTTCCACTTCCTTACCATACGTTTTTTAACAAATCCCTGTAGCAGAAACACACACACATCACAGAAACTGTGATTTAATTTTCACCTTAAATGGCCCCCCTTCGAATCAACGGCGGAATTTGCCACTCAGAAATCACATCATTGCTCTCTGGTCTGGCCAGAGTCACCTCTGATCGCCATCCTTGCCCCGGTCCCCGCCAACATCAGCATCAAGGTACTGCTCTTCACTTCCTTCCATCTTTCCACCTCCCATGCGTCCATCCACTTTCCTCTTTCATCTCTTTGTGCCGGGCTCACACGGCGCCCCTCTTCGATTCATCTGCATTGCTCAGTCATGTATGCTCTGCCAACTGATTTGAGCCAGAACCATCGGCCAGGTCCCAGCGGGAGAATCGTTGAGGTGGCCGCACTCCTTGGGCCCCCTCCACGCTGGCTTTAATCAGTGTAGTCGAGCAGCGAGCTAATCGTTTATGATTTAGTTTTGATTCCCACTCCGAAGTAACCATAAATCGGGCGAGGGACACAGATTCTCCCGTCGGGGAGTGGGAGCGGGATTTTCATCTGATGACGGCGATGGTGGCCACGCGGATCCTTGTGGAAGCCCAGCGCAACCGCTGCTCTGTGTGTTTTCGACTATAAAATTAAATTGCGATGTGGTGGAAAAGTTAGAGCAATGCCCAGTGCAACACACTGTTCCTTACTGCCCCACATTTGGTCAAGCGCACGCCCACCCACAGGGCCGCCTAAACACCAAACACACAGATACGTCGAGGGGAGGGGAAAAAACTGCAGTAGTGAACAATTGTTCAGTGCATATCATTTGGTTAAAAGGATTCGTTTTACTCTTCCGTGCGGTTCGGTCCACATTTACACACACACGGACAGCATATGGAAGCCCCCCGTCCTGTCTGTGTCTCTGCCCGGGCCTGGGCCTGTGTACAAATCAACTAATCTGCTCCCCACGGCAAAGTTACGAGAAGACCGACAATTATATCCGCTCTCTGCTCACAATTTTTGCATGTCGTAAAGTTTCTAGTGGTGCACAGCGCCAATTCCCCGCCCCATTCTCCGCAGTATATGAGAGTACGGCTGCATTTGGCCCTAGCCGGCACTCCAACGGAACTGGATTAGAACTAACAGACGTTGGATTCAGTTTTTAAATGCTCTTTCCCGGCCCCAGTTCCAGGTTTATTTTCCTAAATAACTAAAGGGGACTTTGCACATTGCAGGAGGGTTAAGTCCAGAGTGCTTTACATTCTCCATAGAACAAATTTTTACATATAATGATTCTTAGATCTGCAATTTAAGCTTAATTTAGATTAAAAATAATATTATATTTCGTATACATAGGGGAAGAGAAAATATTGAACTTGTGGTTATTAGAATTTTTGGAAATTGAAGTTCTACACAATTGTGCATTAGTGTTTATGGATAGTCTAGGTTAGACTTTATATAGATTAAATAAATTGAGACTGAAATATTTGCCAGATCATGATCATTTACAGAAGGCAAGTACAGCAGGTTATTAAATTTGGCTTCAATATTACTGATTTTATATACTAACGTGTCACAGAATTCAGTCTTGGGAATTACTACAGCACTATATACACAATTGTTCCAAATTTAGATTAAAACCTACCTTAGAAGAACACGATTAAACTACTCATTTAAATGACCCCAAATTCATTTAAAAATGTAATTTACCAAAAATTGTTTACAGAAATAAGTTCATGCTTAGGGTATCCGCCTTTCGTCAATTAAAATACATTTTTTATTCAGCAATTTCCAATGCTGTTGCATACTTTCAGGAGCGGCGAGCTGCCCTGCACATGCACGGATGTGTATCTTCGTTTGCCTCTGCTCCTGCATCGGTATCCGTGTATCCTGGCTGCTAGGGCTGTTGTGCCGAGTGTGAATCTGCCCCGGCATTACTGTTTGTATTGCAAAAGTTGTTGTAACTTCGTTAAAATAAGCACTCTGTTAGTTTGCCCGCTGGCGCGACGGGAAGCGTGCTCCCCCTTTCCTAGCCACTAGATTGGAGTTCGGGGAGGAAGGGACTGTGTGTGGGGCACTGCAGCAGATTTGTCGGCGGTTTCTGCCATTACTACCATCCCAGCTAGGATCTGGCCCCTGCCCCTGCCCCGTCCTCATCTCCTCCCCTCGGCACTCTCCCCGATAGTTGGCATATCTGCATTAGTAATGGTGAGTGGCGGCGAGGGCCAGGCAAATTGGTGGATTGCTGGTTTGGTGGATTTGGATTTACCTGCCCGTCGCCGGCTTTGACAGCCCAGAGTACCCAGCTGGCCCGGGCTACTGCCGCTCCCACCTTCGTCCCCTGTATGCCGCGTGTGGCAACGTACCTGCAAGGCAAATGTAACGTTTAGTTTTTGGGGCCCCAGCTCCTTGGTGGCTATTAAATTGCAGCAACTCCTAATGGCGCTCCCTGAGCTGCTCACTTTCGTTTACTTTCGCCGGATGTATGGCTGTAGCCATATCGATACTGGTTAGGGGAGTACTACCTTTAGAGCCAGAAGGTGAGCACCAGGGAAAAAGCTTGAAAATCCGCTTAAAGGATATTGTTTTTATACATAAAGATATATTATTTTAAATATTAATGATCATATATCAAAAAGGATGTACATATATGATCTACTCTTTTCAAGTTTCAAAAACTATTAAAGCTTGGTTTCTTGGGATTTTTGGGAAATGAATATTGATGTTTTTCAGATTGAACCAACGACATATTTAAGAAAAACCTTTCTTTAACGCACTTTTAATACTCATTTACTGCGAATGCATACATCCTTTCTTACCTGGCTTAAAATACTCCTTCATTATTTGAAGAGAAGTTACTTTTAATCCCTTTTTTTCGTGTCACAACTGTAAGAGTAGTCGCCTCTTCAGGGGCAGCGGCTGTTGCAACTGTAGTCGCAGGCCCACCGACAACTTGTACTTAGTGCCGTTTCCTTCCGTTCAACACGGCAAGCGGGCGAGGGCAACGGAGAGGACCAGGGAAAGGCGTATGTGAGAAGGGGCTTTCCAAAACCCGGCCACGGGCAAACAGCTCGTCGGCAGTGCTGTCTGAAATGCAATTAAGTCGCATCGACATGCAATCTCCGGCGTGGGAAGTCGGGCCACATAAAGGACTCCGCAGGAACAACAAGTACAACCGCACGGACAGGATTCGCGACCACACTCCAGCACCGGGAGGTAGGGGTCGCTGAGAAAAGCCTTAAAAGCGCTGAAAGGTTTCAGTTATCCCCTAAAAAAAGGACACGCACTCACACAAGAAGGATATGAACACAAGCTGAAAAGGGAATCCGGCTTGCCGAGCCGGAGAATACCCTCAAAAGACCAGCAGAAGTTGGCATTATTTACAAGGAACTTCTCGGGCGGTACCTTACAAGAAATGGAAGTAATTATTTGCGTCTGCAATGGCTTTAATTAATTTAAAAGGAATAATAAATTATATTACCGGGTCTCGTTAGTTCTTCTTTTTATGCATTTATCTTTGGGCATGCCTCGATGGTTTGATAAATGTATACGCAGCCGTTAATGGGAGCTCTAAGGGGTTATTCCACATTTTTCATGTTATTATAAGCTTTCCGTAAAATCTTCTCTATTGAAAGAGGTATCCACTGTTACACCCTATATTCTGTTGGCTTAAAAAATAAATAAAAGGATCTGATTATAAGGATATGATATATCGACCTCGCGAATAAGCTTGTCAGCTCGACTGCTAAATGCAGAAGTACGATGGCCTCCGGTGCCTTGCTGAAATATTCATTCAATTAAGGACAAAGAGTATCCACGGATTGCAGCTGCCAAGCAGCACGTCATTCTGGCCCGCACACGGGATCTGGTTGCAAAGGAATGCACTCATTGGAACACTTTGGAGTGCCGATAATCCAATTATGGCCTGGCCGGGCAGCTCCTGCTGCCGCCTTGTACATTTGCAGCTCCTCCGGTTTCCTCATCCACGGGTCTTCCTGCCGCTGTTTTTATTGCGCCGAGAGAGGGGAAGCAGGTGGAGAGCCACCTGAGGCGAGCGCGTCTCCCTCCCATAATTTGCCGCAACTTATTTTGCCCCGAGTCAAGTTTCACACTAAAATGTGTAAAAGGGTCAACAGCTGCGGGGCCCCGGATGCGGGACTGGGGCAGCTGACAAGGAGTCCTTATGGGGGGCTAATCTCCGGGGTCAGCCGCAGATGGGGGCTAGAGGAAACATGCGGCGAGGGAAACGCTCTCTGCGTGGGCAAATCGAATCTAAAGCGAAAACTAAAACCGATTCCCATCACCGCCAAACACAATGGGTTAATATTTCTAGCATTTTATATTTATTTCATATTCATTTTTCCGTTTGTATTCGATAATCATTTCAATTTTTCTTTTGCTACTTTAATTTCTCCGGCTCTTAATTTCTTTGTTTTTTTAGCCACTGTATATTAAACCAATAAAAAAGCCAACACAAAGGCTGGTTGAATAAAAATAATGAACATTCCATTCCATTCCATTTGCTATATGTACAATAATATTTGATAAAAATTCCATTTGGGGCTTCCATATTTTTTGTGTGTTTGTTCTTTTTTAATACGGGATAAAACGAAATAATGGTTAGAGTAAAAAAGCTGCATTACCAGCAGCTCTCCATTGTGTTTGTGTGGCCATAATTCATTTGCCCACTTTGTCTCATTGAATAGTTTATTTATCCAATATCATTATTATTATTTTACTTGTGCATTTTGCATCATCGTCGTGTAAACAACTACAATTAGTATCACGATTGTCATTGTTGTAACCGAAAGAATATAAAGGGTAAATACAAAAATTCCAATGAAATGGCGGGTAGTGAACGAAAAAACAGGGACCTTTTTATGTGTAATTTATTCCTCTCAGTTAAATTGCTTGGAGTTGTGGGTCCCTCCCGCTCTGCGTATGACACGATTATGTTTTTCATTAGTTTACGTTTTATTTTTGCCAAACTGATATGTACTTATATATGTCTGCGTGTGTGTTCGTTAAAAATTGAGTGCCCGCGAAGTGCGAACTGTTTCCTAGATTTGCTGTTAGTTGTGCAATGTTCGCTACGCTTGTTAAAAACCAATTGTAATTACTATCCCATAATTGTTCGTATTATTAGTGTATATCGCTTTATATCTGAATTTATCGATAGGTATATTTATGTTTAACGTACTTATTGGCCTTGTCTAAGTCGAAAATGATGGGAAAAGAAAACAGTAGTCTCGCTGGCCATCCCCTCCTTTAAAAATTATTATTAAGAGCTTACTCCCTAGGCTGATCTATGGATATGCGAAAGTGTTGGTTTTCTAGGCTCTAAGTGTGTGTGTGAGTGTATTAGGAATCATCATATGTTCGCTGGTGAGTGTATGGATCAGTGTGTGTAATCAATTTTATTAATTACGTTAAATGTTGGCCAAGACATGCGGTCATGCAGGGGGGCAGGGGAACATGGGCATATTTCGTCATGCTGGAAGTCTGCGGGTTTTTCGCTGAAATCATGAACAGAATGAAGAGGGAAATCCCCGCCCACCGCATGACCTGCCCCTCTACTTAATATATATTCAATGTATGTATATAAAACTTACGAGTTACGAGTGGACATAAACCGATTTGCTTGTCTTTCAACTAACGTTATCTTTATTGTTACGGGGCTGCCTCTCACAATTAGCTAATTCCCAAAAATTCGTAGCTACCGATTAGTGTAAGGTTGGTATTATTTATATATGTACATATCATACAAAAACAGACAGTTGAGTATCTTCAGCAGTTTGCCTCAGAGCAGAGTTCCGTTCTGCGTGCCCAGCACAACTTACTTCGCCGGCCAGCAGGGCCAACATCAGAGGGTCATCGTGGTCATCACAACGGGCAGCAGCAGGGCCATGGCGAAGGACAGCAGGAAGATCCGCTGGCCGGAGCTGCTCAACGCACTCGCCTGGCAGAGGAGGTCCTCCGGAAAGATCTCCAGGATGGGCAGGTGTCGACCCGACGTCGGGTCGTGGCAAGTGTTGGCACGGGCGCGCTGAGGAAGTTACAAAATGTCTGATTAATGCCGAGAAATGATTAATGAATTGGAAAATAAATAAAAAGGTCGACAGAAAATTGAAAAGTTCAAAATAAAAATTCATAAAAGCTTACGCGCATATCGGCAATCGATAGGGGTAACTTTTTCCGAGAAATCAAAGATTGTAAACAATTTAAAGAGTTTCAAGTGCAGTAAGAGAGGCGGCGAACTCACCTGAACCATGCGCTTGAGGTCGTCCTTCTGGATGACCTTGATCTGAGCGGACTCCCGCAGCCACCGGCGCAGCCAGTGTCCGAACCAGACCAGTCCGCACTCGCACTCCAGCGGGTTGTGCGAGGTGATGAGCCCCCCCATTATACTGCGCGTCCCCACCGCGTCCCAGTAGCTCTTGTTGGGGTAGAAGCTGTCGGCTGCCAGGGCGTTGATGCGATTATGCGAGATGTCGATGGACAGGTGCGGCACCTCGCGAAGGTCGTAGAAGATGCCCGGCGGCAGGTCGGAGATGCGGGTGTGAGAGATCTTCACCTGCAGCCGCAGGTTGCGCGACAGTCCCGAGAAGACGTCGGGCGCTATGGTCTGCACATTGCTGCCGTAGAGCTCTAGCAGCCGGAGCTTGGTGTTGTTTACCAGCTTGGCCAGCAGCTGGGGCCCGATGTTCGGCTCCAGGCAGTGTACCTTCAGCTGCTGCAGGCCTGGAATCCGGGCCACGATTTCGCCGAGGTTGGCATGGGAGCTGGCGTGCAGGGTTCGCAGCGATCGCAGCTTGGAGAAGGCCTGCGGGTTCGCCACCTTCACGTCCAGAATGTTCAGCTCGGCCAGGTGCCGCAGACTGGCCAGGTCGTGCAAGGTTATGCGGCGCAGGGGGTTGTGGGCGAGATCCAGAACTCGAACGGAGGGCGGCAAGTGCTCCGCCGCACAGCTGGCGTTCGTCAGCTTGTTGTGCGAGACATTGACGTGTCGCAGGTGGCGCAGTGAACCAAGCGGCGACAGCTCCTGCAGGTAGTTGCCACTCACGTCCAGGTAGGACAGGAAGGGCAGCTTCAGCGGCGGCAGCACATACAGGCCCATGTGATGCAGGCTCAGCTTCCTGAGGCGGGGCGTGTGCACGAACACCTCCCGCAGGTTCGTCGTCACCAGCGGGTTCTGTGACAGGTCCAGGTTGGTCAGATTGTTCAGGAAGCTGAATGTGTTGTCCGGCAGAATAGTGATGCGATTGCGGGCCAGACTGATGTCGTACAGGAACTGCGAGTTGATGAACATCGAGGCGTCCAAGTACTCCAGATTGTTTCGCGACATCTGGATGGAGCGCAGGGTGAAGCCGATGTCCGTGAAGGCTGGGACTGGCCACACGCTCAACTGATTGTCAGCAATGTCCAGAAACTCCAGCCGCGTGTTCATGAACACCTCTCGGGGCAGGGCCTTTAGGCGATTCGAATTGATCCTGAGGATCCGGAGCTTCCTCAGGTTCGAGAACTGCTCCACTTGCAGCTGGTCCAGCTGGTTGTGACTTAGGTCTAGTTCCTGCAAGCTGTTCAGCCCCTGGAAGCTGCGACGCCTTAGCGAGGTGAGATTGTTGTGGGCGATGTTGAGGATCTCCAGGAACTCCAGGTCCCCGAAGGCATGGCTCTGCAGAGCCCCCAGGAAGTTGTGGGCCAGGTTGAGGAACCGCAGCGTGTTCGCCAGGTTCGTAAAGCTATCTGACTTGGTCACGTGATTGTGGCTGATGTCCAGCTGGTAGATGTACATGTAGCTGCTCAGCTCGTCGTCGAAGCTGGATATGTGATTGTGGCTCACGTTGAGGCGCAGCGGAGTAGTGGTATTCGAAACGTAGTGAAAGGACTTCAGGGATAGGGCACACAGCTGGTTGTGCATGAGGTCCAAGGCGGCGAGATTGGGCAGCACCGTAAAGGCCCCGTGGGAGATGTTGACCAGCCGGTTGTGGGACAAGTCCAGGTAGCGCAGGAACTCCAGGTTGTGAAAGGCATGTCGGGCTATGGTCCTCAGGCGGTTGGACTGAATGTTGAGTGTTTGCAAGTCCCCCAGGTTGTTAAACGTTTGCGCCTCCAGGCGCTCGAGAGCATTGTAGGACAAATCGATTTCCACTAGGTGGCTGTGAACACCGGGCTGAAACAGTCCTCTAGGCAGTGTCTTAAGCTGGTTGAAGCTTAGGTTGATGTAGCTCAGTTCTCGCATCTGGGCGAAGGACTCATTGGAGATCTGCTTCAAGTTGTTGTTGTCCAATCCCAGCCAAATGAGCTGGGAAAGCGGCAAGAGGGCGTCAAGTGGGTCGAGACTCTCCAGGCTTCTGGCCGGAAAGACTGCGAACGAGAGCTCCAAGATCTTGAGGGTCCTCGAGACATTCTCGAAAACCATGGGATGGTGAATGGTGATGTCGTTAAAGCTCAGGCTGATCTCCTGAATCTCGTCCAGTCCCGCAAAGGAACCCAGGTGGAGGTGGGTTATCTTATTATTGCGTAGGAGTATGGTTTGCAGATTGCTGCCCCATGAGTCCACAGCAAAGATGCCCTCCGGTATGTCCGAAATGGAGTTATAGCCCATGTTCAGGTAGGACAGCTGCGTGTAGTTCTTCAGGCCGAGAACGGGGATCATGGTGAAGTTGTTGCCACTCAAGCTGAGCACCCGCAGGTTCTCCGTGTACGAAGGGAGATTGCTCAGCTGGCTGATCTGATTGGACGTCAGATAGAGGTACTTCAGTCGGTGCAGCTCGGATATGGCCACTGGCACAGTAGTAAGACGGTTCCTCTCCAGGTCCAAATACTCCAGGGTCTCTGTGAGGCCTTCAAAGGCAGCGGGATGCACGCGACTAATCGCGTTGAAGGACAGCACCAGGTGGGCGATACCCGTGGCCTTGAATACTGCCTCCGGCAGCTGCGTCACGAAGTTCTGCTCCAGGTTCAGGGCCCTCAAGTGCACGTCCGAGTAGTTGTGCTGAAAGTAGTCAGACTCCAGGCTCTCTATGCAGTTCTGGCCGAGATCGAGTCGCTCGAGGTGCATTCGCAAGGGCTTGACCTGAAGCTCCTTCCACTGCACACTCCGTAGCAGGTTATCCCTCAGGCTGACTATCCGTAGCTCTGGTAGTTGCTCGAACAGCTGCTGGGGAAACACCGTAAGCAGATTGCTGGACAAGTCCATGGTCACCAGGGATCGCGGAAGATAGTTGGCGGCCACATGGTAGATCCTATTATTCGAGAGGTCCAGCCAAAGCAGCTTCTGCAGTTGCTCGAAGTGGCGGCCCCCTAAGGAACGATCTCCGGAACTGGGTGATGGTGGGTAGAGTGAGTTGCTGGCCTCCAGTCGCGTCTGTACCGCCGCCAAGCTCGAGGGCTGAGAGCTGTTGTCGTTGGGGGAGATAACTTCGACAGCTCCGCCACCTGGAGCCACCTCCGTGATGTCGTTGTCCGACAGATGCAGTGACCGGAGGGTATCCAGCTGAGCATCCCAGTTGCCGTCCAAGGTGGTAATATGGTTGCTAACGGAATACAGAGTTAAATTTGAAATCTCTTGTTAAAATAAGTAAATTGTTAATAAAGTTATAAGGCATTGAATTTAATTAATTAATATTTGCTTATTAACAGAAAACATTGTCGTTTTAAGCTTAACTTTTCTTAAATAGTAATTTTAATACAATATAGAAAGCGCAATTGGGGTTAACTCACCGTTGAGCCACAAGCCTTGAAAGGGAGTGCAACCGCTGCATCGCGTCCAGGGGCAATTGTTGCATCTTGTTTCCTGATATATCCAGTGTCATTAGCGAGTGTGTCATCGTGCTGCGGCGAGAGTTGAGGAGAGGGCGAGGGTGAGAGAGATGCCTTTACGATTATTATCTAAATCATTCCGCACGAGCGGCAGGGGGACAAGTTATCAAAAATATATAATGGTTAAAACTTTCACTAAAACTTTTGCCGGCAACTATCAACAGTTTCCGCTCGGGTCTCATCCTCCCCCCCAACCAGCCAGCTCCCCTGCTCATATAAATTGACGTGCTGCCTGCCTTTTGACATGGCCTACACACAAGTCGGAAAACAAATATTTAAACTTAATTAACGCGTAGCAACGGCGACCCAGGCGACCCCAGCTGCCAGTCGCCTCCTCACTCCCACTTTCACTCGCTCCCCGCTTCCCCACTTTCCCTATGTACTTCTGTTTCCACATCCTCTCTAGACCCCATTAATAGTTATACACCCGCACCGCAAACTCGCACAAATACACACACATATGGTGTAGAGTGGACCTTGGTTTAGTACACAGTTTTCAGGCTTTTACGTGTATTTAGAGGCTTAACTAAGAACTTATTCAAATTGTCAACGAATTTGATGAAAAGCTAGGAGAAGGTATAACTTAAAACTAAATCAGAGCGATCTTAAAACTCTAGGAACCATAAAAACAGAAAACACAGTTCAATTATCCTTTTAAAACAAATATTTTAAGTTATGTAGATACATTGAGACTAAGACTATTGTGAATGCCAGATGGCAAATAGATCCTTCTATATAATACCTTAGAATGAAAGTGATAAGTATTTTATTTATATTTTTTTTTATTATTTAGGATTATTAAAGATATGTGTTCAAAACAATACTAAATTAGTTGCTATAGCGCTGGCTAATTATTTTATCATATTAATTGTTACATTAATTATATTATTGTCCTTGCCCCACGAAAGGGACTCTGATGAGTCCACCCTAATGTTCATATTTAGGAAACTGCAAAGAGAAAACCAACCAGAGTTTGGGGCAGCGACCTCAATTATGAAAACCACAAGTTTCGCCCTGCCCCTTGACAACAACGACAACCACTACAGGGAAGGCGGCGTTCTGTTGTAGTCCGGGATGTAGTTGGTGTTGTTGTTGGTGCCGGACTTGTGTTGTTTCTGCGACGAAGAATCAAACGCAAAACCGAATTTGTGTGGCTCCTTTACGCTCATTTCCGCTCCTGTATGTGCTCCTACACCCGGCGGCTTTCGGTTTCTTTTGGTTGCCACTTACCGGTAGTTGTTGCCGCTTTTCCATGTGGACATCAAAAAGACTACCGCAACTGACTACTCTAGAACAAATAACCCCTTTTAACTCTACGATCTTAAAGCACTTTACAGTTGTTACTCTCTGTGCAGAATTTTTGGTGAATTTGCGTTGGAAATTCTGGGCCATGCAATTATTTACATTTTCTACATTCCATTTTCATATTTTCACCTGCTAACGGAATCATTGGGGTATGTATGTCATGGGAAATTGTTTATGAAATACTTTAAAGAAACAAATACGCAACGCACAACAATCCAATCAACACACAATGGCTAGAGAGTATGTCTGCTTATTGAAGCAACGCGACATTATGCATTATTAAACAACTATCTCCGAAATACGTAAGTACTTAAATATTTATTACAACTGTCCATAACCGATATGAAATTGAGTCTGTTCGTGAGATTTCATTTTACGAAAATATACATTTTTGGTCCTGTAATACAGAAGGTCTGTGCCCTGACATTCGCATGACAATATTTGTGAGGGTGAGAAAAATAATAAAAGATAGAGATATAAGAGAAAAATAGCTTCGATTTTGGTGATATTACCTAAGGAAAAAATAGGTAGTGCTCTAAAAACAGCCATCGTCATTCCTGTTGATGGATTCTGTGCGTCTGCTGGCAGAGTTTGGACAGATGGATTGGCTTTTAATACCTTCGATTTCGTATTTCTTTCTCCTTCTAAGTGGAATAAATTCTTAAAGTGCCTTTAAAGTGCCTTTAAAACCCATTCTTAATAAATGAACTTAATTAATGTGGTGTTAATTTTTGATATTTTAATTAAAACCATTTAACTTAAGTTGCTCATGAAAAGTTTTCATAACTTCATTCTGAGTGGAGAGTTGCTTTCTCAAAGGGCCAAATAAACCTGTCGATTAACAGCGTTGAGGCATGAGTATAAACGGAAAATTTGAAAAAGGATACGTGGAAAGGGCAGATTGTAACCACATTTGCCGGCCTTATGAGCATTAATTAGTTTGATTTAAATTCTTAATGTCATCGTGTGTGAGCTGTATATCTTCGGCCGCCTCCGCCCCGCACATTCTTCTTGGCCGTGTGCAGTTGGCCGTTAACCGTGGGTATTCATTTAACTTTAGCAGCTTAACGAGTGTGTCGGCAGGCGGGAGCCTGCGGTTAAGGGGCGTGAACCCAACTCTGGTTATCCTTTGTGCTCGTTAAAAAATTTTCGCGTTTCATTTCATGGCAACAAAGAGCATATAAGAAGATGAAGAGCAATAAAAAAGCAGCGCAGGCTGAAAAATGCGGCCAGCTCTCCCCGTCCTCTCCTACACTCACAGCCGCAAACAGTTTAATGGAGGGAAAAAGCGAGGTTGCAGCCTCAGTCAAATGTCTGACGAATAATATGTTCGAACTCGCATGATACTGACGAAATAATACTGAATTCTCAATACACTCAACAGTTCCCTCACGATGACAGACATTAAATATTGGCTAAGTGATGAGAAATGGTTTATTTTTCTAAAGATGGGGTTTTAAATAAGCCTCTTAAAGGCATTTTACGTTTATTGACACTATTGAGGGTTTACCTGGAGATGATTTTCCGGTTCGAAAGACTAAAACTAAATTAAAAAACACGAAAGTAGGTACGGTTATCGTTTCCAAAATGATCCTACTTCTAGGAACTAAATTATAAATAAATTAATTAACTCTGAGTTTTCCGAGTTAAAAATAAATTAAACTTATGTCTACTACAAATACATTTTAATATTATTTTGTATATTGCATTTACTTGTACAAAAAATATTGGATTTTTAAAAAATTCCTTTCAAAATAAAAAAATCTCTTTTTGTCACCTCTGAAATTTAACTACCTTTAATCCTTTGAAACCAAACAATTACAATTAAAGGATGAGCCTTTTTATATGCTTAACATGATTTGACATTACATTTTAATTATTTTTTGATTTAAGTTCCTGTTCTGGTAAAGTTTTCCTGTTTGGTGTTAGTCGCTTAAAATTGCCTTTTCACTCTCCTTATCTTGCTCCCTTTCTCTTCTTTTGTGATTAATTACACTCAAACAAATAGCGCTTGAAAGTTTCCCATTTTCCCCTTTACCTTCTTTTTTCAGCTGCGTGTGTGAGTTTGCATTTCCCGCTTGCATTTTCAGCCTGAGTGTTTCGCTGAAAACACCGCGCCCAGCCACGCCCCACCCAGGCCCTCGCTTTGTTAAACTTAATTTTACGCCTTTTTTACAACTTGCAGGTTTATGTTGTAAAAATATACAAAGCACTCGCAAACACACATCCTCGCATCCCCGCCCGCCCAGCTGAAAAAGGGGTCATGCAAATAGGCCGGCCAACTGTCCTGTCATCATGGCTCCGGCAGGTGTGCGCCCGGGTCGCCATCATGACGCGGCACACTCGCATGCCACTCACCTGAAGCTCCGCTCGGATATATCCTGCAGTTCGTTGTCGATTAGCTTCAGCGTCTTGAGGCGCAGTCCCTGGAAGGTCTCGTCGTCGACGCTTTGCAGGTGCGTGTTGGACATTTCGATGTAGCGCACACTGCTGTGCATGAACTCTGGGGACGGAAAAGAAAAGGAAGCTACGAATTAGCGGATTAAAAACCAATATTGTATAATTACCTAAGACCTATGATTTAAGTTGTGAAAGCCACTGATAATACAGCCATTAAAGGTACCAATTTGAGCTGGGAAACTATACTGACTTCCTCCGTGTCCAACTAGATGTTGGATCGACTCGAGCATCCGGAACAGCGCCACAAAGTGAGAGACTCACAGAGGGGGCAGCCATCAGTTCATCATTCAAATTGATTTTAAACGGCATTCGAAGCGTTTACCATAAACGAGGGAATATGCCCGGCCCGTCCCCTATACATAGATGCCATTCCTCGTCTAACGATGATGGCTTTTGTTTTGGCAGTTTTGATCGCCGGCGCGTTAAGGCAAATGGGTCATCAGCGTGCCATCAGACAATGGACCCGACCCGAACCGAACCGGCCCACCAGAGGAGCAGCACATTCAGAGGCACAGGCACAACGGGCCTCGAGAAATCCATTGCCCGCGGTAACTCCCCGATGGCGATGAGGCCACGCTCTCGATTTTTGTGCGCGTTTCCGGCCGAGCCGTGGGGTCCAGGATCCGGGCATCGGACGAGCCGTGCCTGCAGGAGCCAGCGACCGAAAAAACGAACAACAAATTTCGGTTTTCGTCCATGGAAAAGACAGGCCCGTGACATCTTGGCCGAGTATAACAATGAATCGCAACGTAGTCCATTTGGTTTTTCTATAACAATGTAGCGGGGAAATTGCCAATCGATTGCTCAGTAAAACGTAATGTTGGTAGCCCGACTTTAACTATAGCAAATAAATTTATAAGAAAAAATACCTAAAAGCTCTTAATAAATTACCTGAAATAAAAGCAAATGTTTTAAAAACGAACATTTTTGGATAGTTGGTTTTGATGCTATGGGTCTGCTGTGTATCTCCTGCAGATTTCCCTTGATCAGTGCATTAAGAGTTTATTTTTTTTATATTTTCAGACTAATAGCTGCTTTTAGGATTTAACTGCAATCTGTCAAAGTTGATTCAATTACGCTACAAACAAAAAGCATTTCAGCACACTTTGTTTTTGCAGTACCAATAGCAGCAGAATTTTGCTATTTACAATTTTTAATAGTCTTCACTGAACGTTTTTATGCATTTTGCATGTTTTTTCAGAGTTTGATCTGCGCCAGTCAAACCGCAACAAAGTTTCATCAGGAATCAGTGCGTTTTCACTTATTAAATATTCCGTTCCGTGGCGCACAAAAAATTGGCAGCATAGAGCGATTGATTTTTGCACTCTCTTGCGCATTGAATATTTATAAGAAACAATCAATTGTTGGTCAGCTTCTGTTCTGAGCGGTATTTTTTCGCATTGGCAAGCTGCTTTTTTGATGGTTTTTTTGTGGCACTTTTTGGCTTTGAACTCATCAAATTGATGTTTAATTATTTCGCTTTCTAGTCAAGTTTGTTCCACTTTTTGCTCTCCTGCCAAAATGTTCACGGCCGAGTCAATCCCTGGCAATCCCGGCTTAGTCGCGAATTTCGCACTGACTTTAATGCGGCCGTGCTATCTGTGCGCGGCGCACACATGCGATGCACGTGCATTGCAAATGCGCTGGGAAAATGGCTGAACAAAAATAGTTTCCTTTCTTCGTTTGCGCTTTCTGTCTAAAAAAGCCCAAAATGACAATACACAAAACAGCGAACCGAACCGAAAAGGAGGAAATTTTTCAATTAAAAGCGGAAAGTGCATTTCCATGTTGCACGTCAGTTCCTCTTCCACTTTTGCGGCGTTACTCGCCGAGTGAGAGCGGGAAGGACCAGCCACTCGACCGAAAAATATTTTCCATGACATGGGATGGATCGGGGTATAGGATGTGGGCGGTGGGCGGTGGGTGGTGTGGGTCGATGGGCAGTGGGCGGCGGCATTCCGACACACTCGCTCGCTGAATGCTTAAGGTAAGGTCAGGCCATAATTTAAGTTGACAAGCATGACATGGAAATTCCCTTTGGTCGCCAGCAGAAACATCAGCAGCCGTTACCATAATCAGGCTAAAACAAATGCCCCCCCCTCGCCCAGCCCAAGAGCAGTGTGTGTGTGTGCGCTTCCATGAGACCGAGTTCCATGCGAAAGTCGCCTTGGGTGACCAATTCCTTTGAGAGCTGCGTCCCCTCGCACCGGGCACTCCAAGGACTCGGGCCCCAACGTTGCTCCTGTTTAATTAACACATGCTCAACGAATCGTAATTTAATTGCGGCTTTGATGTCTCCCCGGGGCTCTTCTGAGTCACACAAAAAGGTTGAGACATTGCAAATGGAGGCGAGGCTACAAACAACGATCGTTGGAAATAGATACACTTTTGTATCTGGCCCGAAAAATTCGAAGGCCTTTTGAATCTACCGCAAAAGGATTAAATATAAAATGTACTCTCTTTTTTTGTCAGTTTTGTATTTACGTAAGATAAGAAATGGTTTTTATATCACATAAACCTTGCAGTTAAAGTTTTAATGACTCTAATTTAGAAGTAAGTATATCAAAAGATTCCCTTTGACTCGAAGGGTATTATATACGCAGATTGTCAAGGGTTTCTATAAAGTAATTTCAAATATTCGGTATATATTTATTTATCTTCAAAAATATAAAAGCTATTGGGAAAAGACGTCAATCCTGAATCCTGACCAAAAAAAGGTTTCTTATTATGAAAATTGAAGACTTATAATTAAAATGTTTAAAACAAAATCCGTATTTAATGTATTTATTAATACCTACAAAATCACTAACGATCTAATATTTTAAGCGAATCTAAATTATTATTTTCTTTTAATTATTTTATCAAGATTTTTAATAACCTAGAATGTATTGAATTTTTTCAATCGATTAAATAAAATATAAAATGAAGAAGTACAAAATTTATAGCTATTTTTTAGCACCAAATAATTGATACCCATGGGACGAAACAATATTATTTATATGTAGATATTTTTAGAGTTTATACTTTTCAAAGTAAAGTTGGTGGAATATAAAAATATCGATTACTTTATGCATTATCATTTCGATAGAAGGCATATTTTAAATTAATAAAATAACATGTATTCAATAAGAGGCTATTATTTTAGAGCTTGGTCAAGGGAAAATGGGTAACTTTACTAGGGAAACTTGTTGTAGTTGTACATAAGTTTCACTAGTATGAACAAGTACAACTTGTACGTAAGTTTCACTAGAACGGTATCCTCATGAGATCCATTTAAATTCAAGTAAATAGTTTTTTGAAATCAGATCACCTAATTATTGTAGTATTCCGCCGATATCGCACGGTATATGTTTGATTCCCATCGTTGCGCATATTAAATTGTTAGTTTAGACGCATAAAGTTACATTAAGTTTGATCAAGATCATATCGCTGACACGTTTAGATGGTTGTTTATTCCAATGTCAATGTGTGCACACATAGTTCGAATTGCGCTCACCCACATACACTCTGCCACGTGCGTCGTACGCCCACCTAGAAACAGTAATATAAGCACGGAACAGCTTACATCTTAATTACATATCGCATATTAATACAATATTAATCATACGCCCTGTTGACACGAATGGGCCACCCCTGGCCGAGCAGCAGGCACACGGCCGAGTCCGGCGCATTCCTCATGCAGGGCAGACCGTGTATGTCCACTAGCCGAACAGTGAGTGTACGTAAGTATACGTACGTACACATATGCGTAGGAGGGAGGGCGTGTGCATATCTAAGCTGCTGTTGCCAGTGTTTTGTTATGAGTGGACAAACCAACCCAAGAACGACAACAACACATATGGCGTTAATAAACTTCTAGACCCGTGCCTGAGGGGCCAACAACTGAAATGAACTCGGGGAGCGGACACAGCGGACACAGCGGACAGAACGGACACAGGGACCCTGGATGGAGTTCCGTCCCGTATACGTTGGCTTGTACTTTATGGCCTCAAGTCAATTCTCTGACAAAATGCCAAGCATATTTATTTATTTACTTTTGCTGCGAGGCGACCAGCGAACTCCGTTCTCGCTTCCCCTGCTTATATGCTCGTCCACGTTCAACGTTCTCGTCTCGCTTTGCGTCACTTTCCAAGTGTTTATTCAACTTGCCCCAGCGTTGATATGAAAAAACAATATAACGGCAACAACAAAGTGTCAGTGGGAAGCAGGAGCCAGGGGAAGCACACAGATGCAAAATTAATTCGACCGAGACCACCAGAGCGTCTTGGACTTGTTGGAAATTCATCAAACGTCTGAAACGACTCGGTTGAAATAAGTCTTGGGTCGAAATTTAAGCTCTTGCTTTTGTATTTAATTTTACGAAATAAGAAAACTAAGCTTCTTCGGAAGTTAAGAATGCTTAAAACACTTTGAAACGAAAATGTATATTTTCGCAGCTGGTAACTATGACTTCTGAAAGTCAACTTTCTTTCTTCTTTTAACATATTTTGCATACCTATTGTTTTGCTACATGAAATACAAAATTTAAACAGTTTCCAAAAACACATGCAAAATGCCAAGTCACTTAAAATGATACGAAATATTACAAAAGGGTTCTGTATTCCTGGGCTTTAAGTCAACCATTTCGGCAATTTCTGTCCTATAACTAAGGCTCCCCGAAACTCCCTGAAAACTACAGGCTGCTGTGTGCGTCCGTGTGTTGATGAAGATTACGTCAGCTGAAAAGTTATTGTTTTGTCCAGGCATTCGGAGAGGCCACCAAAGACAGCCTCCAAGTGGGAGTGCGGGCAGGAAGCTGCCATTTATATCCATATAGTTGGGCTTGGTGTCGTGCACTGGGCAATAGCCAAGAAATAAGTAGAACGAAACAGGGCCCAGGAAGCGTGCGGCATGTGGGCAAACTGTCGTCCTTCATTTTCGTTTTTCGGCTGCTCCTAAATAGTTTGGGCATGAAAATTGCGGCCGAATCGAAGCAAGGATGCTGCCATCCACTGCTGCCGAAAATGCCTCCGACCGAGAGGGCAGGCTCAGCATTTTTTGTGTCCTGTCCCCATTTCGTGTACGGAGCAGCAGACAATAGAATTTCCACATTAAATTACGGTCATATTCTGAGCTCTAAAGGAGCAAATATTCCACTGCGGCATATTGTCCACGCCAGAGACGCACCGAAATTTTAACAGATTAAATGAATTCTCAACTACTCTCTGGGTCCCCGGTTGCAGTTGTCACATCCTCCTGGCGTGCCTCTGGTTTTCTAGGTGCATAGTTTTGCTTCTAATATTTTTTTTGTATTTCCAGACCACATGGTGACATGCCAGCCAGGAAGTCGATTCGTTGGGAAATAGAAAAAGGAGCGGGGGCGTGGCACGCAATTAGCCAGGCTGTCACCCGAAGTGTTTTCTGCTCCTCCTCCTGGTCCCTCTGCGTCCGTTTGCATTAGAATTGCTAATTGCCAAAAGTTTTCCAACTGCAACATTTCTTCTGCTGCTCGAATGCATTCGTTGTCGTTGACATCACCATCAACATCGTCGTCCGCATACACATATATATATATATACAAACTTGATTTAAATTAAAAAATATACTCAAGACTCCCCAGTGTCTTCTTGACTTTAAGAATTTCGAGTGTCTTGTTGCAATAAGGGCGTCCTTTCAGATTCCCGACGTGTTATTCGCTTTAATTCGATTTGTCGTAATATCTTTAAGTTTTTCATTAAAGCAAAAGCCACTGCAGATGCAATTGGAAAGTTTTGCATAAGAAACGAAGGATAAATTGCCAATGCGGAGTGGCCACTTCTGCCGGCTCTGTGCCCTTCCTCCTTGGGGAAACCACCGAGCCAGAGACAAACTTTTCAATAGTACGAGCCCCCGCCCGCTCCGCCATCTCTATTCCCGTTGCTGCCAATGTCTGCCCAATTTTTGTGTGTTTTGCCAGTCAACAACTTTGTTTATTATTTTGTTTCTTTTATTTTCATTTTTTGGAACTTTATGCGGGGCAACTTTGCCCAAAAAGGCGACTCTGTGGGCGTGTCACAGTTGTTAGCGACGAAGAAGCGCGCGCGGGTGCCGGCATGGTAATATTTTCAGCACGGGACTCACACTCACAAAGAGCGAAGGGGGAGGGAAGCCACAGCAATGGGCAACATTGGGAGTGGAAAATGACAATGGAGCTACGGAAACTTGCCATTCATTCATTACTTAAAAGCGGAGGCACAGCCACGAATGCTCCTAGTTGCTTCTCCCGACTACAATATACCGACTAAATTAATTGTCGAAAAGAAGCATTATATACCAATTCCTGAAGATTGCCAGCACAATTCTTATTACTATTGCCTCTTCCTTTGATACCTTTGAATCTTTTTATAGCTTGCACAGACTTGTTAGATAACTTAATGGAAAATAATTAATAAATCCGAAGATATCTGCAATCTACCCTTCTATAAGGGTTTGGTATAATAACCCTATTACATGCCACAAAACAATCTACTCTCCTCACAGTATAACTCGATGAAAACTACCAAAAATGTGCGGGGAAGTCGCCGCAGCAATCGTTACGAAACTTTTGCATAAAGGAACCGAAAAGGAGGGATGAAAAAGGACGAAACAAGATATAATAAAATGCAACTTTATTTTTACAACTAATTGGCAAACTTAAATGTAAAATTTCATTTTATTTGTGAGCCCTGACAAAGCTGTTTGAAACTTCATTAAAAAATTAACTTTTCTTCCAGCTGGCAGCGCCACGAATACAAGGATCCGACACAGGGAATGGGGAAGGCCAGAGAGCCTGTGTCCTGCTCTGTGGTCAAGGCGATTTATGACCCACTGGCAATGAAAATATTTGCCACATAAATAAGGCGTGACAAGCTGGGGGGTGGACATATTGACGGGCGATACATGGGGAAGGGGCGGGGCATATAGACGGGGTCGCTTACCTGGAAACTTGTAAAGGGCCACCTCGTTGCAATTAATCTCAATCAACGTGCTTGTCTCGTTGGGCAGGCCGGCGCACTGGCACATCGAGTTGAGCGGACAGGCGTAGAGGATGTCCTGTTGCTGGGAGCCCAGCAGGGCGGCGGATCCCCTGCCGCCCGTCGGCGGAGGACCCCGGGCCGCGTTCCTGGCCCTGCGCTGGCCTCCGCCGTCGAACTGCCAGCAGTGCGAGGAGCTCACCAGGCACGAGATCAGGACCATGTACAGGTGCATTCTGCAACGAAAGGGAGAAGCGGATGCTGTTGAGAAAGCGGCAATGCATAGATGGAATCTTAAAATCCAGTGGCCTTCACTCGACGCTTTTATTCCGTCACGTTGGCCCACATAAATCCACCGTGTGGAGACACCTTGCCCGGAGGCATTTGTTTATTCGGAGTTGCTTTGCATAAATCACACGTTTGGAAAGAGACGGAAAATGAAATGGCATAAAATTAACGTTACTCCACACGCGCAGAGTAGGCACACTGACACGAATATAATAATTATAATATTTGTATGTAATAAGTATTAGAAACAAAGAAGAAAACTATATGATTTTTATGAAACTATATCTTAGAAGAGAGATAAAGTATGGCTTAGGGAAAGAATATCAGGAATGATTTATATTTGCAATATGCCAAATAAAGACCATATTAGATTTACTTATTATTCTTAAGACAACATTTTCGGATGCTAAAAAATCCCATTAACTTGCTATAATTGTTTTCTTGATACTTTTGAACCAATGTTGATATTTTGGCTAAAGCGACCTCTGCCTCCCCACGCGACAACGGAGGAAGTTTTCGACTAAAAGCCTGCGACAACTCATGCAAATGAGCCGCAGTCGTGTGACATTCTCCCTCCAAACCCTACATCCACGGGCATGCAATCTCTCAAACACATGAAAACGCCTAGCCCTATAAAAGGAAATGTACAGGGGAAAAAATTATCCTAATTAAAGGATTTAACATTTAACATTTAACATGCAAATTCAACAGTGAAAGCTTAATGACACATAATCATTGACTACTTTAAAGATTTTATTACATTTATAGTCTTTTTAGTCTGCTAAAAAAACGTAAATCTCTCTGAGATACAGCGTGATTCCTTACGAATACAGCATACTTGATATGCCCCATTATCGAACAGAGATTCTTACTCTAACTTTACTTAATTAACATAGCTCTTTTTCTCGAAGTGGATGAAAGCCAGAAGAAAGTGCGCAACCACAACACGTAGAGGCCTCAACAGCCACAGAGAAGTCGCATATAAAACATGCTTCATGTACGCTAGATGTGTGATGTTTATTTGACACGCCAAAGTATATAATAACAAATAAAAACTTTCGGCTCTGCCTTGGATCACCTTGCCATGCCAGACGACTGCGACTGGGACAAGGGCGAGGGCGCGGACTAGGACGAGAACCAGGACGAGTACGGGCCATTAGCACGATTGTTGAGCTTTAAGACTCCCGACGGTTCGCCTCGAGTGTGCGACTATGTTGTACCTGCGCACATTACGACCAGCCATAAAACTAGGGACAAAAAGTGTAGCGGAGAGCCCGGAGAGCCGGCTGGCATTCAATGCCGCCCCTACCAAGTCCAAGTCTAAGTCGGTAAGTTATTTCCAGTCAGCCCAAGGCTTCGGCTAAGTAAAATATATATTTTACACACACTCTATATAAGCGTGTTCATAAAAGCAGCCAGAAGCATGTGATTATAAGATATAGGATATGGAATAATTCCTTTAATTGGTGGAAAATTAAAAAAATCAATTAAGATGCAAATATTTGACGAAATTTTATATAGTTATTATATTTGACAGTATACAAAGAGCAAAAATATTCAGCAATAAGCAACCATAAAGTAAACAAACTCTTGCCAGCGACACTTGGAATGACATCTGAAATACTATTCTAGAACTAACGAGATACCAGCAAAAAGTTCTGGTCAAAGTCTCTTTTCATTAAAGTATAGTCTTACTGGTAGTTACATTCCAAGATAGTTAAAGTTTCCACAGAACGTAGAACCTTAAGTTCCACAGTTATTTGAGATGGCATACACTTCTTCCGGTCAGTTTTATTAAATCTGTTTTGGGTAAATCGTCAAATATTTACTTAATCTCCCAACTGTCATTCGCCATATGCACTTAACATAAAAATTCTGGCCAGAGACCGAGAGGGAAAAGCAATCAGAAAAGCTTCAGCTCGCCGCCCGGCACTCTTGCTGATTGTTTTTCATTATGGTGATGGTGACAAATCGAAGTCATTTTCCTTCGCCTGGACGATGTAAAACAAATGATACATCACACAGTTGAGTGCGTATATATAAGTAGTATCAACCTTTTGCACCTTCCTGCGCACACACGGGGTATCTCAGCAGGGACAAAGTCGAAGATGTCAGGATGTTGGACGGCAGACGACAAAACGACAAACGAAAAAGATAAATATGTCGTAAAAGTTTTTTATTTGCGTTTTATTTTTTGATTCAGAAAATGACTAACTTGTTGGCTGACAGACAAGCGGCAAACAGGCAACGCCTTGGGCCGAGAACACGGGGGTCCGAGGGAGGGCAGCAGCTAGGACGGGTCTGAGATGGAGAGGCAGGACAGGCCGGGGCCAAAGACAGTCAACAGCAGCGTCTGTCACGCACAACATCCCCTCCGTCCAAGGACCTTGCAGATGCGGGTTGCCATCTGACCCCTACTTGAAAAAACTTTTTAAAACAAGCAAACAACATTGTTGTACAAAAAGTGTGAGTTCAGTGGGCTGAAGGATGGATACTCTACGAAAATATGAAAAACTGAACAATGGGAATATTTGCTACAGAAATAATATATGCAAATCTGAAATAATATATGTGCTGCCAGGTAAATAAGAAAAATACAATACTTTTGTTTAAGATCACAATTTGGTAAATTAATTTCTGCTCTTTTCCCAGATTTTAAGTCATGTTTAAGGACTCTCCATCCCATTTGCCATTTCACTGCAAATATTGTGAAGTTCAAGTTCTAGATGTAATATTCTATATATATGATATTTAATTTATTTCCAGGTAAGGACTTATTTACAGAAAACTCCAACCTGATCACAGAGTATAGTTAAGATCAAACTACACATTAAAGTGTCAATGTCCTCGCCACCCACTCCAAGAGCCTTTGCCGCCATCATCTTCCTTTGAAGGGAAGGACGAATGCCACGGAAAGGTCAACAGAGGCAGGTTGACTGGATTGCCGGGCTGGCAGGCAGACCGCAAGTTTTTATTACGCATATAATGCCAGCGATTTGCCCAAAGGAGTGCGGGTGCTGCTGCGGCGACTGAGGGCGGATCACAGAGGTCTGCATCATTTTTATACTTTTAATTTTTTATGCCGGTGACACAGTGACATGAAATGTCAACGAGCTGCAAAGCAAACAGAGGCAGAAGTAGCAGCGGCGCGGAGGTTCTGGGCGAGGACCGGGATATATATGATGAGCGTCCGTTGGGGATGTTGTCCTGCTAGTTGGCGCAAACGCCGACTGCGCGGCTGGCGCCGGGCAGCGCAGCAGGAAAATGCTGAAAAACGTAGCATACATTTGGGAGTCGTTGGGCCACAGCTCCGCCGCCCCGTGCGCTCGCTCGCTCGCTCTATCTCTGTCGAAAATTTGCGAGTTTGTGCGATAATAACATATGTAAGTTGCTTCCTCCGCGTGTGTGTGAGTGTGGGCTTTTTGGCTGTGCTGTGCTGGGCTTGCATATATAAGCATGTCGGTTTTAAATTTAGCCTTATAAGCTGCTCCGGTTTATGCTACTGCAGGAGCTTTTCCGCAAAAAAAAACACTCACAACAAAAAGAAAAAGAAAATGTTTTAAAGCCGCCGCTCAGACGGGGATCAGAACTTTAAGTGAACTTAACCAAGTGTTAGTGTGTATTTAACGCAGCCAAACATGAAAAAGGTCTTGGGTGTGCGTTTCCCTGGAAGTAGAAGGTGTGCGCTCCTGGCATCCCATCGTTGCAAGCGGCTTCTACACACTGTATCCTCAAGATACATTTCAGTTAATCGGAGCCAAGCCAATTAAGGCCACGGCAAAGTTTAACTTGTATGCTTTTTTTGTCAGACGGAGTGGCCTAATTAAGTGGGTCCGTTATGGTTAGTTAAATATTTAATGGGTGACAGACGTCGGTCGGTTTGTGACCTTTTGATTTGAACAGGTTTTTGTGAGTGCTGGAGGTAATTATAAACTTTTGTAGGTGAAAAACTTTGTTTATGCAATTAAACAGCACCAGAGATCCACAGAGGATGTGGAAAGTGTTTATAAAACAATTAATTAGTGGAAATAATAACTCAAATGTTCATGATCTCCCATTGGCTGTGAGTACTGCGAAAAGTTTCCAGGCCCATTTCCCACTCCGCAGCCATCCATTCAGCTGGCTTAGATTTGCTGGCAACCATTTTAGACTACTTCTTGGCCATATCTCACACCTTGACAGATGCAAGACCATCCGTCTTCCGAATTGGACGTGCACATATGCAGCGGATTGGGTTTTATGAAACCATTAGCAGAACGGCACCAACTTTAAGATACATTCATCTTGCGAGGCGTTTTAAAAAGAGACTTGGCTCAAACGGCTCGGCTCTCGGCCCGGTCATATAAATCACACCCGTCCGCACACACACACCCGCACGCACGGTTTAGTCAGTTCATTCAAGTGTCGTTTATCGCTTTTGCTATTTTGGCAGCGCCTTCCGTGTAACTGCTTTTGGCCATAAATAAGCCAATTTGGCAAAGCGTCCTCGCCCCAGTCCCCATCGCCCACTATCAGTCCCGGCAAGGTGGTAGTCCCGGTACTCGAGCTTAAGTCCCAAAAACCCGACTTCCCAGCCAGCCAGCCAATCATTCAGTCAACCGGAGTCAGTCAGAACAATAAAAATAAAATTTATTACTCAAAGTTTATGGCATAGCTATAAATGTATCTTTTCTGCTGAGTATCTCAGTATATGTATCCATAAATATGCATCCATTCGCACCTAAGTGCGGCCTGCAGGGGTGCCACATGTGGCGCCCACCTCCCACAGAGTAGCCTGCCGTTGAAATTATTATGTTGCTGCTCCCGGTCCCCGGTCCCTTATCCCTCTCCCCGCCGAGGGTCCGCCGTGGAGTACAACCCTTGATTCCAATCCCATAAAGTTGTCGAGTTGTTGCTGCCGTGATAGTGCTACGACTGGCCGTTTTATGTTGGTTGTTGGAGCTGTTGGCAATTGCCGCATCATTAATCTTACTCACGGAAACGGCGCTTAGGTCAAAGTTTTGAGTTTGGGTAATTTATCTTCGACTCGCCGCAATTATGTGCCAAGCGAAGCCGGCGAGGGAGCGGAAAAAACGTAGACAATTCTGCACCGTATGCTGACACCTCCTTTAATTCCTGGCCCACTGGCAGTCGCCGTCGCACCTGAACTTGGGACTCGATGCTCCGGACCGCCTGTCGCCCCCATGGGGCAGCTCTCTCAGAAGGGTTGCTCTAATATTTCTTTGGCTTAATAATTCAGCAGCAATTTCGCGCCCGCGGCACTAAAATTAAATTGAAGTGTTTACGGAAAACACATGAATTGCTTATGAACGACAAGCGCCAAACTATGCCGGTCCCTGGAAGAGTGGCGCCGGGACACAGGGGCGTTGCCCAAGGCCTCGGGCGTGTCATGTTGTGTGGTGGGCGTGGTCGGTGCTCCGATGCGTGTTGGTCTCTGGCAGGTATTGTAGCTATTCTATGCATATCAAGCAAATGACAGTGCACAACCAGCGCCAGTCCTAGAAAGTCGAGGACGACAAACGAGTGATGACCAAGCAACCCGATCGAATATGCACAGTGGCAACAAATTGTGAAAATAGTGCAAAACATCTTGATGAAAAATAAATAACTCAAAGAAAATTATTTAATTAAAGTGTTATTAAAAACAAACTGTGACTAAAAACATGATAGTTTATAATGTAGAAATTGGAGTATCCTCTTTCCCTAAAGGTCGGTGATACCGGTGGCCTGTGGACTCCTTACAACATTGAAATAAAAAAAACGTCTCAGTTCAGCACTCATTTATATCGTCTTGTTTTAGAGAATGAGAGCAGCTTAAGCTCTCCTGGGAGGGCTTTGTTGTCAGCAGGACCAAGGTTAAGACAAGCAGAGGTAGCGAACGAGAGAGTTCTCTTTCGCTTTTTAACTCATTGAGCGAAAAAGCACAGGATCTGGCAGAATCTATCCTATGAGATTGATCACACGAGTGTAGGTGTTTTTACGATCTCTCCTCAATATAATGAAAAATATGCTTTAAGCCTTATTTTCCTGTTGGTTAAACTTTAACCTAAAAAATTTCTGCTGCAATTTCAGGGACTTTCAGGCCACAGTTTGACGCTGTTGCTGTTGTTCTCCGGGAAACACAGCCGCACAATTAATTGCGCAAACAAAACGCGACGTTTGGGCAGGCATGGGCATTGAATTATTCAAATCATCTATAATTACAGCTGGCAACTCGCTCGATTGCCTGCCGCGTCCCACTCCCTGGCTGCCGCCCCTCGCCCACGGCCCAGCACATTTATCAATTAAATGCGAACGCAGCAGCAAATCCAGCAATTGCAACAATAATAGCTGCACCAGCAACAGCAACAGCAACAAATGGCAAAATGGCAGCGGCAATGAGGACTTTGCTGGGCCAGCAATTAAATTATTAAAAGTTTGTCATAAATAAAGTCGAGCACTTGACAATTATTAAAATGAATTACATGCGAGAGGGGGCAATCGGCAGCGCGAATGATTGGCCCCAGGATCGATGGGGAGGCGAAGGATTGACTAAGGGGAGCCGAGCGGTATACGAACTCTTAAATTTATGCGCTGCTTTTATGGCTCTGTGCGTGTGTGTGAGAATGTCGACCTCGGGGTTTATGAAATGCCAAGCGTCTGTTTCATCCTTGTTTTTCCAACTGTTTAATCTCAATTACCAGTGCGAGATATGCAATAAATCTGTTATTGTTTGCAGTTATGGCCGATACGCAGGGTATGCGCAGGTATACTTAGATGGAAGATGCAATCTATTGTTGTACAAATATTTCCCTAAGGATATTGATGTCCTATATACATATACTTGTAGGAGCAACGAGTCTGATAATTACACATTCTTCTGTGCAATTGATTTCTTTGATATATGAAGTTAACCTCCTTCTGCGCACAGGATATGGATATGTACATATATAGGTACCCCCCGCCGAGAGCACTCAAGGGGTAAGCCGAGATCGATCATTCTGGGTCAACTTAGTTTCACTGCCGGGTGTGTCAGCGGCGTTTTATGCCATTCTCTCAAGTGCCCGACACAGTTGCTGCAAATGGCGGGTCCCCGCCATTCTTTGCTCTCGATTTGTGCTACCTTGCCCAATATCCGCATCCCTCGGCTTGTCGTCCCCGTTCCGTCCCCGTCTCCGCTTTTTATTTTGGTTTCATGTATGGCGCAATAAAAACACAAATAATGGCGGCAGTCGGATAAAAAGAGAAATGTGTACCGGGGCTGGGGGAAACATACGCAATTTGTGCTGCGTTTGGGGATTGCTGCTGGATTGTTACATTTTCTGGTTTCGGCTCGTTGTTGTGTTTGGTTTATGTGCTTTTTTGTGTTTTGGTTCGCCTTTTTTATATGCCTGTTTGTTAGGCTGCGTTTAAGCCTTTAAGCACATAATTTCAATTGCTGTACATAACACAAAACGGATTAATTTTGATTTTGACGTATGATTTGTGTGTGTGTTTGGCGTAGCGTTTGAAATCTGTGCCTGTGAGGGCGCTCAGCTCGATAAATGCCGGGCGCAGATTTATCCGGACTTTGTCGGATCTTCGGCAATCCAAATTCTACCAGAAAACCAGAAAACGTGAAACGAGAAACCTACTCGAATGAATCGAGAAGGCTTGGCCTAAAGCCTGGCCGTAGATTAAGACTTTTCGACTAACAATGTGAAAGGGAAAATGTGGTCTTTGGTAAAATCATGTGCTCATGCGAAAGCAAACTACTATTTTCTGATGGTTTTAGCTTATGATTTCGAAACGGAACAAAGATTCTGGTTGAGTTTTGGCACGAGCCGAAATAAGGCCCAGAGGATAAATGGAAATTATGCATTAATGAAAAAAAACTTGTATGTATTTGCGTAAATATTAAGCAAAGTAAAACCAATTTAAAATAATTTTCCATCAATAGTAGTATTATTTGATCAGCTTATACCCATTCCCACCTTAGCTCTCTTAACCAGCTACAAACATTCCCTAAGCATTTACCTAGATATACGCAATTACCCGACTAAAATATAATGGCTTCATATAGGAAGGCGACAAGGACATGGCTTTGGAGCGAAGCGAGGCGGGAATCGTGTCCCTGTTGAAATTTATGAATTTGTGGCATGATTCAAGCTAATCACGTTGCTGCCATTACCCAAAATTATTTTACATATACACTTGCGAGCGCTAAAGAAGAAAGGAACATTATTTAAATATCTTAATGCGTTAAATTTACGAGTCCCGGCCGGGGAATGGCAACGTATAAGCCACACGTTGTGTGTATGTGGCATATTCAAATTCGGCCAGGTGTATAATTAAATTGGAAATTGCGAGCGCACGCACAGGCCGAATACTTGGGATTTGGAATATTTAAATGACTGGGCCCATCGTCGCCTGATTATGCTGGCCACTTGACCGCCACTTAGGGCCCGGTAAAAGGTCAAAGTAGCAAACTTTCTCCGGAATCACCAGTGAACGAGACTACCGATGGGTCGGGGTGGCCCGGCTTAGCTCATCAGGCTGGCCAGCCATACATGGCACCAATTAATTCCCGAAGGACAACGCCAATGGCCGCAGTCCCATCGTTCATTTGTTCCTGGCACTTCGACGGCCAGCCACCGCCATCCCAACGAAATGTGTGTCAATGACTCCCGCGGGTTCAGGGGTCGAGGGATTGCCCCAGATGATATGCGGTACGAGTGGGCCGTTATAGGCCTAATGAAAGCATTAAAGTTGCAGGACTCCCCGAATATGATCACATCAGCGAGAGTCTGCAGTATGAATTTGATGAAAGGCGTTGAAAGAGCATAAGAAGTAAGGTTCCTGTCTGTGAATTAGGCCTAAGTATATTTTGCATATATTAGTTTATTTATCAAATGTGATTATCTGATTACGGATAATGGATTTTTTGGAATATTAAATTTGTAGTAATAAGTTAAAATGTTTTATTGTTTTGATATGATCTTTTTATATTTCTAATAAATCACTATTTGTCCGATGCGGTCCGTTTCCATTTTTATCTAGACAGTTTTAAAACTGAAGAAATATTTGAAGTAAAAAACAGACAGACGGGCAGCTTGATTGTTGATGCTGATCTAAAATGTATACTTCCTTTCATTGCAAACTTTTTACAGAAATTATTACATACTTGGCAATGGCTTACAAAAAACAATATAACCACTACAACTCTACTGGTTTTACGAGCTTTTTACTGTCTTCGGTACGTGTGATGAGGCGAATATTGTCACATCCTCGTTGTTTATAGTGCTCACTTCTGACTTCGAATTTGTAATGAAACACAGAAAAACAATATTACAATTTCAAGCAGAAAATTTTAAAGGGTGCCCTGCAAGTATAACTAGTAGCAACTACTTTTCTTCTCCCTCCCGGAACCAATATTGTTCTTTTATTGATTCCGGTTAGAGGCACGTACATCATTGCAAATAAATAATATTATGTGGAGAATATATAACAATTTTAAAAATTATGAAAGAGGTGTGTTTATTAATTAAAAACAATAAGGTTTGATAAATGCAGGAATGAAATATGGGATGTGGTAGTTATCTATAAAACTCCAGACTGTGCTGGTTCGCTCATGTAAAGACTTTAACCAAAAATTATATTTCTTTCAATTAGCTTAAACCATGCAATAGACCCTAAGTTGTATTCAGTATTTCTAGTTTTCAGTCTGTTAGCTTGTTTTGCAACTTTAAGCACTTTGACCATGCAGTTAGTTAGTAGTTGGGGAGCGCGCCCCTCCCCTTGTTTTCACATATGCAAGTTAGCGTGTCACGTGGCGAGGCGCTTTTCTCATTAAATGCGTAAATTTAATTGCCTCGACTGCGACACGTGGCGTGTAATTAATGACGAGAGTCAGAGAGACGCTGAGCTCAGCCGGGGATGAGGGCAGTGGGACTGGAGGAGCTCAAACCGAGCATCAGCTGAATAAGTCATAAGGCTTTGGCTTCTCAGTGGGGAGGAGGCAGGAAACGATGATGGCAGACCGAAAACATCCAGGGGACACACATAAGCCATATCATTCGCATTTCGTGTATTGACTGGCAGTTAACATGGCTTGGCAAAAGTTGCAATGACTTCTGCAATTGTCCTGCGTGCATGCCGGAGGACCCCAGACGGAGCAGGATTGCAACTGTCATACGCACGAGTTCCAGGACACGGGCACTGCGGAGGATGGCTAACAGGAATTGAGGTGGAGAGTCCTCGGCACATATACATATGTGGCCGTCCGCATACATATATATTTGGCAACAATTTATAAGGGCAATACGTGCAGGGCATACTCCCGGGCTAGGTTAGACTTCCTGTCGAGGACAACTATGCGAGGTCCACGCGTGTGCATACCAATGTCCCGACCCAAAAACCCAAGGCAAGGCCGGATCGGACCAGCCCGGGGCAGGGCAGTGCAATCCGGGCAATCGCAGCAAACATTTTAAGCCCGAGGAAGCAGAAGGGGAACCGAACGAGACCAGAAGCAAACATGGCAGCAACTAAAAAACGGAAGGAACTGCTTCGGGCCAGGAGAATAACAGACCCCTGCAGGTTCCGTATACCTTGGGTTCTTCTTTAAAAGACTGAACTATTGAAAGATTAACTTATTAACAACTAGCTTGTTAAGTTAAGTGTTCAACTAAGCAGATTACCATTTCAGAATTCAATAGAATATATATTAAAAAGCTAACATATGCACAGGATAAACCATACTTATTGCTGGAAAATCTGCAATCCGATAAATTCGAATAAGAAAATTTCATGCTCACTGATTTCTCACATTTGGGGCAGACCCTAATACCCTGTGCAATGGGTATGGAGGAAAAAGGAAACTGAACTCGCGACTGCAACTCCTGCCGGAGGCGGTCCCTGAGTTCAACTTGGAAGACTTGAAATCGCTCGCACTGCGTTGCCGGGTCCTCTCCCCTTTCGGCCCGACTTCCTCCTTGGGCCCCAGTGTTACAATTCGATAATAAATATTACGGGCTAGACAACAAGGGAGAAGGAAAAGCTTATATATGTATGTATATGTCTGGTGGGTATTGAAAACGAATTCAACAAGAAAACGAAAAAGTTGCTGGCACAAAACGAGCGAAAAACAAATTAAATTCGGTTTGTCGTTCTCATTTTGTTCCCACTCCAAGTTTTCCCTCTGCAGCACAAATTTTTTTAGCAATTACGTTCCGGGGCGGGGCGGGCCCGGGCGGGGGGACTGGTGCGGATTCGTAGTCAGCCGGTGAAGGCTGCACGAAATCACCGATTTGCATAAGTTGGGCGTGGCATTGCTGGGGCGTTGTCGCATTGATTACAAGCGTGAAAATGAATTTCGATTATGCGAGGAGGCAAGGACGAGGTCGCACTCGGTGGCGAAGGACGCGGCGGGGGCCGTTGACAATGTTTTCGTTGCCTTTCGCCGGGACTCATTGTCAGTCGCCGGGCGCCGCAAGGTATGCTATGATTTCAGCGCAGCGATTGGTCTGGCGATGATGAGGTTCCGTCCGCTTGGCTAGCCAGGCCATACGTACATCTGTAATTCACGCAATGCATACGGAAATGTAATCAGAGCAATGCTCAAATCTAGCGCATATCATTTTCCATCGATAAATATCCTGGGCCCACGCAAGAAGGATAAATGCATACCCCGGAAGCCTTTTGCATGTTTTATAGCGAACAATGTCGAGATGCCTTTAATAAAGTCCAGAAAATAAATAAGGGGAAACCAATCGATTATCTGTCTGGTCTTTGAATTGTTTTATCTTAACAAAGATAACAATATTTTTATGATGTGGAAATAAGAATGCATTGGACAGCCTTTTTGTTTGAGCCAATTTTTGCATGCTCAACTATTTGTTGAAACGTAAACTATTTTTCCTTTGACACACGGAACAGGTCTGTATAAATCTTTCACAGCTCGACATTTATTTGTGCATTGCGTGTGATTCAATTTCATTGATAATATTTAACAATAAGAGCGGTATGAGTTGAATTCCTTAAAGTTATCATTAGAATTCCACCCTTATTTTGCTCGCCACAAAAATATATTTTCGAATAACGTAATTTTTATTAATTTCCTATTAACATATATTTTCCCACAACTTTATTTCGCTTATTATGCTTCACGTTCTGATCTATTGCTGTCCTCGCTGGATATTTGCAGTCGTCTTGAAAAATGTCCTTTTTATGCATCATTACGTGGCGTCTTCCTGTTGTCAGTTTTTCTTTACATTTCGTTTAACATTTGTCACTTTTATAGCCGCATGTGTGTGAGTGAGCGTGCGACTGCGGCAGGGGCAAGTGTGTGTGCGTGAATATGCCTCGCAGCTGCCCATCTTCATTTCGGTATGTTTTCCTTTTTCCTTCGTTTACTTTTTTATGCCGTTGTGCTGCTCTAGTTGTTGCTGCTGGTGTTTATATTGCTGCTGTCGTTTCATCAGCAGCTGCTGCTGCACAGAGAGAAAATATGTGAAGTTTATTCGAATTGATTGAATTTTATTTTGAATACTTTAAAAGAAAGAGTACCCGGGACTCGTCGATTTATAAATTTTCTATTTTCCACCTAGTTGTTTATTCATTTGTTGGAAATTCTACCCGATACTACTGATGCATCAGGTTTAATTTATAATTTAAAGCTGCAATTTGAAGCCTTGCTATTAGTTTTCGAAAGTATATGTTTATTATAAAAAATGCCCCACTTTTCGTTAAACTTCTAGCGCCTACTTTTGATGATAAATTGGTGAATGTGAAAGCCGACGCACTATAGAATATAATTATTTTATAAATATTGCCAAACATATCACCAAGAAATTAATTTATTACAAATGAAATATCAGCATTATGAAAACGGAATAAACTACAAATAACCTGGTTTTAAATTAATATTTATTTGTAACATATGCCAAAGTAGGAAATCATTTTTAGATCATTGCAGATTAACAACAGCAATTTCCCTCTGTGTGTTACTAGCAGAGAGAATCCCCAAACACTTTGGCCCAGCCTCTTAACAACTTGATTTAAGGTTCAGTGGATATGTCGCCATGTCGGCTTCCTCCTGATTCCCACATCCTTCTGTCTCCTTCTGTTTGTCTCCTGACAAATGTCATGTTCAAATTGCAGACTGAACTTTTGACTTTTGACAGCGACTGAGAATCAACGATGCGATTCCATGATAGATATGAAGTGGATTTCCCCAGCAGTCAAGGTCGAACATAAATACAAAGTAGCAAGGAAAGTCATTAATTTGTCCTGCAGACATCGTCACATGTGCCAAAGTAGATTAATAAATAAGTATTGCAAAAAATATTTCCTTTTAAAATATATATTTTTTTATTAAAAGTACCATGGGATTAAAGGAACCTAAAATAGTTTATGCAAGAGCATTATTCTTAAGGTAAGATCTCAGTTTTTTATAGTTTACCAATCGTGACACTTGTAACTTAGCTTAAAAATTCGGAAGAATTACAAAATGAGAAAATGTAATTTATCAACGATTTCCCTTTTTCAAAAGATATAAGGTTTACACACAAGTTAAGATGCTACAAAATAATACATCGTAAATATATCATTTACGTAGATCTTAGTCCCTGATTTTACAACTCTTTTGATTACTACCCCGACTCTTAATAATAAATAATTGCATCCTAAGGTGCTGCGTTGATTAGGTTCTTTAATCACAAATTACTCATTGAATTATTCAGCATTATGATATCAGATAGAGCTTTGGGCCACTTGGTTCGTTAAACTCATTGATCTATCACCGGATGTTTCGGAGGTAAGACCTCCGGCATTAGGGCTTAATCACATTAACGTGTTAAACTACTTAACATGGTGAAAGACAACCTGAGCACTGCAGGGCAATGGGGGAGTGGGTGGGAGTAATGGCCAAGTACAGGCTTTGAATGGGACAGAAGGGGCGTGCCGCATTACTACTGATTGAATTAATCAGCTTCGTTATTTCGGTACTATTCAGGGATTTAGTACATTTAGAAGGCATGTTTCAATTAGGCCGCCCCGCCGCCAAGGACGATGACTTCCAGCTCCATAAATTCTCGAGCAGAGCCGAATCGAATCGAATTGAATTGAATGGCACGGCTTGGGAGGGAATGTTTAATGTACATATATGTATAAAGAAAGAGCTTCAAGCTCGACTCCTGAAATTTATGTGGCTACGTGCAGGGCATTTGCCAGTCGGGGAGAGGTGTCTCCCGCCCTGCTCCTAAACGGGCGTTCTAGAAGAAATGCCAACTGTACGGCGGCATTTGTAGTATGCATATTTAATGGCACCGAAAGGAATCGGAGTCGGAATCGGAAACCGAGTCGGCCTCGTCCCCTGCCATTATGAGAATTGGTTGTCCGTAACAAAGGGCGAAAGTAAATAAAACTAACTAGCAAACAGTAAACATGCAAAGAACCTAACAAAACATTTGGCTTTCTACACAATACACATAGCCATACAGAATGCTCGCAAAACATAATTTTAATCAAACATTTGTGTGCAGCCCGGGGCATTGACATAAGCGTTCTGCGACGGTGGTTTAATCAAAACGAATTCATTTCATATTTTCGAATGAATCACCCATGATTGCAATTCGAACGATGATGATTTCGCAATCAATGTCCCAAAAGTGCCGAAGCCCCGACAGGTGACAAGCTCACACAGGCAGCCTTACGAGGGTATCTACAAGATACTTCGCACAATGGGGAAGACAACGGAGGAAGATATATTACGTACCCAGGCATCCTCACTTATCCCGCACGAATATTGTATTATTTTCAATAAGCAGGCGACATATTGATAACAAAAGCTTTGAAATATATACAAGCGCCACCTCGCCTCAGTCCCGACCCACACAAGCCCGTCCCGCCCCTCGGTTTCAATGGCTGCAAAATATTGAATATCCCCTGCCACACACAAAGGAGATGACAGAGCGAGCAAGCATTTTGGGCCAACAGAAAGGAGCGATATTGTATGGTCATGTCATTGTATTGGTTATAAATGTATGCATCGGGTTTGTTGGCGTGGGATTAGGCTCCGTGCGGGGATGAGCTTCTATTATATCCTCTCCTCCAGGGCACGGCGGTGCGGGGCTGAGATATGAGTGCAGTGACAGAAGAACCGCAGAGTAACGGAATTGGAATTGAAAACTAAAAGATGGAAAAAGCATTCAAATTCAGAGAATTTCAGAGAAAAGAAAACCATTTAAAACGGGCAGACAGCAGGAGATGCAAATGAGGGGCTGGAGGCGGTCCCCGCTGGTGCAGCTGCTCCTCCACATTCCGCATTCAAAAGTTAACCGTCCCCCTGCCCAGCCACGGCTCTCGCCGGGACACACTCCCGTGCAGAGTCAGTCAATCACTCCAGCTTCGATTACAGGCAGGAGTGACACTTTTAGTTGCACCGAAAGCAGGAAAACCCGCAAAATGAATGAAAGGCGAAGATGAGAGAGGGGCCAGCCCCCACCGATACCCTTCGTCCTTTGTGCTCTACCCTTCGAGCAGCGTCTGCTGCTGTCACATAATCCCCTTTTTCAATAAGATTTAAATTTGCATTTGACACATATTGGACGAGGACAGCCGTGCCAGGGACGAGAGTAAGGAAGACAGCCCAATCCTTCGCAACAAACCGAATGACGTTGTCGACAACAACTCACAACCGGCGAAGCCACTGCGAATAGCATGTACGTATTTCTTATAAAAAAACGTAAAAATATCTGTATAATAAGGTTTAAGGTTCGAAGAACATTTAGTATAGCTTTTGGAAATTGTTTGGAACTTGTAATTATTTTGTTTTTTATATTTGGAATCCTCTATTTTTTAGAGAAAAGTAATAGTTTTGGGATCTCTTCTCAATTCCTTGATTAACTTGTTTTGCCCAGTTTGAGAAAATCCTATTGAAAGATAAGAGCCAAACATTCTGCATTTAAAATGATAGAACATTTTCTTAAAAAATCGTTTATTAATCCTCAAAGATAAAATTTAAATTAAAAAGTTGTGCACTTTTCGAACTGTCCTGCTCTTTTCATCTTTTATATTTTGTTGTCTTAGATGAGTGTAAGGTAAGATAAAAGTCCCGAAGTTAATTTGAAATTCTTCCACTACTGCAGGTCTTTCAGTATTAGAGTTCTTGAAGGACATATTTGGTTTGCCTGTGTAAAACTATGGGTATTGTGCTACTCTCTGGGTCTCAAATAGTCTCGAATTAGAATTCGAGTCAATACAATTTTAGTGAGAGCATCTTATGTACTTAAATTAAGAACTCCTAAAACTCAGTTTATTATTTACTCTCAATTGGGCTATTAAATTAACAACAGTTTTTGTATTCGTTGAGTTAAATAATCCTCAAGAACATACTAAATTCCCTAATTCCCATTGATTCCCAAAAATTAAGTAATAAGCCGTCATTCTATGTTTATAGTTTTTAATACACATGGATAGAAAATTCTGTGCAGAAACGTATCGCACAATCTGAAGCTCCTAAGTTCCATAACTTTTCCGTGAAATACGATCAACTACGTTTTCCTGTTTAACTCGGCCCACAGCCCTTCATAAATATCCCGCACCAAGTCGAGTCGAGTTCGTGGACAAATATTGACTGCATCCGATATTAAACCATAAGCAGATCTTAAATATTCACCTTTCCAGGCCCCACTTGTCGGCCACATTAGCATAGTCTCCACAACAGAACATACATTTAACCTCCATTGCCGACGAGGGGCCAGAGGGGAGGCGGAAGGAGGCGGCGGGGACAGCTGACAGCTTGGGTCGTGGGAGGAGAAGGGGCAACGAGAAGTGATGGAGGTCGAAATAGTGCAAAAGGTAGTTTACAATAAAGGAAACTGCGCGTCATTAGCATAGCTAAGGGAATTGTTTTAGCTGGTTTCAGTTCGTTTGCTGGGCGGGCTGGTGGGCGGTGGCCGACATGCCTGACATGTTATGTGATTTGATTTGGTTTCGCTTACTCTTTCCATGCCCCTTCTCCGCCTCTGCCTCTTCCGCCCAGTGGGGGCTGGGGAAATGGGGTAAGTACGCTTTGGTTTGGAAACCTCATTAGTCTGACATTCCAATATGTCAGAATGTGGTTACAGGCAACTGCGGCAAACCCAATAAAAGAGCGCGAATCGAGGGGGTTAACATCAGCATCAAAACAATTACAACAAACGGAGCTTTCATTTAAGTCGTTATATAAGTGGTGCTTGAAAATAACGAAATATTAATAGAAAATGTAGGAGGTATCTTAAGGCGGTACTGCAAGGCAGGACAACTCATCCAATTAACTCGGTTACAAGTTACTTCCACTCTTTAATTTGACCCTATAACACAATTTAAACAGTATCCTGCGTAATGATAAATGCTTCACGATCTGCCCACCCAGAGACTGCTAGCATAACTCCTTCGTATTTACCCACCCATCAGCATTACATCACACTTTCCGAAATTAGCCCTACTTTTCGGACTATCATTCCCCACTTATGCTATCTAATTGCATCTCATCTAGCATTTCAATTCCCGCTGCTATTCTACGTCAATAAGCTGCCAGTTTTGTCGATGGCCGGCACCCACTTATCCCCTGCCCACATATGCTCATCCATTTGTCATAGTCGTCGCTGGAGCCATTGTTCGCCCTCAGCTTCCTTTCCGGGTTGGGTATCCATCCTCCTTAGCTCGCTTCATTAAAAAGTAAGCCCTTTTAAATTGGCCCCTCTCCCCAGATCCCACTCAGCCCCATCCCGCCGAGCATCCGGCCAACCAATTGACATTCATAGAAAGCAACGAGACTGCCTTCCTCACTCGACTCTTCTCGCCACTCTTCCCCATGTATTCAATTTTTTTGGATCCCTTCTCAAATCGTTTTGGCCTGTTCATCTTTTTCCGACTGTGCGTGCGTGTTTGCCTTTCAATTTGCTGACTGCTGCGTGTGTGCCCAGTTAGAGAAACATAATCGGGCAATACTTTTCCAGCTATTTGCGTGGCAAATATTTTTGCCGGGGCCCGGAGAAAACCAACGAGCCATCGAAGCGCGGCCAGCAACAAAATTGTCAAAGGGTTCGCTTGGCAAGATAGAATTTTCTATGGATCTGGCAGGTTATGCGTCCTGGTTTTGGTCTAGATTCTGGCTATGGCCAGGGCTCGGGGCTTTGGGCCTTGGGCCTTGGGCCTGTTTGTCATCATCTCCATATCTGCCGGCCAATTTACATTTACGAGCCGGCAGCGACAGCAGCCAGGGAAGCCGTCAAATATGTTAAATAACAAACTATTTTGCATTTTTATTTTATTTTTTCTCGACCTCCTCATATCGAACCTCCATGTGGGGCAGGGCGGCGGAGCTTGGGTTTTCCAGGGAATGCCCTGAACGCAGGGAATTTTTGTGCGGCTTTCAATGAGGAATGTGTGAGGGCCTCCGTCTGTTTCTGCGTTTGTGTCTACTGGCTGGTATGCTCCTCCCCGGCTTGTTTACACAACCATGTCAATTTAAATCTATGTCAAAACACACGACTTAGTTGAGGTTTATTTATGTCGGTCTGTGCCAGGTCTTCTCCTCCCGTTTTTCCTCTCTGACAATTCAATAAAAAGAACTAGAAGCCGATTTTCCACCCTTTTTTGCATAGCCTAGGCGCGTAAATGGATCTGGGCGGTATCTGTATAATATTCGATTTTCACGGGTTCGGTTCCAATACCCTCCGAATTGGCTTGGGCGGCAACGCCTCGCACAATAAAGATCTAATTTCCGTCGTGAATTTGTTCGAATTGGGCTCGAATTAAAGTGGAAAGCGCTCACTTTTCCTCCTCACCATAAGTGTGGGCGTGGCCGGGCTTTAGCCCATCAAGCGTATGATTAGCGTCAATCAGTGAAATGCTGGGCGTTTAATTAAAAATCAATCAGTCGCTGTGACATAAAACTGAATGGTTCGATAGACAGGAAAGCCTCGTGTTGGTCTAGTCAAGGTTTAGGCCCTCATCACAACGGGATTGTGGCGTGTACGGAGCGGAGTACGCCTGTAAAGGGGTGTGGCAGTGGAGGCGAAACATTGAAAATTTTGTAGTGGACATCAATCATTTTACTGCACGGTCTGGGCAAAGTTTCGTGTTAATCAGAAAGCACCCATAACATGATAGATTGACTCTGTATTCTTCATGGTTGAAATTTGGTCTCAGTAATTAAGGGACTGGCTTGATTGAAAACGGTAGGCATCAGGAGCTGCCCAGGAGTTGACATTCAACTTGAACTTTTCCATTATTTTCTTTTCCTGGGTTCTTACTTGCGCCGTTGATATATGATATCGTTATTTGATTATAGATCGAAAAGAATGAAAACTTATAATGCTAAATGGAAAACAATAAAGTCTAGATTGACTAGGCGATTGATGTTTTCAAGTGTATAGGTAATAGAACACCAAATGTGAAACTAATCCTGTCTCGGTGTGAGATTGTTATCCAGAATACTGCAGCCCCATAGAGTCGCTCATAGTACAAGCGGACATAATTTCTATCGACCTTCTGGGTAACCGAAATAAACAACTGCCTGGACTGACCCCGGTCAAGGTAAATTAACTCCGGGTGTGAAGTGTGGGTGAAAAGACTGGACCTTATTTATGATTACTTTCACGCCTGTCTGGTCATTAACCTCAGGATAACTTTGCCTAAAAAAACCATTTGCGGTTCAGTCTCCCTCTTTTTGCATTTTTATTAGTCCACAAATAAAACTTTTTGTTGTTTGTCTATCCATGATGAGGGTTGGACAGAGGTTCCAAATGGGAGGTGGGCCGGGGCTGGGAAAGCATAAACAGATCAATAAAACAAGGCAGAACTATGGAGGAGATCCAACCAAAGCCGGCCAAGAAACAACAGCCGCAACTGGCGCAGTTCCCATGCAAATTTCGCAGGAGCCACGACACCCCCTTGGAGACCCCGGAGCGCCTGGAGGACGACACTCTTCACGCCATTAACTGTTGCCCGTCTATTTGTTTGTACAAATAATGTGTAAGCAGGCATATTTTTGTCAACGAGGCTAATTTCTGTCACAGATTTACGTGACAATGGCCCGGGCAAGAAGTCGGAGCCGAGAGACGTTCGCAGGCCTGGCCAGGGAAACCCAAAGAATTCCCCAACAGCACGCATACACAGAATAAAAAACGACAATTACAAAACAGGTTCCATCAAAGAGTGGGTGGGTGGTGGTGCCGTTCTTGCCGGTTTTTGGGCGAAATATTTTTGTTTCGCCCGCTGTCAGTGAGGTTCGTTCTCGTCGTTTTGCGGGCAGCCAGTAAAAGCCATAAAAAGAAATATACTCGTGCCACCGCTGCAGCGGCAGAAAAAGCGGCCCGAAACAAAACTGAGCCGTGAAGAAGCAGCGTCGAAAAAACTGGGTTAGCTTGGGTACTACCCCCGTACCCCCGATCCCCCCTTCCTCCTCCCACGCCACCGTATCATTGTTGTTTTTCGTTCTTTTTTTTAGCACCTATGCGCTGTTTTTGCTCTTTCTGAGCGATGCGTCCTGCTCTTGTCCGCCTTGGTTATTGTTGTCCAAGAAGCTGAATGTGTGACACATATACAGTCGCCAGCCCTATTCCGCGTACCCCAGCTGAGCCCGTTCCCCAGATTGTTCCGGCTCGTTCCACTTTTCCTTGATGGCATCTTTAAACCAAGGAATCGTAATGTCAGGCCATATGGAAAATGTTGAAGGCGGGTGAAGGGGGTGGTGTTTTAAGAATCAGTGCCCTATGACATCGGACCACGAAAAATACATTTTCAAATTAGCTGGCGTGGGAATCATTCCAAAGAGATCTCTATCAATTTCGAGTCTTAACTATGGCAATTGAAATATAATAAAAATATATAGAGAAAAATAACACTTGCTATCCTCACTTTTCACTCAGTCTACTTAGTTAGGAAAAGGAGTGCCAGATCAGTTGCTTGCCTCCGCGATGTTTAGCAATAGTAAACACAATACTGAATATTAAAAAGGTAGGCAAATATTTGTTGGGAGAGAAACCTACGTTTATACCTTCAAAACTCTTGGATAAAAAATCAAATCAAATAAAATTGGTCTAGAACTTGGTATTTACATTTACGTTCATACGGATATTGCTAGCTCTAAATTGATGCTTCCCCCGTTTAAATATAATAAAATAGAGTATATGGCTACATGGATAGCACTTTTTTAGACAACCTACAAGTCTTTTTACATAAAAAATAACAATCTCACAATAAATTTGAGACATACGAAATTTAAAATATCAATCTCTAGCACAACTTGTTAACTCTTAAAACCTGCTGCGTGTATCTATTGCGATATGATCAAGAAATTAATTGGAACACTCGGTATATGTTCGCAAATAGGTGAAGGCCCACTTAAAGTGCCTTCACATTCTAGCTCCACATGCAAAGCCACGTTTGCACTTAAGGATTGGCTTTATCTGACGCAAAGACTCTAAGAGCAGGACACATTGCCCGACTCTCCATCACCATCGTTGATTGACGCTGATGTGTTTGCCATATTTAATTGTGAGTGCGGATGAGCACGAGTCGTGCGCCAACCACCCAACCCACCGAGCAGCCACCGCTCCGCAGAGGTTGTTTATTGGCTGACAAGTGCTGCACATCCGGGCTGCGTTTGCGGAAATGAGCAAATGACTAATGACTGACCAGAGCGAGGTACCCGAAGCGACGATGACCCTTGCCCCCGTGCCGCCGCTTGCCGCTTGCAGCTTCAGTTGCTCGCTCTGTTTTCTGCTCTTCTTGTTTACTGTGCGCTTCAATTAAAGCATCTTGCAGGAAATTGAACTTTTAGTCAAGTGGGCTGGCCAGGCCGGCAGTTGGGTGCTGGGCGGATGGCGCATGGCGGATGGCGGATGGGTGGTCTCTGAGATGGAATGCGGCTGGGGTCAAAGACGGCAGTCTCATCAATCTGTTACGTACTTGACTTGTGGGTGGCTTGAGAGTCGGCGGAGGCTGTTCAAGGCTCAAAAAGCGTATCCGTATCCAGTTGTTGCATGTGCCTCGGTTACTTTTGCTTGCTTTAGCAGCTACTCAAGTTTGATTAGCACTTCACTATGGGCTTCACTTGGGCAAACACCGCGCGATTGCCTCGCTTCCAGCAGCACTGAAATTCCTGCTCCTACTCGGCGAATTCTGCGAATTTTGCTATTTGTGGGCTCTCAGGGCCTGCTCTTTGTTGTTGTCACCATTTCACGCTTTCCGCTGGCCGGCTAAGTACGAGATATCGCCGCTGTCCGGCCGCGCACCTCCGGCGACATCAGCACTATAATCCGCTGCCCTCCGCTTCGCAAGACGCTGTTCACGCGCCGAATAACAAACGTGCACTGGCACATCCGTGCCACATTATGCGCATTTTATGGCACGGCGTCGACCTCGAGGCCGCTTCGTTTTTAGATCACGCGAAGAGCCGCAGGCCGACGGCGCCCGAGTGGCATGCAATACGGAAATTGTTGTCCTAGGCGCAACAGACGCCTCCCGAAGCCGGACGGAAGCTCGTGTCGGAGCAATAATGGAGCCAGAGAGCCGGAGAGCAGGAGCCCGAGAGCTGGAACCCCGAACACTCAGAGCCCCAAAATCGGGGAGCATCTGAGCAGGCGCCCTGGCCAAGGCATCCAGCTTTGGGCTGGCAATGCCTACCCACCAGGCGGAGTGTTTGAAGAAATTCGAGACCGAGACTGGACACTGATTTGATGTCTCCACGGACGAAGATGGATGAACGAGGGCGGCGGAGACAGGGAGGCATCAAAGCGGCCCGATTCAAGTTCAGGTTGCCCTTTGACCGCAGCATACCGGCTGCCAGCTAATAAACTCGGCAGCAACCAAAAATGTTCTTCGAATTTATTGTTCGACATTCTTCTCCTCGCCCTCGGGAAGGTACGGCCTCTAACCCAAACTAAGACTGATAAATGGCAACGCACACTGGCAATTTGCAACTTCCTAGCGGCGGCCGGCTTCCAACTAACCCCAAAAGTTTTATATGCCCCATCTTGTTGCGGCCCATTTCGGTCCCCTGGCCCGGTTCCGATCCAGGTCCACTCTGTTTTTAATACACAATATTAGCCGGTAGTGATGTTTCAATTAATTTTTAAGGTGCACCCCACTTCCCCCGGAAAACTCTCGTCGGCGTCAGATATAGATGCTTGAAGACACGGACTGGAGGCTGGAGGGACGGAGGGAGCCAGAACCGCATGCTAAGATATGATGGCGGACGCCAGGCGGATGAATAAATGGCTTGAATGCAAAGTTTAAATTTTTCATAGCTGGGTGGCTCTGTTCGGTTGGGTGGCGTTGGCTCGGGACTGGCTTCTGGGGCTTGGGGTTTTCTCATCCGCCAACCTTGCGGTCGGCATTGGTCAAGCCCGGGTACATTAGACATTAAGCAGAGGGGTAGAAGACCTTGGGTGTCAGAGTAAAATATAGATGCAGTTTTGATGCCGGAATTGGATATTGTTAAGATGGCTTTGTCTGCAGTTGGACTGTGAGTCAGTTTCGCACAAACAAACATTATAACTGGAAACGGAATATTGTATTTTGGAATTGTCAAATGTCCCATTCTGACCCGAGGTGCATTCAGACTTGTGGGTCACTCGAATTAGTGGCACGTCTGGAAATCTCTGATTTACCAACCACTTTGAGGTATGACTGCATATTCAAGCTCTCAATTATTAATGTGATTTCATACTAATTCAGATGGCATGCCTAATAGGATGGCTGATTATAAGTGTGCAAAGTTATCTTACCATGTATTTCATACATCTGTGAAGCGCGGAATCTATCCATAGTCCTGCCCGGCTATCCCTTCTTTATAAGAAAAAAATCTGAAACATATTTGTCGGCACTATATTTGGATATATATTCATATATCGTAAATGAAGTAGCTTCACTTATTTTAATTTGGTTCAGCTGTACTAAATAAATTAAGGAATTTATAGAAAATGTGATAGTCACTTATTCCTTTTCAGATTGGATCTATGACAGGTCAACTAATATACCCTTGCAGGGTATAAAAATTAATAATTATAATTAGAAGTTTGCAAGGCAGTCGTTGTGGCCATGTTCGTCTGTCCGTCCGCCTGTCGGTTTCTACGCAAACTAGTCCCTCAGTTTTAAAGCTATCTAAACGGAACTTTGCAGATAGTCTTTTATCTATTCTCACCACCAAATACGTCGGAAATTAAACTTTTGCCATATAAATGATCGTTAAGTATGGAGGATAATGCGATACTGTCAATCTAATTGGTACCTGTAAAACCACAAACATAATAGGTCTTTTATGTATAAATTTTATTTTTTTCATTTAATCAAACTGAATTGACTCTTAATGATCCAATTACAAAGTGCAAAAGTATACAAACTGCCGAAATTAGCTTCCTTTCTTAATTTTAATTGAAACAGTGATACTGAAATCAGAAATAAAATGGCCAAATATTGTGGCAGAAAAAACTATATAGCTGGAAAAATAATAACTAGTTTTTATAGCAGCTGCAAAATTGAAGAAGGAATAGATGATGTTTGTAGTTCTATCGAAATAGCTCAAAACTGGAAGATTAGCGTATAACCGGACTGAGACAGAAATTGCTGGATCCACTCAGTGGTTGACTCTTAAAAATAATACTATATATTTTCTTGATAAGTTCTGACAAAAATTATAATATACCGCAAGGGTGGCTAGTTCTTTTCGATATTCTTATATTATAATACCAAAGTTCTAAAAATAAATAATCTAATGCAATAACAGGTGTATATATAAAAGAGTACGCTAACTTTCCCTTCTTGCTGAGTGCTGATTTAAGAACGTCATTGGAATTTGTCTATATTTGAAACAGCATTCAAGGATTCCGCTAATCCCGGAAAAAACGTCTGCAAATGTCTTTCTTGGCGCTCAGCGTTAAGTCGCCTACAGTGCGCCGTACATTTAACTAACAATTTTCAGTCAATTGTGTGAAGGCATGCCCCCTTCGATCCCATAGCTGGAGCAGTTCAGAGTTCGGCTCGGTCCTGCTCGTCCTCCGCCATCTTGTGCTTGTTGTGGTTTAATGGATTTGCAGTTTGCAGTTCCTTACCAATTCGATGTTATTTTCGCCTTTTTACGTTTCCTTCTTCGCGCTTGCCCTTTTCGTGTTGGAGTTAAATTTTCGCAATCTCCTTTCCATTTTTTTGTATTACAATTGTTTTCCTTTTGCTTTTTCGGTTCCGCTCTTGTAGTATTTTTTGTATTTTGGTAATTGCTTGCCATTGTTGGTGCTTCGGCAGCGATTGCAGGGAAACTTTTCCCCACGGTACTCGCAATTGTTGAGCATTGTGCAACCAAAGTAAACTCTTTAACTATCCCCGGACGGGAGACCCTGCGCAGTTATCAATCGAAGAGAAATCAGGAAAAGTTTCCCCTGCCGGAGTGGGGGCGAATCTGTGCCTTCAAATTAACTCGTACCCAACACGTATCTAATTTCATTTTCACTACATGTGTGGCACATAAAAAACTAATTCAAAGCGCTCAATATAATTTATATCCTATCAGGACAACAAACAAACCGGGCGGACGGAGAGGAACGAAGCTAAAAAGGGACGAAAGGAAGCGTTAGGGGACCTGGGACCAGGACCAACGAGGCTCAATCGCACACAGCAATCAGCCCAAAAAGGCAAAAGAAATTTTTTTGTAATTTTTATGACCCCAAAAGACGCATCAATTCCGAAGGGCAGATCTCCGAACAAAGGACCCCAATACACACCCAATACGGGGCGGCCAAAGCAAACTTGCTTAAAGATGTAAGATGCAATAAAATAAAATAATAAAAATACAACTTTCTAACCCATCCACCTACCGCCCGCCGCTGTCCACCGCTTGAAAAAGAGAGGTCGCTCCGCCTCCCCGCCTATAAACTGTTCTGAGCTATCTAAAGTGTTAAATCACCTGATGCCGTCAGCATGAAATTTACGCACATAAATCTTTCCCGGGCAAGCCCAAGTCCGAGACTGAGAATGGGCCCGCAAAAACATAAACCAAACATAAGCAGGACCCTCTAACCAGGCCTTAAAAAAACCAGGATACGAACAACTCAAAACAAGTTGCTAGGAAAGCGAGGGTTGTTTGAATGAAACTATTTTTGGTAGAAGCTTTTTAATTCTCAAGGCATTTTATTGAGAACTTGTTTCATCACTAGGGGTTTCAAATCCATTTAAATTAAGCTTTACAGTGAGCTACAAATTTGTATACCGGTAAAAAATAAAATGTATTAATACTTGGTACAATTTTCTAGCATAATTTTGTATAAATACTTTACATATGTATTCCTTTGTCTCAAATAATTAGGTGTGTACAAATCTACAGTGGACCAAAATGCAAAACATTCAAAAATTCTTATTAAACTCTAATTTATTTACTATGGGGAAATATATCTGAATAGTTCAGCATCCTCTTGCATAGCCTTCAGTAGCTTTAATTATCAACGTATTTTACTGTCAGAAATGGTTTCAGATGCAACATTTTGGGGTGCTTCAAAATCTCTTGGGTTTTCAAACCCCCAAGAGTGTGTCTAAATATTGTTGGTACCAAATTCTGTGTAAATTTGTTTTCTTAGGCGATGAGAGCGCTGAGCATAATTTTGTATACCCTTTCGTGGGTTTAAAAAAAAAACCGATTTAATAGAAATCAGCAATTTTTTTAATGGTAATCCACTAAAACTGTAAGATTGCAGTGCTACAAACTCCTTGGTCTCTCCTCGGACTATGAGTTGTTTAAAAAGGTTGCCCGAGAAGGCCGTTGACAGTCTATGGCGCCAGACTCGGGGACTCGGCCTTCCACTGCCTATATCCCATATTCACCCAATCTCTCCCCCCATCGTCCCCAGCTTGCCCCCTCTGCCACGTGCGCAACTGCGTGAGGCCAGCGAACTCGAACTCCAAGTTAGTTTGTGTATATTTTATGGCTTTATAAAAACGCTTTGACCTGTCGAAGTTGAGCGGGGTCAGCGCAGAGATGCACGGGTCGGAATGCCTGGATTTCGGGGCTATCATATGGGCATTGATTGATGCGGGCGATGGGACTGTGACGGGCGGGATTTAGTTGGGCTCCAACGGGGGAGCGGAACGCGCGTGGTGCCGGCAGGCGAAGCTGTTCAAATAGTTTCGCAATCGCTTGACACCTCAGCAAACTGAGCTCGGTTGCACAGTCCTTTTGTTTCCGCTGATGTCGCCGATGATTGTGCCCCACCCGATGGCCACCCCTGCTTACGATGTTTTTAACGACAGGAGCGTAAAACTTTTAGCCCCTGCACCTGGCTACCCAGCCGGGATTAGCTGGGAGTAACGGGGTGGCCGCATCAGCGGTAACATCAGCAACTGGAAAACAAACAAATACGCCGTGAACTGAGGGAAAAAGAAGGAAAAACACAGAGCGTAAGCTGACTTCAGCAAACCGTGTTCCATATACCCTTGCAGCTTGCCACTGGGCTCTGACTTATGTACGTACTCAATTTGACTCAAAGATGTGCTGTAATTGCAATAATAATATGCTCAAATAGACAGAAAAACATGTGTGTTGTTTCTGGCCTGGTGAAGAATGTATATTCTTTGTACTTGGGATAAATTCAAATCACCCTGTAAGGGTATAATAACAGCAGGATACAAAACAAAGAGCTTGTAAACGATGCACATTTCAGCAGGTGGCGGATGAAAAGAGGGTGAAAAGTATAGCAGCGATGGGTGGCGAGATGCTTGGCAAACGGTTAATGTAATGAAAATTGCATCGACAATAAAAACAGCAGTCCATGTGCGCAGCATTGTTTTTCTGTCGAACCTGAATCGCTGCAAGTGGTTTTTACTTTCCCTCCATGAAATGTGTTTTAGAGCTTAGCGATGGAAAGGGGTTAGCAGGGTGCTCCAATGGTTAAGACATGCAAAAGAAAATGTATCATCAGTGCAGTAAAAATTATATTTTAAAAGCAATTGGTCAAGAGAGTAAAGACATGTCGGCTAAATTGCACAATAAGAAGAATGGTATTTCTTTGAAATTTATTTACAAAGGTGACACAATTATAAGAAGCTAATCATATTATTTTAGACATTGCAGGGTCCATTACTGAAGCCGTTCAGTGATCAAGGGTCTGCTCGATAAATGCTATATCCCGATGTCTTTCCTAGCTCCTAAGTGTACTATGTATTAAAAAGAATCTCTCATAGAATTTTACATACCGTCTTGCCACTTTTATCTCTACCTTTAACTTTATCATTATTTCGCCGAAATAATAATAAAGTTGAATTAAGTTAATCCATGGACAGTCACGAATTTTATTTGCAAATTACACTTTCCTTTCATTATCTAGTCCTTACAAAGATTACTCTTGCTAGCATAAGCTTAGAAGTGTGACCCCTAAAGATTTTTTTTTTCAAAATTTTCCATTTCTTTTAAACTCCGGAAATATACACTGCTTATCTACCGATCGTTTGCGAGCCCTTTTCACGTACAAAATTCTAACAAAGCCCGACTGAAGACTCTTTTAAAGGCTAAAAGATTTCGCCCCAGTTGTTCTGGCTGAGCTATCTTGTTTGGAATGTTACCCCAGAGGCCTTCAACCGAACTGAAATTGACGAGGGAGTGTGGGGGAGGATGGAAAAGTAAAAGAAGCAGAGCTAAGTTGCCTGTGAATTACCTGGGAAAACTTGCCGACAAGTTTGTGCATTTGCCCCCTGGAGCCCCCCGTGAACTCAATGATGCCCCAGACTGTGTGCAACAAGGTAGAGCCAATAATGAAAAACTACTTCAACATGCAATAAAGCAAAGTGGCAGGTTTTCCGAAAGCAGAATACAAATAATAATGAATTAATTGATTACAGTTAAATGGGAATAGGTACGAGCTGGAGGGGGTTCGAACGGCAAATGCGGCACTAAGTAAAGCGCTTTGGCGAAGGGAACCAACAGTCGACGAAACTAAAGCGCACACATCAAGGGTATAATAGCATGAAAGCCCCGAAATGAACTTTCGCTAATTAAAGGTATTTTTCTATATATGTATATATACATACCAGAAATATCATCGGCAATACCCTCGATTCCCCTCCGCGTGCGTTGGCATGAATGGAAATAGAAGAGGCAGGCTAATTAAAATTTAATTGCACATCTAAACGAAATTTACAACAATCAGGAGAGGAGGGCCCACCCACTCAGACAAACAAACAAGAGCGCTCAATGAGCGAATGGGCACAAGATAGACAGCCGAATATCACGCATACGCAGCGGTGTTCAAGCATAATGAACCGAGCGTGATTGACAGCAAAAAAATAGTCATATAATTATATATTCGAAAGGGAGTTCGTACGGAAGTAGTAGATAAATAAATACAAATGTCTCGAGCTCCAATTATTGAAAGCAAAAGTATCAATCATATATGTTGTATATATTTTCTTAAGAATGGTGCTCCTTTATTTAAATACAGATTTTGAAACCACTACAAACAAAGAAAAATTTGCTTAATATATTATTTTAAAAACAATAGTTCCATATTATTTCCTGTATTTAATTATGTATTTTAAAGCCGCGACAAACATAGAAAGACTGATGGTATTGCATGACCAATAGGTATCTCTTAACATCACGCATACGCAGCGGTGTTCATGCAAAATTAATGCCTTGAATTTCAATTAAAACTTATTCATATATGAATCATACACTTTGTATTTTTAGGAACAGTAACAGAATCGAATTCTATATCATTATTCCATCTATAATAATATATAGTTTGAATCCATTCCGAGCAATGAATAATTTCTCATTGAGCATCACTAATAGGTATCGCTCTAGCTATTATTGGCGTTTTAAATTCAATTTCATTATGCGGCAGCCAGCTGGCCTGCAAATGGCAAAAAACCACCAGCCACGCCTACAAATATGTACACTTTAGGCGGACACGCCGCCGGACGGACGGACAAATGAACAAACCATTTTCCTAAAATACTTTTCCAACACAAAATCCGACCAGCAGTACACACACATGCCGAAGTTCATAGAAAGCTCGGTGCCAAAAACTATTCTTTACATAATTTATACAAAATTTTGCACTAATTGCAATAGTTAATGCAGATTTCAACCGCATTTGAATGTGTACGTGCCACGTCGCTCTCTCACGCTTTTCCCCCGCCACTCGACCGCAAAATATCTCATTTACATACAACGCAGAAGGACATGCAGCTGCCCGGCCCTTCACATCACACCCCCGCTCTGGCCAACGGCGAGCAGCTGTGGACCGCTCATGTGAATTGCATGAAGTGCCACCACGTGCTCCTCCCGACCTGCAGCTCCGGCTCCTGGCGCTGCTGGGCGACTCCACTCGCAACTCGCCACTCGCCACTGGCCACCACCCACGCCGCTGAGTCCCGCTTCATCAAAGTGTGGTGGCCACTGAACCAAATAGTTACACGACCGACCGCAATTGATTTTCGAGGGTTGTGGGGCATGGCATATCATGTTTGCCGAATAACTGCTGTTTTACCACTTTATTAAATTACATACAATGCATCCCCTGAAAACAATGAGATAAAAACTACTTGAAAGTAACAAGCCAGACACATGTAAATTGCTTAGATTCCAAATTAAATTACGCGTTATTAAATAGGGGAAACTGTCCTAGTCATTTATACTAGCTTCTACTACTAGCTACTATATGCAGCCATTAAGACTCTTAATTTTTATCGCATATTATATTTGATTTGAACGTAGTTTTCTGATCAAACGAATCAGATCAAATATTCCTTTAACGAGAAAAGTAATATAGTTTCGTATAAATATTTCGTTTTATTTAATTCAGTTATGTAATTATTCAATTTAAAGTTCAAGGGGTTAATTGCTTTTGTCATGGTAATTTAGTTGTAAATTCTATGTGAATAATTTCGATATTCTTAAATTATAAAACGTTATGTACGTTTCTCAATCAGTTCAATTTTCCACTCAAATCGATTTCTATCTAAACTTATAATGCTCATAATGCCTTTTCAGACACACATGGTGTTTGATAAGTGTATTAAGTGCCTTATTAATTGCATGTGATAATCTTAATTGAAATTGCACAATCGTTTGTGGTCTCAGACACTTACCAGTCAGCTTGGACAGTTGTGGTGCCTCTGTCTCTGTTGTTGTTAAGCAGCCAATTAGTTGAATAACCAAACGGAACCGGAAGGGGAAACGGCATAAAGCGCAGCCGGGACGGAAATCAGGCCGCTTCGGGTCAAACTCCGAGTCTGTCTCGCCAGAGCGGGAGAAGGGGTGTGAGATGATCTGGGCTCGGGGCGAGAGGGGTTAAATCACTGGGCTAAATAGACAGCCTAAAAGACGTCCGACGTTTTTGGCCAGTTACTGTTGCATCAATTGACACACAGATACTCATAAGCTCGCACACTCGCAAACAGATGGACAACAATTGTCTGGGGACATGTTGTTCCTGCTCAACCAGCCAGACAGATATGGGAGAGCGGTGTCAGGAAGGGCACGATATGGGCAAATGGGGACTATTATTGTCCGGGTGAAGCGAGTACAGAGAAAACAATATGGAATTATTATAGAAAAAGGTTCAAATTTTCAGTTATCAAAATTCCGAAAGAGTCATAATAGCCTTGTGAAGATAAAAGCAAAAATCAATGCAATTTGGCATTAACTAATATAGTTTTTCTTTTGTTCTCATATCCGTTTCGTTCTTTATTTGTTAATCACTCAATCGTTATTCTAGCATGCAAATGTTTTGCTTGTCAAATACTAGTTTAAGCCCACTTCACTGTATCCTTTGCGTCAGTAAATTTTGTGGGTCTGACGTTGTAAAGGACTATTGAAAATTATTCTAAGCACTGTTAACATTTCTGTAGTACGGGTATACTAACCCAATGATTAAATATACAAATCACAAGCACAGAGCAGTTTTTCATGTTTCACCAGAGCATGTTTGCATAAACAATTGAAGTAATGAAAAATAAACAAAAATTCCCATCGACGCAGCTTATTAAATACCCATTAGTTTCATAATTTATTAATAATGTTTTAAATTATAGAACTATCTGAAGGTCATCCACGGCGTTTATAATTAGTTATTATAAACTAAAGTTATTTAACCCTACAATCTTCATTGAAAGCTATTGAACTACCGATCAAAAATTATCTGAAATCGAATGCGTCCCATAATTTCCCCATGGACCGAGCATGCCACACACAATCGAAGGCTTGCCCAGCTCCCAGCTGTCCGACTATGGCCATTGTTGTTGCCACAGGGGTGTGGGTAATTTTTCGCTTTGTGCATGCAATGTTAGTGTTTGGTCACCGCCCACGAAAGTGATGTGGGAACACGTGGAGGCAGCCAAACAGCAACATCAAATACCAATTTTTTATCCACCTCCTTGCCGACTGTAAGTGGGTGTGTGAGAGCGCTGGACACTCTCGTATTATGCAGCTCAACCGAAAATATGGAGGACATACTTGTGAAGAACACGCTATTCCATTTGAGGCCTTTGAATAATTAATATCACTCAAAATGTTTGTTTCCCCATTGATGTTGTTGACCCAACATAAGAGTAAAAGCACTTACTAGTCCCACCCACACCCTGGTTTATGAACATGCACATACTTCTGGTACAAATAGTGAAAATTTAAGTTTAAGAACTGTTGATGCACTTGTATTTAAATTGTAAATTATAAAAAGTTTACTAATCCACCAGTAAAATTATTCAATTGTCAAAGTATTCACCGGTTTCTTGTGGCATAAAATTTAAAAAGCTAATCTCTGCTCTACATGTCTACACTTTTCCTGAACGAATATTGTGCTATAAAGCTCAAGATCTCACCAAAATCTTAAAAAGTTGTGTTGCTTTAAGGCCTTCTTAAATTAATTACACTTTGTGTTTATTAAATAAGACCGATAAGGTGCTTCCCCGAGTTACAGAAACAAAACCGTTCTTAAAAAGTAAGAACAAAATGTTCATGAAAGAGAAAAAAAGAATAAAATAATACCAAGGTGATCTTAATTTTTACAATACAGTGTAAAAGGCTATATGTTCCCATATGTGAACAATAATTAGAGTTTTTATATATGTAAGTATTTCAAGGCGTTTGGAATAGTTTGCTTATTTTTTGCAAGTGTTTTCAACAATCTTTTGATTAACTTTTATGAAAGTAAATAAGTTGTTTGCGCAAAACTTCATCGCCCCAGTGAAGAGTGGCTAGACGACAACATACTCTGTTCTCAGATCGTACTAGGGCATTGCAGCTTCTAAGTAGAATACTAGTTTAGTTTATTCATCTCCTAGTCACTGGATTATCTGCAGGACAATTCAATTTATGTGCGACACTTAAATTTTATGCAGTTGTCGATAGCTTATAATGGACCGACCATAAAGGAAAAAGTTGGCACGGCCCCTCAAGTATATAAAGACCATGCGGCTTAATCTCTGAGCGTTCTTCTCTGAGAGCAGTGCCATGACAAATCGTCCTTATCGGCGGTCATATAAACATACAAAACCAGGGGAGTCATTCGCACGCACCCGCAACAACACAATGCAGACGGAGAGCTGATAAAGATGTTTTCTGGCTGCTTGTTCCTCCACAGTTCTGCTGGTGTCTTTGCTTTTTTTTATGACTTCAATTAACTCTGCTCTGCCGTGTCCTGGGCTATCCACAGCTATCCCGGCTATCCTGGCCGACCCGAGCTGTGGATGAGAGGATTTGCGTTCATAATTTTTTATCTGCTCTGCTTAAGTTGTTCGCGTTGTTGTTCCCCACATTGTTGCCCAGTTGTTGTTGTCCTTGGCATGCATCATTAGTTAGCTTAATGTACTGTACGGAAGCCCTAGTGCTAGCCACGCCCCGTAGGAGCAGGTGCCTCTCAGACGGGCTGTGCGGGGATGAGCGGATGGTGCTGGTCATCAGCCAGAACAATAACGCCGGCGTGGCCATGGATATAGATACCAATCACGATTCGCACACACTCACAGCACTTGCCCAGCTATACTTATGCCCAGGGGAGGAATTTCCCGTCGAAGAAAAACGGCAATCAATCGCCAAAATAGAACCGTCTTAACGTTTCGCTGCTCTCCAGCTCGTTGTGCACAGTGAGCACCGGAAGTAAGCGCTCTAGTGGTTTTGTGGCTTCGGAATCCCGAAATTTGCGTTCCTTCTTGTTTTTCGAATCGTCTTTGTTAGAGAGTTATAAGAGTCTTGATCCCCTGTATAAATAACCTTTAAATATTGTTCAAGGCTTATCTCACCGGTAAGCCCACTCGGACCTTAGCTTTCCTACCTGGCCTAGTGATAGCAAGGGCACACTGTAGTCAGCCGAGAAAGATAATCGCAACTAGAACGGCCCGCTTATGCTCAGTGGGCCATTTAGACGGGAGCACCAGCAGCAGTACCGACACGAGACCATGGCCACGGCTTTCCTGAGCCCGCCTCCGACGTAGGGCCTAATGCCACGGCCGCACTCCACCTCTGCTGCAAATACTCTTCCGCCAGGACCTCCCCGCATTCGTTTCGCGGATGGCCTTTGTGTGTTTGACGTTTATGTTAACATGTATGTTGTCTGGGAGCGCGTGTCTCTGTGGTGGGTTGCGTGTGTGGTGGCGGGGGGTGGTTGGTAGTGCGGGGCGAAAGGACTCGCTGCTGTGTGCGTGTGGGCGGCTGAGCATCTGCGGCGTGCCAGGAACCCAGGGTCTGGGATCTGAAACTCGAACCGGAGCCGGAGAAATCTCTCCCAGCTCGCCATCCGACTTATGCTCCGCACCGCGCGGCTAAATCGCTTTTGTGTGTGCTACACAGTGGGGCAAATGCCTTGGGAAATTGAAAACATTCAAATTTCATTAAGTGATTTAATTATTTAAATTAGAATAGTGTTACATGATTAAAGGGGGTCGGTAATTGCATAACCTATTGCTTATAAGGTGATGTGGAATCGAATTAGTTTACATTTATAAGAATTTAAGGTTTGTAATATCCAAAAGCCAAAGATGAAAACTTAATGAACTTTAAGACATTTCGAGAGAGATTAACTAATTATAAAATAATACTATTTAGGTGTACCTTATTTCTCAGAGATCAAAATGCAATTCCCATAGAACATAATCGCATGAATTTTGAAGTCAATTAAAATTATATCATTTTTCACCAATAAGATGACTTTGGTAATATTCTCTCTGTAAGCCACCTTAAAGATTTATGAATATATATACATATTTTTATCTCCTGATTTTAGGCAACCCCTTAGCTTCTCCCCATAATCCCTCTTTCCTGGACCCCGACCACTGTGCACTTATGGCCTTTGTTTAACTTTGCTCCTTGCCGCTGCTTGTTGCTGTCCTTGTTGTTGTTTTGTTTTGGTTAGCAGTTGGAAAAGCGGACAGATACCGGGACTCGGGGAGGAGGGGCGCATCCAGATACGGCGACCGGGCGGGGCAGGGAAATGCCCATAAAAAAGCGCTCGAGGTTGTTAAATTGACAACGTTAAACACTTTGTTTGGCATTTTCTGCATTATTAGGCCAACTGGCGCTGCTTGTCGCTGTAATTGATGCCAGAACCCTCGGAAGCCCCTCTTCTGGCACTCCCTTCCACTCGATCTCCTGCGGAACACTGACTTAAATGGCTCAAAAGTTAAGTTTTCGTAATGCGTAAGCGGCTTAGACGGGTCCTCATATATGAAGGATTGGGTGAGAACCTTTCAACTGACAACAGGGCGGCGGTAAGGAGCGGAAGGAGCAGAAGGAGCGGGGCTCGAGTGACTGTGCGAACAAATATTTCAGTGTTACAGCTCAGTCAGTTGATTTCACTGTCAATTTAAAATGACATTATTGTATTGAAAAGTTTTTAATCCCTTTAAGTGGCTGCCACTGAGCGGAAGGATGAAATGCGACAAGTTGAGTGGATCAGGGCATTGAAGCGTTGCGGGGCGAGGCGCGGGCTTGCTATTTTATGCAAAAAATTCGATTAAATGCCGGAAAGGTTAAGAACAAAAATCTCTGACTCCGACATCCTGCGCATCCTGATGCGCTGCTTTATCCCTAAATTAGGCACGAGCGCACGTAAATCTGTCATGTCAAAAGGGCAAAAGCCCGAGCTCGTAAAGTCACCCGCTGCCCCATCCCCATTCTTTCTTCTTTTTTGTTTTTATGACAAAAAGCAAAAGGATTATGTACCAACCAGGCCCCAAACTCCTCTCAAGCAAATCGCATAAAATGCAAAAACGTATTAAAATTGACAATAAAGCGAATTTTTTATGTTTATACGCAGAGTTAGGCAGCGGCGGGGAAACCGTTCAAATTTTTCAAAACGCCGAACCACTTTAAAGCTCGTTATGCATTTTTTATGCCGCCTCAAGGGCCGAGCCAGCGGAAAAATGAGCATGAGCACCGGGAAAACCAAAGGAATAGGGCAAGTAAGATTCTGTTTATTTGCCACTTAATTTCCCTCAGTCTGTTTGCAGCTTTGCACCCCCGCCAGCACTCAATCGGAGCGTAGGTTCGTGCCTCCTGCAGCCCGACTTGAGTACAAAATATCCGCTCAGCTGCAACTTATGAGGCACCTGCTCCGGTGCCTCCGCCTCGTTTTTCCATATGCATGAGCACGTGTCTGCCCCAGCCGCCCAGTCGCTTGGCATCCTTCCATCCATTCGCCATCTTTGGCAGTAGTTCCCCCTTCAAGTTTTTTCCCATTGCCTTATAGCTGGTAAGGATCTTCCCTGAGGTACTCGGTTTTCTGGGAAAGTCCTTAGGCTGGATTGCATCTTTTGGATAGATCTTTATTGTTAGTCAGTACAAATACCCAATATATTTAGTAATACATTTTTGTAAATTACTAATATTCCTTTACCTTCAATGTTTTCTTATCAAGGAATTATTGTTCATTCTATTCTAGATTACAGAACAATGTCAGGATTCGATGGTAATTTCATTCATTATAATAACAAAAGTCAATAAGATATTACAGCTGCAGGCCTAAAACTGACATTTATATGATTGTTTTTTCCCATTATTCATTAAATATGTTAAATTTACTTTAAAAATATATTCATGGGTAATGTATTCATGGCAACACTTGCGTTCATCTGTTTTTGCCTCCGCGGAGAGCATTCATCCCTCGACTTTCCAATTTGGCTTTGCCAATTTTCCCCGACTCCCTTTTTGTGTTCGAGTTATTACAGCAAGTTTGGGAGCATAAAAATTTCTTACTACTTGTCTGCAACGAACCGTAAAAACTTATGACTTGTCTATTGGACGCGCACCAACATACATTCATATATGTATGGGTGTAAGTTTGGAAAAACTGACCTGGAAGACGCGGTGGGGAGATCTATATCCGCTTTGTCTGTCGGCAGCAGACCTTGATGTTGCTCTGGTTGTTGTGCTTGCCTCCGCTGCTGCTTCTGCCGTTGCACTTTGTTTGTTTGTGCCGGTAATATTTCCTTAAATCGAGTAAACAAGTGGAATTCAACAAAGCGGAAACGGAAGCACAATGCGTAGCTTCTGTAGCACACACGCTACACACACACTTCCGCCCACAGCCCGCCCGGGCCCACATGAGGGAGCGCAGCTCCTCCGTGTAAGCTCCCCAAACGCGGGGGATATTGTCTCAAAATATGGCGGCAAATATATTTTTGCTCAGCTGCAACAACAGCCAGCAGGATGGCAATGGCTGGGATCTCCGTTGCTCCTTGCTTAGACTGCTGCTTGTTTTTCTTGGAAATTGCTGTTAAAAATAACAAAAGCACGTCGTGAGTTTCCCTCGCTTGCCTGCCAAGTTGCTTCCTTCCTTTCGCTCGGCAGTTGTTTGTCTTAGTTGTACCTACGCCCTCATTTACCCACTCGATTGAAATTGAGACACCCGGCCAGTAGAGCGGCAATTGTATTTATTTGCACTGCTAAATGGCATAATCGAAGGCAGTACGGGTCAAGGACTGCAGTCGACGACAGCTAGGGGGAGTTTCCGGGCGGATCCGTTGTCCCAGCCGCCAAGGATCTTGGCCTGGCTTTTATCTTGAATTCCTTGGCTTAGAAACTCGTACTCTCCTGGACTTATCTCCACCATCGCGGTATGTAATCTGCCTAGCGAATATGAGAGATTGCCTTTAAGGCGGCAAAAGAACTGATTTTAATTAGGGTTCCGTGTTTAGGCAGAACTAAGAGCCAAAACTGACAGTCATTTTCCTAGAATCCCACGTGACCATTAAATGTACCCCTAAGATATATTGTTTACTTTTCCTAATAGGGTATAATAAATAAATGAAGCGCTGCTTAGATGGTCCTTGGACCTCAAGTTGTTGACAGATTGTAAGGTTCACTATTTGGGAAAACAGTCCCCAGCCCTTGTTCTCCTCAACGAAACCAAGGAATAACTTCAAAGTAATGTTAGGTAAAGTTAAAAAGGGAGCATTTATTAAATACCACTTAACTTCCAGCAGGTCTCCAGCCACTGCCAACGGTCGGGGAAATTCTCGAGTAAAGCAGCAGGAAAGCTAACTACGAAGTTTTAGCTGCTGTTGATGCCTTCGCCGGCATATTTCCCATGCCTTTTCATCCCCAGAAACTGCCAGCAATGACAGAGGAAACTTCAAAAGCTTGCCGGCAATAACTTTAAAAAGAAGACGCAACTTGTGCCCAAATTGTTGGTCATCAAATTATGTGTATGCCGATTGTTGCGGCCGCCGTTGTCTTTCGGCTAGGTTACTTCTGTTCTGGCCGAAACAAAAAATGGTCATCATTAAAATGCTGTTACCGGCACACTCCGCACCCTGGGCCTGGCCTAGACGCTTGACCCGAAGCTCTTCTGTGTCGACAGAGGGCAACCGCAACCAAGATTGTTCAGGCATATACCCTTTTTTAATTTGCAACATGTCATTGGCAGAAGGGCGAGCAGAAGGGACGAGGACGCGGGGCCGAGCCTCCTCCACCTTGCCACGCCCCTGGCCGTCGCCCTCCCGTCAGCGTACGCTTTGTTGCGTCCTTTGTTCTGGCACTGGCCAGGCTCTGGCCCCGGCTCTGGCTCCTTTTTTGCGCTTTGGCCAAATAACCCAAGCAAAAACAGAATTAGCAGCAACGCCGACGACAGCGAAGGGAAGAACACAAGATGAAGGCAGGCAAAACAAGACACGGCCGAAATGTCCTGCGAGGGGCTGCCGAAGAGTTTGGACCATTGAGATCGGATGTTTTGAGAAGGAAATGTATTACATTCAAATTCCTACGTCTTTTTTGGCTTGATATATTTTAGATGCTGAAATAAATCAATCATTGCTTAAAATTATATTTCGTTTTAGATTTTGTTTGGAATTGTTTTGATATCATTAAACAAACTTTTTAAATATTTGTAATGTATTACAAAAAACAATTATATTTGTCAGTTAATATTTTAAACAAATAAAATAAAGAATACAAACAATATTCAAAATACATGATACAAGTTCTTATATAACCACTTAAGTATAAATATTATCCTATTGTTTATATTTGGCCTATACAACAAGATTAATTTTAATAATTTTTCCACAAGAACCTGTCCTAATTTAACTAACTGTAAACCCTACGAGTCCATAAATCAAAAGTCACAAGTTGACTTTCAATTTCTTGCTGAAATTTGCAAAGCGACCTGCGATGGTCACCGCAGAAATATATACAGTGTGATAGACGATGGGAAATGACCACCTAAAAAAACCAAGGGAGAGAAAGGCTATAGGTGGGCGGCAAAGGGAAAACAAAAGGAGGGTGGAAAGCGGCGAACTGCGGGCCAAAGCGGGATGGCATATACAATGTCATACAAATGACCCATATTAAATTTATTACGGCATCGGGAACAGCACAATGAAATTCAATAGCCGAGAGGAAGAGGGAGCCTAATGGCAAGCAAAACAAATCAGCAACGCCTAAACCGAGAGACTTATGTGTACTGTACATACAGGAATATATATTGCTTCCAATATATAAAGCATTGCCTTTCGAGGGCCGGGAAAGGAGGAATGAAAATCCGCTTAAACTCGATTTTTTGGGCTAACTTTTTCGCCTCACTTTTCTTTTTCTTTCGATTATGTTTTTCTTCCTGCAACGCTGGTTACTTTTCGGTCGGCTTGCCCAAATTGATTTATAAACCTGTCTCGGGTTGCCCCCTTTCCCTGGGGCGCCTTAGAGTGTCTTTGGAGGAAGTCCTGCCTTTCCTCGCCACGCTCCGATTTTAATGAAATATTTCAATTACTTTGCGATTAATTGGGAAAACATTTTCCACTGCATATTCGAGGTGTCGCGTCGCAGCCAGTCGTGCTCAGTGGCTTCGAATTTTCCTTTTATTCACCTGCGTCATGTGCACGAAGCCCATTATCCTGCAGCTAATTAAGAAACGTGATACAAATGACAAGCGCTGCCATAATGTGTGTTATGCGAGAGCCTCAAAGGAGACGTGTACAAATAAAAAGCAGGACAGCAACTCAAATTGAAAAGGCATTAAGTCGGGCATGGACCGATACTCTGCAATTTCGTTAATTGTCTTGTTTTATATATTTTATATTGATATCTCGATCTGCCGGGTATTTATACGAATGGTTTCCCGAAGCTATGTAACTCTAACTAGTATTAACCTACTCGCCTGGTGATGGTGATTAGGAGTATACTTTCTGGGTCCTTTTACAAACATTTTCCATTGGCATTTAACTTATGATACCCTCGTACCCTTGGGGTATTGGGTATAAACACGCAAACTTTGCCCGCACACACATCGAAGGCACTTTCTGAGCTTAAGACTGTAGCTAGAAATTTATTAATTATCAACTGTCCGGGGTCGGGATTGTAGATGTTCTGCCATTCGATCTGGAGGGGGACGGGCCGGGGAGCTCTCAATCCGCACAGACACCCTCAGACAATCACAGCAAAGTCCTGATTGGCATTTAAAGCTCTTTAGGAGAGCTCTTCATGGCATCCGTCGAATCGAAGGACGGCCAAGGGCCGCGGGGCGGACAGCAAAAATCGAAGTGGAGTGACTACATTGAGCCTCAGCTGAGCTGCTTAACGCTGCCAGAGTTCTGACATAATCCATGCAATTGTAAATTTAATAAGGCCGTCGGAAGGGGGGAAACAGGGAGTCTGAGGACTGACTGCCCAGAGATTTGTTGTGGCAGTGTGGTGTGGCGTGGCCCAAGACAGGGTGATGGAAAGCCAATTAAACAATCCTAGAGCTCTGGCCGTAAGTCAGAGAATTCTCTCAAGTGCACAGCGTATTTTTGAGCTCATAACCAGGACTTTGGTCAAAAGACCAGTTCATTTCTAAGAATTTTCCAGGGCATACAAACAGAGCGAATCGCAATTATATGGTATCTTAAATACGAAGAAAGAAGTACGATGATAACTTATTTTAGTTAGAAAATCAATATACTTATTCCGTAATATTATTTCCTATTCAGACACAATCGTAGTAGTGTTTTGTATAGAAATTTTACAACATCCGATCCGCTTTTAAGCCCGATCGCCCCTATATAACCTCGGCCAAAACGAAACAAAATTCGATGTCAAGCAAAGCTCACAGTTTCAGTTGATTCTGGGCAGGGAACAATCCAATTATTATTACACACGCTAATTGAATGCCTACCAATCTATGCTAATACATATATTATTTATGCATTTTTCCGAAATTTTGTTTTTCTTTTATTGGTGTCGCCGCACATTTGCCAGGAGTAAACCATAAAAGTTGCTCTGCCGCCGCCGCTTTTGCCATTTCAATTTATTTTTTGGTTTCTTTTTTGTGTTTCCACTTTTTTTGCGGTTGTTGCTTTGCGTTTGTGTGTGTTCGTGTGCGTGTGTGGGAATTTACATTTTCGTTTTTGCGCAAAAATTTCACAAACTAATTGTATGTAAATATGTCAAATGTATGTCGTCAACACCTGCATGTTTGTTTGTGTGTGTGGCACTGGGCGTGTTTGTATTGCATATTGACAATTTCATAAATGCGGTAACATTTTCAATTAAATATGCGCAGTTTCGGCAAACACAGCTGCACAAATCGCCACCCACAACGGCGCCCGTATGTGCAGGAGGATTTTTCCGAGACGCCCACAGAGAAAATCCCCAGCCATCGCCCGTCGCCCGTCGCCCACACAGCCATGCCATCAATCCTTGGAAAGTCGATTGATATGTACATATGTGCAGGTGTGCAGCTTTTGGTCGGTTACAAATTGCAAATCAATCAATAAATAATTGAAATGAAAATCATTTTGCTGGTTTCAACTTATCTTTTCCAGAGCCCCGCCCCTCACATTTAAATTTCCAGCCCAGCCCCGTGCGTTTCGCTCCGCCTCGGTTCGGCTGCGTATGCAAATGGGCAAAATTGTGTACATCTATCACTGGGATCGCTTGGGAGCCCAAATCGAAATAGCCCAGACGGAGGGGGGTAGGGGGATAAAGGTGACAGACGAGGCGGCAGGGAGGGGAGCCAGGAGGTAGTGCGAGTCCTTCGCCAGGTGTGCGAGATTAGTGCCCAACTAAATTGCGAGTGTTACGTCTTTGCAAAGGTTAAGTACACAACATTCTCAACGGATTCAAATTAATTCACCTAAATCAAGTGAGGGCCCGTGAATGTTTTAAGGACTCTTTTTCTAATCAAAGAAATATTCGCTTGGAAAGTAATATTAAAAAATCTATAATATATATACGTACATATATCTCTAATTATGTTTTAATTACAGGTATGGGTACTTTTAGGTGGAAGATGAACAAATATATTTATAAATATATTTTAAATATATTTTGGATCCTCCAGAGAGAGGACCAAATAACTGGCACTGTCACAAGGTATTCTACTTTTACCGCGGGAGAAGTCTCCGGAAGATTTCTAGTATAAATATTAAAGATAAGAGATAATAGAAAGAAAACGGAACTACAGTTCGGTATATAATTGAAAGGATGTAAAGGTGATATATGTATATGCTATGTGTATAAATAATTTTCGAGGCAGACAACGCAGCCAAACCAATCAATAGCTGGGTCAATTAGCCATTGTCCGGTACAAACAAAATTATAAACTTATTTATTTTTGTATTTCGAAAAGGGATTACATGGTTAAAATTGTGAAAGATTTACATTTTTTAAATTTTCCGCTCAACATGAAGTTTTGTAAGTCCAATTAAAAGTTCTTTAGCTTCCAAATTGAAATAGAGGATTTTTAGACTAATTTGTGATATATGTTTTTATCATCAAAAATATACGCTTTCAGTCCTCAGAAACCTCATATCTTAGGGCTTCTTTCCGTCGAATGATAATAAAAAATAACATTTTATACATTTTTATCAAAACAGAAAATTTTCCTAATATTAAGGAATATGAAAAACATAATTAATTCAAATTGAAATGAAAAAATTGTTTGTCTAATTTCTGTCAAATTTAAAGATTCTTAACGGAGCAAAAAAGTTGTTCCTCTTATTTGTTGGATTTTTGGTCAAGGGAAAATTATACGCATTTTCCAAAAACATTTTTCGTTGTCATTTGTGTTGGTTTTATAACTTTCCTAAATATACATAAAAATAAATAATTACATTTTTAATGAGTAATCAAGTCGTCTCAGCTAATTTTTTAGTTCTTAATTACTGCAAAGAATTATTGTTCGAAAGACTACAAATGTGTTAATTTCAAGATGTTTGATATTTTAAATAGTCAACACAATAAATTTTTTTGCTAAGGCTGCTCAGACGTTAGATGCCAAGGCTTTGCTATTTTTAATTTAAGACTGTTTGAATTTCGAAGGCTTGGAGAAAGGATAAAGTGGCCGGAGCGGCAGCGGCACTCGCTCAACTTGTTTGCAGGGGCGAAATTCGCTAAGCCAGCCACTTCAGTGAGCTGCTCCCTCTCCGGGTTAAATTTAATTTCCAAAAAGTTCCACTTTTGTTATTCCATTTTCTTGTCGCTTTTTTGTTGTTCGTTTTTTGTTATTCGCGGCGCTTCGTTTTTGTCGTTATGCCAAAATCCCGCACAAATCCTTTGAGCCAGCACACGAACAGCTGCTTTTGGGCGGCGTCATATGGTTGTTGTCGCCGGTGCCTTTGTTGTTTTAAGCGTTGCTGCTTTGGTTGCAGATTTACGCACCAACAAATCGTGGAATTTTATTTGGCATAAGGACACAGTGGAATCGGGCTGGAAAAGGGGTGGACCAAAGGGCGCGACATTTCCAATTCAGCCGGCTGACCACACACACACGCACACCCGCTCCCCCTATCAATCGGATCTTGATTGCATTTTGTAAATACTAACAAAAACAACAGGCTGCCGTGTGCCCACACAATGTCTCACCGCCGCGGTGGCAATTCAATCAATTTGGCCGCCGGCCATCCAGTCGAGGTGATAGGTCTCAACGGTCCTCTGTTCTGGGCCTGGACAGTTCTTAATGGGTTCGGAATCGGTACTTCTACTACTACTTTTTTGAGAACTTGTAGTGTTCTTCTCGACCAAGGTTTATTTATGTCTGGTACTATTCCACACTAGACTTCATTTTACTATACTATAGTTATTTAATTTATTGGCTAGACATATTTAGAAAACTTAAGTCTATCCATTACACCATTAAATTTGGTTTATAATATAACTTTAAAATTACGCATACGCCACCGTCTTCAGTTTAGATTCAATGTAATGAAAATCCGTACAAACTGAAATATATACTCCTACAATCCTAGTCTTAGGATGGATTTTTATGGATCTTTATATGGATTTTTATTAAATAAAATTTAAATGGTGTCCAAGTTTGGTGGCGTATGCTTAATTTTTTAAATTGTGTACCTATTTAAAGCGTATAATTTCTATTCAGTGGTACTTCAACTAAGCCTAGTTTACAGGAAAATACAAAGCCAGCCGAGAAATAAAGCAAGTAATTTATCTTCCATTTAATTTAAATTGACGATCCTTCGAGAAGGCTGGAAACATTTTTAATTTTTAAATAAACCTTGCGGTTTTCAGAAGGGTCCCTCGGCGGTGTCGGCGCGTCAAGAGCAGGGCTGCCGCCAGAATTCCCCTCCCGGCCGGGCCATCACATAGCCTTCCAATCTAAATAAAGCCGAAAAATAACCCCAAAACCCTTGAACTGAACTTTTCCTACTTGCAGCGTAAATGAAGTGCCACATGAGCGAGTGCGAGTGTGGGTGTAAGTGCATTTGGGCGAGTGTTTGCTGGTGTGCGAGCGAGTGTGATTGTGCAAGTGTTTTTATTAAAACCAAATGACAAAGTTTTCCCTTAAACAGAAGCCGGCGCTCCACCGCCAGAGAGCCCAGAACCCAACAACGTCAACAACAGCCAAAAGCTAATTTACACTTTTGTTGCTTCGGCTACTTTATAAGCGCGAGAGTGGTTGTGTGTGTCTGCTCCACCCGGCCCCCGCAAGCCGTGCCATCCATACATATGACGCCATAATGGAAAAACTATTTTGCGAGGAACAAATGTTGTCAAAAAATTTGTGAATGCTAAAAAACAGTCAACACAGTCAAGTGAATGTGAATGGAGGAGGTGGGGAGTGGTTCGGTGGCAAGTAAAAAAGCGGAAAAAAATTTAAAAAACGTGGAGCACAGACGAGCACAAGCCCCTCGAATTTGGCAATACTCTAGGTGGTATCATGGGCTTAAGAGTCTGTTTTTTTTGTTATAAATTTAATCTTGCTGTGATATCTAAAATTCCTAGAAATGATGATAATTGTAAGAATAATTGATAAAAGAATTCTTCTTGTTTTATTAACTTTATTTGCATGATTTCAATGTACTTTATTGTAAATGCATCTATTTTAAGCTATTCGAATTCAAAATTTGAAAATACATGGATTTTGTAATGCCTATGAACAATTTTCCCGAATTTCGATCTCTAATTTCCAATCGTAGTTAACTTGCATTGCCACTTGTAACTATTTGGGTGAATATATATGTCAAACTTTACTTTACAATGCAAACAAAATTGAATATTATTACAATATATTACTAGTGCTTGACAGCAAATGAACTCCCTTAAATCGCTGCCTAAATAAAGATTTAAAGCATTAATATGGAAAACAATAAAGCTCACAGTAAAGAAAAGCAAATGGTCGTTTTGTCAGTTTAAAATAATTTAAACACACCTCTAAGAAATCAAACAAGGTCATTAAATTAAAAAAAAAATACAGCTGCTGGTCAATTTGGACAAAATTAACAGTACCGACTTAAAGATTGTAATTTAAAACATGGGTAGTATTTGCTTAACATTATTCATGAGATTCATATAAAAGGATAATATAAAGTACTTTAATTAACAATAATGGTAAGAATAAAGATATCACTTATTTCAATAATAAATAAGGTTAAAAACTCCATTATCCCTGGGATACATTCGACTTGCCAAAATTCGATTACCCCTTGCTAGGGTATTTGGAGGAAAAAACAAATCAAATGTGTGAAGTTTAAAACTATTTACCGCCCAAAAGAGTGTGCAGCGCAAAAAGTTTATTCATTTAGCTCAACGAGCGCAGACGGCAGCAGCCAAGCGTCCAAATCGGGAATACTTACCTACCCATCTTTCCACTGCTACACGGACTATTCCGAGTTCATTTAGCTCGTTAATGGCATCAATTTAAATTAAGTGGGCTTTCCCGAATTAATATATACACTTACAGTATTTTGATATTTGATATTTGAATTTTCAGCTAATATTAATAGATTTGTATGAAATTTATAAGCAGTTTGAGAAACCCAAAGATAGTTGAAGGCAACTTTATTTTATTGACTTACCTTAAATTGGCTTTCATTTCTTAACAAGTGCAGTTATGTTTTTTTCTTTCTAAATATAGTGCATTTGCAATAATTCTTCAAAATTAAATTTAAATTTTAAAAATATAATGAGATATAAAATCCAGTAACACACAATGCAATATCATTGTAAAGATACTTATTGCAAAGATACTCTAAGCTCACTTTCTTAATTCTTGAAAGAAAAAAATTGTCTTTAATTTACTTCTAGTGTATCACTTTTAAATTTAATCAGCTTTAAAAAAAGTTTTTTATTTAACTGACTTAGCTAGAAGAGTAAAAAATACAACAAAAAAAAAGTAACCGCAGAGCTTCAAATAACTTTTCTCAGCCGCAAAATATTGGTATTTCGTGCCGGGTGTTATATTTGCGGCTAGCATCGACAAAAAAAATTCCAAAACCAAAAAACAAACGTATTGAAAAATAGAAAAAGTCCCCTGGCAAAAGAGCAAAAGCCCACAGCGATTCCGCCACCTCAATTTCCACCAAACCGAACAAACCGACACCGCTGTCGTTCCATGGCGGCATCCAAGTTCATTTGCAGTTTTTCTCCGCTGAGCCAGGGCCAGGTACAACTCAAATTATGTTTCGGCTTGGGGGATACGCAAACATGAGCAAAAAGTTATGAATGAAGCCACCTCAGAGTGATGAATGATGCACAGCCCAAGCGGATCCAAAGCCAATATGTAAGCCAGGTAGGGGACTTGCGAGGGATAAGGACAAAGGTAGGGATGTAAAAAATATGTTTATGTCTATTATAAAGTCAAGGCACTCTGACGAGGCACAAAAAGCCTAAATGCAAATACAGTGAGAACAAAATTTAGAGACTAAAAAGCTGGCTTAAATATACCGACTTCAAATAGTTACTTGGGCAAGTGCTTTAAATGTTATTAAACCCAAGACTCGAAGAATGAAAGAGGTTTGCCGATATCTTATCAACAAAAGAACACTTAATTTTGGCCAACATACTTTAGTAAATAAAATAAAACAACGTACAAGAAAAAGAAGAGAGTAATCGGCTTATATACTTCATTAAATAAAATAAAACAAATAACAAGAAACAGTAATAAATGTGAACTTATATGGTAATTGTTAATAATCTGATTAATAGAACAGAGAATTCTGTAGCAAAATATACTTTTAAAGATTGTACTTTTTTAAGAAGAGGTTACTCATATTATATTCATACTCATACCTTTAATTCATTCTCTTATTACGTCCTCTGAATTGGATCCTTTTTTTGCGAGCTACCCTTTATTGACTTTAATGTTATTGGTAGCCCTTTGGGTGGCTTTTGATGCTTTTGTTTGTGCAGCACAATTACACAGCCGCCTATGTTGTTAAACCGTTTTATTTTTTCAGATACTTTCTCGTTTTTCAACTTCTCCATTGCAATGGCAACAAATGTTGTTGCAGCGCTTGTAGTTGCCTCCCATTTCTCCCCTAGAGCGCATGTATTCCCTATAAATTTTTTACGATTTTATGCAATTGTATAGTTTGCAAAAGTTTGTTGCAGCTATTTTTCGGTGCCGCCGTCGTGGTATTGTTTTTAACAAAACAAAAACAACGACGGCCACTACAATGCACCAGTCGACCCGGGCCGAAAGGGACACGCCCAGTGCCGGCACTCCCCCTAACCATTGCCCGCCGCAAACGCGCCGAACAAATGAACTCGAATGTCCTTTATATGCGTTCAGTGTTTATTGTGCCATTTTCTATGCTCCTCTGTCCTAGACTCTGCGCTAGAAAACTTGGCAACAATTTGTTGTAGCCGCTGCTTTTACTGGTATGCCTCCGTTGTTTGCTGGCCAAAAAAGGAAAACAAAATACATCTTCAAGGCCCCTCTGCGGGCACCGACCAACATCGATCCGTTTCGCAAAAGCTTTTGGATTAAGTTCTACATAATTCATGACACTTTTTCGGCCCAGAATAGAACGTTGAGAGAATCTGGACTTTAATGCAACCCAACTCATAGATGTAGATGAGTCGAAATGTGGGTGAAAACACTACATTTTTTGATTTGACTTTTAGGAATAGTCTAAGCTTGCGGAAGGGAGTATTATAATATAGGTTAAGGGTATAGAAGGCAGTAAAGGAGTCTTGTTTAGAGGCTATAACATCCTTTAACCATCCATTAAACCTACCCACGAATATCCTTAAATAGACTTCATAGACTAGATCACGATTTAATGTTGTTTATTCCATTGCATTTGCTTGGACAAGCAATATGCACTCTGATCATTTATATATCCTAGCTATTTCTGACATTAAAAACCCCTTTAACCTGCTTACGTTCTAAAAGGATTTCGCAAGAAAAGCTTTTACTTATAATGAATCGCAAAAAGGCACACTTCTACTCCCTTTTTTTTAAATATCTTCTCTTTTCAGTCTCATCCATCAATTGAATATTTTTCCTGTTTGGCTGGGAGTACATGCATGTCTGCGGATTCCTGTTTCTCTTTCATTTTTTTGCTGTTGTTGTTGCATATAGGCTTTATTAAGCAACTGCAACGCGTCCGCTGTGGCATTATATTGGCAATGCAATCTACCCGCCGCTTCCCTTTCAGTTGTCGCGGCTTCCTTCCATAGACAAATATTGCACTGCCAGATGCCCTGCGGCGAACCTTCTGCACTTTCCCCATGCACGGGCACGTATTTTTTAACGCCGCTTTCAACGATCCGTGGGGCCCGGACCCGCACGTGGAGGAGGGTGTGGTGGCGCCCCTCTTTACACAGCATGAAAATGTCGCGGCTTTTGCTTTCGTCTGCTCTTATTTCTGCTGATTTTTTTATTATACTGCTTTTTGTGCTGCTGTTGTTGTTGCCTTTACAGTAGTCAACTACTGGCCAGTGCGGCTCCAGCTCCTGCTCCAGCTCCGGCTCCGGCTCCGGCTCCGGCTCTGGCTCTGGCTCTGGCTCTGGCTCTGGCTCTGGCTCTGGCTCTGGCACCGGTGACGATGGCCAGTGGCCGTTGGCCGCGGAGAACCGTTCGGCTTATATTGAAAAATTTGAATGCTAGTAAAAAGTTTTAATTGTCGCCGCCACGGCTGTCACATGTTGGCCTGTATGGCCGGGTCGTTTAAAAATGCCGCCGCTGCCCGTTATTGTTAACAATATTTTCCAATACAATTTTCGCTTGATTAAAATATGCAATGCACTTGTTTTCCACCGGGGCATCCGACGGAGTAATACTTGCCCCGCATCCCATCTTCGCCGGCTTAAATCGCTTAATGGTAACTGGAGTTTGTGTGCTAGGGGCGCGCTCTCAAATAAATTTATATTTTTCAAATAAATCAGCAAGTCTTATTGCCTCAATAAGTTTGCCCGCCCCTACTCCAGTTTCATGTTTCCAAAATATCTCGCGCCCTTTTCGTTTACTTTGTGCATTTATAATTTACACTCCCCGCCTTGTTTTTCTTGTTGTTTATCTCCCGGCTTGAAAAGTTCGAACCGGCTAAAAGTTTTTAATGAGCAACGACGTTGGACGTCATCGTCTTAGCCCCCCGCCAATCTGCCTCCCCGCCAGCGAGTTGCACGCAAAATTTCTAGCTGAAATTTGTTGTGCATTGCAGCGAAATGTCGGAGTGAAATCGTGACAGGGAGCTGGGTGGCTTAAAGCGCGGAGCAAACAATTATCAAAAGCTTTAAGTTTGTCAAAGAATTTGTATATATTTTAATCAGAAGCTAATCCAATTATTTATTGTAGCCAGTGACTTTGAAAAGCCTGACCAAGTGAATTGACAAAGGATCTCGCATTCCTTGCTAATAGAAAAACATGCTTAAAATTTTTAACTAAAAAAATTTAAATAGCAGGAATGAATTTACTTAAAAGAAGTGCCTTACTGTGAATGGAAAATATAACATTAATGCTAGATGTGAGAAAGAAGCTGAAGCCATTGGCTATAATGCGTACAAAACAGTTCGACAAAAATTTATATTCAATTATAAAGATGGCTAGCTGGTGCACTGTTACCAATTTTTTATACTGTGAGTGTTACTGGTTGCTTAGGTACTAGATTTCGATTAGTATCGAAAATGTTAATTATCTTCTAAAACTGACATCTTCTAAAACTACTGACAGAGCAGACAAGAAAGTGGTTTTGTAAACTACGAATGTGGGCAATGCACTTGGTTCTCTTAGGGCGCGCATCCTGCATTTGGTCCTAACTGCAGGTCAAGTGGCCGCCAAAGCCGCAACCCAAGCACATGGCCTAAACAAACCTCTCCGCTCGCTCGCGGCTGCTCTTTTCTGTTTAGCAGTTTAGCACACTCGGAGCTGCGCGTGCGCAGAGAGCAAGGGGTGGCGCAGCGGTCCCTGGGAGGATGAGTATTACTGCACTTTTGGGCCCAAACCACCAGGTGCTGAGCCGCGTATTCGGTCGTAGCTTCGCCGAAAGTTACGGAATTTGTCCAAGTTGACGGCGGCGTCTTTCCTCGGTGGAAGCATGCAAATCTGTCAACAAATTGGCGGCGATTAGGCGCCAACTGTTCGCTCCCAGACAGTAAAACAGCGCCACTCCCGCGGCGGCAGGTGGGCAGGTGGGCCTGTGGACAGCTGGGCTTGTGGGGGAGCATGTCAAAAGCCAGACGGCCAGTTTGTCGGTCAACAATTTAGACATAATTTGAAAGCACCGCTCCGCTCGACACGCAATGCGTCGACCTCGACATAAGCGTCGCTTACGCAACGGCCCCACATCCAAATTATGCATAATGGGGCAGTGGGAAGAGGGGAGTGGGGTGTGCCCCAGGTAAGCCGCGACGCGTCCCCCATAAATTGGCATTAGTTTTGGGCCCGATGGACATTTTTGTGTGCAGTGTCGCCGATGGCAGCCATCGGCAGCCTAATAACTTTTACGCGTGTTTGCATGTCACTCCTGCAGCGAATTTGATGGAAAATTCGTACGAAAAACCCTGGAAAAAATGGTTTAAAAAGTGGATGAGTGGTTCAACCAAAGAGATTGCGAGCGGGGAATCCGATTAAAAATTATGCCCATCGGCTGAACGAATCGCTTTGATCACAAACGGTGCCAAACCACACAGGCGATTTATCCCTGCTAGTTCTTACATCTCCCGGGCTGAGTATAAAAATCGTCGCGTATTCCGCATTATTCAGATTACACTTTGGGCGCTATTTATCATTCGCCGCACACAGCCACCAAGTTGTGATGAAGTGCAAAGTATGATGACTCCATATGTAAACCAACGTTCGCTGTGATGGGTGTCCATTATGGGCTATTTATTCAACCAGCCCCGGGATACTCTGACAGACACTAAGAAGAAATACAAACTCTGATTTTAATAATATATTTTGTGGTTGATTTGTTTATCTGGTCTAGCCAGCATCATGCATTTGTTTATCCATTGCGATGTCCCTCTCTCTTAACTGACAGATGAAAATACTCAATACAGTACAGGTATATTGTAGTGTCTTCTGCGATTTCCAGGACCTCATTTCTCGGGCACACTGCACTGCTGGCAGCTCTCCATCTGGGCCGTGTAGTCCTCGATCTGGATGGTCGTCTCAAAGAAGTTGTAGCGCAAGTGAACCGCCGAGGTTGCTGCGTCCAGGATCTGCTTTGGATTGGCATTAGCAGCTGTGGGATAGAGAAGAGGAGGAGGGGGAAAAGGAAACGATTAAGCGGTATCAGAAGGATAACATTAATGGGGGCCAAGCCAACTCCACTGCTCCTTCTCTCTGGCTCGCTCTATCAAAATTGTCCACGCTTAAAAAGCCATTTCAAAAATAATTAAGCTAATTGCTCACTGTCTGCCCATGGACATGGCCACGGAGCAGGGCCAGCAGCGCAGTGGGAAAACAGCTTAAAACAACAACAAATCCATTGGGATAATTACCATCCATGCCCAAAAGCGCGCCCCAACACACTCGCACACACACAAAGCCCTGGAAAACACATGCATCAGGGCACACTTGGAACAATAGTGGCCAAGAAGTTTAGAAAATTTATACAAAATTCGGAATTTATCTCAATTAAGTTGGCCTAAAATAACTATGAAATAAAATAAAGAAAGTTATTTTCTACTTTAAGAAGGTTAATGTTTCATAATTGCAATTAATTTGCAATATCCTCGTAAGTTCAACAATTTGTTTATATAAAATTCAAATATCAAGTGGCTTTAAGATTTCAAATAAATTCTCTAATTTCAAGGCGATCTATGTTCTGAGTGGACCCAACAACCTTTCTGGTCAGATTCGGCTTGGTCTGCTCGGTTGGAGCCCGGGGGCGCTACTTACCAATGGCCAAATGCGCAGATAGCGCCACTTTATTAATGCTCAGCGCCCAGATCCGCAGGTTGTGCACCCGCTCGACGCCCTCGATGCCTTGGAATATCTGAAGGACTTCGGTGTAGTGCATGTAGTTGGGAGTACCCTCCATCAGGACCTGTGGGAGAGCAAGCAGGCAGATGTAATTAAACTGATTTGTTAAAATTATGCGCGGCTTTTGTGATTGGTCAACCTTAAATCAAATGAATCAATTATTAATAATTATATTTATGCAAAAGTGTACATTTCTAAAGACTATTTTCCAAGAAAGTTGTTTAGAAAACAAACTTGGTGCAGAAAATAATGTATGATAATAGTTAAAAGGCCCAGGGATTAGGGATGAGAAAATGTTACACTAATTGAACTGAAAGCACTTTGTAAATTATCACTTCACTTAAGCCTATCAATAAAGGAGACTTATCTATTTGAACCAATTTTCTTCACTCACCAGAAGCGCATCCTTCATGATCGTAAAGGTAGTGAACAGGACGATGATGGAGAACACAAACGTGCAAATGGGATCAACAATGGCATACTCCGGCCAAAAGTAGATCACACCGGCGGCGACAAAGACCCCCACACTCTGGATGACATCACCAATCACATGGATGAGGGCTGCGCGGACGTTCATGTTGACGGCCTCGCGACCCGCCGACCCTCCATGGTGATGGGAGCCCGGTGCGGTCTCGGCCAGCACGGCCGCAATTTCCAAATCCAGCGTCGGATCCACCAGCTTGGCATTCTGGTAGGAGTACGTTGGCAGTCCGCTGCCGGGCAACTCGGCGTCCTCCGGGGCGAAGGCCACGCCGCCCTCGATGCGCTGGGTGGGCGAGTCGGAGCAGGGCGTGGACGTGGCGTGGGCATGCGACTGCAGGCCGGGCTTCTTTCCCTTCTTCTCCTTGCTCTTGGCCTGGCCACCGTGGCTGTGGCCATGCCCGCCGCCCAGGCCATGCGAGTGGCCGTGCTGCAGCTGGACGCCCATTCTGTTGGAGAGAGAAATTGAAAACGTTATCACAAATATTTAATATGCTCGAAAATGTTGCAAGCTATGTTGTGCCGGCCAACTCCCAAAAATCCGTCCCTGTCTGGGCCACGTTAGCCCGGCCACAGTATGAAAACAAAAACGCACCCAAATGCTTTTTGGCTGCTTTATTTGCCGGCAGAGGGGCTGCGGCGGAATGCGGGCAACGCTTTTGCATTGTTTGGCATTTTATTTCAGCATTTTAATGCCCAACAACAGTCGCACCGCACAGTCAAACAAACACACCCAGGTCACGAGCAGCAGTGGGTCCGAGATGTGAAAAAATCGTAAACCAAATGGAGTGCTGAACTTTAAACCCTCGATGGTGGGGCGAGTTTCAAGGTAATTCTAGAAACTAAAGTCAACTAAGATTAGCTCTGAATACTTTCTTCATACACTTGGTGGTCTTTGAGAACAAGGATATTGCAGTAGCCAATATATATATTGAGTATTATCATAGCTTTAAAATAACTAATGTCGATATTTCATATCCTTAGACAATTTTTAATTAAATAAACGGGAACCAATGGTTTAGAGATAACGATATTATAGGTAAGGTACATTACATTACAATTTTATTTTAAGTTTTCATTTTTTAAGCTGTTAAAAATATTAAAATGTGCTGATTACTTTAAAAACAAAACTCACAAGCTGACTGGAATTGGAAACAAAAGCTGATTGCCTAAAAATAAATAAGACTGTTAAACTGGACTCTATAGGTTAAGCAATCATTACCATAAATCAACTACATATATATTTATTTTAATTTTTTTTTCCAAAAATAAATAATTTTAGGCACTGCCCAGTGTGTACTCTCCACCACAATTCTGGCAGGCCACCACCTCCTCGTCCTGCCCGTCCCGTGCTCACCGTTTTGCTGCTCTGTGCACCGGAAGGTGTGTGCCAGGGATCCTGCGAGCAGACCGACCATCCAAACTAACCGCTCCTGTCCGATTCCGACCCTATGCCCATCTGGGCTGCTCCAGTTCAGTACGTCCGGACCATTGCCGCATGCAAATACAAATGTATTGTCGAAAATGGCAACCAGTTGACCAGGCCGCCCCCAACAGACCGCCTAGTGGCCCACGGCATGCATCAGGCAGTTAATAGCTCGGCACATTGACTTTTTATTCATTTTAAATGCTCCGACATTGCAGATTTATGGGTTTTCTATTTTGGGGAAAAGGGCCATGGTCGACCAACCGACATGCCAACGCGCGGGGCTCCAGAAACGATTGCTCCTCCTCCGTCGCCGCCGGCTGCACTTAGCCGGATTTTTGGGAAACAATGCACTGCCGGGCATCAATAAATAAAGTCGCATAAATTACGCACGACCATTGGCAGGCCAAACACAAAGCGCCAAGTGAGCAGCCGCGGAACGTTCCAGTTAACCATCCTTTGGGACCGGATCGAGCCCCCAACGAAAGTATCCTGCAACCAAGTCGATTTGACGCTAATTGACGTAGTGTCAGCTGTGGAACCAAAGCCATTTAAGCGTTCTCAGTATGGGTATATGTACGGTCTCAGAATTTAGTCTTGAAACATTGAAACTTTGGTCGAAATACAATCTAAGATTACAATTACAGGGCACTAATTGTATTACTTCTTTGTTTTAGCCGAGAGTTTATGTAATAGATACACCATTTCATAAAGCCCTTTAATAAGGGCCGCCTTTGATATGAAACCTAAATTATGATGCCCCACAGCCGGACGCTAAATCAGTCAAGTAACTAAACAACATTTTGGTGGACTTTCATCCTTTACCCTGGGTAGTGAATGATTTAGACACACCGCCAGTCAAATAAATACCAACAGTCGGTTGTAAAATGCGCGTTAAGATGAGCGCAATAAACGTGCCTCCTTGTCCTTAGCCCAGGACTTGCCGATGGTCCTGCTCCTTGCCCGACAGCTTAACGAGCTGCTCATCCGGGCGACAGCACGGAACAGAGCGGAGCCAGGCAGGAGCTCCAGGCATGACCCGAGACGTCCTTAGTGGCTGCAAATCCTGGCAACAGTCACATACGCGACCAGAGCCAAAGCCACGCCAAGGCGAGCTGAGTCAAGATATGCGCTAATATTTATGTTCCTGTCAATTAAATCAGGACATGGCATATACGCTGCCAGGAGGAGCTCCCAACTCGCCGCCAGTTCCTTGGATCGCTGCTGGGTTCCACCTCCTAGGTCCCGGGTCATGGGTCCTGCGTCCTACGTCCTACGTCCTACGTCCTACGTTCTGCGTCCTGCGTCCTGGACCCGGAGTGCTGGTGTTGTCATGGCTGCTGTCGTTTGTTGGCCACTAACGAGGCGAGTAAAGATGCCGCAAAATCAAGGGGAAATGCTTCATTGCGCGCTACAAATTACAGCGACGCAGTTGGAACAACAATGCCGGGTTAGCGGGGAATCCAGCGGAGAATCGCTGCTGGTGGTGGGGGAATGTCGCTCACATTGGCATTTTTTGCGCTCGAGGACACACAAGCCCATGGCAGGCTAGCGAGGTGGGAATGGGGATGGGAATGGGCGGAGTGGCCGTGGCCAGGGGTAATGCCTCCGCAATCGGATGTTCAAAGTCAAAAAGCGTATGTGCTCTGCATGGAATCCCTGGAACCAACGTGGAGCACCGCCAGCACTGACCACCACACTGGTTGGTCGTGATAAAGACGGAGTTGGCTACGTAGTAATGCTGCCAACATTTTGGCAACATTATTCGGGCTTTAGGGAATATTAAGTACAATTCGGCCTAAAATACCTTTGTAATCTAATAATGATTTCATTTTCACTTAAGACTTCCATTTCTTTACTCCAAAATAACATATTTAACATAGAAATCTTGTTTGAAAACAAAATGTTTGAAAATTTTTAGAGAGTTATCGAATCACTAAGGAGAAAGCCAGTGGCCAAGTAAGAACAGAAGCTGATTGTGCATCACTACCTCCCACAACTGTAGCAAGATCTGTGCTTCTCCCTACAATTTATTTAGTGGCCATCAACGCGCTGTGCTCCACACGAAGCTACAGCAGGCACGGGCACCGCGCCCCCATTCATTCCCGTTCATATTTATTCGCTCCTTGTGTTTGTTTTCTGACGTCTCCTGTTTTTTGCTGTTTGACAAATTATGGCCACATTTGGCCTGGTAGCTTCTCTCCGGACTGAACTGGCTAGGCCATAACAGTGGGGTCTGAAGAAATTGAAAATGAAATTGAGTTGCTTGCCTAACAAGCTTTTGGCCAGTTTTGGCCTCAAGAGGATGGCGGCTAGAAGAACACTGAGGAGAGACGAGCAGTAAGCACAAAACACAGGCAAGAACAAAAATATATGTTGCGAAGGAAACCTTAAACATAAAAAAGAAGTTTTGGAAAATAAAGGCCGCAGGTTTAGCCATCTTAAGTACATATGTAGAATCAGCGGAAATTGTTTAATAATTAGGAGAAAAAAAGCATTTCAAAGTAAACATACATATTATATGGTAACTATTTCCTTCTAACTGAAAGCATTTGGATTTCTTACTGTCGAACTTTTCTAGATTTAACTTTCTTAAATTTTCCGATTTCAGCTTAGAACATTTTCATTTCTATCCACAAAGCTAACCTTTCTGTGAGCCAAATTTATATGATAGCTTTAAAGAAAAAATCCGCTGTGCATTCATCCATCTGTCGTTTTCTGCCATTTTCATTCCCTTTGCTAAGCTCCTCCATCTCCACATTCTGGTTGTAATTGCTTTAGCACCTCTCGGCCCCAAACTCTCTGCTTCCCCGCCAGAATAAACCTCTCATATTTCACTGGCATTTACTCTCGCTAATGTCCCATTTGCAGTTTAAGGTCAGGCTTTTCGAGAGTTCGAGTGTATGTTTCGTGTACAGTAAGAACTCCACTTCTTGACTAATCGTTTGGCTTTTATCAATTTTTGGTTATTGATGTCTATTATAATGTGATATAAAATCTTTGCGTTTTCTGTTAAAGGCACATTTCAATACAGAATTTTATTTCTAGTGGTTGTGTGTGAAATTTAAGAAGATTCGCGAAACTTAAAATTATTTAATGAAATCAACATCCCCGGGTTCCTAGATTTTATTTTATTTTGCCAAAATATTCTAGTTCCTACACGAACCGTACACATTTCACGAACAGATCATGATCCTGAGAACATTAGGTTTTCTACCGAGTCAATATGATAACTAACCGGGGCCTAGACTGCCTGTTAAATCTTTTTCGGATCGGCAAGATAAGATTTGATTTCAGAATAGTGAAGTGAAGAGTATGATAAGGAAGAATGGTGAGTACCATTTTGACTTGACCGCATTGAGTGTTCATGCGCTTTACAATTCGGTTCTTAACATCACTTTGTTAGTCTTTTTCGATCGGATAAGTTGCAGATATTTTTCTTTTTCGGGGAGTTAGCTGTTATGCACTTTATAATTCAGGGTTTCTATAGTCGGTACACCGATCTCCAGGCTTTAGTGAACTCAAAGATGATCACACCTCGTTAGAGTAGTGGTCCGAGTAGAGGTTCATCGGGTGGTGTTTCACAGTATTTTGGTTATTTAACTCCCCTTAGCCCCCGCCGCTTTCCCCGATCTTGCTCCGTTTGCTTCGCCGGTGCTTTGGCACTGCTCTAATGGGCGCTTTAACGATGTGAAGTCGGCGGACGTCGTTGCCGCCACTCAAAAGTTAACCCAGCAACAACTGCAGCCACACAAAAAGCGAGCCGGAAACTTCTGTGCGTGCGCATGTGTTTGAGTGTGTTTCTGTGCTATTTTCGGCATTGTGCTAATTGAACTAAAAACTGGCAAAAGGAGAAATAAAATAAAAAATAAAATCCAGAGAGCGCTCAACAACTAAATGAAACTAAGTAAAAAGCCTTCAATGGCAAAATAGTTCAAACTAGCTGCAAAGTCGTTCGCCCAAACGCATAGCGACCAAAGGTGGCCATTTCATTCTATTGTTCGATCACAGGTAAGCGCTACACGGGAATAAATACCAAGTTCTATCATCGAACTTGACTCAGTTCTAATTAATTCTAATATTTTTGTACAATTTAATAATAATAATACAAAATGCAGAAAAGAAAATATGATACATTAATTAGGCAAAAAACCCAACATAGATTGATCGGATCAGGCTCAAAATACTATTTAAAGTGTAAGGAAGACTTACGGGTCCAAGGAGGAGCAAGCGGGAGCATTGACTCGACTTAACTTCCCACTTTTATGGCAGCTTCCAAAGATGGCCCTAGTCGCGGTCCTCTTCCGCCCACCTGCCTCTCGACTGGCCATCTCCTTGGCTTGGCCACAGCCCTAAGCCAGGAGAGTTGCTTCTGCTGCACGTTTTTCACAATCAATTCACGTAATCAAACAATTCAAGTGGCAAACACTGAAAATGCCAACGTCAACTGGAAAATTCTGCTCTGCCCGCTCAACTGCCAACAACAAGAGCCACACTAGTGCCGGGAAAGAGGTGAACGAGGGACTAGGTGGCGTTGGGAAACTTGTGTGTGAGCTCGGCATTGAACGTTGCGATTTATGCGCCAAAAACTATGCTTCGACAGCCACATGAATGAGCATCAATGGGGACACGGAGCAGGGACTGGCGGACGGAGAGTGGCGTTCAGCATGGCGAGAAGAGGGGGCAGATGTTTGCAGGTGCTGCACTCAACGAAATCAAAACAAGAGCAGCGATTAGGAAAGTAGAGGGCGAACAGGGAATGCTCTGCTCAAACCAGTGAAAATCTGTGATTCATCAACTTAAGGCTTGTAATTCTACACACTTATCAATTTAATCATTAATCGTTAATTGTAAGATCAAATTCCTATATTACTTTCCCTTATTGACATACTCTTAAGTCCATTTTGCTTAAGCAAAAGCCTTCAAAGATAAAGAAAAGCTTTATTTTTCGAATCTCGAGTTCTTTGCCAACTGTGAAATCAAAATTGAATTTAATAAGGCGTTAAATTCGCCAGTCTCGATTTATTTTTAGCCTCGCAAAGTGAAATGAAATCCAACGGTTAGGGGCACCCCGATGGCCACCAATTCGAGCAGTATTAAAGCCCTCCACGATGGCGAGTTACCCCGTACCGCCTAGAGAATTCTCCACCTTTGCGGATAGCCAACACAAACACAAGCAACCATGCCATCGCTTTTGGCCTTTGTTAACGCTGACAGAAAAATAAAAAAATGAAAAAATGAAACGAAACGAAAAGAAATTCTAAACTTGTGGAAAAAGTTGTCGCTAAAATGTGGAGAAAGTTGCCGCAACAACTGGCGGATACGTAAGGGAATGCCAGCCAAAAAGGGGAACGGGAACAGAAATGGCAATGGGCATGGGCATGGGTCCGAGCATGGTATCGGGAGACATTGGCAGCACAAAGTTGACCCATTTGCTGCCCCATGCCCTGGACAAGTTGATTGCGGCAATTGCAATTGGAAAACTGCCCAGGGGAAAACAAGAAAACTTTGCAGGCACGCGGGAGTCAGACAGAGCAGTAGATATCCCAGACAGCTGCAATCAAAGATCAGCATATCGAGAGGAGTACTTACATGACATTGACCAATATGGCTAGCCCCGAAGTGATGAGCATGATCTTGGCGTTCACCTCGTAGTCTCCGTTGATGAGGCGTCCGATGGCCAGCCAAACCAGGATTCCCGTGATGACCCAGATCATAAATACAGAGGCCATGGCGCCAATGACCTCTGCGCGATACCATCCAAAGGACATCCTGTGGAAGACAAAAAGGAATTATGTTTTTAGATACGAATTCAAATTGAAGGTGTAGGCATAAGAATTGTGAACAAAGATCTGCCCAAGTCTGATATGATATCCGTATTTAGCCACCAAAAATTAATTTCCTTAGAAATTTTTTATCTGACATATTTTTTTGTATTTTGGTACCTTAGAACTTACTCAAAGAATTTTATAAATTGATCTGCATTTTGAGAAAATATAAGGGAACGGGTGTATTATGAACTGTGGCCTTTTTAAAAGTTTACACGTTATGATAAATGCGGCCGATATTTGTCAAATGCTATTTTAATTCGAGTCCCACGGGCTTGTTCTTTTGGGGGCGCGGTGCTCCGCCCAGATGATAATGTTCGGCAGGGAATAGGGACTGCTCCAGTATTTCCCTAATGTAATGAGCGTTTTGCATGTGCGTCCCTTTACTTCTTTTCGTGTATTATTTTTTGGTTAGGTCAAAGTCAACACCTGAACGACACCGGAGACCAGGTCGAGGGTCGTTCAATTAAAGCCCAACCCAGACCAGAAAGCAAACCAGCCGCAGAGCCACATCAGAGCGAGCCAGAGCCTGGCCAGACCAGGTAACCAACCGACCAAGGGGCGGTGGTGGTGGTGTGGGGCAACCACTCTCGTTATAAAATTGAAATAATGGCAAAAGGCAACAATTTTGCCAGCCTGCTAACTAATGTGATGCCAGAAGGCAGCAGGCAGCTACAGCAACGAATGTCTCGCCATAATAATACAATTTAATTTCCAGCAAACATCCGTCCTGTTCCCCACCTCGTCGTCCCCGTCCGCAGTGTCAATGTATTGCGGGGCCTTCTCTGTGTGAGTATACAAATACATATATATGCAAGCCGGGCCCTTGCAGTTGGCGTTGCAAGTGCAGCCATTTGCTTAATGACCGCCTGCTGCTTTCGTCCTTCGTCCTTCGCCCACTTGCAGCCCCGATGGCGGAGCAGAGAAACATCGCTACCTCAATGGCGGCAACGGGGGTACACTGGTGCGATAATTAAAAGAAAGCACCCAAATACACTTAATTGGGATTAGCGATAATGAAATATGGCTGTGTGTAGTGCCAGCGAAACTTTTGGCAGCCAACAAAATGGATCATTGGGCACCCGTTTAAAATAAAGAGAAGAAAATTTGGAATTTTAGTGAAACTGTAAAGTAAACTGAAGAATTTTTGTTAAACGCTAATGTGGCATATTTGAATTTATAAGATAATATATAATTCTCAAGGTGCACCAACAGTTCAAGAAAAAATTAATGTAAATGTATACATTTAGGAATTTTTTATACAGCAAACTAAATTCCCTTGAAAAGAAAAGTTATTGCTATTCATCAATTTATTATTAAATGTTCAATAATTCAATTGTATAATTACGTATCAACCTTAATACAATGATCTCATATCTGATCTATACTATAATTATAATATATAATTATAATTTAATTGTATAATTACATATCAACCTTAATACAATTATCTCATAACTAATATATATACTATTTAAAAAACCATAAGCCAAGCATATGAAATGTTAAATAAATAAAATATATAAAAAAATCTTCTACTCAATCGTGTCGATCTAATTAATATTAAAAAAGAAGTTGTTTAGTCAGTTCTGTTTTCAATGTCAAATGTATTGTTTTCCCACTACATTTTATTTATACAATTCAGTTAGACGTTTAATAGACACATACAAATATATTACGTGCTTTATTATCTAATAAAAATATATTAAAAATGTACAGCTCTCTACTTTAGAATTCACAGGAACGAGTGTAAGATTTAAGGGTAACTTACAAGTAATTAACTGTCAAGTAATTACCTTAAAGTCCGACATTGTTTGTCAATATCAAATTTATTGTTTCCTCACTAGACTTTATTTTTACCTTTAAGTCCGACAAAGTAAGGGCATGCATTTTGTTGAATATTTTCTTATTTGATTCTATTTTAGACTCAAGGTTGTCTATATACAAAAAGTAACATATAGTCACTATAACTAGTTTAATTAAGTTATCTAATTCTAAATTGTAATGTTTTTCCCAGCTCGTTCTACACCGTCAATAAATAACACCAATTGTAAAGGGAAACCATGCACAAATGCCACTCTAATTACCCCGAGAAACACCGCAGGATCTAATCGCGTCATTCCACTGTACCAAGCTTAGTTTTCGTTCGTTTTGCCATTTCGTTTTCTGCGTTCTCCTTTGCAATTGTGCAAATGTGTTTTGTTTTGATAAATTAGGCTTGTCAACTCGGCAACGCCAGCTCTGGCGCTCCAGCGCCCGAAATGGGTGGTGCGGCCCAGGACCCAAAAGAAGGTAGAAGGCTGCGAGCCGCACACTGGAACCCAAACCCTACCAAAACGAAAAGCATTCAGCCAGACTAAGGCTGAGGCTGTGGCTGCAACATGCAGCAGCAGCAGCAACATGCAGCATGCAGCATCGGCAACCAGAGGGAACAAGAGCCACTGGAACAGAAACAGAAGCAGGAACAGCAGCAACATCAACGCACAAGGGGCGTAGGAGCCCATGTCTGAGTCTGGTGGCAGCAGCGAAATTTACAAAATTACCATGCAACACGCTTGAAATTGCAAAAGTTTTTCATTATTCACTTTGTGGCTGCAGTCGAGTCGTCGAGTGAGTGAGATTTTTGCATGAATGAGCCGAACGTGCCGCTTGCCTCCCTCCTAGTCTGGCACAAGACGGATGCAGTGGAGTAGCGGCCAGGAGGGAATGGTCCCAAGGACCAATTGAAAAATGTGCAGCGGCCGAAACTACAGTGCGCAGCAGCAACAGCAGCCGTCAGTGTTGGCAAGAGCTCATTTCGAAAACCAGACAGAAAACTCACGAAAACAGAAAAAAAAAACTCTTGAAAATATAAGACAATTATGAGTAGGAAATCGGCAAACTAATATAAATGTAAACATAATAATTACTTGTTAAAAATAAAAGATCAAGATCCCTAAGAGTTGTGGTTCTAAATTAAAGAATGCAACTCTCGAGCTTAACACAGCAGTAGCTCTTTTTTTGTAATAATTAAGCCCAATAAAATATATCATCTTACCATAAATTCAAATACATTAACCTGGTATATAAAGTATATAAATTAGCTAACAAATTTGAAATCTTGTATTTCCGCTTAAGAGCACATCTGTCCGGAAAAGAACAAAACGACAGCCCTGGTAGCAATAGCTACTAACCAGAGACGCCACAGGAAGGCATGGGAAATTTTGAAACAGGCTTTTCGCCTAATTAGACGATGGCGAATGGGGAAATACAGGGACACAGACAGAAAGATAATGGCCCAGCCGAGCGACAGAAATTATGGTGGCAGCGTAAGCGCATAGAAGTGGAATATGAATTGCTGGGCAATGCAGATACATTATTTTGCTGGAATATTTAAATGGAATAAAATGGAATAGTCGCCAACACCAAACCATTCGAATAAATATTATTCGAATACAAAGATTCGGTTAAATTACGGCATTTTAAGTATACTTTTTCATGTTTCAATTGCTTATTCTATAACCTATAAATGCTAAATTACTAAAAAAATTGACTAACCTTGTTCCTGGACAAGAGCTTTTCTCCGATAATCCCAATTCTATAGATCAACAGTTAAAATAAACTATATATATTGAAAGAACAAAATTTAACAGGCTTTTAAAATATTGTTTAAGAGAGCGGTTATTACAAGAACCTCACCGTATATGGTATTTATATTCTTGATAGCTCTTAACACAGCTTAGCACGAATCATAGCGAATATTTCGGCTTAAGGACACTTTCAAGCTCTTCTAATTCATAATATTTGCACAAGAACAATATACCTTGCAAGTAAACGGTATTAAAGTCATTTCTATGGATTTCCCAGACCAGAGTCTGAAGTCACCAGGTTCGGAGCAAGGAGCACACAAAGCAGCAGCCAGCGACAAAAAATGCAGAAAAGATTGAAAGTTTACGTTTTATTGATTTCCCTTCCCCTGCGAACGACTTTTGGCAGTGTCTTTACTCGGCGGCGCCACTTTGGGAGTACTTACCGCTGCGTAGACGGGCGTCCGGCAATCCAGATGGCAAACAACGAGATCATAAAACTGGCAAAATCGGTGAGCAAATGTGCGGCGTCTGTTGCGATGGCCAGGCTGTTCGATAGGACGCCACCTGTTCCAGGTCGGGTGGGAATAAATAAATGCGCAAAAAATTAACTCGACAATCTGTGGGAATTGCGGACGTTGATTTGGGGCCAAAGGGGTTGAAGGGGGACCGGAACGCGTACGGGGACGGTTACAAGCCGCTGGCTCTCGTCGGAAAACAGAGAAAGGGAGGAGCTCTCGGCTGGGCCCCGGCACTCTGTCTATTTTGCACAATCGGAAAAACAATTTCGATTTGAAAGCGAAAGAAAAGTGCAAAGCGAGGTGAGCAAAAAAGAAATCCTCTTTCCTGCCCCACCCTCCGGAATGGAACATTGTAGGTAATTGCGAAACGATTAACGACGGCTGCCGTCGAAGCCCCAACGACATCGCAGTCCCTCGAAAATTAAATGTTTATTGTATAACCACCGTCAGCGCACCCCCTCGTGCGCCTCTGGGCCGTCATAAACGAAGGACGGTTGACAGCAGACAGTAAGCCCTTCCGGTCGCCATATTGTTGCACTTCCGGTTCTCAGTTTTTAATCGTCTCGTCGACGTCTCCTTCGAGTCCCTTTTTTTTCTTTTGTGCTTTTTCCTTTTTTGCCTTCCGCATTGTTTGACTCTTTTCGCTGTTTCCTCTTTATTTTTTGTATATTTGTTGGCTCGGGATTCTTGGAGGTGAGCAAAATTAGTTTGGGAATTGAAAAGCAGCGCAAAAAAGCGCAACAACAGACGTGAATATAAAGAAAAAGGCTTCTTTGTAGGGTTGTATAATAGAAAGGGGAGAGTTCGAGTTCCAAGACCATAAAGAAGGGAATATTTCTATGAGTATAGCCTCCCAACTCACCCACAATCTCGGCAATCATAAAGACCAAGCACAATATACTGGCTATGATCAGTTTTCGTCGCGCCTTAATGTCCACTCCCTCGCTCCGGGCCCGATGGCAATGATCCCGGACTGAAATAGATAATTATAATAATAAGTAAACCATTGAGAATGTAGAACTCCTATTAAATAGATTATTGTGGTAGTCAAACCCCATTCGATATTTATATTTATGTATGGAAAACTAATGGGGAGTTTATCCCTTCCGTTTCTGCTAGATTAATTTAAAATGCAACTAACAAATTACTGAGGCTCTATTATAGTTTTATATGGGAATATTTAATTTAAATCAATCTTCACAATTCTATTAACACTAATCAAGGTACCTTTCTATTTATATTTAAACAACTATTTCATTTAGCAATCTGTGCTTTACAAGAACTAAATGTTTCAAGGACATGCATTTATTTAAATTGTATTTATTCTAGAATGTAAACATAATACTGCTTTTAAAAGTAACCTGTAGTTTCCTTAAGGCCAGCTTAAGGACATAAAACGGGTTTTTAAGTGTTAAATTAACAATGTGCCATTGCACACATGTGAAGCGCATTGAGTCCCCGTTGGGGAATTCGTTTTCCCTTCGCCCATCCGTTACGCCGCTGAGCATGCAATACATATTTACAAAACAGGCATTTAAATTTATTTAACATGGTACGTGAATAATGACCGCCAATGCTGCTCCAGCTCCTGTGCCCGGCTGCCACGCCCCTCCCATATGGATACGCTATATGGCCCATTTCCGAGAGTTTCTGCGCTTGTTTTTATGGTATTTTTCCCTCTGGTTTTATTCTTTTTGGGTGTCAGTGACAGGCGAAAGTTGGTAGTTGCTTGGCTCGGTTTGGTTCGCTGGTTGGCTGGTCGGCTAGGAGCAGTCTATTAAATACTTTATTGCATTTGTCGCAGCCGTATTTCATGCTTTGTCATTTCCGCTGCATTTTCTTTGCACTTGCTCTGGTCGCCTTCTCCCACATCCTCCTACTCCTCAGTTTTCCTCAGCTTTTCCCTCCCTCAGCTCATTGTTCGCAGCGGGAAAGTCTGCGAGAATGTTCGGGGACGGTGGATTCCTACATGTGCATATGCTTCGCTGGCTGGCTGGCTCCTCTGGAAACGGGATGCATAGAGGTGAGCTCGTGCTTTTCCCATCCCTCTTTGTATTTTAGGACTTTTGATGAAGATCAGACTTAACCAATTAGGGGTAATAATTATGCTAGTACTTTAGTATCTTTATCTAATATTTAAATATATTTTTGTCTTGCTGCTTTCGTTTTTGGAATTTATTTACATTCTCCAATTAATAAATTTTTTAACTATTGAATTAAATTTCCAAATTTCGTGCACATAATTCTATAAAAGTTGATTAATTCTTTCTATGTGATTTTATATTTCCTTAAATGGAAAAATATATTGAAGGAAAAATATGTTTTGTTGTCAATGACTAAATTATTAACTGAATAACTTAAGTAATTCTTTTTTTTTACGTGTCAGCCGACATAAGGAGCCGCTCATCGCTGGTGCGGTGGCTTTGTAAGCGCAGTTTCTTCATTTGAATCCAGCACAAGGCCACCGACGCGTGGCCTCCGTCTGCCGGCGACCGCTTCCTGCCCCTGCTCCTGCCCCTGCTCCTGCTCCTGCACCTCCGCTTCCTGCACATCCTCCGGAGCCTTCGCCTCCACATGCTCGCCACACACTCACACACAATGGCAGTAACAAGGCCGGCAGCGAAATTAAATTCCTGTGCATAACCAAGGCCCGCCCGGCACTGGCGGAGCCGCTGCAACTGCGACAGCCACGGCAGCATGTGGAAATTTCACCTATTAGACCCGCATCCGGCTCCGCTCGAAGCAACGGCACGCTGATGCATAAGAATCGTCGTACTTGCAATTTAAACAACTCCGATCCATCTGCATCTTTAATTGGTCGCCTTGGACCGTTCCGTTCGCCTTGTTTGTTTGCGCACTGCGGAAAGTATGTTGAGGTCCCCGTGAGGTGGGGCTGCTGTGGGGACACATGGTGCCTTGGCATTCACAACGTGCCCGGTGCCCGTTTCCTCCTTCGCGCTCATCGCTTCTTCTGCCATGGCAACAATTGTACGGAGTACTTGTACTCATAAATAATTAATGCAGAGCGGGGATCGATGCCAGGGGGGAATGCGATGGCGACGAACCAAGTGCTGGCTCACCAGCATTAATTGAATTGAATAGAATCCGAGAAAGAAGCCGTTCCATTATGTGCAAATACCACACATCTGGAGCGTTGGACAGTTAAAGGTGATCCAGCAGGTGATTCCACTGGTATTATGACACAAACGTTTGTTTATATTTATTAACTCCCTAATACAAAGTGCTAGTCCAGCAACGGCAGACTATGAACTATAAATTAAATATGAATTGCTTTTCTTAATACAGTCATACAAGATTACATAACTAGGAAACGATTCAACTAGATTCTAACCACTATTATTTTACTACATTTGTAAACTAAAAACTTGTAAAATTACTCCCCTTATTACTGCTTCCCTCCGTAACGTGTAACCTACCCATTGCCACATATTCCCATCGCACTTATCCCTTTATCCTTGCTCATTAGCAAGTTACCTGGGCTTGTTTCCGCCTCCGTAAGCTTGGGCGCATCCATAACCCAATATCGAAGAATGCTTCGATAACAATGGGGCCACACTACTACTCAAGGGAACAATGCACGGCCTCTGTTGCAGCTGCTTAGTATTCCGGCATTTGCAAATGGTCCCATCTGGACCGCGTTTAACGAACGACTAACTACGGGCCAGCGCAAATCAAGGCAGCTGCTTCGGACTGCACTTGGCTAGTCAAGCAACAGCTATCTAATGGGAGCTAGTAGCTCGAACAATGATTGAATGCACCGAGCGCCCCAAGACGCCTATATAATATTCATGTGAGCGGAGTTTAAGGTATATAAGGCATGTGCACTTGGGCGCTCAACGGCGGATCCACCTTGTCTAGACACAAGTTAATTTCATTTCAGGACTCCTTCGTCTGCCCATAAATCGAATCATCCGAAATCGGGAAAATATTTTTTAGAGTTCGCGACTATCATATTCTCAGTACTTATTCAAGTTAAATCTCATAAATTTAAGTATCTCTGAATACAATTAAGACCTTGAATTTATAAGGCTAAAACAAAATTTTGGCTGAAGGGAATTATAAAATGATAGACGAGTGAAAACACTTAAATTTATTTCAAAACTTTTCAAAATATGTTCCTGTTATACAATCTCATGAATGTGGCAAATAGAATCATAAAAATGTGCTTAGAAAAAATCTTCCGAGCGAAATGTCCCGTTCGAAAATGATTAAAACTAAAGTATAAAAGTCATAAATTAATGGTGTGTAAAAACAAAACCAATTTTTAAGTTAAATTATGATATTACACTTTAAAATTAATTTCATTCAAATATTGCCTCAGGTTAAACTGATGTCGGCATTTAATTGATTGATTGACTGCTACTACTAATTTTTACTACTTATTGTCACGACCGAATAGGGTAGCTATTTTCAATTACCTAGGAATTAGGAAATTAAAAAAAAAGGCATTATTACTGATCATAAAGATAAGAAAGGTAAAAAAGTTATACATACATATAGAAATAACATTTGTAATTGCTGTTTTATGTTCAAATCAACATGTAAATAAAACGAACAAGAACCAAAACAAGAACTTGAAGAATTATAATAAAACTAGATTGGTGAATGCTAATTATAAATTATACTATTATTATTATATATAATATATGAAGTAATTAATTGTGTATGTAGTATATTATTAAATTTATATAAAGAAAAAATACCGGTTCGTCAACAAAAGAAAAAAAACCGCGAGAGTAATAAAGAAACCCCGCAAAGAAAAGATTAAATTATTTTCAATTTAATAACACAGTTATAATATTTGTTTCAAATAAATCTTAAATTTGATTTTAAAGTCCAGAAAAAACGTAGAATATAATTTTGGAATATTTTAAATTATCATAAACTATGCATACCCGATATCCATAAATTAAAAGCGTATTACGATACGATGTATCTTTGATCGGTTAGAGTAATTTATTCTTTAGTGAGTCGCTTAAGTCAGCTAAGTTGTTTTCATCCGTATATATAAACGTTTTACAATATTTTCTAGTGCATTCCGCCTTGATAAATTTAAAGATTCGGAAAGATTTTCTTTATTTGTTTCTATTGAGACTATTGATGCTAATCAAAACTATATATAATTTAAAAGGTCGGATAGGACTAGTACATACGTTGCAAGCTTTTGACCAAACAAAATACGTTGCAAGGGTATAAGAATGAAAGTCCTAATTATTCTTTATTCCGATATTTCATATTAATTATTGACAATTCTCCACGACTTAAAGATGATATAAAAACTATAATATTTAGCTGCCATAGAAAGAATCTGAATATTAGTAATCGGCATAACTTTGTTATTTTTTCAACATGAACGCAAGAAACTTTAGGTATGTATAACTCTATTAAGAGTTAAAAACAACTATATAGGTGCAATATAAAAATTCGGAAAATAAATTGAGACAACAACTGCGTTGTTTTTAGTTATATTGCCATTGCGATCCTCTCAATATTTACTTTTTAACTTTGCCAGAATCTAAGACCCATCGGAAAGTTAATAGCAATTAATCCGGCATATAGTAGACCTGAGCATTATCGAAATTATGTTCCTATATTACTCTGACAAGCCGACTATTTTTTATAATGTATATGTGTTATTATTTTGATAGAAACTATATTTAATTGACTAGAAAAATTTGCATATGAATTATTTAAGAAGTTTTCGATTCGAATTATATGAATATCGAAAGATAACATAGTTAAATATAAAACTACCTCAGACATTTTTTAGTTGTATCTCTGGTTTATCAGGATAATATTTTCTTTAAAAACTTTTACAGGATCGAGTTAGGTTTTCGCAATAATTTAAACTCAGTTTACAGATTAATAAAGAAAAAAGCCAATTATAGAAAATTCATCATTTTAAAGAACTAAAGTGGCTCTATGTGTTAAGTTTTCTTTTAAAACACTATGACCTTCAATTAATTTTTATATCATATTACAATTTTTGTGGATAAACCAATCATGATTTACTGGTGCACATTTGCACCAACCTCATATACCCCGCCAAAAGCGGGGTGCACATAATGCGACAACTTGCAGACGCTTCAGAGGAAATTAAAATATAAACTTGATGGGATAGTCGCATCGATCTCTAGGTATTGGTACATTCGCAGACGTACTCTTTGAGGACAAGGAAAAATGAGCCAAACATTTATTTGGTTCATCGACGATGTCGTACGTAAATTATGGGACCAAGCCTTACGTTGCGTTGCGATTTATGACATATGTATGTCCTGGTAGGGTGCGGTCTGCTCCCAGGAGCGGTGTGTCGGCAAAGAGCATAAATTTTGATTATGGCACAGATGCTGAGGGGGGATTGGGGGTGGTGGGCGGTGGGAAGTGGTTCAGGTCCGCCATAATTTGGTTGGCCATTCTCGAGAATCATCGGCTGATTGATGGCGGAACCGAATTCGGGGCCAGTGGGGCGGGAATAAGGCTCTGGGTGGTGGCAAGTTGTTTCTCACCATATTCGTGGAGCTTTTCCATGCGGCATTTATCCAGCGAAGTCGCCGCTTTCCGACACAGCCGGGCATCACTCATTTCCGACGATTTCCGTGCCGCCTGCCAATTAGCGAGCATTTACCCGATATTACAGCTCCTCACTCACCCATACAGCCGGCAGCCACGGGTAAATTGCACTGAGTTTTCCGATTTTCGATTTTCACAAAAAAATAACAAACACTTAAGAACAATCAAGCAACTGCAATTGTACACACCACACACATACACAATATAATATCAAGGAATAACAATGTGAAAACTAATTTTGTTGATTTTTTTCGCTGTCGATTTTGATTTGTTTGCATTTGACTTTTAGTGCAAAATGCCACTGCCTGCTGCGTTTTCTTGATAATTTATGAATGACTGCAAATTGCTCGGAGGGAGTCCGCCCTGATTGAAAGCGACACGGAAGGTCCCCGGCGTTTGTCGCAGCACCCGCTCCACGTTAACCCCTTGTCGCCTTACCTTCCACGTTGTTGGACCGCCCGTGTAAACAAAAAATTTGTGCAGGTGTTGAGGGCGTTGCCGGGTGATTGTTGTTGCCATTGCCAGCGCCTCCATTGGCACCTGCCTGGCCCTGCTCCAGCAGGTGGAACGAGGGCGCCGTGCCATAGTTACTGCGCCGCGACCGATCCGAATTGCGTCTGCAAGAAAACAAGATGACTTAGCAGGGGACATTTACAGAGAGTAAGCACAGTAAATACAGCGTTTAACAGACGGAAAACAATTTCTCCACAGAGAATAAAGTTGGTAAACTGAATAATTAAACCATTTTTGTCCTTCTTATATTGTTTTTTTTTTTTTTACTTAGTATGTTATTAATACAGTTCGGAGAAATACATTTTCCAGAGTTTTTAGTTTCTGACTTTTATAGTCAAGTAATATGTATATGCATATTAATATAAAATTTTATAATACTTTTTAAAATAAAGTCACTTATTGAAATTCTTTAAGGCAACGTTTGTAGCGAATTGCAACAATGCTTAAACGCCTTCCGAAGGATTAAATTGAATATTCGAAGGGATAGTATTTTCTTTTACTTTAAATTTATTAATTTATCTTAGAAGGTAATTTTGCCATTCTTGCATTTATTTTTAAATATATACCGACTACTCTGGCTATCCTCCTAATCATAATTAACAATGTTGTCCTATTTACCGAAACTCTATTTTTTTCCGTTCAGTAAATATTAAAAACTAGCTTGAACATCGAAGTGATTCTTTTTCACCGCAAACATATACACAAGTAAATATAAAAGACAACTAAATTAAAAAAAATGGAAAGATCTTGTCTGTGTTTCTCAGGTTGATTGCGCTTTGTAATGTCACGTAAATGCCCGTACTAATTGTATAATTAAATGGTGACATTTCGTTAGACATTTTTGCAACCAAGTTTCTATAGAAATGTGCTTGTTTTCCACCGTAAACAAAAGCAGGAAGCACGGGGAAAACGAGAAGCAACTGCAGCCACAGGAGCAGCAGCAACACGAAAACTTTTTTGGAAAGCTTCAACTCGGAAAACGCAGCGTTGCCGGTGCCAACACAACACTGCGGCATTTAAGCAGACACAATGTACTACGCCCACTGGAAACCACGCCTTCCCCTCCCCGAAAATCCTTTCCCGTCCGCACCGCCCGCCCCACCCCTTCGGCGGCAGCAGGTCGCACTGTAATGAGCTGATGCTTCGGAAAGCAGAGAAACGCTGGAAAGGGTTTTTTTGATAGGTGCTAAAATGAAAAGTGCAGCGAAAAATTCAATTTGAAGTTTTGTTACTTAACGCAAACTACGATGACTACTTAAAGGCCACGCCCACTGCCACTCCGCCGAGCGCCTTCATCAGCAGCACGTGTGTGTGCGTGTGATGTGCCCGTTGATAAGTTTTCCGCCCATGTGTGGGAGGGAGCCAGTGCAAGTGCGCGTAATTTTTACTACGAAAAGTGTAAATGGCGCTAAACTACTTGCTCTGCAACTTTCCAACGCAATTGCACAAAGGAAAAAAACTCGGCAGGGAGAGGAAGAACGAAAAAACATCCAAATACGTTGGCCGTCGCCTTCTATATCCAACTTCTCGGGGCCTCTCTGCGCACCTAGAATGTCCTGAGACCCCGGCAACCGTCACAGTTGTCGCCGCTCCCACGCGGTCCGCTTTTACGCCTATTTAACAAATCAGCAGCTCATTTGGCGCTTTATGTTAATTTCGCCCAAATGAGATTTTATTTTCGGCGAACTTTTGCTCGGTGGAACTTTCCGGAGGAAGTCAGACGGACGATAAGCCCATCTCGGCAGCCCCCTCCCACTTACTTGGCAATCGGTGTATCCTCGTTTTTCGACATTTCTGCTCGGTATTTCCCCAAACAACTAACAAATTTAACAATTTAACACAAGCACAGGTGCCCGCCGACGATACAACAGGAACTATGACCATCGAGTGTACCATTTACGATTCCATATGCCCGACTGCTGTGACTCGGGAGGCTGCGAGAGATAAGATCGGAGTAAACAGCAGATAAGCCCCGATAAGAGTTACAGCTTTCGGACCGGAGAGAGCCGAGTGCAAGGTGTGTGTTTTTGTTCTTGGCGCGAGAGAAGAAGTGGATCAAATCTTATCAGCGGACAATATCAAGTGTGTACATACACAGCACACGGGCTGCTAGCGCTTCGTTCGACGAAGGTAACGTGCGCTAAGACAACGGGATCTGTTTACCCCAACGGCAGGTCTGTCAAGTCGGTGGATAAAGGTGGAATCAAGCTACAGACTAATGGGAACTAGCATCAGTTTGAAGTTTGGCGGCTAGGCAGGGCTGCCACATGGCTGAAAGTAGATTGTGCTTGGTATATTTCTGGTATTTATGCCGTCGGTGTTGGAAAACGACTGTAGGTTTATTTTGTTTAAATTTGGTATCGAGATTATACGTACTAAGGTTTAGGATAGGATACTTGTCAAATAAATACAAATACAATGTTTATATTTTAAACACATATATTTAATCTAGTATATGTATTACAAACGGGTTACATCGAACTGTAATCGTTTAAAAACACGTTATAATATTTTTGAAAAGATTTTGTATTTGAACTTTTTAAGGACTACAGTAAGGTAAACACAAATCAGTGAATTTTCTATTAAATAATAAGAATCAAAAACTCCGTGTTGATAAGAACAAGTTTATAAATATTTTAAATCTTATCAGTTAACGAGTTTGTTCGAAATGGGTGTTTTGTCGAGGAGACTGATGCTTTTTTGTCGGAGATCAATATTGGGAAGAACGCAAGACACTGAATTCAATATTGAATAATTGTGGAACAATTAATTAATTAATTAATTAATTCAACAGTAGTAAGAAATATTGCAATTTATGATTCAACTTTTAATTAAATTAAACCTTAAAGCCTTAAGGCATCATGGTCTGCTGTAGTATGTCAACAGGAACTAAGTTCCATCCCTCAAAAATAACGGTCACTTGATTTCGCGCGTCCCAGCCCTGCGCGATATTTAATCGTTAGAAACGGCACATCTCTAACACGCAGGCCATGTTTAAAAAATCAATATGAAGGCCACAACGTGCGGGAATTCGTTAAAGTTTAGCAACCGTTATTAGTCAACGATGTCGGGGCGTTGTGCACTCGGATTGATAGCCATTAACTCGCCGGGACTGCCGCCGCAGTGACAAAATGGCCAACTAAACGGAACGCGTGTGCGAAATCAGAAAAAGCCTGTCCGAAGCACCAGCAAGGCACCAAGTGATGGCTTCTTCCTCTTCCTCTGCGCGTGGAAACAACAAAGGTGCCACGGGTCCTGCTTCCTCTTCCTCTTCAGCTCCTGCTCCCGCTACAGCTACTGCTCCTCCCGCTCCACCAGTTGTGTCACTCAGCGACCTGATTGGCCAGCAGCTGAAGCAGCTTAATCCGGAGGATTTGCTATACAAGGATGAGCTGCAGCTGGTCCTGCTCCTAACCCCTGTGCAGCGCCGGAGGCTAAGCCGAGACTTGGACGATGGCGATATAGGTGCCAGCACGTCGACGGCGCCGCTTTCCCGTCCGGAGAATGCCGAGGAGGATGATGACCTGATTGGAGCTGTGGGCGGTTTGAGTATTTCGTCCCCGAAAGCACCAGCAACCGCCACGACCAAGGAACCACTGCTGGATTTTAGGTGACAGAACGGTGGTTATAAGTACAATTGAGGTTATTTTTGAGCGGGACTTAACCCATTAAGGGTTTAAGGGAGGTTTTTCCGTTTCAAAATAACCTGTTCTTGCGTAAAGATGAGACTATATAAAAGAACTTTGAAGTAAAAGCAGTAGTTTTTGTAGAGAGATAAAGACGTAAAGTTGATGTTAAACAATTGTTGTGTTAAATGGTCGGTTCCTCTTCCCTCTCTATTAGTTTGAATTATTATTTTATTATTATTTAATGTGATTAAACAAGCAACGATTTACAATGTTATTCCCTACCTTAAACCTCCTTAGGGTTGCTAGACTGGCAACATAATTTATACTTTGTACAGGGTCGGATTCGATCTTGTAAATTTGTACCTGTTAACCTTGTCGGACGAAGCGAAAAACATGTCAGAGGCCGATTTCACGAGTCGGCTCAAAATGTGTTTAGTAGCAAAGAGGTGGCCAGCTTGGCCGTTATGCAAATCCATAATTGCCCCATGAAATTAATTTAATTTGTGCGGCTTTGCTAATCTGCCAATCTGGCTCAGAAAATTGGTTTTGTAACATTCTCAGGCGGTGGGTGGGTGGGCGGTGAAGTAGTTTATTTGCACCCCTGGCCGGCCGTATGTTTTGATTGCATGCATTCGTACGTTTAAGTTAAGGAGCATGGTTCGCTGTCGAACTCGGTATTCGGGTCATTTCATTTCGTTTTGACATTTGCCGTGAATAATTAACCAACAACACTTACCCGGCCCGCACACAGAACACACGTACTCAAATGGTTTCAACATCTGCGCCACCAAACGGGCCACTTCAAGTCGGAGGAGGAGTCGCGTCGTCTGCGGGAGGCTGGCAACGATTCGTACCGCAAGGAGAGGCATCCGCTCAAAGCCAGCGATCTGTTCACGGAGGCCATCTTCCTGGCCCCGGCCCGGAACACACTGGCAGCCGCTCTGGCCCACGCCAACCGCTCCCTGGTCCTGTACGACTGTGGCCTATATGCGGTAAGTTCTCCTCCTCAACCCCCTGCTTATCATATCTGACATATCTGGAACATATCAGGCAATTGACCATCACGTTAGCCAGTCAATACTCATTTACAGCAATTATATTAGCGACAGCTAATTTAGAGCATGTTGTAGGATTTCAGCATAGAGAGATAGTCATAGAAACTTCGCCATACGCTTTCTGTTTTGGGCAACCTATTAGATATTTTACATATACGATTACACCTTATTATTGTAAAACTGTATGCTACCAAATTATATATTTATACAGATCTAAATTTTAAATTCATTAGTTTTCTTATACAAATAAGATCAGGATCAAGATATATTAATATTTTTATATTTCTTTGCCACCCACATAGGAATCCTATGACGACTGCCTATGCGCCCTGGATTTAGGTTACCCGGAAGAGTATTTGCCATTGATTAAGCTGCGCCAAGCCGCCTGTGCCTTAAAACTGCGTAACTTTGCGCTCTGTGAGGAGCACTTGCACGAGCTCCTGCACATCGAACTGAACCAGGTCTTTGAAACACGCACCCACGAGCTCTGGCACCAATGTGAGGTGCTCAAGGTGGAGCGATTCGAGATGGCAGTGCAAACGGGAGACGATCTGGATACCAACGATTCGAAACCATTTGAAATGTAAGAAATTAAATCAACTTAGTATGGTAATCGAATCTAAATCTTCACAATCATGAGTGGTTAATGTCTTAGTTACAGCTATCTATCATACCATATTCAAGCGAACTATAACCATTTGATAATCAATCATTACCACCCTATATTTTTCGACAGCGCCTGGCTGGACAACTCCTCGTCACTGCACACCACGCGGGCGGTGGCCAAGAACGCGCTGATCTTCGAGTCCGAAGCGATGGCGATGGTGCCGAGCGGAGCCTGCCGCGTGTGCGACTACTGCGGAATCACCCAGTTCATTCCGTTTCCCTGCATTTACTGTTCCAACCGCCTTGTTGTCTACTGCTCGCGGCAGTGCCGCTTCAAGCATGCCGCGATCCACGCCGTGGAGTGCTTTGGTCACCAGATCGAGTTATTCGAGTCGTTTGGCGACGTCTTTGGGATGCCTCGCCTGCTGCAGCTCGCCTTCCGCCTGCTGATCACGGGACTGCCGGAATTGCTGGCCCATTGTCGAAAGAAACCGACGCTGAGCAAGCTGTGGTCGGCCATCAATGGCGGACTTTTGGAGCGGCAGGACATCGCCTACAGTGCTGTGCTGCGTTTGGAACACTTAAGGGAAGACCATGCCACGGAGACAGTGATTACGCTGGCCCTCACCTCGCACGTACTGGCCATTTACTTAAGCAAGTGCACCACGTTCTTTGAGAAGCTAGAGAAGAGCCTGCCAACGGCGTCCAGGATGTCTAGCGCGGAATGGGAATTGCTCTGTGCCGCATTGTTGATGCGCCACATTGGCCAGCTGCGGCACAGGTCGCTGACGCTGTGCCGTTCCTTCGTCCTGCCCACAGATCCGCATGTCTTCTCGCCGCTCAACGAGTTCCAGCTTTGGGCAGCCCCCATGCGCCTGCAGGAGGGCCACCTCCACCTGCTGGCCGGCGAGGTGGCAGTCGTTGCGTATGCCGTCTACCCGGAAACGCTGAGTCTGTGCCGCCACAGTTGTTCCTCCACGATCTGCACCAAGTTCTCGGGCCGAAAGATGACTGCTCTGGCCCTGCTCGATCTGCCAGCGGGATCCGGTATATACAACTGCTTTGCCGGTGGCAATTTCCAGCAGCTGCGACGGGAGGAGCGCAGCAAACGCCTCCAGGAGCGCGGCATAAGGTGTCATTGCACCGCCTGCCAGCTCTCTCACTCGGAAGATCAATTTGTAAGTGTCAGGATAAAAAGTACTTTTCAACTGTACAACTCAACCTAATTTCTTGGTCATTTTTCCAGCACAAATTCCATCGCTATCGTTGTGATAACCCAAAGTGTATGGAAATCTTCACCCTCGACACTATGCCGCATGCCCCAAACCTGCGCTGGTGGCTGTCCGAGGAATACACCCAGCCGGAGTACAATGGCGCCGAGCTGATCGTGTGTCCCCACTGCAGCGAGCCCCAGAAACTGGAATGGTTTTGGGCCTTCAACACGGCGCTTACCGACTGCGAACTAATAGAGGAGCGGTGCAAACTTTATGCGGCCATTGAACGGGCGGAGGGTCAGCTAATGGAGCTGCACGAGTGCAAGGTGGCGCTGGCAAGGCTCCTGCTGGAGCAGTGCCTCATGGTGCACCGTGGTAAGTCCATATACATGCTTAGTTATGTGGAGAAGAAGGCTCCATCATTTATTCGCTTTGTACTCATTGCCAGCTCTCATTGTCTTGCTCGGTTGTGCACCCTTCCCACTACTTCAGATTTCCTATTTTATTCATTACAAATGTGACTGTAAAATTTATCGGAACATATGAAGACTAATATAATTATTAAGCTTGTATTACAATATTTTTTAAAATCGCGTCATGGTTGGAAAATTAATTTGAAATTTGAATCTATGATTATTACTGTAAGGCAGACGTTCCGCGGGTCAGCAAAATTTATTGCGGTGCCTCTGGCCATGGTTATTTCCTTAGCTACCTATTTATCATACCATATTACAAAAACGTATGCAATTTAGTAGTGCGGACCACTGCTTTAAGCCATTTATAGATCCTGTATTGTGATATTTAAACCGGATTCTTAAATACATACACTGCTTGATAAATCTGACTGTTTTAAAAAACTTAGTTGGAAAGTTGAAAATATAAATATAATAAATTTAGTTTGAAAATGGTCAAATTTCAAATTTCTAACTTTACGATATTTTGGAACGAGAACACGCTCTAGATTTGCCTTTCCATATACATCCCTAATTAGGTCCCAGCTATACATTAAAGCTACACGCCTCTATTCTAATAAACTATAACTTTTGATCTGTTTCCTGTCTTCTCCCTCTGCTCTCTCCTATCTCTTGATACCAACCTTAAGAAGGGGCAACCGTGCTAGACGACTGGGAGTTCAACAAGCTCGGCTCCATCATGCGCTCCGTTCTGCCCAGCGTGATGGCCCAGTACGGCGGGCAGTCGATTGAGTATGTGAAGTACTTCGCCTACTTCTGGGACGTGATGGCGCTGAGCAACTACAAGTGCAACGACCGGGAGCTAATGCAAATGCTAAACGCTTTGGAATTCATCGCCGATGAGTTCAAGGATATATTCATTAACTACTATGAGGATTATATTGCGCCCAAATTTGCTGAAGAGTCCTATGGCAGTGTCGTAGATACGCAAGTTTAGAAGAGAAATCAAAACAATGAAACAAGCAAACTTAAATTAACTTAGATTTATTTTACTCTGTAGAGAATCCAAAATAACAACACACACAAAAGCTAGGAAAATTCTATTGTTGACCCCTATGAAACCTACCTACATACATACTTTGTGCTATTATTAAAAAAAATGGTGCTGAGATATTACATTGTACGAAACGAATGTTACATTCATTTAGGTAATTAAGTCAATGCAATTCGGTGCGAGGGAGAGATGAATCAAAAAACGATCATATTAGTAGAGATCATATCATGCACATTATGTTCATATCATCTAGGAAAATATTAATTATCTGATTGATGATTATATAGCAAATGACTTTTCATTTTGCTTGGCGAGCAATATTTATGAATTAACGAAAGCTTAAATTGCAATATCCTTCGGGTTAGCTCACTGTAAGATTGGAAACCTGTTTTTACTCTGAGCTAACAACTAGCAGAGTCTTACCAATAGACCTTATAATAACAAGGTGCAAAACGCACGGATTGGCATTTGACAGTAATTTATCTAGAAATAGAATGCGCTTTCATGTATGAGTATACACAGATGAGGATTGAAAGAGAAATCGAATGGCGTTACTCAACTTGTCTTTTAAAGATCTTTGGTCTTACAGTGATCCACCACAAAGGAGAACTTAATCGATGCAATAATCGACGCTAATCTAAGTGTAAGCCATTATTTAGCTTCTGAGAAGCTTTTACCTAAGCTTAGCCGCTGATCTCGATTGTTTGCTACAGTTTGAAGAGAGTCGTAACACGGAAATTGTTTTATCCCGAGTCCCCTCCTTAATCACATACATATGTAATTGCTTGCCCATTGGGCAGCCTGACTGTAAGCTTTTAATGCTTAAAAATCAGATAGGAATCAAACGCAATCACTGCAGAAACAAACGACAAAATAAATAAATGAACAATTTAAATTTAAATTTATTAATATTCAGATTGTACGAACGAAATGGACGAATGAAATGTTTTTCAGACCTCGCCTTAATTTTTGAAAGTGTTTTGAAGAATACCCTAATTATAACGACGACACAAATTGAAAACAAATACAAAACGCACTGATAAAGCATAGGCCAGGCTAAACACACACAATGACACACCACATACAATCACACGCGAATAAATTTAAATAAATACATTCAACAAATTACAAACAAAATACTCAAACAAACTTCTAGCAGCTATAAACAATTGCAATAAAAATTCTTTTTAACAACAAAACAAATATATTTTTAACTACGCTTCGACTAAAAATGGTTTTTATATTTAAGGTGGTTATTTTTTATTTTTATATATTTTCTAAGGAAAAAATAATTATACATTTAGTGCTGTGATTTATTTCTCTTCATGCTCTGAATTATTTCTTTGTAAAAAAACTCATTATGCCGGCCTGTTTTGTCTTTGTCCCATCGCCTGCTCCCTTTCCTGTCGAGGACGGGGACTTCTTTTTGTTGGTCGGAGCAGTAGCCTTGGGAGATACCTTTTTCTTGGCGGGTGGTGGGGCAGCTTTGGATGGCTTTCGCTGGGTGATGACGAAACCTTCTTCGTCTAGATACGTCTCGTTGGCTGGCTCAGTGTCCATTTCCTCGACATCAACGACGGCGGGCTCTTCGGCGGTTTTTTTGGGTGGCTGCTCATCGTCCTCGTCCTCGGAGTCCACGATACGTCGCCGCTTGGTATTGGAGCTGGGCTTCTCCTGATCTGACTCGTTGTCCGAACCAATAACCTTGCGTCGGAGCTTGTCCAGCTTCTCCTCTTCATCGGATGAATCACCACTTTCACCTTCGAACAGTTGCACTGAAGTGTTTGCTGGGGATTGCTTCTTGGCAGGAACAGGCGAGGGTTCTTCCTTTTTGAGTGGAGCCTTTTTGGACTCTTTTGGTGGTGACTTCTTTGAGCCCTGCGGTTGCTTTTTAAAGAAGTTGTCCATGGTGCTGGTAGATGCTTTGCTGGGAGTGGCCTTTACATCACTCTGTTTACTTCCTGCTGCAGCTGCTGTGAAGAAGCTATTAATGCTGCCCTTTTTGGCCGCACCAGATGCTCCCGGCTTGGCTTTCGCGGCCTGGCTTTTGGGCGAAGGATTCTTTACATCCGGAGGTGACTTATCTTTGCTGGTGGAGGATTTTTCAGTTTTAACTGGTGAAGTTTTAACAGGCTCGGATTTTACGACAGGCTTTTTGGACGTCTCGGACGCCACACCATTGGTTTTGTGCACACCATTTGTAGTGGGAGCAGGGGAAGGAGCAGGCTTACCCGCCCGCTGCTCCACGTTGGCCAGCTTCACCTCCAAGTGCTGCATGGGCTTGAAGATCATGGCCGGCGACTTGGAACCCCCAGCGACTTCCACACTGTACAGCTGCGACTCGGCATCCTGGAGCTTGGCCAGCCAATCCGGCAGCTGGCTCTCTTGCACCACGGAGTACATCTCGTCTCCGGCGGCGCCGCCTTCTCCACTCTTGCGCTTTCCATGAACGAGGAATCTCTTGTCAAACTTGGTCGCCGGCTCCTGGCTACTGACGTAGGCCTCCAAAAGCTCGTGCACCTCCCTGTAGGGTAGTTTGTACTCCTCGAGCAGATCGGTTACTAGCACACGCCGATCAAAGTCAATCAGGCAGTCGTCCAAGGCCTTTTTGAGCGACATTTCTCGGTTTTGTTTTTAATTTGTGAAATTTGTGTTTGCTAAATACCGCGAAATCTAGAGCCTGTCGAAATATCGATATCACTTCCGAAACTATCGGTAGTTCGATTCAAACTTTTATCGTTGGCTGAACTGCACTATCGACACTGCCTTGTACCCAAAGAGGTATTATTTCAGCTGGTTCATTCATAGGTTTTTTATTTTAGTTTATTTTTCATTGGTTTTTTTGCTATACTTCATACGTCGTAAATATCTATATTTTTTTTTAATATTCGTCCTTTCGGTAGAGTACTGCTTTACAGCAGACGTAAAAAGTGTATGCACTGCTTATCAGTATTTTTTGTACTGCTTTATGCGATATAATTCTTAAAGGTTTTGTACGCAGTCGGTAGGTGGCGTTATTTTTTACGGACCCCGCTTCCGATATAGGATGTCGGGGAGTTTGTTGATCTAGAAATTTACATTTTTAAATAGAAAAAGGGAATTATATTTATTTGTACACAATTTTATTTTTAATTTTGTGTAAATCGCTTACCCCTAGCCTTACAATAATGACCAGAAATTACAATGCAATGTCTATGAGCAAGAAGTCTGTCAAACTTTACTTTTTAGTCAAATGTTAAATAATAATAATATATAATTAATATTTAGATTAAGTTCTTTTAAAACCGAATTAATCTTCTATTTCAATAATGTACTTAGTTTGACTTAAAGATATTAAATATATTTATGGGGATGATTACATATTTAAATTTCATTTTACTCTCTCTCGTTCGCTAAATCCATTTTGTCATACACTATTTATAAGTTTTTTAGAGCTCTAAGCAGTAAGTCCTGCAGGGCTTGAAAAATGTGTAACATGCTAAAAATATCTTCAACATTAATAGCAAACTTTAAAAATCATCTTTAAATAAACATCTTTTGATTTTTATTTTCTGCGATGGACTTTTTGAAGAATTGCAAATAAATAATAATTTGATTTGTATGAGCAGTATCTCTCAATGATTTCTTTATAAACATTGATAAATATTTTGTACGTTAAATTCGTTTCGTGGGCCTCTTTGTATTCATTCGTAATAAAGGAAAGGAAAACTAGGGCAAAATTCGAAATAAAAGGATAACGTGTGGAGAGTAATTAGGTGACATTAATCTTCAATTAACCCTTTATGTTATCTAAAACCTTTCTTGGTCGGTCCCACTGCCTTTGTCGTGTTGCTTTGGGCCTGCTCCCGTTGCCGTTGTAGCTGTTTGGCCGTTGTTGCTCTGGCAATATTTTTCAAGTTTCTTTTAACATACTTTCCCTCGCTTAAGCTACGACAAATATTTTGATAGATGAGCTTAAGCACTCACAGACGCCGTCGTTGATATTTGAAACTGGAAACGGCTCCGCTTTGAGTTTGCTTACAAGTGGCCGCTTCACCATTTTCCACCTCGTCCCCACCAGCCGCCTTGCTCCCGCAGATTTTTCACATTTTCCTCGATGTTACACGCCTCCCGCTCTCCTCCTGAACGGCACCAGATCTTCTTTTGGGTGTTGTGTTTGCTCTTTGTGAGGCAGATGAAGTTTCGAGTGCAAGTTTTTAAGCGAGTTTTGGGCGAGAGTTTCGCCTTAAAGATTTAAGAGGAATTGTGAGGTGTTTTCGGAAAGTTCTTTCTCAGGAAAATCCAGTGTTTGAGTGCGCGATTTCACGTAAGTGAAGCTTTCCCTTCTTCTATGGGGATGTATATGAAAAAGGAAACTTGTATGACAAACAAATAATAAAATAATAAACTATATAAAATGGACACAATTTATAGGATATATATGTTGTAATTAGGTTACAAAAATACTTTCTGAACTTGAAAAATATAATCGGTTAATTTCTTTTACACTTTCGTATCCTAAGGTCCTTTCTTTTGAATTATAAAATAATAATTTTCCTAAGTCTTTGGAAAACTTCGAAAAATTCTTTCACTTTCACTAATGTTTTTGTTCAGTTCTCATAAACTCGGGCAGCCCTAGAAGAAGCTAAACAAAAACTACACCCATGACAAAGAAATCTGGAAAGAGAACGCGGAGTCAGTGGAAAACGAGATAAGTTTCCAAGCCGGAAAATTACACAACTTACCCGAGGAGCTGCCAGAAGGGGCGGCGCAGAGCTTACAGAGCCAGGGATCAAGCAGCAAAACTGGGCCTACGAATATTTACGATTAGACGCAGGACTCGCATACTGACAACACTGCGAAGGACTCGTGCATATGCATGTATGTGTGCTTGCATAATATGCAGGCTCCTATGTATTATGCGCAAAAGAGAGAGTGTGTGTGTGTGTACGGGCGGAAGTGGAAGTGAAAATGGCACACGCAGTGTCCTCCAACTAAGTCTGCCTTTTTAGCCACTTGGATCGCTGCCAGCTTGTATCCCTGTGCGAGTGTGTGCCCTGGCGCTGTGTTAGTGTGACGGGCAGAGGACAGTCCTGAGTCCTGCTGACACTTGAGTGGAGACAGACAACCACTTGACTGCTGACTTGCCACGAACAACAAAGAAAACAACAGCAAAGGGATGGAGCGCGGCAGGACAAAGGACACCATGGACGCCGGCGTGGCGGGGATAGTGGTGTGGTATTACCAAATGGGGAGGGTAATACTATATATGACTACAGCTGAGGTCAAACTATTATTAGTTAGATATTGGTTACTAAACAAAATACCTAAATTATGGTTACTCTTAATTGTTTTATCTTTGGAACGTTTAGTTTAATTAATTAGTTAATGAATTAAAATTATTTTAAAGCAAAACAAATTCTATCAAACGATTTGCCAACTTACCCATCTTATTATGACTTCAGCCAGAATTCGAATCCTGTCCAGCTTTGCACCCATTGTGGTCCGACGTGGCCATCATTGTCATACGGACATTAATGTGCGTAACTTGGACAATTATGACAATGAGAGGGGCGCAGAAAGGATGTTAAGGAGTTGGGCGTGGGGCTGAGAAGATAGTTTTATGGGCTAAAGGATTTACTGCACAAACATTTGTTATATGTCGAGGCCAGTACAGAGAGGGAGCTGCAGCCACAAGCGACGAAGAACAGACCGGAGCTGAGCGGAACAAAACTCCCAAATAAAATCCAATGGTAAATATGATTGAAAGCCCAATGAATGGAACACTGAATTGAAAGCTCACATCTCCTTTTTTCCGCCCGCCATGCGACTCTTCATGCCAGTAATTACATGGGGATTTAAGTGCTCCGGGATTGTAGTTGTTGGTATTTCCGTTTTCGTGGCAACAAAGGCTTCCTACGAAGCGGGGGGAAAGGAAAATGGCGAAAATAAAGTAAACTAGACTCGGATCAAAGTGATTCGAGGCGATGAAGTGAAAGTACATATCGGGCTTAATTGAAAGCTTGAGCCCGAGCTGGGCTCAGCTCAGGTTCGGAGCAGGTTGCTTGCTCTGCTGCTATTGTAGTTTTATGGGTCTTAGGTTCTGTAAGTGGTTTTCGCACAAGTTCTGGCTGCCAGAGAAGAGTACACTTTGCTCACTTTATTCTCACGTTTTTAGAATGAGCAATTGCAATAAGCCATACGTTTTGAATTGGAAATTGTACATCTTATAGAACGAGATGAACAAAAACTTTTGACAAGTTTTGTTTAGAAATAATTAAAACTAAATTAGTAAGAAATTATTAAGCTTTTCATATAGAGCAGACATCCACTATTTTTGAATATATTCTTTAAGATATGTTACTGATTTTCTCCGAATATTTGTGCATACTTTATCAAGCTTTATGTTAACCTTTTACTTACCCTCAAAAAACATCTGAGAATAAGCGCAGAGCAGGGCTCGTAGCCAACGGCTATTTATGGTTCATGTTGCCAAACTATTTGCTCATTTCGCACTCGGTGTTTTTTGCTACAACTCCGCCCGCTCTCATTTGGCAATTGTCTTTTACATGTAAATGTTGCCCTTCATGCACCAACGCCTCGCTGCCAACACCAACCAAATGGTCTAGCCCAAAGGCAGGCAACACTTAATTTTTTTTTACTGTGGTAGTGTGTGTGTGTGCTGTGTGGGGTTGTTGTCGGGGGATCCCCGCCCACGCCCGGGGTATGCAACAGCTTGTGTTAATCACTTGCCCAAAAGGCCTTAATGAGCACCGCAACTACAACACGAAAAGCAAAAACGCTTACCACTGCCGTCAAAGTCTTCGACTATAATATACCTTTCAGGAATAAATATATGTCTCTAAATGGAATATCAATATTCTCAGCTTTGGCAAGGTTTATATTGCTATTTAGGTGATCATGTAATTTATTCTCCATATTCTTATGCCTAACATCTTCGGAACAGAGCGACCCTCATGCTAGCAGGTACAAAACTGGAGAACTGCCCAACATTATCATTAAAAAAATCAATTTGTAATTATGTGCAGTGAAAATGTGTGAGCTTTAAAAAAAGTGACAAAAATTATATCGCGCACGGCGAGCATATACAGCATTTTACAGCATAAGTGAAAAATGTGTTAAGTGCATTAATATTAAATTTTATTTTCGCAACGGCCGGCTGTGGACATATGCGGGACACGCACTCCCGTCCAAACATACATACAGATACAAGCGTACATATGCGGATAGGCAGGTCCTTGCCTGGGGATTCCGCACTTTTTCATTATGTGAATCCAAGTAGCAGCAACGAGAAGATGAACAACTGTTAAGGCTGGCGGATTAATGCGAAAAGATTTACATGCGCAATCGGCAGAGGTCCAGAGGGGGAGAAAATATGCACCGAGAGAAGTCAGAGGCTAATTAAAATGTTTGTTAATTACTTAGAGAGATTTATTCAGGAAATTTTTTTGAATCGGGTTTCTATAAAAACAGTTAATAGGTGTAAATTGTCCTTATTAGATTGGAATTCTGGCCCTATGATCGATTATATGATTAGATATTGGTATTGGTTGGATTGGATAAGAAACCCTCACTTTCTTGAAAATAATTATATATTATTTTACATATACTAAATATAGCAATATTTTTATTATAAAACATAATCCCAATCAATATATATTTTTAAGTATTTAATTTTCCCTTTTGTCCTTAGTGTACGCACGTTGTCCCCTCGATGGGTGGGTCAGTTCTGGGCTCTGTCCTGTTGGCGGACGATGGCGGCAACAAAAAACAAAAACACGTCGAACGATGTTGAAACATGCTACCAACATAGCGTGAATCTGAGCTGGATCTGTCCCCGTTAGTATCTTCCAGTCACATATTTTCTTGCTTCCCGTTTTTCTATATAAAACATTAATTTTGGTATTAAGCCCATCTTATCGCAGGGTTCGAGACACAATTGGATCTGGGTCATGGATAGTGATTGCAAAAGCTCTTATATCCCGCCTCAAAGAAAATAATATGGCCCAGTTAAATATCATTGAGCTGCAAGTAAAATGTTTGCCTTAAAATTCCACTTATTTCCGGTAATCAACACCTCTACAATAATCTCGGCCACTAACCAGAAAAAGCCATGCCAGAGCAAAAATCAACCTTTCTTCTCCATGGATGGATGGTCGTTGCTGTTGCTATGTTTCCCTTTCACTCCGCTTGGCTTGATTTATGTAGCTTTAATGAAGTGCATGAAGCGTCGAAGGGTTTGCGGGTCGGATTGGCTGCTCGGGAGCGGGCCAACCGCAAAGGGCAGGGAAGCTCTACATAAGGGACAGCCAACAAAGTTAAAGCCATAAGCCAAAAGCGTGGTGCACTTTTATTTTTGCTCCACTTTCAGATTCTGACATGGGGAAACCCTCAATGGACGGGGGGCGTGAGGGTGTGGGGGTGGAAGCTCAGATCCGACCACGAAACGACTGCAACTAACTGATGTTGAACTTAACCTCAAACCTAATAAATAGCTTAATTAGTCCAGTCCATGTGAGTGGGTTCCTGTGTTTCACCTTCGACCCTGACCATCAGGGAGCGCTGCCAACTGACCCACAGCTCTATTACATATTTAAACGGTTGGCTCCCTCGAACAGGCTGCCAGTGGTCCTGTCTCGGGGTACGCACCTCTCAGTCCAGGTCTCGTCTGCCATGACTGGCATTCACAGAATGTGGCCCATACACGTCTGGACGGAGATCTCCAGAAATGTCGGCAAATGTATTTTAATTGCTTGTGTTACTTTCTATTAAGTTATATATAACTATGCTGCAAATGACCTTAGTTTAAGGATAATGTTTTTAAAGCTCTCATAAGATACCCTCAACAGTAACCTTATAAGTGGAGAGAACTGGGAAGGCTCTATTCCATGAATAATTCCACCTTTAGATTATAAGATATATGAGGATTGATCTCACTCGAGCTCACAGTATCAAATTTACAAATTACTTTATAAATTAAGTTTGTAAATAAAATAGTAAATAAATAAAAGCGATTTATTCAATTCTTAAAACTCGTTTAAAACCCCCAAAAGGGTAAATGTCGGCGAACGACAAACAAAAACCAATTTATAAATAAGGTAAACAAAAACGAATGCACACAATTTTTACTCCCATTTTTAAATTTCATACTTTCAGCCTGGCGACTTAATTATGTACATTTTCCACCTATTTTTTTGGCCGTTTGGCTCAATGAAATTCAACAGGGTGTGAGCGAAAGGATAAAAGGGAACGCTTAAATGTTGCATAAATTGTTGTTCTTTTTGACCCCGCGACCATTGCTGTTATTGTTGCTGCCGGGCCGTTGCAGCGCGTTGTCCACTTTATAATTATAGACGTCAGTCAGGCATTTAACCAGTATTCGTTACTGTTGTTGTTGTTGATGGCGAACACTGAGAAGCAGCAGCGAATGGGTTGCCGGTCTCGTCGGTTTCAATTTGTGTGGTACTCACGTAGTAGCAACAACACCCATAAACGCACTAACTCTGATACGGAACGAAAATTCGTATACAGTCAAGCTTTTATTTTATGAACTTCAAGTGGGGGCCTGTTGTTAAAGAAAAGGATTTCGAAAAGTTTGCAATCGATTTGAATATTATTTATTTTTTAAATAATTTGGATTAGATTCAAATTCTGAGACGCTAGTCTATACTATTAGTAACTGAATTTGAGTCAAACTATGATTCTTATATTATTTTTTAGTGTAGCATTTTAAGAAAAATGATTTTAAAAGAGTAATAAACATATAGTTATCTAGAGAAAATACCCATTGGCTCTGTCGACAAAAATGTTACGCTTAATGGCATATCGAAAATATTGTAAAAATTGATATGCCGAAATTTAAAATATTGAAAACTATCACATTTAGCGTTTAAATATTGATAGGGTAAATGTGAACTTTTCATTTAATTGATTTGTACATTTTACTAGATTGTTTTTATACTTTTATTATAATGCCGAATATAACAAAATTTCAAGGCAAATATTTATACAATATGGATATTTCGAAACTTTGCTTGAAAATAAAGTAAGGCCCTAAACTTCATCTCCGAAAATTGTGTATAAATTAATATAATGCACAACAGGCATTTGATTATGCTAACTAAAGTTGATATATAAAACCCCTTAAAAGGTCCTTACGTATTTCATTGCATACTTTTAAACACCTTGATAATTGCATTGAAATCTACCGTATCCCTGGCCTTACATGTTTTACTCAGTCTCCACAACACAGATTTCAGTTATTTTTTTAATTCCAATTACAAACTATTACTGGTCATTTAATGAACTGGGTCCAGTTAAGGAATTCCACTGTACGCACACTCAAATGCTCTTAAACGTGAAAGCAAAACAGTTATTGCCGCCATGTCAGCTCCGTTGGTGTTGTTGTAATTGTTGTTTTTGTTGTTGGACATGCGAAATAATTGCTTCATACATAATTATCGCGAGCCGCGGAGCCTCGTTGGCCATCTCTCTCGCACTTTGGCCGCTTTGTGTTTTGGTTTTGCAGCTGTTTGTTGGTGTTGGTGTCGGTGTTGGTGTAACTGCTTGACATGTGTGTGTGCCCAGCAATTTTGTGGTCTGGCGCCTATTTTTCGTTCACCGCGCCAAAGTATGCAACACATTTCGGTATTTAGCTACGGTCCATTGTTAGCCATTGTGGGAGAAAGAGACGGAAAAGGGAGGGAGCGAGGGCAGGACGGGGATAGGTGGAAAACAAATTTGCCAAATTAAAATGTATAAAGTAACAAGGGTATTTGAGCTAAGTGATACGTGCGCGATTATTCATATAAAACGAACATTAAAAGCAAAGTTTACAACAATGAAAATTCCATTGCGCAGCCCCATAAATACAGTTGCCCACGATTTACTCTCAGGTTGTGTTTCGGGGAAATAAATAAAATCTGCTTTCCACAGGGACAAATTGATTTCGGTCTTAACGTTTTTGAAGCCGGTCGCTTTAATGTCCTCGCTGTGCCCTGCCAATTCCTTATTTATGGCTCAGTGGTGAGCTCGTGTGAGTGCGGGTTGCGCTCAACTGCCATAAAAGTGCCCTGCGTTTTTAATTAATAAAAGCAATCTGCAGGTGCCTGGAAAGAAAAGCTATCTTCCAGCCACTATCATCGGCCAGATGCCAGATATTTACATAATCGTTTGTCTGTTGGCTTATCTCCATCTTTCACTCGGACCCACTGCTTCACTTTGTGTCTGCCAATCAAGGGGCGCCCGCCTGATGGGAAACTACAACCGCTCGAGAGCAGCAGAAGTTACAAATTCTCTTACCTTGGATTTCCCTCCAAGTCTCTGTGTGCAAAACAGAAAATGCAAGCGGAATGGCGGACGAACGGATCCGGGATCCGGGATACGGGAAATCCGGAGAGGCAGGGGCGTACGTAATGCAGGCAGAAAGAGCGGGCTTATCGACTTCGAAATCGAATCAAATCAAATCAATTTGCAAGCGCCGCTCGTAATGGAGAAATATGCCAACTTCCAACTTGGCAAAAACAAACTCGGCAAAATAGATGCAGGTCGGCTTTGTCTGCGTCTCCTCTATCCTCTCCCTGCTCCCGCCAGCTCTCTGGCCCGGTGCACTCATAAATCTCAATTTTCACCGGCAAATGGCTGGCAAAAGTTTTCAGCTGCTTTCCTTTCCAACTGTTTTCCTTTTACCTAGGCGCCCCCTCCCACCGCCATTTAAAGACTCTGCTTTTAAGGCGAACCGAAAGTGCTGGGAGAATTTTAAATGCGTTCCCTCTGTTAGATTTCCAGCTGCACAGCAATTACAAGCGGAATGCGAGGGATGGCGGCCGAGGGACGCCGGGGCTGCCAAAACGTTCGCCTATTTTATCTTTATTTCGACCTAGTCTACTTTATCGTCGCACACCGCACTGCAAATATCTTTTGTTTTATTTTGTGGCAAGCGTTGCCATTTCCGCCATAAAACCGAATCCCTTTGCTGCCCCTCTCCGATGCCCTTCCCGCAGCAAAGCCACCGGACCCTGCCACCATAAAAAATTAACAAAAACATGGAGGGCAGACAGGAGAAGTATTCTAAACGGCAAAAACAACAAAAAACGCAGGGGGGTGGCGAGGGGGGGCTGGAAAAAAGGGTAACATAAAGCTCTCTTGCCCACAAAAATCGTAAAAAATTAAAAGTATCTCGCAGATACTCCCGTACGGCAACAACAGTTGCACATGACCGGACGGAGAGGCCGCTTTCACTTCTCGGCACAGTCTGTGCCATAAATATTGCTCTATGGTTTCGGTCATGCAACTAATTACATTTGCATAACTGTGCGGAGTCGTCCTCCTCGCTGTCCCCCTGTTCCGCCTCTGCCGAAGTGGGGCGTAAAAGTAAAAATACGGAAATAAAAAATTCCAGCCCTGGTTAGACAGATGGCAAAGCGAGTGTAAAGTTAATGAAAAGAAATCTAAATAAATGAAAGACAATGCGGAGTTAACTGTTTACTGGGAAACAAAAGCACACACATGTACGGGTAAATATGTGCACAATGTACTCTAGATGCAATCATATATTTGCTGGCTGAAGTAATTGCATTCCGACATATCCACATTTATTCAATTTTTAGCAAACAATTCGCTTTAATGAAATCATTTTACTGCAGTTGTGGAGCCAATTTACAAGCTTTGTATATGAAAACCAAATTTATTGAGTTATGGTTAAGATAATTTGAAACTTAAAAATTGATTGCCCTACTAATTACAATCATGGAAATTTAATACCCAAGCAAAACAATTCGCACTGAGAAATTTGTTTTACCGAGGACTTAATCCTTCTTTAAATGTAAATATCAAAATAAATAAAGTGTGATTTACAGAATTTAGGGAATGTTTTTGACAGCAATAAGTAATGTTCGTAGAATTGGAATTGCTAAATGTTAGTAAATTTAATCCTTTTAAGCAACATTACTATACGTTTCAGAGTATTCTATAGAAAAGCGACTTCATCTAAATTTCATTGTTGATTTTCCGAACGGTATTCTATGAATTTAAACAAATATAAATACATTACTCTAACTAATGGTGATTAGAGGAAAGAATGCTTTACATTCTCCCGACTGCTGCTTGGCAAATGCAATATCTCAACCCTCTTAGTCCTGATCCACTCTTCCTTAATACCGCTCGAGAGCTTCTCAATTTAATTCACTTTAGGCGGCAAGACAAAACGACGCAATTAATTATATGCATGCACTTTATGGCAGAAGTCGGCTAGGGGCGCATCTTCATTTGGATGCTGGTGGGGGCTTAAAACGCAGACGTTTAAAGCCAAAACCACACAATCAGCTAAATAGCAATGGTTGGACCGTCGTCCCCATTTGGCCAAGTGAGGGAGGGTGACGGGGTGGGAAGGGAGGTGGCGAGGGGCCACAGAAGGCGTCAAGTGACATCGACACCCGAATGCCAAACACCTGACAGCGACGTCGACAGCGACCGCGGCGCGATGCCAACGTCAACTTCATTTTGCAGTTTAGTTGTTGAGTGAGAGTGAGTGAGAGTGAGGGAGGGGCCAGAGGAAGCCAGGGCTCCGGGCGGGCAGGAAATGCGAGCAGGGGCAGGGAGTGTGTGGCAAATTAATTGACACTGTGCCAAAATGTTTGCCAATATTATTGGGAACGGAAACTGTTGGTTCATGATCGCGTGAGTTGAGTGAGCAAGTAATTAGGTTTGTCTGGACTTGCCAAAAGGGCTTGTTTAGCTTTCAGTTCTAAACTAATTAAAGGTGATCTATTTGTCTAGGACTTGGCAAATATATTAGATAAGCGATTTGCCATGAAATGGGAATTAAAAAGACTATGCCTGGTCTGTGAGATAAACACCATTCAATCATGAGCAGACGCTTTCGTTGTGATCTTCGTAAAAGTACTTAAAATAAACAGCTTGGTTCCTGCTCACTAAAGGACCCAATTATTTTAAAATCCTTCCCTGCCATAGGTTGTAAACAGAAGTCAGATGCCGTTGCACTAATGAAAGTTCACTTCACTTGCCTATGTATGTGTTTATTCAGCAAAACCACTAATACAGTCGACCATAAGGGTTTAACGAAAATGTTGGAAAAAATATTGGTCGGTCGCCCGTTTTTATCGACGGCTGTGCAGACCGTGGCCAGAAAACAAGAGTGGCGCGGTGGCTTTGAACTTCTCCCACGTGCACGTTCGCCTTTAATCCATTGACCAATAGACGCACCACGGCCAAATGCTATTCCCCTGATGCCTGGGCTCGGCTGTCGGACCTGCCAGGATAGCCGGTTGCCAGAATGCCGGGATGCCGGGATGCCAGGATCCAGGGATACTGGGAAGATGGGATGCCGGGGCAGATATTAACATGCGACGGCTGCTGCAACTCAGCGCAGCTGACAAAATGGCCAGTTGGCTTATGGCTAGTTGCCTTCGGTTCTCCTCCCTGGTTTCCTGTAAGTGATCAATGTTTGTCTATGCTCTGTGGTGTGCCAGAATCCTGGCCGGCCCAAAAAGTATGCAACGCGCCATGGCCATGGCCACTGGTCATTTGTTTGCTCCTGCTACTGTTCCTGCCGCTCTTGGGGCCGCTCGCCTGGCCTGCAACAGCCCCCGCTCCGGCTCCCTCTCCCTCTCGACCCCTCAATGGGCCCGTTGCAGAAATTGCCTTTGTAAACATGCATAAATTGTTGCATACTTTTGGGGTGGATGCGCTTCGAGTTGCACTCGTCCTGGCCGCCCAGTTGCAGTCGCCGTCGCCGGCCATTGCTTAGCCTGTGATTATGTTTGTAGAGCCTGTTAGGACCCCGCCCACCGATGCACCCCCGCTGCAACTGCCTCGGTCGTTCGTTAAGTACCCAGTGACTTATTTCCCTTGTCCCCGTGCGGGTGAGTGTTAGTGCCAGTGCGGGTGTTCGAGTGTTCGGGTGTGAGTGTGGGGGCTTGGGTACGGGTTTTCGAGTGGTTGGCCGCAAGTAGGCTTTAAAATCGCCCAAGACGTGCTGTTCACTTGATTGCATATTAAATGCTACTTGATATTGGGAAGTTATTAGCCAAACTAGAAGTCCTAGGTCCGTTTGATCTGGAATTTAGATCTCTGTCCCTGTTTGGTCCTCCTAGCCCTAAAGTTAGAGAAGGAATATTTGAGATCATTTTATGGCTGCCATTACCATATTAAATTTAATTCTCAAACTTTTACCTAGCTTTGCTATTCGGTTTTGTTTTAATGAAAATCATATTATAATATTTAAATGCACACTTTTCATTGATTCCTAGGGGATACTAGCTCACTCCCACTCACCAGTTTTATATTTAAAGTTTTCCTCAACTTTTGTCAAGCCCCCCACCTGAAGATGCTTTGTACTTGTAACGGCGACGCCGGGCACTTCCGCTGTGCTGTTGGAAAATACCTAACAGACTCATTGTTATTGTGTGTTTGTGTGCTGAACGTGTTGTGTGTGAATGCACACGCTGTGCTCTTAATTTCTCAATAATACGCGCCAGCACAAGGCGAAGAATTTGCCTGATAAGCGGTTCCTTGATACCCCTAATTCCCACAGTATCCCCCCGTCGTCCTGCTGCCTTTCAACCCTTTCACGCCTTACGGAAAGTCCGGGGCCGATAAAGCCAGATGCACAGTGGGAGGCAGGGGGGGAGACAGAACTCAGACATTTTATTGGCCTGGCCCGAAAAAGGCAAAAAGGACTGGCTGAGGTGGAGCCAGCGCTTCCGAGTATGCAAGGGAAATAATAATGGCGCCCAGCTGTGAGCTGCATTTGAAGTCCCGTCGAGTGTGGGCAATTAAAGGAACCAAAAACCAGGGGCAGCAACAAGAACAACAGTAATTGAAAGTGTGAGAAAAATGGAACTTTCAATTGCTTTTTAAAGTCGATTGCGGCCCCATTGAAATTATACTCGAGCAGCTCCCTTCAAGCTCTCCCGGCTCTCTCGGCTCGCCACTTTCGACGCTTGATTTCTTTTCATATAATAATTGCATACTTTGCGGTTGCGGTGGGCCTTGGGGCTGCGGCGGAGGAGGTGCAAGAGCGCAGGCAAGATTGCCAGACAGAGAAGGTAAAAGGAGGCAGGGCGAACCGGACTTGGACCGGATCAAATGGAGCCAATATTTGCAGCAAAAGTTTGCGTGTTAAGTGCATAAATTAATGGCTTGAAATTGTTTCAATGCTCTTAAGATTATTGCCCACCAGCATGAGATTTATGAAGGCCGATTAAAGGAATTGTGAAAGGATAACTGGCTTAAAGGGGAAATATTCAACAATAGTTATTGCTGTTGAGTGATTTCGTGCTGGTTATTGGCTGTCAACCCTAACTAACTTTTACCTTCAAGGCATTTTAAGGATGTTTATATACTAGTCATTATTCCACTAGCTCTTATGCTCAATTAAGGCGGATCTTTCTTAGTTCTTATTGGAGTTTGTATCTGAATGGGGTTTTAAGAGAACTTGTGGTATACACAAAGAATGTCCAAGTAATTTTAAAAATATAATTAAATATATTGTAAAAAGTAATATTCATATGTAAAAATAAATAATTACAAAAAACTCGTTTGTAACAAGAAAGAAAGATAACTTCGGAAAGCCGAAGTTTGTATCCCCTTTCAGCTTACAATGGATCATTATGAATTAATAAAATTTTATTAAATGGAAAGTAAAAGTAACAGGAATTGTATACAACATTTATACATATACAAATTCGGTTTAACATTGCGTATACGTAATATTTCCCAACCTCCCTATGGCAGCTATATGATATAGTAGTCCGATTTTGATCAAATTAAAAGCGGACGGACAGACGGGCGGACAGACGCACATGGGTAGATCGACTCGGCTATTTATGCAGATCAAGAATATATATACTACATAGGGTCGGAAAAGTCTCCTTCACTGCGTTGCAAACTTCTGACTGAAATTATAATACCCTGCAAGGGTATAAAAATAAATATTTAATTTTGACAAGCAAGCAGAAAGATGATAGAAAGTGACCAATTAGCGGCCTTTTAAATAACTTAAATAAATATTAAGAAGCTCAGATAAATAAAATTAAATAAATTATAAGGATAACAGAAACCTAAATTGCATGTATATTTTACGAGACCATCTATTATTGGACTTTTCCTGTTTTGCTTTGCTTAGCAGGAGTGCCTTTAATTACTACGATTAGATGTATTTATTTTATGTATGTGAGGTATATTTTACATTTCCTTCACCTTTTCAACAAAAAAAAAGAGTACACCGTTCTGCTTTATTTAATGAATGTTCCGCACCTCTTATTATTATTATATCCCAGGCGATGCTGAACTTTATAGCTATATATTTTATTTTTTCTGTTAGCTCACGGCTTCTATGTTTTCTGGCGTTATTTTAATCAACGCTTTGCCCAAACTCGCGCTGCAGACACACCTGCTCCTGCTGCGACTTTTGCCCTTGCCAGAGCCATTGCTTATGTTGTTGCCATTGCTGTGGCCCCTGCTCGAGGGTTGGACACCTGGGGAGGTGGCTGGTGGGGTGGTGGGAATGCGTTACATAGTTTGCACATAAATTAGAATTTGCTACAGCCAGCGGCAGGCAAATTAGAAACTGCTTGAACTATACGAGGCGAGATGTGCGTGTTATAACTGCGGAACACACAGATACCAGCACGCACACACCCCTGGTTACACGGCCAAAAATGAATCTAGAGCTGCCTCCAGCGGAATGTGCGTGCAAAAATAAACACGGAGCACCACAAGAAAAGATTCTGCTCCTGCTGGTGGTGGAGGTGGTGGCAGATGGGCGGGGCTGAGTGGTGGTCGGGGACAAAAACGCCCGTAACGCCCCGAGATGAAAGTCGAACAGAAGCTAGAAAAAAGAAGGAGTAACAGCTAGAAGAGTTTGTTTATTGTAAGCGGGATTTGAATATCCGTAAGGATACTACAATACCCTGCAGGATTAGGCTTTCAGTTTTCCAAATTGTTCAATTGTAAAATTTATTTGAATATGTTACCTCAATTAACACTAGTGCACATTCCGCTAATAATTTTAGAAAATAAATACTTAACAATAATGCCATTGCACTTTGCTAAGTCTAAATTAAAAGACCATCAAGAAATATTACGAAGGCATCCATTAAGGGGTATTTGCCGCGCAAGCTCAAGTTCTTTGACATGGCCTCAGCGAAAACACCTCTAGTTTCTGTTTGGAACCAGTCAACGCCTTCTTTGCCCTGTGGGAGCAAGCCGCGCTGGAGCCCACCACATGCATTTCAATTAACGGCCACCGAAAGCACTCCACGAGCAAAAACACGTGCTACCGCCCCGGCTACGCCCACTCCGGAGTCGGATGGGAAGGGAAGGGTTTTGGAGGCTAGAGAGTGCTCCTCCTAGCCACATATCCTCATTGTTTATGCTGCCGGGACTGCACTTTATCAAAGCGCTGGCCAGGCCAAGGCTAAAAACAAACTGCGGTCGCCAACGCCATTTTGACTTACCAGGAGCATTCTTTTCACCTACCCTGCCTGCAGGGTATTTGTGAATTTTATCATGGAATGCAATCTGTGCAAGAGTATATTTCTTTAATATATGCATCTATTTTTTAACCTTTATACAATAAAAGAGAGGTGTAGCAACATTTCAAGCGAAAACTGAGGGCGAACGCAGCCTTAGCATATTTTCATGTAATAATTGGTTAATAACTAATTGGTTTAGGATAAAGTAAATATAATATGAATAAAAACTATAATAAACATTTTAATCTAAAAGATTTTAAACCAACGCTCTATAACTTATTAGATTTCCGATTTCATTGCCCAGGTGGGCTGGGCTCCTTGAAATAGGGTATGGGGGATGAAAGGCTCGTCCTCGCAAGCGCACGCACTTCCGTTTCTTGTTCTCCGCAACCTGGATACAGACAGGTTCATAGTTGCCGCGGGTCGCACTCCTTCCGCTCGAGGCCGTTTGGTTAGCCCCATCGTGTGGGGGTGGTCCCGGCACATAAGCCGCCAGCCGCTTTCCCGGCTGTGTGTTTTTGTTATCCATTGGAGGACAATTTCGCCAGCTGCATATGCAAACAATTACCGCAAAATAAAAGGTAAACAAAATTACTTCCGAGCAATTTCGCGTGCAAAAGCATGACGCACACACACAGGACCCCTATTAAGGGCCCCTGCCCTCGCCATTTACACACGCCGCAACCACGCATCCCTAATGCATGTGTCTATATGGCGAATTATAACTTTTGCTTGTCGGCGGGGGGTTCGGTTCGCAAGAGAAACGTCAAAGAGGTAGGGGGAAAAATCCTGGAAAAAAATGGGAATAATGGAAAGGAAAGTATGAAAATATAAAACAATTTAAACGGAAGAAAATATGGCAATTTCTATAGAGAACTGTGTTATTTTAAAGTCACTTTACAACAATTTTGAGTAAATGTAGCATTCTTATTACTTTTTGTGTAGCATTCCACTTCAAAAGACCAAGAGTGACACTTGACCTAATAACTGATACTTTCAGCTCGGCAGGATATTTTTTATTTTCGACTTTCGGTCTGCCGCAGACAAAGCAATCTTGTGCAGGATTGTGCCTAGCAAACTGCCTATCCATCGAGCCAACATCATTCAGCTTATGTCCTCATCTACACGCAAAATAAAGCACACAGGGCAAGAGATTGAGAGTTGAAGCGGAGTTAAAACATTTTCGAAAAGACTTAAAACTTCGGTTGCTGCTTCTGCTGCAGCTGGCTTGACAGAAAAGGTCAAAAATCAACGATGCTCCGGCTGAATGCAATCAATGGCTTAAGCCAGAGTTCAAGAGAGGCCGGGCGGGCTGCCTGATAGCAGCAATAACATCGGCTCCAACATCAATAACAACTCTAACAACTTGTCATACAAGCAGGGCACTTTACACAGAGATGGGAAGGATAATAGCAGTGAGTTTGGAATTTCATAACAATTTTTGCCGGCAGAGTAGCTTTGAGCCCGAATAAGTAAACAGTGTTGGGCCTAAATGCACGAGTATGCGGTTCATTCTTAAGGGTCATCGCCAGCAAGGGAGAGGGTGGAAAATCCTGCTGATTGAATGGCTGCCTGCTCGATCTCGTGCTGCATCCAGGCAACAAATTGACGAAAATTGAATAAAATAATGCATGGCCTGGATAAGTAAGCCCGAACAACCACTAACGCCACCGCCATAGTGCTGAAACACTGCCAGGTGGCTTTGGCGTTGGCTTTGGCTTATGCAATCCGGAAAATGGAAATATGCTGTATATATTTATCGCTCGCCTCGCCTGCTTTTCAAGTAATATGGAATGGCAAAAAGTTGCGCCAGGAAAGCCTGATTGCAACACTTACACAGCCACCAACTGACACAGGCGCACATCTCCCACGCACCCACACTCACAGACCACCAAGTAGGCAATAGATTTTGCAATCTGCCTTGTGTTTGCGTACAAGATTTTTCTCACTCACTGTGCGTTACCCCACCCCTACGTGTTCTTGTTTATGCCGCCAAGGTGGGAGTACTACCCCCAGAAGGCTTAAAGTTTTTCTTTTTCCAAGGTGGCTTGGGGTATTATGAATCGCGAGGATCATCTCTGGGTTCTTGTTAACTTGGTAATGCATTTAGTACTTTGCTGAACTAATAAACAAATTTACTTACCACATTTAATTTGATTAATATATTATTCAACAAGGTTGATAATATCGTAATGTAAAATACAGAATCAGTACCGCACCTTAGCTTAATTCAAAACCCATTTACGTATATAAGCTCATTTTATATAATATCAAAAGGCTAAGCTGTCAAACGCCAATATGATATTGGCAAAATTAGTCCCTGAACTCTTTTATGTTCGTAAGTTTCCTAATATATACAAATTAATTCAACGCCATGTACCCGCTTTAAAGGGGTATGTCACACTCTTGAAAATTTATGACACATGAATCAATTTAAAGGGCTCCCAACCTGTTGGCTGTTTTATACAAAAGATTTTTATCAAATTGTCACAATACCTAAATAAATATACATATGTTTTACTTTTTGTTACTAGTGGTGTTAACAATTTTCAATTATAAACAATATACAACAATTTCGTGGTATAAGCATAAATATTTCCATTCCGTTAGTAAAGGGTATTTGCATGGCGAGACCGGGACTCGACTTGCTTTTTTCCGTACACCACTTTGGGTGATATGTCCGCAGGTTGTGCGAAGGAGTGGCCCCTCAGAGCTGTTTGTGTGAATGTGCATATGGAACGGGCTGATGATGGCCACCGAAGCGGGGCTGCAGCTCGGGGACCCAGCTGCCTGCCAGCCAGGAGGAGGACATGCCAACAGGAACGGGACGGAGGACGCGGGACACTGGGACGGCAGGGTAAGTGGTGGCATCATAATGCTAATGATATTTGCTTTAAAGAATGGCAGCGAGAGTCAGGTTACAGGTAACATCCAGTTAGCAGCTGCTGCTGGGGACTCTAGTTGATGAAAAACTCTTTAGAAATGCATTAGTAATTTTCCGTGGCTTGTTGGCTTGTTGGTCCTTGGATGTTGTGCTTTCCCCTCCCGTGCTTGTGTTTTTGTTATTACAGGTTTTCACAGTCAATTGACCAATGAAATGTGCGAAGGAATGAAGCGTGTCTAATGTGGCATGGGTTTTGTGGGAAGGCCTTAGATGTATTGTGGGCTTCTCTAAAGTCTCCCCATCAGTATGTATATTAAATTAATGCAGGATAATTGCTAATGCAAAGAAGAAGCACTAAAAAAGGCTATGGAAAAAGAATAAATAAATAATTAGATAATTAATTATCTTGATATACAAAATAATACAAACAACATATCTCTTTAAACAGTCTTTGAAATAAGTTTAAAAGCGGAATTTAAGTCTTGCCTCAGGGCCCATTAAATAATGGTTTTCATTCTTAAACCGCTGAAAGCATCCGATTTAATAATGTTATCGAAACTGTCTTAATATGAATGTATAAACCAATTTAAATGCACTAACCATTCAATTTCGACTAAAGTCATTATTATAAATCAAACTTGGCCATAATTTTTTTTTTATTTCCCCCCAGACTCTTAATTGACTCTCGCTTTATTGGCTTTTCTGTTTGGGCTTTTAAATGGCATGAATTTAAATGCATAGACAGCTATTTTTTATCGCATTTAAAGTTTTCGATATATGCATGTACGAACGCATGTTCTTAAAGCTAAGCGTTGTTTAATAGCTGAACATAAAAATTAATGGTAAAGCGTTGAAATACTACATTTGAACAAAAAGAATTAAATTAAATGAGCTGGATTGAGCAGTAATAACAATAATTGACAGCTAACATGATTTTAATCATTAATAAACAGTGATAATGGGATTCATAAAATTGATAGAAAAATTAACAAAAACCGTAACACCATAGTATACATTACAACTAAATATTGTAAGCCGTTTTTCGCCTTTTACCTTGAACTCAACCAATAATATTTGAGTCTGTCTGACTAACTAGTCCAATTCGTAAAACTAATCCTACAGATACTTTTTATTATTTCAAACTATTTAAATAAAACGTTTGTTTAAATGTATCAAACTTTGCCAGGTTGTTCAGACTAACTTTTTTATTTTTACGTAATGAAATACTTTCTTAAATATGTATGAAACTCTAAGTGTTAACTAACAAACCCAAAAGTTACTATAAACAATAAGTTAAATATTAAATTTTCCCGAATATCAAATTCTGCCTATTCGCCTTTATTTTTCAATAAATCACGGGTCGAAAAGTGGTTCTTTGGTCGTGAATCGAACATCACTTGACAATTGCACTAGAACTCGTAATTAAATCATGAACATAACGAATAGGTCGAATGGTTTTGCCCGAAACTCACTTATGCTCGATTCCGAGTGGGTCTGCCCGTGCCGTTGATGATGATGATGATGATGATGACTATGACGATGACGATGATGTTATTGATGATGATGGCGTGGGCGTGGATAATCGTAGCAATTATCAGTGATGAGCCGGCGACACTTGACGACACACATTGTCACGCTCTGCCCCTCCGAACACAAAAACTTCCATCTCTTTCCACCGCATTACCTCCTTCCCCCGCTGGGGGCGATAAAATTTTGTTGCCTAGTGTAACGCTTAACGGCTCTGTTCATTGACTTTGGTCTTACGATTTTGTTGAGTAGGCTAATGTGCCAGGCCCGGCCCTTTCCCTACCGCCCTCGGAGGCGTACTGGGAGTGTGCAGTGTTCACACCCGAGCCTGTGTGCGGATTGGGGCTTATCTAGCTTATCGGGCATTAATTCCCCGATAGCGCATTGCGCACATTCGACTGGCCCCCATGAATCAGGAGCTAGCTCCGTGAGCGTGATTTGATAACTGGCATTTTGGCTTGTGGCTGCACCCTCTCCCGTTCGTCGTAAAGCACAAATGGAGGTAATTCCCCAATCTGCATCGAATTAATTGCTATATTAAAATGTTGGCAAAGACCAAGAAAAATGTGTATAAATTATGTCAATCTTTAGAAATTATTTGGCTTATTGAAAATATATAACAACGCAATGCTACAACTGTCTTTGCATTAAAATGATAATTTAAAGACACCTACTATAATGTAAAGATGGAATTTATATATTAATTTGTTACTTCATTTTATAAATTATTGACATTTTAGATGTCTAAATAAATAAATTATAGATGTCTTAATAATAAAGATACCTTTATAAAGATACATACTTTAAAATGCAAAAAAAAAAACACATTTTCGGGTGTATTATTACTAATGAAGTTCTTTAAATAAAAATAAATAAAAAATAAAAATAATTTCTTACGAATCTAAATAAATCTAGTACACTAAAAAAATAAAAATTGTATAAATAACGTAAAAATTTTAAATTCAAAACGATTTGTTTTCATTTTTTAATTCTTAGAGCAACAACTAATAGTCTGATCATTTTCAGAGTAACATCCCACTTATGTGTATAGAGCTATTTGCATTGCATTTAAGACTTTGGCTAAATTTAGATATAACCTTTAACTACATGAAGAAAACAAATGCGGTCACAAAAATTGGGAATTTTAGTCCCTGATATCGGTTTTTCCAGACAGCAGTCTCGCTGATAAGTAATATTTTATTTATAGAATAAGTTTGAAAATGGTATAAAAAATATAATAAGTAGTCAAGCATATTTGTCAAGCAATTAAAACAAAATCTTGGGGAAACCCTCTCTAAACTTGATAAAAAGTCCACCTGCACTCCTGTTACCTCGTCGACTATTATCAGGTGGGAAGTAACCCATTAACACACTCATATCGACACTTTTTCATGCGTATTTTTATCAACATCGAATTTCCAGCCGCTATAAAAACACGGCAAATTCATTTGAACGCATTTAGTTGGCGAAGCCGGTTCCACCGAACCGAAAGGCTCTGTCTAGTGCAGGGAAACGAAGAGTGTTAACTAAAGTCATTGAGGACGCAGAGTCTGGCAAATAAATAATAACTTGTGACAGTGCTGTCGATAAATTCAGCAAAACGAAATTATGCCAAACATTGTCGCATTAAAGCTCAGCGCCAGTTACCCCGTCCTGGCGGGACTCCAGGAGGAGGGCAGCTGGCTGGCCCTGGATCAATTGGCTCTGCAACAACAAATCAATGCAAATTTCATTTTCCACGCGATTTCCAACTACAAGAAGACCCCGTTCGACCGAAAAACGCTGGACTTCATTGCCAAAAAATGGCTGCAGCTCCAGATGCTGTGGCGCGAGTTCCGGCTGAGGGATAAGCAAATACGGCGCCGCCACAAGGATGCGCGCTGGCTGGAGCACGGCTACTTCCAGCAGGAGCTGTACGAGCTGGTCCGTGAGAAATATATGGCGGCTCGCGGCTGCCTCGGACGCGACAAAAGGAATCTGCTCGCTGGCATGCTTGGTCAGCCGGAGCTCCCATAGTGTTTATTCAGTCGCCGAGCCTGGGCACGGAAAGCCCGAAAAGCGCCCTTATAAAAGCAGAAAAAATGCCAGCAGGAAGAGGATGGCCGGAATGAGAAGTGGATTCAGACGTGTGAAAACTTATTTTGCAGAAAAGCAGGCATTCGTATGTGGCATGCACTGAATCAACAGTTCGAGCCGAGATGATATCCGTATCCGTCAACAGCGACTCCACCTTCATTCCCTCTGGCCCACCTTCGACAATGGGCAATCAATCTGACTGGTCGTCATCTATACCCTATGATTGATTGCACTCGGCCAACGCTTATCACAATTATTATGGTTTGTCCAAAGGTTATACAAGTCATGATGATGACGTCGTTCGGAGCGGCGAATCGTGGCTGATATCTATGGATAAATACCTTTCTATCAGTCTATATGTTGTAAAGAAACTTAAATTGTATCCGAAATAAACTTGCAATTAACCCAAAGAGTAAAGGTTAAGCAGCAATCTCCGGATCCTAATCAGAGTTGCAAAAAATATGACCAATTCGTTGGGGAATTCCTGAATAACGAAAGCACTTAGTCGACGATTTCAGTTGAATCGATAAGATAAGCAGAGCCTTGGGAATTCCGCTTTTAATCGGGCAAAGGCGATTGTCAATTACGTAGACTTTTCACAGCTGTCTGCAAGGGCAAACCTAATTTACTGCCAGACAATTAACTTGTTTTTGGTCAGCGCTCTGCGGGGGGACAGAAAAACAAATGGGAAAAACAATTTTCCCAACCAAATAATGCGCTAAACAGCTAATAAAAATTGGCCGCACACAAAAACAAACTAGTTCGATAATTTGTTCTATATGCCAAAGAGCAAAAAAGCAATCACCGCAGACTTCTTCGCCAGTTGGGTGCCGGGCACACTTACATCCCACGTTTCTGGCCCTGGCCATCCATGGCTTATATCTAATTTAGCGCGATTAGGCGATGGCAGAAAAACAGCGAAACAAAATCGAGGGCAGGCCACTAAACTGAATTAAGACCGCAAATTTATGGGCGCCAGCTGCCGACGCCATTCCCCAAGGTGCCGGTGAATGGAACCGAGTGTTGACCAGAATAATGTCCATTGGCGGAGATGTTTGCAGTCGTAAGTAGTGCGGGGGAATGATGAGTAAATAAAATGGCTTTAAAGGAGTTTATGGTACTACGTTTCTGGCTGCCCCTTTCCAGACTTTATTCATATTTCATTTCCTATTTCCTGTAGCCATAGATAATATAAAGCAAGTCTACTGGACTTTACCAGTTGCCCAGACTTAAACCCGATAGATCTGTCAAAGTCCACCGTGTATTCAAAGTTCTACGATAAGATATTTATATACTCCTATGCAGTTCGATATCTATTTATATAATATTGTAAACCACAAACCGCTTTCAACAAGAAATGGCCATAAATAATAAAATTGGCTCCCTGCTTTGCCAGCGATTCCTCATCGCAGTCATATTGTGTAGTACAATTTTATGCATAATCTGCTCCCATCCCGTCCAGAACTTGGTCGTTGTCTCCTCCAGCCCGCCGTTATAGGTCCAACAATCAGCCCAAATTGATGTTCATTAAAGTCGGCCCGCTCCCAGAGCCTGCCAAATGCTCGCGGGGTGAGAAATAAATTTATGTAAAGCGAAAACAAGGTAGACAGACCCCCGCGTCGCTTACAGTAGGCATTCTATGCCAGGGTGGGCCGCGAAAAATAAAAACGGAGCATACTTTAGAGGCTGTGCGCACTTTAATAAGATTTATTAAGTCGCGAAGGACCGCGGCGAGCCTCGACATTGACTTGGTCCTTGGCAGTGTCTTAACCAACAAAAAACAGAGAAAAAAAGGAGAGGAAAGGAAGGGAAAGAAGGCATTGGGGCAGTCTGTCCGTACCGCGTTGTAAATATTTGTTACTCAACTCTTGCCGCCGCTGTTTGCGTTTTGTGTTGTCGGCTGTTTGTTTTCTTGTTTGCGTCTTAGCCCAGTTCTGCACCTTCTGCCCCCTACACCGTCCCCCTGCCGCAGTGTGTTTATTTTGCAGCTAATAAAAAGTTGATGTGTTGCCTCTGTTCTTGGCTGCTTTTTTGCGTCAGGCCTTTTTTTCACTCCGGTCTGGGAAAGTAAGCTTCTGCTGGCGCCTAAAAAGCGGCAATGAACTTTCGCTGTACATACTTGAAATTTCAGTTCCCTCTTTTTTCGGCCACGTTTTCGGGGCTTAACATATGACTGGCCCATATGGGTGCTGTGTGTGTGTGGCAGGGAAAGTCTGTTAAATGGAGCGGCAATTGTTTGTTTGGAAACTTTGGTTTTGCTAGCTTGGGGAGCCAAAGATTTGTGTGTTCCGCCACCGAAGTTTCCCCGCTGCTGATTCGGTTGATCTCAATTGGAAAATTGTTGGGGATTGGAGATGATTCCTAGAATATAGTTAAGGGGTAAGTAATTTCCAATGTCAAATTGTCGCTTCTAAGAATTATTGTTATGGGTTTTGATAAGAATAGTTTGATTAGAGTTGAGTATAATTTACGGCAGTGATAATAGATAATAAAGTTTTCAGAAAGTATGTCTGTGGTATGATACCTCTATTTTGTTAACAAATCATTAGATTTTATATGTGTCTATGGATCGTAAAAGAGGTAAACAAAAGTATGAGAAACAAAGTTCCGAATGACTTACGATTTCTGTGATCTCGTTAACAAAACCATCATTTACTTTTGTTTTTATGGGCATCGCCATTATTCTCTAGAACTACTACAAGTCAGCTCGGACCCCGACACACCTTTACCTGGCCTAACTCCATACATAAAACATATTAGAGATGTTACTGCAACCAATTGCTTGGCCTTTATACTCGCTTTGTTTCAGCAGCCGCTTGTGTTTGGGCGTATGATTGTGTTTATATCGTAAAAACCAAATTTAATAAATATTTTGGGGCTTTCAGCAGCAGCAGCGGGAGGCAGTGAACCATTTCAAAGGCCAAAAAAATCATGAAACAACGAGAGATTCGGCCCGAGCTGAGCGTCATATAAAATTGATGCCCCTGTCGTCTGGTGGCACCACCTGGCCTGCTGCTCCCCACTGTCGCAGCCCGTCCCTGTTCCGCCTCCGAGCCCCCCCAATCGTCCTGTCCCCGTTGTGCACAGAAACCCACACACACAGGCACACACACCCAGTAAATAATGTAATAATCTGGCCGGGTCGTGGTCTCCCTGCGACGACCCATAAACCGAAATTTATGCACGAAATTCAATTATGCTTAAAATGTGGTTAATAGGCCGACGCTGGGTGGAGCCGCAGCCGGAGAAGGAGCCTCCGACTGGCAGCCATGCCAACAATGGGCCACAATGGGACCCCACGGGAGAAATATGCAGTGCCTGGTTATGACCTCCGTGCCTCCGCCGCCGCCTCCGCCCCTCGCACCTCAAACTCATCTAACAAAATTTATTAAATATGATCAGCCTACTCCCCGGCCTTTGAAATTAGATATCGTTATGTTGTTATTTAATAACAAATGCCGTATTTGTTGTTACTCTTTTTATGGCTCATATGTGGGTGCGCCACCCTGAAATGAGTGTCCTCCCGCCAGGAGTGAGTTCTGCCAGGAGTGAGTCCTGCCAGGAGTGAGTCCTGCCAGGAGTTTTATGGAGACCCAGCCGGTGAAAATGCGTCTGCATCCCCATGGCGGGACGCTCTTTTTGTTGATTTTTCTCAAATGGTTTATGGACTTGGGACACATCATATTTTCGTCGCTTTTTATGTTTTATTAGAGTGTCCGTCCGGGAGTTGAAAGTGGTTTATGAGTGGGTCAGAAAATTATTCTACCATGACTGGAAAAGGTAAAGTTAATTCAGCTAAAATTGGGCAAATGAAAAATGCTCTCTAAGTTGGAAAGGCATAAAATAAGCAGAGTAATGGGTGTACCTAGGGTTAATTTCGGATGCCAGATGTGTAATGGGATTAGTTCCGAGCTGCTCCGCACAGTGCTCTTCCCAACTGAAGCTCACATGCGCACCCAGCCAAGGTAATAATCGAATCAACCTGGATCGAAGCGGATCAAAGGGGGAAATCTCCCTGCTAAGTTGATGGACTTAGCACTCGCAGGGCCTGAGCCCCTGGCTTTGTATGCACTGCCTTTGCGCTCCCCTACTCCATCCAGTGCCTTCTCCGTTCCTCCCCGGCAATTGACATCGGTCTGAGCCCTGTACTTGTCCTTTCTGACACTCCAAGAAACGATAACGAAACAAATCCGAGTACAGCAGTTCTGTGTGTGCAAAGAATGGACTAACAATGCCGGGGCAGGGGTAGGGGCATGCGGAATAGAAAGACAAACTCGCAGACAGCTCAAAACTTGCAAAATGATTTTAAATAACACAGGAAACGGCAGACGCATCGCACACTCGCTTCCACCCACGAGTCCTTGGCCCGATCTTGTTAAGATAAAGGCGTCTTGCAAATATTAACAACAACACAGAACTCGTACGTTGATAGAAAAAATAAATACTGAACAGAAATGGCAACAGCAGACGAAGAAAGTGGAGGACACGGAGGTTGTCTAGGCGGTCGAGGCTGAGACAAGAGCGACACACATATGAGCAGCCATGACCATGCCCAGCGACCGTGTCGTGGCAACAGTGGGCTCAGACCGGTGGAAATGGTATAAATATATCCAAGCTGTTAAAAACATATTGAAGTTGACAGTTGCATGTTGCTTAAACATAAGCCTAAAATTAAGAGCAGTCAAACCGAATAACAAGGTGGGTAAATTCCATTTCATATTTGGTCTAATCTATCGAGCTCTCTTAAGATGTAGACCCAAATTTGTCGCTTGCAAAAAAGACTTACATATTGCGCATAAAATATCTGGGCGTTATTCATCTTGTTATGTCAAAATATGTAGTCATATTCTGGTCTTATTAGTTTTTCCTTCCGTGTTTCAAGAGGAAGTTTTTCCTAATCTAAGCACCGAACTTTTGTGTATAAGAAATATGGTTTCTATGCCAGCTTTAATGTTCAACTTAATATCATATATAAGTTGGGCTTTAATTCTTGACTTCATTTTTAGGTTGGGCTTGCTTTGGGACTTCACAAGAATAAAAGTAATTACTTAAACGTTCCTGCTTGAGTTTCATTTATCCCAGAACCTGCCACACTGTTCGATGGAGTGTTGTCATGCCTTTATTATAACGACAACGCGAGCCATTTCCCTGCTTTGTGCAGCTCTATTTTCCAGTCGCTCTTCGTTTCGCTTATATCCCCTTCTTCATCTTTCCCTATTTTTTTAATCTACTCACAGACATTTTTCTTTCAATGTTGTTGGCCCCCGCTGCCACGTCGGACGCCCGCCCCTCCGCCGGCTTTTCGTTCGGTTCGTTTTCTATTTGTCACCCAGATAAGTGTTTTGTAGTATTTTCTAGATTTTTTGCGTTGTTTCCTTTGATACGCCCGGCGAAGGAAATCCAAATCTTAACTGCAATGCGCTACGTGCCTTGTGGCCCCGGCATAACCAACTGTCATGTCATGTGTGGGGATGTGGACGTGGCGGGGCGTGGGGCTGGGGCTGTGGGTGGTCCCAGACTTGCAGTCAGTTCCATTCAACTGGCAACAGTCTTTAAGTCCCTGCCACAAGACATCCTGCCCCGAAGCCCGGCTCCTCCAGGAGTTAAGTTGAGTTGGGATGCCGGCGAACTGCTTCAAATCTTCGGTAATAGATATCAACAACTTTTCGGAACAAGAAGAACACGAAACCCACTGCTCGGGCTGTGCGGGTTTAATAGATTGTTCTCCTCGGAGTGCGTTTCCCCGGGCCAGCACGGGTTCGGTTGTGTGGACGCTAAATTAAAAATGAACTTTGGCAGCTCGAATTCATGGTCATGTTAACTTTTTGCTGCACTCCGTCGTGGCTGGTCAACTCGGATACCGTACAGTTTGTCTTGTTCGTGGCCCTGGGGCTGCGTGCCCCTTCCGCCCACGATGTCCGCTCTTTGTAAGTTAGTTACGGACTGGCTTCGGAGCCACCATGATAAGATAAAGCTTTATTCTGTTCGCGGTTCTTTGTGACTGCTGTGTCGGTGGAACAGATTGCAGCTGTCTCCGGCATGCGAATGCGTTCTGAGGTTTCAGCATCGAGTCAAGATAACTGAGTAACACGAGGTTACGGGTTAGTGGCTAAGCCCGGGTTATTTGTCAGAATTGAATTATGAACCTGCATGAGAATGCAAGTTGCCAGATAATTAATTGGTTTGCGTTTAAATCAACATTAAAGATGCAATTGTTTATTGAATTGAACACACAAGCATTTAATATTTATGGTTGCGTATGTGAAAAGCCAATTGATTTTCTGCCACAGCAAGAGCGGGAAAACAAGAAGTCAAAATACAAAGTTATAATGGTATTCCCATTAATTTGGAGTATCCCAAAAATAGCAGAGATCAATATCAATGTACTTTGCTGTTGTTTTCCATCCTAAATGTCTTGGATAGGCACGCGTTTATGGCCGATAGGTTGCTCTAATCATCAGACATCTAAAAAGCGTCATGGGAACTCGGCTCCCGATAGAGGCGCCCTGATTTACAACTCAGGAGGAGCACGGTCGATAAGGTCCCTATAAAACTTGGCCCCGGAGCGGAGAGGAGCTCAGTGATCGTTGAGGTGTGACAATGAATCGTTTGCTTTTGAGTGTGGTGGCGCTGGTCGCCCTCTGTGCCTGCTCCCAGGCCCATCCGGACATCGACTTTCCCTTCGGGCGCATCGTCAACGGCGAGGCCACCGAGATCGAGAGCCATCCCCACCAGGTCTCCATCCAGACCACCAAGGGCTCCCACTTCTGCGGCGGCAGCTTGATCGACTCGGACACCGTGGTGACCGCCGCCCATTGCATGCAGTCCTATGCCGCCAGCGAATTGCAGGTGCGCCTGGGATCCACCTCCAGGAACGAAGGCGGCGAGGTTGTCAGCGTGCGGGCCTTCAAGTTCCACGAGGGCTACAACAGCAAGCTGATGGTCAACGACGTGGCCATCATCAAGCTGAGCACCCCCGTCCGCCAGACCACCAAGATCCGCGCCATCGAACTGGCCACTGTCACCCCCCCTTCGGGCACCCCTGCCGTCGTTTCCGGCTGGGGCACCACCTGCTTCCTGTTCTGCAGCTCTCCCACCACCCTCCTGAGTGTAGGCGTGGATCTGCTTGATAAGAAGGATTGCGGGTCGAGTGACTTCAGCTACGGCGAGCAAATTCAGGACACCATGGTCTGCGCCTACAGCGAGAAGAAGGACGCCTGCCAGGGTGACTCCGGTGGCCCGTTGGTTGCCAATGGTCAGCTTGTCGGCATCGTCTCCTGGGGCAACGGCTGTGCCTGGACTGGCTACCCGGGCGTCTACGCTGACGTGGCCAGTTTGTACGCCTGGATCGTTGAAACCACTAAAACCCTGTAAATTAAATAAAGTCGATAATACGAGTATACAAATTCCCAACTGGTTCTAAGACTCCTGGAATGCTGCCCCCTAAGAAGCAAATGCAGGATCAGCACATAACTCATTTATTTTATTTTTGAATATTTATGCCTAGTGTTTGCCGAGATCTTCTTAGTTTGCCAGAGCCTTTTGTGGCAGTATTGTATTTGCTGCACTGAATCACGAACTTAGGTATAAACTTAATTAAATTCCTCATGCCAAGCTTAGCTTTTTATCGGTTTAGATTTAACATCTCTGCCATAGCAGAGACTAGCCCGAAGCCTTGATTAAAATAAATTTCAAGTCTACATGTTGGATGCATACATGAATATAGCCGTCTGGGTTGCCGCCCATTTTGGCTATCGGCCCTCATCGTTATTTTATTGCTTGGCTGGCTCTGGTTTTTGGGGGCGTAAAGCTGTTAAATACTTAAGTGTAATTTATGGCATGCGATATTACTTGGCTGTGTGTTGTCATGTTTGTTAAAAGTTTTACATATGCCAGGGCCCAACCTTGGCTAACAAGGATAAGGCCCACGACGGATCTGGTGAGTAATATGTTGCGACGTCAACGGACTAGCACGAATTTCTTATGAAATTGTTGCGGCGCCCATTCCACACTCGGCCGCTCCTTCGCCCAGGAAGTTTGTCAACTCTCACTTAGTGGCTGCAGTGCCGAATTCTTGGCATATTTTCGGGCTGTCGCCAGGAGGTGGCTAGTTTAGCCAGAACCGGAGCCATGTACACTCGTCTATTAGCACTTAATAAATGAGCACGTTAGGGAAAGACCATCTCCTGGTCGTCCCGTGGTATGCAAGGACTACAAGAAGGAGATATTAGCAGAGATTGACAGTAAATGTGACAAAGTTAACATGAAGGATAGAGTGGAGGGCATTGTATCCGCCAGGATTTGGACAGAGTAATTGTTTGTAAAAGATAATTATATAGACTAAATAGGCTTAATTTCTTTTTCAATTTTAAGTGATGATTCTATTCCATTCTATTCTATGTCACAAGCGATCTTGTCTCTTAAAGGGACGAAACATGCTAATTAGGACCATATACACATAGTGAAATCAGATATTTATTCCTCCAGTTACATACACTCTGATGAACTGCCTTTTAACTCCATCAGTGTACACCCAACTTTGGCAAAATCCAGAAATTGCTTAAATTGTGGCTCGGCGATTGACCCAAGCACCGTGCTACATATAAGCGCTGTAACTAGTTGTTATTGTAGCTAAAATGATTTTCAACGTTTAATCCAAATCACAGCACGTCGAGGGACCAGAGAGAATGTGGACAGATCAGGAAGGGTTAGTTGGCAGGGTGCCGAGCATCAAGCATCCTCGTCACCGAGACAGGTGTAAAATTACTAGTATGCCAGCCGCGTAGCATGGCGCAAATCGTTGACATCCTGCATGGATATCCGTTACAGCAACACACACATGTACATGTATCCGTGCGCTTCAATTTCAAAAGATAACAATTTTAATTACAACATTTTGCACAATATTGACAGCCGCTGCCGACTAGGCGCTTATGCAGAGTAAAACCACAGAGTCTGTAAACCAAACCACAGAATACAAGCAAGATAGATGTACTCAAAAATATATAATAATATACAAAAGTAAAAAAGATATATGGTTCTTATTTCAAGTTACAACGACTGTAACAGGGAAGTATTACAATTCGGTTAAGTAATTTCTTTTGAAATGTTTCGAAAGCTTATACCTCGAGATTGCAGTACAATGTGTACATTTTATCATCATTGCGATTTAAATTTAAGCAGATAATATTATGAAATGTGCGGTGTGGTGGGGAGCCAAGTGCTCTGTGGCATAAAACAAAAGCTTCCAACTCTCCGACAGGTGGCAGCTCCACCGCATCGCCTCGCATCGCATCGCATCGCATCGGCTCGCAGAGTCTACCACCGCTGGCCTTCAGCCAGGAACTGACAGGCAGCCTTATTATGAGCGCTTTTTAAGTATAAACATCTCGCATTCTCATATGTTCATGACATAATGACAGCCAGTTCATTCCTGGACCCTGTGCAGCGGCAGGAGCATCATCGGTGGCATCACTGCACACATTACACATACGCCACGTTGCCGTGTAGTGCCGATGGCATGCCAGCAGCAGACCAGACTGTAGCCCAGCAACTTTTGACAGTTATGAGTGGGATTCAAATGTAATCAACAATTTTTAACTCTCGACCTCCCATCGCTTTGGATTCCTTGAACCCAGGGTTCCGAGTATTTTACCGGAGTCAAAAAAAGGAAGTCTGTGGGCGTGGGCTTAGTCGCATAAAAATTCCACCTCGGGCCAAGCATCAAAGTCACTTCTTGATGTCGTTGCTGGTTCGCCGTCTGATTTATTCTGCATAATGTAATAATAATTTATAGCCGTCTGCTGGCAGGGGATCACGTAAGAAACAGTGTCAATTTAGACTGTGACGGTGGGAGCAACGGGAGGGTTTTAAGAGCTGCAGTTAGGGATTTCTGCATACATAAGCTTATGTATATATGCATGATACATAATTTGTATTATGAAATATTTATAGAATGTGAACTCCTAAATTACAATTCTTAATCGAAGTAAATCCTTTGGAAATTCCAGGGAACTAAATCAAGCATTATTATTGCTTCAAATAATATATATATACAGATATATGCATAAATACCCAATAAATCAATCAAGCAATCATTCGTCTTTTTAGTATAAATTAATATTAAAAATGTTTGCATTTAATGCCTCTGAACACACTCTTGTTCATCTTATTTCGTTCGAAATGGGGCTAACGTTGAGTGTGTACTACGTCGTCAATCATATTTAAATTAATTAAGTTAAGTTAGCGCTGATAGAAATCCGTGGACGTTCGCCCGCTTGACTCTTGACATTAACTGATTTCAGCGGATCAGAGTAAATACTGAAACCGCCCCCATCCTTCCAATTAAGCCAAGCTCATCTCATATTTAATTAATTAATTCACACGACCGGAGCACACACAGGCAGCCTAGCACGACCCACGCACACACACATGTGCATTTAAATGTCAAGCGGAAAAAAGTTTCCCAAGTACTTGTCAAACTTTAATCTACAACAACTAATTAAAAAAAAAAGAGTCAACCAGCAATTGCAGCTTGCAGCATGTTAAAGTGGCTGCAAGCAGTTTTCAGCACAAAATTACTTCGTTATTTTTTTGTATCGAGCTGGATGGAGAAGTCGTCACAAAAAATCATCCTTCAACTCGGAATGAAAATTTGCAGTGTGCAATTAAAAATGAAATATTACAAGTTCAAGGTTTCACAAAAATCCGCTAACTATTTTTAGTATTTAATTTCCCAATTATACAACCGGAAATTCATTAGTTTTTCCAGCCTATACTGATTGGCTTTCCGTTTATAGTTTTTTCTTTCCTTTTGTGCCGACTCGAGGCTGGTAGTTTTCCATTCATTTCCGAATTTCGGGCTAAAGTGAGCGGGTTAATATTTCGAGAGGGGAAATTCGCCGGCCAGAGAGTCAAGCCGCCTCTGCCACTCATTACTCATTTGCCATAAACTTTCCTTGACTTTTCATATTTTCTAAAATGCAGTCGCACACACACACACATACGAGTGCACTCTCATTATGCGCTTTCCAGGCCATATTGATTTTGTTCAGGCTTTACGCTCGAGAGGTCCCGAGGATTGGGGCGGGAAGGCAACGGTCCAGGGCCAGACAACGAATCGGTAGCTATAAATTGTGCACTTAAAAACTTTTTAACTGCTTTTGGTTGTTGTTATTTCTGCTTGATTTTCCCCAAAATCCATATTTCTGAGGGTAGGCCTCTATGGCAATCCTCGTAACTGTAACCTCCCTCTTTGGTGTATTTTTTGTGTACAATCTTTAGTTTTTGTTAAAATTTAATTTAAATTTGAATAATTTTTTGTTTGCTGAGGTTTTGCTCGCTTGACTTCGCGTTTTTACTCTAAAACAGCGCGGCGAGCGCCCATCACTTGTGGGCGTGGCCTACATGTGTTCCTGGCTGGAGCCACAGCCCCCGAAATCAGCCCATCTCCCGGCTCACTCCCCCAACCCCCGCAACCACAACAAGTGGCTGTAAAAAGCCTTGGGATTGTTCAGTTTCAAACGAATGAAGTTGAATGGGAAATGTTTCCACAGAAGTTCTCGTTCAGTTTTGCTTGGCTTTTTGTGTAGCAACTTTTTGGTATTTTCAAAAGAGGGGACGACATTTTTTCTGAGGTCGAGCCGGGGTAAGCAGTCATCCTGCAAGGCGGCGAAGTGAACAAGTGTAGGAAATGATTGGGGTCAATGGCTCGTGAGGCTTTCACAGTTGCGGCTAATTTGTGCCCGCTTTAAGTTTTCAGTTTGAACTGAGTACAAATTAATCATTATTATATTCTATAAAATACACCCGCTTACTGTTTACGAGATTATTCATGAGTTCGTGGATATTTAAATTTGAATAGGCTTTTTAAACTGCATTAATATTAAAGGATATATTTTATCCTCTCCCGTAGATAAAAGAATCAATCTTTAAGCCAAATAACCATATAGAAAAAGAAATGAATAGCCTTACAGAAAATTTAATGGTTAATAAGTTGTTAAAACGGGAAAATTACTTTGTATTGAGCTACTGAGTATCCATTCCTGATTTTCTGGTATCTGAAAAATAGTTTAAAATAACGTACTTATGACTTTACATTAATGAAAAATCCATTTAAAATTTACTTTTATTTCTAAGGCACTCAACAGGTATCCCTGACAATTGGCATGTGCTTAAAGGATATATAATAAATACAAATAAATAGTTTCTCTGCAAGAACTTTTCTTGTAAGTAATTAGACCAATAATATTTTTAATGGGAAACCCCAATTCTCCCAAGAAGTGTGTCTTCTGGGATCTTTTCTTTTTTCAGCGGTCTCAGAAGCTGTCAAATGAAACAATGCCACATTGGTTGTCCCTCATGCTTTCCACATTCTCGACAGCTTCTGCCACAAAGAATATATGTATATATATATAAAATATATATATATTTTAAAAGAGCTCGAGAGCAAACCAAAGCAGCAAATGCACTTTCACCAGTGGAAGCTGCTGCCAGCAGAGCACAACATGCCGCAAAAACCTGAAACAAGGCAGCTGCCTGCTGAGAAAATTTTGCGTAAAAACTATTAACTTGTTTGGTTGGCAGCAGGCAGTTGCCCTAAGGACCGAGCCGGGGGGACGGTCGGCGGCAGGGGCGCACATGTTATCATAATTGCAAAGTGCACTTGCATCAGCCCTGTTGGCACACAGTGAAAAAAATATTTGGAAATTATGGGTGCACTAGAAATTTACATATTTCAAAAATGTTTAAATTGAGCACAGCTTGGCCAAGGCCTTGTCGTTCTAATCTACATTTTTATAATAAAAATGTGTTCAAAATTAGGATAAAAGTGAGCAACATAGTTAATTACGATAGAGATAAACATTAGGCATGAAGTTGGTATTTTCAGACCTTTTTATGAAAATAAAGTTTTTAGCTTATAAATATAGTACTCTGCAACTAATAAGAACACCATCGAAAATATTTTAGAATAGTTTTCTGTATGTGAAACATGACGAACACAAGCATAAGCAGGACTAGGATGCTGATAGTTTTCACTGTGTTCTAGGAGCTCCCCTCCTCATGCACGCATGCCTGAAGAAAGCTACTCAACATTTCCATACTATAAATGAGTAAGAGGTTGTGGGGTTGATAAAGAGTGAAAGCCTGGCCCGGCAGTGGGGCGAAAGTTTGTGTTTTTCTTCAATGAAAGTTTTGTTACCTTCTCGCTAGACATTGCCGTTGTTGTTGCGCCCTACACCTCATCAACATTTCGGGAAAGTTTCACTTTGGTTGGGGGCTTCCTCCTCTTTTTTTTTTGTGTTTTCTTTTTTTATGTGTGTTGGCGGTACAAATTTTCAACGCTTAAGTGATTTTCGCTGTAGCGCACTTTTGGGTGCCATTCACATGCGTTCAGATTTTTAAAGTGGCGGCAAAATCGGAGGCGGTCAACACGCACTGCGGCATCAGTTCACACATTCGCACTCGCTGCCACCCGCTTTTCCGCCCCCACCACCTCTCCCTTCCCCTCTGCCTTCCCCACCGTGTGTCTGCCCTGTGGCGTGTGTCTGGCGTTAAATTGAAGGCGTTTAGCGTGGCAACCGAAGGACACTTAAATTGTTTTCGCTTTGCTCCCGCCAGCCTCCTCCCTCGCCCCACTCGCTCGCCCCCATTTCTTTTTTGCCGTTTTCAGGAAAAATCATAAAAAATGCATGGCCATATATTTTCTTGTTGCTCCCACAAATTGCGCTATTATTTGTGCATGTGAGTATTGAGTTGACTATTAGGGGCAGGTTATAACTGGATGTACAAAAAGTTTCATTTTGGCTTTCTCAGTGCCGCTGTGTGTGCTTTGTTATTTCTATGCTGTTCGTTCATTTGGCTTATTTCTGATGTGTGCAAATGGGTATTTAGGACAATGGTTGTTCGAATTGTGTGTAGATGCCGAGCAATGCCACTTATTTCCCATTAAGGCCTTGAATTTTTAAAGATCAGATGTACGTACGTTATGGTTCCATGGTCTTTGTATAGAGCCTATTGGAGGATATTTATCATTTATTTTGAATTGGCTTAGTTTGTGTTTTCTTTTGATTTTAGTTTAGAATTTAAAGGTTCAGAGTTCGGTGCTTGAGCTCAGTCACCATGCATAGATTCATATCCTTAAAGTCCATTATCTTTGAAAAGCTTTATTTAGGGGTGTTTCAAAAAGCAACAGCATTTTAAAAATATATACACATATAAAAAATGTTGCTAGTCCCTTATTGGGCTTAAAAAAATATTACTACCCCATTGATATTTAAACAGTTACGCCTCGAAATACTCTTAAGTAGGCACCAAAGTCAACCAAGAGGCTAAAATGTGAACATTTTAACGGAAGGACAAAAAACAAATTGAGGCGGAAGCTCAGAAAAACACAATAAATGTTTAATAAGCAGAAACGACTAAACGGAAGATTGTCAAAGGCAAAAACAAAAATATAAAAAAACTCAGTCGAAGGAAAGCAAAAGCCGCCGGGAAAGTGAAAATGTCGTACAGGGTATGTGCGTTTTGTAGCGGAAACTTAGGCGGAAGCTCCACGAGTGGCAGAGACAATGGCAGGGGAACGAAATTCGTGGGTACCGGAAAGTATGAAGCGGGGGAATATTTATTCTATTTCACACAAATTCCAGGAGATACTTGGCTGACATTTACTTTGTGTGATGAGCGGGGTGCATAAAGGACACAAAACTGATGAGTCTGTCTCACGCCACTAAGTGGTTCCTTTGAAAAATATCATCATCTGTCCGAGCTTCATGGCACTTTAGAATATTCTTTGACTCAGTTTCAGCTGGGGAAGCTTGACAATGACTTGATGTAAAAAAAATGAAGAGCCTCTAGTAATTATATCATTTCTATTGGTTATTCTATGACCACCACCAAACACAGATGTTTATAAAATTCTCAAAAGTGTATCTTAAATACAATGCATTTAGTGTAAATTTTATTTTACAATTCTTTAGCCTAGTCCTTAATACCACTTTAAAGCTGTTAAAAACCCTAGTCACTTCTAGGGTGCCTTATTATTATCCTAATTTATAAATTCAGCTTACTCGATACGATAAGAATTTGGAAAACATTTGCAATAATGTTGCTTAAATTAAGGGGGATAAATTGATTTTAAGGGCATTTAAATTCTCTTTAAAAGGTTTCTGAAGGTAACTTATCGAATGTTTATTTGTCTTGCTTGCGATGTATCTTTTCTCTTTATGCGAGAGCTCTAAACCTAGTAATTAATTAACACATAAGTCAATACTTTAACAACAAGCTCTAAATAAGCAAAGCCTTGACTGCCCCATTAAGATGGTTCCTCCCTGTTAAATATTTTTTCAGAAGCACCCCCAGCGAAGGTCCAGAATTAGCTATAGTCCCAAATTAATGGAATTATGAATTCAATACTCATTTCATTAGCATCTAAAAAGGATCGCCCCGTATCACCCGGCCAACGAACCTTATTTGAATCCCCTCCTCGGCTCCTCGGCGGCTCGAGCATCCTTCACTGTCTTCTGGCAGGACAATGAAGTGGCGGCCGAAATCACCCCGCACCCATATTTCAGTCCGCTGACCTAGCCCAATACACTTTATCAGGCCCGTGATGGACACCAAACAAAGGGGGGAACGGGGACGAGGAGTGGAGCTGGGCAGATGGGCGAAAAGTCAGTAAGCTGAAAATGAAATGAAACGCATAAGAATCGATTCGATTAGTGAAATGAAATTTACGCCCAAATAAATTTGCACGACTTACCGACTTGGCGCGCCTAAGTGTATGCCATATATTCCTGCTCTCTCATTTTTTCTGTCGCTATTCGGGACGTTGTTGGTGTCCTTGCTGATAGTGTTGTTGTTGTTGTTGCTGTTGTTGTTGTTGTTGTTGTTGTTGTGCTGGGCATGTCATGGTGTTGCCGGCTTTTGTTGGACTTGTTCTTGTTGTAGCTGTTCTTGTTTTTGTCTGTTGTCGCCGGCGTCGTCATTGTCTCTAAACTTTTGCACGTTCATTAATCTTGTGAAGCGTTCTCCACTGTTGCGCCTGTGCTGGTGTGTGTGTTTGTGTGTTATACTATGTATGTTTATATTGGTTTGTGCTTGTCTCAGCCTGGCATGTCCTGCGTCCTCCCCCTCTCGCCGAGAGTGAGTTTGGTTCCATGTTTCCTGCCTCGCCACTTGCCGCGTCGTCGTCCTTGTCTTCGGTCTCGTCCTTGTTCGGGACACTTTGCGACAGTTGTTGCATGATAAGGTTTAATCTATTTAATTGTAATTGATATTTTCGCAAGATACGCCAACTCCGCCCTTCCTGCTCCCCGAATCATTGTTTTTTTTTCGCCTGCTTCACCCATTTATAAACCAAATGAGGCGTCGTCTACAACAACGCAGCGGAGCGAAGCGCCAGGAGTATGACCCAAGTGTGTTGTTGTCAACTTGTTGGCAACACTTGAGCCTTCGCTAGCTATCAGGGCTAAATCATAATTTATAAAGTGCCAGGGAATGAAAGAAGCCAGAAAAAAGCAATTTCCCTGTGCCGGGCTTAAATTGTGTGTGAATAAATCAGCGACAACGCTTTATGGATGAAAGCTGAAAGCGATGTGGTTTAAGATCGCTGACATTCATTTGTTGGATTTTCAAGAAATAAATTCCAAAAATTAATTAAATACTTATCGTAAAATGTTACGAGTCGATTTCTTATTTCTTTAGAATGTTTTATTTAAGAAAAGGTAGCTTGAAAGTGGATTTTTTATGTTCTAGGCATCTTACAACTTCTGTTGTTCTATCAGTACTCTGTGAAAACTAATATCCTATTATCCCCGCAATCCTTTCCGTAAAAGTAAACATCTGTGAAACTTCAACCTTAACCCCCAAGTGAGATCCTTCCATATCCTAATGATACCTTATCCTTAGTTCTAGCTCTCTTCCTTGCCACCTGCTTAGACATTAACGCTCTACTAAACCAAAGTATCTTCACCTGCCCGGAGCCCACCCCACAAATATATCATGTAACCAGACGCATTGCTCACATCGTTATTATTTATGCATGAGAGGCTGAGACCGAATGGATAAGTTCTGATGGGGCAGGGCGGCGGAGAGGGATGGAAAGTATTTTCCACAGCACTTCGGATTTAAACGAATGGCGGGTGACTGGGGGAGTTTCCGCGCCCACCAATCACTGCAAGGAAAATAATTGTTGTTGCCTACTTGGCACACAGAGTCTTTGGCACACACAGCTCCCGCACCGCCCCGCTGCCAGGCTCAATGCCTGACTTTGGCTTCCTGTTTGAGCTTTTGTTTTTATTGCTTCATTTTCGATTATCGAGCAATGCACTTATCGCTGCTGAAGCCCGCGTCCATTGTCAACGTCTTCGATCTTTGTCAGCCGAAGGATAAGGGATAAGGGCGCAGGGCGGAGCAGGAGCCGAGGGAAAGTGAAGCTCAATCACGATGTTTTTGTTTCGCTTTCCCGCTTTCCTCATCTGTCTCTGTAATTGTTGCTTGTTGATTTCTGTCGTCGTAGCGAGTGCTTTCCCATTTTCCCTCGCCCAGCCTGCGCTTTTCCAGGCCCTGTGTATATATTTATCGGGCTATATACGTTCATTATATTTGTATTTGTGTATATTTATTGCAAAGGGCACGCGAACCCAGTCGCTTTCTGGCTGTCTAGGCCGAGTCCTTGCCCTCTTCGTTCCGTGCACTCCTTCAAGGATTCAAGTGGCAAATAGCAACTTGGCCAGCGTGTCAAGCGATTCGTGCTGTCCTTCCGCTCCGCTGCTGCACTTCTGCAGTCCAAGTGCAGTAAAGTTTTAAGATCATATAGTGTCGGAAGAGGTTTCAAATTAAAAGTTACTGGCAACTTTGTATTTAAATTATATCTTATTAAATGAATATAGATCTTAAATAAACATTTTTGTAATGGAAATTGTATAAAGGCAATTACTTAATCCTAAGTTAAATGAACATTAGGCCACCTTAATGCAGTTTTTTCACTCTTATGAGACAAAAGAGTGGAAAGTACAAGGGATAAAGAAACCCACCTAATCTGATCTCTCTTAGGCACATAATTACTTAGTCATTTGACTTTGCTGTTGCTTTAATCAGCAGAGAACTATACCCATCGACCGGCTGGCCTGGGAGCAGCCCCCTGGCTTCCCGTCCCCATCCACTCACCAATTTTGTCACTAATTTAACTCTTCCGCTGCCACTTAGTCGCTTTTCACTGTAACTAACTAAGTCCCAGTCTGCCGCTCCACCACTTCGAATCGTCCAGAACGGCGGCACACCTCCGAGAACTTATCCCAACCTGGACCAATCCAGTGCTATGTGTACCAATTGTGCTCACTCAATGCAAGGACGAGGCACATTGGGTTTTGGCAAATCAATTTACATATTGTGAATATAGAAATAAAGTTATTGAAAGTATTTGAAATCTAAATCTCAAGGGAAATTCTGTTTTTAGCCATTAGAGAAGCTGAAAAATAGAAATACCGTAAACTCTGGACAATACTGCGAGTTATAGGTTCATTTATGATGTATATTTTATTTTGTTGGAAATATAATAATTATAATTTGATATATACCCCCGCTCTTTTCACTTGGTTTTTTTCATTAAATATATTTAATAGAATTATTAAATTTACAGTATTCCAAAGGAAAAATATCCTTTCGAGCACTGTGCAATGGCGAAAATAGCAACAACAGCTGAAATCGCAGATGGAAAAGGCCTCGGAAAACTGGTGGCGGCGTTGGCGTTGAAAAATGTCCGCCTGGCATTTGCCGAAAAAGTTCTGTGCGCACACAAAATGCACGACAAATGCCAAAAGCTTCTGCTTGTCGAATGCAGGACTCACGGCCAGCAGGAGCAGGAGCAGTCGTCCTCGCAGCAGCCTCCTGCCCCGCCTCCATCTGGCGTCCTTTCCCCCCCATCCAGGTCTGTCGTGGATGGTTTTAGTTCCTTTGTTCTAGTCAGGTCGAGCGCCATTTTCTAGCAATTTTTACTTTTTAATTGACATTTGTTTGTTTATGTGTGGGTTTGTGCACGAGCAGACATATAAACACACACATCTGAATATGTGGCAGTGTCTTTGTGCGCCGGCGAGCACTTTACGACCGAGGGCAGACATTTTTGTAATTATAGCGCAAAATTGATTTGATTTTTGAGTTTAATAAGTATTGACAGGATTTTTAATGAAGTGGGCAGCAGCCGTGACTGTGTGTATGTGCTTAGCCCCGCCCACTCACGTGTACGTGCCCGAGTAAGTGTTTGTTTTGTGTGTGTGCGCCCCGTGTGTGCATAGGAGTGTGCACAAATCAGCCCAAAGTATGCCACATTAAAATGTAATTGAATAATTTTATGTAAAGCGCTGGTAAAAGTCATTCGACTTCACGAGAGTGTGGGCTCGGTCGCCCTTCAGGACTGCATTGTTGGCTGGCGGTTGTTGAACCAAACTGCTGCCGTTGGAACCTATCCAATATTAATTCGAGTAAATATATTACCTGACAGACTTAAAGCGTGATTTTGAAAACAAACATTTAAATATTAAAGCAGCTTTTGAATTAAAATTCCCTAATTGCCACTTAAACTATAATGAATGATTCATGGAAATTTAATTGTTTTTATGCGAAGTATGAATTTAATTTATTTGAATAGACAACTGATTTAATATTAAAATCAATCTATAGTGTCTTGTTAAGATTTTATTTGTATATTTGAATGCTAATTATAATATTAAATTTGTAAATAAACAAAAGTTTAAAGGTGTGTTTAGAGGGATTTTATTAATTGTTTCTAGAGCTCTGTTTCTTTACCGATTTTAAATATTTTATTTGTATATTTGCTTTAAAAATAAATTGTTGAATGGTAATTATATAAACATTCAATTTTTAAATTAACAAAAGCTGAATAATGTGTTTTTAAGGATTTTAATAATTATTTCTGCAGCTCTGCTTCTCTACCGTTTAATTACTAACCTAAAATCAAAAACTGCAATCGAAAATTAAATTTACCCCAAACTAAAATATTTGTCAACGAGTTTGTTACTTATTAAATCATGTACACATATATTTGTTCTTCCTCAGCAAAATTTCTTTTGTTGGTGCCTCAATTTCGTTCTTTTTTTAAATTGTAAATTTTACCAAGTAACCCAGATTTAAGGGAATTTAAAATATTTATTTGCTATTAAAATTGTGTGTAGATTTTGCTTTGGTTCTGGCCAAATTTAATCCCATTTCTTTACGAGGGATGGCCTGCAGCTGGATATTTTATCCACAAAATATTTAATTTCATTTCCAAGCCCTGTTTTATGGCCTGCTCGGTGGCTGGTGCTGGTCGTGTTCGGCTTGGACGCCTCTAAGCCAATGTCCTGGGAGTTGTGTCTGGTCCTGGGACCGTGTGGATTGGTCAGCTGGCAGCCCGACATAAATTTGCAAATCGACAAATATGTCATGCTCAATACAAAGCGGCGGTGTGTGAATGCGAGTGTGGCTGTGGGTGTCGGGTGTGGGGTGTGTGGGTGTGGGGTTGGGTGTTTAGATGCCTTGGTGTGTTTTTGATGGACAATGTTTGCTTATCGCTCCACAGGCTACGTCACTGACCCGAATGGGTTCATCCCGCCTCCGTCCCCGTCCCCATACCCATTCCCCTACCCGCCCATGGCCCCTTGGCCTTGTTCCGGGCACGTGACTGACGCCTTGGTTCCAGTCCCACCCTATCCCTCAGCCTCCGTAACCGTCTCCGTCGCCGTCTCCGTTTCCGTCCCTGTCGCACGGCCAATCCCGGTCTTATTTCGGCCAGAATCACCCGGGCCCGTGCGCCTAAACGTATGCAAGATAGCATCTGTTTTCGTCGTGTTACCGACTTACACATGTAAGTCACTCATATTTGAGTGCGCCGGTGTGCGTGTGCGGCAGTGTGCATGTGTGACTAAGCGCCTAGATGCCTACATTCATTACACTTGTATGCGTATTAGGCGCAAATATTGGGGCTTTACTTAAACAGCATTAAGTCGAAATTAACATGTCTAAGCCAAGCGAGCACACACCCAGAACACATCCTGGCGTTGGGCAACGAGAATCGGAACCAGAAATAGAACTATGACCAAGGAGCAGAAGGCTGACCATAGCCCAAATATGTAAAAAGTATTATAGAAAATATTACTACATATAAATAATTAATTTCTGTTTATTATGGAGCTTACAGGAATTCATTAGGGTATTATTCAATAAAATGGTTTTTCTTTTTAGTTTTGCACTCACGTTTAAAAGATTTAAAAACCCTGATGATATCCTTTATGTAGATTAGGTATTGAGAATCCTAGCGCATCCGAACGCATTGGCAAGGAGGGTTATAACGACGAGAACCAGATCCAGGCTAAAGAGGATCACATTTGGACAGTTGCCGGCCCGAAAAGTTACGTTAAGTAGATTAAGTGAAATGTCCCCTATATACTAACTGTTAGGTCATAATAATCTATGTAGGCTAATTGTTCAGCAACCATGATTCATCATACCATTAAAATAAATAATAATAAATAATAATTGCTGATATTTAAACTCATTAAAAATGGTACCAGAAAGTATACAAACATACTATAAATAACTATATTTATTTAAGGCAATCCAGAAATTACTACTTATCTTAAAACCTTTAAAAACGCGTCACAAAGAATGCAATACAATTTTTAGGTACGGAGTTCAATGTAAAGTGGTGATTATAACGATGCAAATTTTATTAGCCTAATCTTTAACACCTTTTTGGGTTCTTTGAACTCCTAGTGATATCTGTAATTTCGATTGCATTCTAATTCCCATCGCTTCCTGTGGGCCCCTTTATCCTGAAATATTTTTTGTAGAGTCTGAAGGGCTTTAAACAAATATAACAATCATCTCGCGACAGTGCCAAAAACCAAACTGAAGTTCCCTAAGCCGACGACTCAGTCAGGCACTCGAAATCAAAACTGGGAAGCTGGGGGATCGATAGTTGCCGGGGAGGTGGACGGTTCCGCAGGTCGTCTACTTTTCAATTCAGCAAAATTCAATCTATCAAATTCGAGGCTGAAGGTACGAAAAAAATAAACTAAAATCCACACACAGATAAAAAGTAAAACCAACTCCGTTTGTGCTTTATCCCAATAAAAACAAAGCAAAATAAAAACTATAAGAGTGGAGAGCAAGCTTCCAGCTTTCGCCACACAGAGCCGGGAAAGAGGCGAAAAAATAAATTTAATAAATAAATAAAACTTCACGTGCTGCACATACTCACACACACCCAATGCGAGTATGATATCATCTGTGTCTTTGGTTTTGTACTAAAAATGTGCAAAATATTTTAGGTTCAGCGGCTAAAACCGAGTGACTCAAAGCTTCCCGAGGTCCCGTTGAGTGAGCTTTGACGAGAGCGCAAAGAGAAAGGACTCGTGCGATTTTCTCTTCAGTGGTGAGTTTCGAAGTTCGGCAAAAGACACGAAAAGTCTGGGAATCGTGCAGGACTTCAGAGAACTGAATGCCAGAGGGTAGAATCCTTCGGGTATTTGAGAATTTTTGAGCCCAAAGAGATGTTTCCTGTTGAGTGAGTTCTAGATTTTGAGATGTTCTCACAAATACTCTTTGCTTAGTCCTAGATGGCTAGATACAATTGAGTTAAAGTGAAAATATGCTCTTTGGCAATTGAGTAAAACTGGTCACTCAAGAGCACACTCTAGGGCTGAGTGAGTCCTTTTTTTGAGTTGTTTAAGTTTGCTGTTAGCGTTTACTTTGGCTTAAAAGCCAGGTTTTGAGCTCAAGTTTGACTATTAGAAAATACTCTAGAAAACTCTAGAAAATCGAGTTGTTCAATTAACCATAAAGCAATCAAAATATTTTTATGCATTTTTTAGAGCAGAATTGAGTTCTAAGGTTTACATTTGTTAGGGCCAGAAAATACAGTTACACGTAAATTAAAACTTGTTGATTAGTTTATTAGCATTAATGGCATTAGAAAATTCGAATTCCACGTTAAGTAGTATTTCTTCTTTTCATTTTTATTTCAAGAAACCGTTTGACAATTTAATGCAAATATTTGACAAAATTGTTCGTCAAAACCAAATGTGAAAGTCAAAATTATCCCACAAATATTTGAACAATCATTTTTCCTAGCCTATTTTATTTCAATTATCAACTCTTTTTAATTTGCATCAATTGTGGAATGTCCCCTCGCCACACTCTCTATGCCTGCAGCATTAATCACACTGAGCATTCAGAATAGAAAATGAAGATGTCCTTTCTGCCAAGAACTGTGTTTATAAAAAGCCAGGAGCCTTCGGGCTGCTTAAACTTTTACCAGCAGCTGCTGCCCAGCAAATTGTCGTGCAAATATATTCGATTTAATTTCTGGAGCTCGGTGAAGGAAAATAACTCTTACAATTTATACGTGAGCACAGGTGTGTGCAACATACACATCTTGAAGCAGACAGGCGACCGCAAATTGCCAAGATATTTACAAAAATATCTGAAATATTTTACTCAGCTTTCGGCTATCGATTATTTATCGTGCAAGAATAAAAAAAAAAAAAACAATAAAAAATGCCACAAAATCTTGAAATATTTGTGGCTGAGTGCGACGGTAAATATTCAGATGAACGGATACAGATAAGAAGTATAGACTCTGCCGGATTGGCTTCGACGCAAGGCAAAGGTCATTAATAATTCATAAAAATAAATTTTACAATAAAATTCAATTGATTGAGTAAATATTTTCCTTGGCCGCAGAGGCCGAGCTGAAAATGGGAAGCGGCGAGGCCTCACCTTTGGCCTTTTCCACTCCCCATAGCCGAAAGCGAGAAAGTGGCTTCGCTGGCGTTTTGATATTCTGACGGGTTGTGATAAATGTCCTGATCCCAAACCAGGTACCCCGCCCCCCGCCAGTACATGTGTGAGTGCAACAGATAAAAAGGTAGCTTCGTGTACATAACCGCATTCCGCGGAGCACGGGAAAAAGTAAACAAAACTCGCACATGTGATTGGTTTTCCCAAACAGAGCTCAAATTTTGTACATAAATCAAAAAACTCCGATTGAAATTACGTAAGCCGTTTGGCAAACCGGTCGGTGAAGTGTAAATAATTCAATTGTGCAATTGAAAGGGGCTGAATTGCTATGGACAAAAAAAAGTATTGTTAAGGTCAAAAACTAAAAAATTTGTTATTTTTGCCCACTTCAAATGAATAACGTCACTGCACCGATGATTTGATTCATAATTTCAATTGTCAGAGAGGTTTAACACGTTAATGATTGTATTGGCTTAACAAAAGTGAGTACGTATTTTTAAAAATTCCTATTTTCTTCTATTAATTCCATTAAGAATTCAATTGAGTTCTGAGTGCAGGTAGAATTAGGAATTTTCCTAATAGCACTGAGATCGATATATCCCTACCCTTTGCATCACAACTCAGTGTTCCAAATTAAAAAGGAAATAATTTGTCAACTTGTATTGGATCATATTTGTAAAGCGAAAATTTGAATTTATTATGTATTTATTTACTTATATTTGACACTAATAGAAAGACAACACATCTATTACTTCAATAAAATAGTAATATAGGTATTAGTTTGTAAAGGTTGCCGTACAATTGGTACGTACGCATCAGTTTATAATACTTATATTAATTTTATTTTAAACCAATTAAAGACAATATCTTATAGATTAAATTGTTCTTTTCAAGATAAGTAGTGTAAGTTGAAATCATACAAGCCTTTGTTTTTCAGTCAAATTTGTTCAGACTTATTCAAAACACGCGTCTTTTCTCAGCTGTATTAGGACGCAAACTTTATCGTTTCCAAGTTACCTTTCGGCGTAAGTGCAGATCTCACCTTTTAAACAATTAATAAAAGTCTGTAAAGTTGCAGTCAGAATGTTTCGCCCACTGACTATGGAGGCCATCAACAGAGATGACCGCTCTAAGGAAGAGGTCCAGGCCAGTCTAGTGATTTTCGTCATTACTTGTGGTTTAATCCGATTTGTTCCGATGATTCTGAGAAAGATATCTTCCTAGAGATTCAAAATTTAACACTTCCATTTATTCTGTGCAGATCCATTAAGGGATATGCAGAAATGATGACTTTGATTAACATTGGCGGACTAAGAATAGTAGTAATATAAAACGAATTGCTTTTCGATCTAAATAAATCAAATTTAAATACCACACATTAAATGGAATTTATGGAATTTAATACTAATGATCAGCACTTAATAAGAAACTTCTTTTTAGTTTTGATAAGATATAGTCTGGGTTATATTCTACAAGAAATCTACTCTCAGTCTCTTATTCAATGTTTGTTCCTAGGCATTGAAGTACTAGTCTTTAATACTAATTTCTAAATTTCTCTTTTCAAGAAAAACAAAAAAAATATATATTTACAAAGATCTATTAAAAAAGTTATCGTCCATAAATAAATAACATTAATGTTACAATAGATTGTTATGAATGGTAATATTTTAAGTCAAAATTCATTGCAAATATCTTTTATTATTTAAGGTGAAAGGTAGGTATAATGTCTTAGCATACTTCTTGACACCATTTGAATTGATTACAAATCCATAGAGATTTCTGTGCCACCTACTCAGATAGACATGTACCTTTATTATCAAGTATCTTTGTATATATGTTGTGGCAAAGAAACAACAAAGTTTTAAAAACAAATCTCCGCCTATACCGCTAACTAGGAGGCCAGGAAAACATTTATACACGAAGCCACGCCGCAGGTTAAGTGTATGCAAATATAAACAGCGTGTGAAAGATATGGCCACGGGGCAAGTGGCAGGAGCGATGGGCGGCGGAATCCGCCTTCCTTGTAACCGCCTTGAGCGGTACTTATGCCAATGTTCTCGCTCTCTGCAAGTGCTCGCCTCAAGTGCCTGCTCCACTTCATTGTTACACTTGCCTCCTCTATGTGTGTGCTTAGGTGCTGGGTACGAGGGGCATGATGGCACATTCATGTCTGAGAAGGATTCCTTGTCACTGTAATAGTTTAATGAGGACTGTAAAGTACTTGTACCATAGATATAGTCAAAATTAATGAATTCTTACTGATTTTCTAATATAAAATAGAAAACTTTAAGTATAAAAAATCTATAATTAAATTATCAGCAAAGAGCTCCTTAGTGAGAACCCATCGGTATGACCCTTTGGAAAAAAGGTCACCTGCTTACTTGGAACATTCGCCGCATGTCCTCAAGCTGATTAGTGTATGCCATGGCATTTTGATTGCCTGGGACACCTGTTGTTCTAAGACCTTTTTTCGCCTCCTGCCGACCTGCTTGTGGGCCTCGACTACTGCCAGGCCAATCGAGCATGTAGCGCAATAAATTATATAAAAACAATTGAGGGAAGCCTGGAAATTATTAATAAAAACAACCCGAAATTACGGCTGGAGGAAAGGAGGAAAGGAACGGAAAATTGATGAGATCCGCAAAACTCAATTCATTTGGTATGCATGACTTATTGCCGCCGACGATGATTTGGTTTTGGAAATTTAATTAGCGTTAAAATACTGTTGGCAAAAGTTATTGGCAGCCGGCAGTCAGCGAAAGTCGCGTATAAATCGTAAACTTTTTAGGGTCACATTTATTTACTTTGGCAGGTTTGGCCACTTAAGCGGGGGCGGACGCAGCCATCAGAAATTAGTCCATAAAAGTTATGAGTTTATAAACGCGAGCCGTTAAATTGAAATCGGCCTAAGAGAAATGAATATTTTATTTAACCCAAACCAAGCAGAGCAAAACCAAGCGCGGAGTCCGCTGGAAAAAATGGGATATCAATTAAAAAGGAAAAGGTTTGACCATTTGTTAGCGGGAAATTGATTTACGAAGCGAATTGTTTGTTTTTGTCACAATCCCGCGAAGTGGATTTTACAATTTTTATGAAAATACGAAAATACGCATTTAATAAAGATTTAAGTTGGCAGCCAAAGGGATTGTGTGTGTGATGGAATAAAATAATAAATATTTCCAATAGTTGTGATAAACTTTGGTTGACAGCTGAATGTGCTGATATTAGTTCATGTAAAAACTGCAGCATTTTCGGATTTATTTCCCCCAAAGTTATCTTAATTATTTTAATTGCTTTAATATCTAACTTAGTGTCTCGTTTTTTACTACCCCCGTCTATTTCCTTTAATCCACAGAATTAATTTACTTTTAGGATATTTCAATCACTCGCACAGTTTGGCATTTCTCTTGCCAGATTCGTCATTAATCAACACCGTTTTGCTGCTTGGGAAACACCTTTATCCCGAACCCAGGATGACATTCTATTAGTGAGAAGGAAAAACAACGCGTGAGCCGGAAACTACAAATGGAAAATTCTTTTCGCTCATTTGCATAAATCGACCATAAAACCAAACCGAAACCGAAATAGAAAAAAGGGAAAGCCAAAATCTGTGGGAAATGCCCACGAAACCGAAGTGACATCTTCATTTATCAAGTGTGCAAAATCTACCGAGCCTCTCCACAGCACATTAAATGATAAATTGCCCAGTTGCTGTGGACCACATGTCGTATGATTGACGTGTGCACTAATGCCCGGCCTCGGCTTACCCTGGCTCTGTCTCCAGTCTTCCGTCTGCAGTCTCCAGCCTCTCATCCAGGGTCGCCGCAGACTGCAAAACTATGCAAAATCGCATCCAAACTATTTATAATATTTTAAGCCCTGCCCATCCCTCCGCCACCCCATCAATCTGCTTGCCTCGCCTCATATTAGTTATGCAGGCGGGCTGCGTTGATGAGAAAATGCAAATTAGTTGCCAACTTTGCCACAGCCCGCTACTCGTGGGGTAAATAGCTAAAAAAGAGCAGGGGGAGTGCTGTGGCGGAGGGTGGCTGGCTGCATCACCTGCTCTCCATCAGTGTCACAGACAGCCGAAAAGTATGCAAGCATTTTTCGCACTTTATAATTAAACAACTCAAAAGACAAAGAGGACTTAAAGGCGTTGCCTGGCCGCCTCCCTCCGCCCAACCAGGACTGGCAACATTTGCACTGTAATGAACTTTTGCAATAAACTGCGCCGCAATTTTTCGCTGACAAAGTTTTGCCCTTTCCACCATCAAGACGCCAGGACACAGACACAGACACAGACACAGACCGAGACCGAGGAAAGCGGTGGCGGAGGCGGAAGTGCGGGCACCATTTTGTGCCTTTTGCTTATTTGTTTTGTTGCGTCTCTTATTTCCGGATAGCTGCGCATTTTTATTGCGCTCAAAAAGTATATGCAAGTTCAAATGTCAAACTACTTAAAAACTTATTGTTAGCAAAAGTACGACAAACGGCGGAGCGAGTGAGAGAAGTTCGCCTGTGGATTCCAATTTCCACATCGAAGCTTGCTTTCCCTAGACGCTCTGAGTTGCCTGACTCGAAAAGAAGAGCGCATCATTAGCCGAGCTCCAGCCAAACCAACCTATATTTAAGCCAGTTTCTCATAACACTATAAACCGATTCTGCATAGAACCAAGAACTCTACAGAGTAGTTTTAATTTAAAACGCACCAATTTGCAGAATAAACACATATACATATGCAGCAACGAACTTTCCCGTTTGCCATATTTTTCTCAAGCCAGGGAAATTGTCGGAGCCCCGGCACCAAAGTCAAACATTTTCAATAAAACTGCAGAAATTATTTGTCATCTGAGCGCCCCACTCTGTAAGCCTCTGAGAAATCCACTGCGCCGGGTAAGAGAATGCCAGACTGGAGATAACCGCACCACGTAGCTCTGAACATGTTCCCAGTTTTCACTTTAACTGCAAATCAAAATGTATTTAAATGCATTTGGTCGTGATGGGTATACAGCTCCCACTCCCCTGCCTCTGACTCTGTCTTTGCCACTGTCTCTGCCTCTGCCTCCTTCTGTGTCTCTGCGAGTCCTGTGCAGCTGTGCTCTACTCATGGCAGTCGACTTCACCTTTTTGGTGGCTCAAATAGACATTGTTGACTTTGCATAATAATTGAGTTTAACTACTGCAAAATGGGAAATGGCATCGGACGAGAGCGGGGCTGGGGGTTATGAGTTTAGCTGCTTGGATGGGTTTTGTTTGTGGTTGAAGGAGCCAAGCCAGTCGAGTCAAAGCCAACCGAAGGACATGCATCCACCTATGCTATATGTGCCACAGCACACACACACCACTTCCAGAGAGTGTTGCACCGCAATTTTTGGAAATTTCAATGGAGTACACCGGCTACACCGGCCCGGGGTATCCGTATCCCCACACCCTCACTCAAACACGCACGGCCGGCCCACTCGCACGGGCTCATCTGCAAAACAAACTTGGGCATAGTGCAAACTGCTCACGCACCATCTACCATATCGCCGGGATGGGGCAACCTCCTCTTGCGGCAAGCAGCCACAGTCTGTGGTGGAAAGTAAACGGCAGACGCCATCAAGAAGGCTCCAAGTCGGGTGCCATCATCATCCCGGGATCGGGATTGGCGGAATGGGGCTGCATAACTGAGTTTCGATGTGTCCCGACGCCGCCCAACTTGCAACTGATTTCCTGCGACTCAAAATCAATCCACAATTGGCATGTGCAATCAGAAAGTGGCAAATTGTCGGAGGTTTGATCGATTTTCATTTGAAATATAAACGTGTCAATGAGGCACCGTGGCGCGCTGATGACAATTTGGGACCCTGGGATAAACATATTTTGGTTAAATGAAATTTACGTAGTACATAAATACTATTTATTAAATAGTTAACTTTAGTAAAATATTCAAAAAATTTAAGGCATTCTTAAAGCTTCGGAAAGAAATCAATTTGAATCAATATTATTTATATTTTATAAACATAAGTTTGGCGTATACAAATATACAAATAAAATATTTTAAAATATTGATTTCCATTATTGTAGTGATTTTTCTACTTAAAAAATACTTATTTCCTTAAAGAACTCATAAATCACATTTTCTAAGATTCATTTACTAAAACATCGACGTAATGGGTTTAATATTTTATTTCCCCTTTAATTAAAACCTCAATTCTCTGCCTTAAGGCAAACCGCTCCCGAATTATTGAGATTCTTGGAATACCTGGACCACACTGCCCCATTACTTTTCATCGTGTCTGTACGCTCCGATGGTCAAGCTAAATCTATGGCTTCCAACATCCTGCATCCTGCCTCCTTTTTCCACATCCCACACCCAGCTATGTAAATCAGAGTGCAGCTCTGCGGCAGTGTTGGTATTTGTCCTCGTGCGTGTGTGCAGGGGAGCCCGTGTTTGTGCGGCCAGTAAGGAGTTGTCAACAAAAACATAGAGACGCACTTATGGTCCAATATAGGCAAAAATGTTGCTGATGTGCTGTTGCTGCAGCTGCAGAAGGTAAAACAAAAAGTGCAGAGAGCCAGACGGCTGCAGCAGCCGCTATCCTGTGAGGAGTCCTGGCCGACGGCCGGCGCTCCAAAGAGTCCTTGCCTTTGCCGGCCTTGCCTATACCGCCACACTCTTTTGGAGATGCGGTCCCCGACCGTCTGACCGTCTGCTCGTCTGCGTGTGTTTGCGAACTTTATTAGCAAAATTGTGTTAGTACCCAAATATCCATTAGCCCAATTACGTGTACTTTTGTACCAACAAGCAAACGCAGGACTAGGACGCAGCTCCTGGAGATCCTGCAGCACTTCAGGAACAGGTCTGTGCTCCGAAAACTGATAAACAAAGTGCAAGCACTTGCACAATACCAAACAAACGAGACGACAACGAGATGACAACCAAATGCTCCAGCGTCTCCCACAAATATTTCTGTCCTCCCAGCTCTGGCCAGGCAACAAAAAAATAATAATGAATGTAAAACAAGTAAACGAAGCTGCCGAATCGGTTGGGTACGCTTTGTTTTCGGAAATGCTCCTTTCAAAAGTTTTTCAATTTAAGTTTATAGTTTATATAAAGTTGCAGTAGGTATGAATTACATCCACCTGTATTTAAGAATTTAAGTTCATAAATTTATATTTTGACTTAGGCCACATTTACTTTATTAAGGATAAGTAACAACATCTGAACCCTTTTTATATTATGACAAGTTCCTGATTTTGATATACTGCTTCTAAAATAACTTTTGCTAACATTATACATCTTTCCATTGTTTTATTAATACAATTCAGTAAGAGTATTCAGCGAGGCCTTCTTACTTCCATTTCCAATCGTTGTGGTAAAGATTGGCTTAGCTGGTCTCTGTGGCTCTGGAGCTTTTACGGTCTAGTTCCAATTGCCAAAAATTAAGATATATGTTCATCGAGTGCATTTGATTATTATTAAGTGATATGTATGTGCGTGCCTCTGGGTTTGTGGCTTGTGGTCACCAATGAAGCCAACACTGCCGATTCGTTACTCGGAAATTGAAAAATATAGCCTGCTGGCAGATTCCGAGAGATACTGAGGCTCCAACTGGCTTTTGATTCCCTTACCTTAATGGTTTGGAAAACAATTGGACATTTGAGAGACATCTGACAACTCTGATGTCGTCTTAGTAATCAGAGACGGAATACATTATCGCCTAAAACTGGATTTCGCTTAGGCTTGCTGGTTTTTTACGTTGAAAAATTTTGTTTTTCCACTCCTGGCATAACAGTAAGCCAACTTGTTAAATATATTTTTATTTCTCAGTTGCTATGGCTAGCAAAGCCTATTATATTCCCTTGACAGTCGGTGGTCCCACGATGAATTTCCATTTCCAACGCTCTTGGGGAAATTAAACTTTTACCCATAATTACTCAGAACAAGGGCGGAATAAGTATCTTGCCTACACCTTGTCCTCTCCAGCTTCACTTTAAATGTTTTTCACACAATAATACAAATTTTTGGTTTTATTTGTAAAGCAAAAGAGAAAAATCCCTGAACGGGAGCTTGTGGTTTCAGTGGGAGTAAAGAAAACTACACAGAGAAAAAGGAGTTTTCCAAGTGAAAGATTTTTATGATGATTTCTGATCTCTGAGAGAAAGTTATTATTTCTTTCTTAATTATCAACTTGACAACATTTTAAAGATTTTATACATTTGAAATTGGAATAAATTCAAAAGAGAAAATGCTCTTGTCCTCGCAGCTAGTCTTTCTTCATTAATGAATGTGTCTGGCCAGGCAACTCTTGCTTTTCTTCAACTTTTAAGAGCCATATTTTGAGCCAGCCGGCCGGCCGGTCGGTCGGCCTGTCAGTGCCTGCTCTAGCCGCCTCTTCTAGTTCTGTCTCTCCTGTCCACGCAACTCCTCCCGCTTCTTTTGGCGTCTCTTGTAGCCCGTAAATAGCGGAAAATTCAATTAAAAGCTTCAGCCACTAGAAAAATATCGTCGCCATGGCTATGGCTATGACATAGGTACAGCAGGCCGGTCTTCTGGCCTGCATGGCAGGATGAGCGAAAAGGATTCTCTCTCTCGTTTTTCATTTCTTTTTTTTTTTTGTTTTCCCCCACCAAGGACCCTCCCACGGCGATGACAGACCCAGGGACTAAGCGCCGCACAAGTGACTGGCAAATGGCGGTGGAGCGGATGCAGGAGGGACTCCATGGAGACACTGGGCCACGTCATTATTGCTAGCTAACGCCGGCCTAACAGCTAGTCCGGCCCAAGGCAGAGGCGGAGTTAGGATTAGACTTCGTGGGGGTAAGTACACTACGAAAGGAATATAAATATTTTTGAAATAAACAAAAAAATATGTATGATAAGAGTAAGAGTGAAATACAGATAAAATAAATTTTTGTGAACTAATGGCTAACTTGTATATTTTTGATCGTAGCAAATAGCCAGTGATTTTCAAAAAGAAATGTACAATAAAATTCTATTGTTTTTGTTTTATTTGAAAGTTATCTAAGATGAATTCTTTAAAATATTAGCTTTAATTATTCGAAGTATATATCAAGAGCTTTAAAAGTGTAATTGAACTGTTGGTAAATAAAAAATGATACTGGCATTAATTGTTATAAAATGTATCAATCATTAAGATTAATATCTACTAGGGGCAGTGTTAAAACTTATTTGAATTTATTTAAAATTTAAAATTATTTCAAGAAAGAGTACATTTCCTAGCACACTTGTAATAGCAGTTCCTGTGTTTAAAAGCAGCTTAGATATTTCCATAATTCTTAACATTTTCTTTATTTTAAGGATCTTAGAATTTTCTTTTTCAAGTTTTTTTTTGTACTTTGCTACTACTTCTTTGGTTATTATCTTTCTAGTCCAGTGGCATGCTCTAGTTGAACAATCCCGTGACAGGTTTGTCAGACTTTTGTTGGAAAACAAACCGAGCAAAGTTTATCCCGAAAAATGAGTAAAAAGCTGCAAACTTAAATTCAACTATTTGATTTCCAATTTCACTTATTATTATATTTTTCTGCTACTTCCTTGGTATAACCAACCGCTGTTACCAAGACGATGGAAGACGATTGACAAAGCACTCGAAATACCCTTATTAACAGTTAGACTAGGAAGGCATAACCCTTTGTTTCTAAATATTCCTGAACAAATATATATTATTATTATTATTATTATTATTATTTTGCACTTACTGTTTAATAAATTTCCCTTTTATCAAGCTGCGAAAAATTGCTGTGTGATTTCAACTGAATTTATTTTTCCGCCAAACAACTAGATCAAGTCCTAAAATGAAATTGGGGAAAATTGAATAATTGATAGTGGGAGGAGATGGACAACCGACCCCAAAACACTGGACATGCAACCCGACGCGGTCTTGTTTCCACCTTTTTCGGTCGCTACGATGGCTATCCCCTTCCGCCTTGGCCTAACTACCTGCAAGATACTTGGCCTGCCCATCACGACCACTTTAGGGCCAGCTTCTCCACGCTCCCGCCCCCCTCCAGTGCTTGTTTCTTTCTCTGATTTTTTCCTGATTTCCTGCTGCCTCGGCCGGCCTACGGACGTACGTAGACGGGTCTGGAATATGGATTGGGCCGGGCCAACCCGAACGGAACTGAACCGAACCGAGCCGGAGTGGTCTTGGACTGCTGCGTGATCGACATGCTTTTGCGCTTCCCTTGCTTGTAATTGACAGATTTTTTCCAACGTAATGGCAGACAAAATGGTAACGACATCGTTGGCTTCGTCGTCGGCGGTAAGAGTGAATCCAACTTGACCAACCTTTTGAGAAAGGGAAACTGCCATTGTCAGTTCCTTCCCGTTCCCTGCCAATCATATGCAAACTAAGGGCTGAAAGGAAAGTCTACAGCGGGGATATCGCTTAATAACGTGGGTTTTATGATAAAGAGTCATGGAGGGGCAAGCCGTTAAGATCTGCTGAATGTGGAAAATATCATACTGAAAGTTTTTAGACAAATTTGAAATTTAAATACATTTATTTTCTTCTGTCTGCTGCTATTTAAGTTGACAGATTTCAGTGTCTTATTATCTTAGTTTTAATCTTAATCTGATAATCTCGTTGAAAGCACACATCTTCATCTGCTTGATGTTTATGAATTAGAAAATATAAATATTAAGAGACTTGCCACGCAACATTCCCTTTTCTTTAACTACACTTTGGCTTAAATATTCACACAATACTTATTCTAAAGTGAAAATATTAGGGGAATTTCAGAGCTAAATCAATTCACATATATTACGAGCCCCTCTCATTTGCTCCCTGGGCTTTGCCAACGCAGACTTCGTTTGCATTTGGCGCCTGCTGCATTTGATTTGTCGGCTTTGGCAGGCAGCCGATATATGAATATTAATAGACCCTTCGGGCCATATGCACCGCATTCGAAATGATGCGTCAGACTAACTGGGGGTCCGATCCGGTCCGGACTGGGCCAGGCCAGGAGCGATTGAAAAATGAAGTTAAATAATGGGGAATATTCATTTTACCCAAAGCCCGGGCGGACGAAATTCATACTTAGACGCACGCATACACACACTACGTATAGTCGAAGTTTCCTTCCCCAGTTTTCCTGCTGTCTTTTGCTTTGCCAATTTTTCACTTTACTGCATAAATATTTATTGCAACTCAATTTCGCAGGCAATAGAAATGCCATTTGCACCATTAATTCAATGCAACACCTGCCAGCGACGACTTGGCCCTGGTTTTGACTTCCCGGCGGCAAATTTTTTCACTCTCCTTCTGACTTCTGACTTACACACGCACACCCACAGCTCCCTTTGGTGGGCGGGAAACTTGGAATTTGAAAAATGAAGTCGTGCTAAAATTTTTGTGTGTTTATAAACATTCCAATAGCTTTATTTGCCATATACTTTCCCGCAGCAGTTGATGAAACGGGGTGGCTTCGGGAGCGGAATGCCAAAGGGTGGTGTTTCTGTGTGTTTTTGGTAAGCTTCCGGCCAGCATCGTTCTTTTTCAGGGGGTGTGGGAGGAGCGGCTGGCTGGGAAGACTCTGGATGACTGTATTCCCCATTCATGGCCTTTATCGTTTGTGGCAACAGCTGTTGCCTGAATTATGCTAAATTTACGCCCACAGCCGCCAAAAGGGGACTCGAGCAAACAACATCATCAGCAGGCTCATCATTGGCGTCCTTCGTTTCCCGTCCCCAGTTTCCCGCTCCTCAGCTTCCCGTTTCCCGAACTTCATCATTAGCATTGGCACCCGGAGCTAGCCCGGCACCATCATTGTCATCATTTGCGGCCATCGCCGTTACTCTGCCAGCTATTTTCGGTTATTTTTAAGTGATTTTTAATAAAGTTGACTCCGCTCTAGGTAGGTTTTCACCCGAGCGTAGAATGGGAAAACCGCAAGCGTTTGTGTGTGTGGATACAAGGCCGGAAGTTTTATGCCAAACTTTGGCAATCTCTCTTTGACACTCATAGAGGGAAAATTGCCAGGCATTTATTATGAAATTTGAGGTTAAGTTTTATTTCATTAATTTTCCGCTTCACTGGCGAAATTTGTATTTTTCGCATCGTGTTAATGTGCGTGTTAAGTTTTCCAATCAACAGTCCTCTCGTTTTTTCTTCCCTGTCTCTTTTGTATAATATTGTTTGCGGTTTTCTGGCAAGCCACCGAGCAGACAGTCCCATCAATTTATTTTTTAACGTAATAGTACACCCAGGTACGTCCACACAATGTTCGGTTGGTTTTGGTGCATGTTGACTAGCAATTAAATTCATGAAAGTGAAGCAGCGGGATAATTCCAAAATGTTAATATATTTATTCATGAAATGTGGTGTATGGTTTTTTAGAGTTTATTTATTTATTAAAGAATTTCAAGTGTGGAGTGGCGGCTACTTTCGGTATTTAACTATTTTATATTTAGTTCAATCGTTTTTTTGGCAGCTGTCAGATTTAATTATCAAATTAAAAAAAAAAAACACCCGATATTTGTATACATTTTTATATGCCTAAGGGCAACGTAGCAATAGCTGCTGCCAACTTTTATTTAATATATTCCTAAAGCTATAAAAAATCCGAATATATCTTGTTAAATAAATATAGGGTGAATGTTTGAACCCAAACTAAATATTTGCTTAAATACAGACAGATGGACGTGACTATATCAACGCAACTAAACATGTATTTACATATTTTCATACTTTATTGGATGAATGAAGCAAAACTCTCCAAATAAAGTTTACACTTTAAATATTATTTAATAAATTGTATGCCAATTTGTAAACAAAATTTGACAATTAATGGGTAGTAAACTTTTAGTCAAAATGATTTTACAATTAATGATTTTAAATATCAAAGAATACATACCAATTTGTTTAAACTTAAACTTGAAATACCCAAGAATACATCCCAATTTGATTAAACTTAAACTAATATGCTAGAATATTTTTATAATTTTTAATAAGGAATCATTGAGATAGCTTAACAAATAAGAGGGAGAGAAGAAATGGTCTTAATTTGCATTTTATTTTTTGTTTTCATAGGGCAAAATGTTAATGAGTTAATCAACTTTTTATAAAGATAAATCTTTTAGGTTAACCTATAAACCTGCAACGAGACCTTATTTGAACTTATTTAAGCAAGTTTACTTACTGCTAATAATAATAAAAACACACATTACATATGCCCAGTTAATTAAATTTTTTAGCATAAAACCCAAACCATTGGTTTATTCCATTGTTGAAGTCCACAATCATTATTTAAAAAGTTAAAAACGAAAAAAATCGTAAACAGAGAAAAGCAATTGAAATCAAGCTATTTATTATCCTGTCATTCTTTTTCTGCATGCCACTGCAAATGAAAGTCAACTAAATTAAATTCCGCAAAATACTCGTACTTCAACGACAAACAACTGTAAAAACGAGAAACCAAGGGTGAAGACAAGCATTTAGTTTTCGAAGGCACTCACTGTTCCCCTCAATGGAAAATGAACCACTTTTCATGGTTCTGGGGGATGAACATTTATTTTAGTCCACTCGAAAGACCTCCCCTTTCTATAAATGGTGCTAGAAACCAGATAAGGGTTGGAAACATTTGCGTTATACTTTTAGCATAGTTTTTAACACTAGAAAAGGGGATGGTTGATATAACAGAAAGCTGCAAAGGGAAACCATAAAGTTGTTGCTATAAATATTTAAAAAGGACAGTGCCATACAAATCTGTTATACTGTCCTATCAACAAAATTAAGCTTTACATAAAACCATAACACAATTATAATTAGAAATACAGTTTTGTGCTATAAAAATATGTTACACAAAAAAAGCGCTTTATAAATCAGCATTCTATAAATTTAGAAGATGTATAGTATATATTCTATAAGTTTTAGAACATATATTATGGCGTTTAAATTCTATGTTTTATTATAAATTTGAAAACTTGAAGTATAATTAAATACAACAAATATGTCAAATGTATAAAACAAAATATGTAAAATTATATATACATATTCTTAAATATTAAACATCATTTATTAAAGCAAATTGATCTTAATTGGGACATATTTCAATTTTATTCATTTCCATATATATATTCAATTATTGAAAATAATATGATCATACCCGAGAAGTAATTTAATTTTTATAATTACATATAATTTATTTTAATTTAAGGCCAACAGCTAGAGGAACAATCAAGCTGTAGTCTTTTCCTTTATACTTCGATTTAATTTACAAAGTAAGTGTAATCAGTCTATTTGTGCGAGTCTTTGAGTCTTCTTTATTAAGGGGTTATTAAGTACAATTAATTTGTTTAAATTTGCAATAACATTAATCTCTATTAGTATCTAAGCAGTAAAAGTATAAACAACCTAAACTCTTAGCAAAGCTTTCTAATCCCAAAAATTGAAATTTAAATTTAATTGATTTGAAATTTTGAATAATATAATTTATGAAGTGTTAGTAAGCATAAATAAACTAAGTGTTAGTAAACACAAAAAAACCAATCCTTAAAACAAATTTTAAATATTTAATTACCATATAAATTATTCACATTTGATAAATGGCAATTGTGTCTTTATATGTTTTTCTAAAAATTAGGAAATTACCGGAGTAAAATATCCTAGCTTAACCTTTTCTCTCGTTACTAATTACTTATTAATGGTAAGAAAATTAAATTTGCATTTGTACGTTAACGATGCTGCCAATTGATAACTGCCCGCCCTTTGCTTGCACATTTTCTTGTTTCATTTTCAATCCTAATTACAAGTTGCAAATTGCCCATAAGGCCTATTCGATTACCACATAATTTAATTATTTTACTGCAGATTCAAACTGTATGCAGTGCTGGTATTTTTTTCAACCGAATGCATGTTAAAAAAATGTTTACAAAAATATCCGCAGATATACGTGCGGATGAAAGTTACACAAGGAAAGTGACCTCTTTTTAATGAAATCAAAGCTTTACAAATGGAAAACAGGAAAGCAAACAATTCATTCCACCCAAAAGAGCAACACACAAACTGACTTTTAAAATCCGCTCAAATTTAATTAAAAAAAACTTCTTTGCTTTTCGCGGGGAACACAAACACAAATAAAGCTCAATCAATTGAGCACAGACAAATAAGCCCCGGTGCAGCATCAAGAGCAAAAATATATAAAACAGATTTGTATAGATATACTACGTATGTATATAAACAGAAACTGCGGCTATAAAAATGCCAACAAAAAGCTAACAAAAAAAAGTATTTCAAAAAGGCCCAAAAAAGGGGCAGATATTCAACGAAGGATATATGTTGGCCATCTAAAAATGGGTAACGAAACGGGGGATAAAGCTTAAAGTTAAAATTTTTAGCTATTCTACAAAATTAAATTCAATAGGGCTTACAATTCATAGCTTTAAAAATATTATTTAACTAAACCTTCAAATATTAATTAATGGATATTAATTTAAATACCCATTGAGTTTGCTAATTGAACATTTGTGATTAAATCTATAAAACTGTAAAAATTTAGCTAAGGCTATATTTTATTTAATACTATAATATTCAAAGTTAAATTTTATATACCCCATTTTTCCTTATCCACAACAAGTCAAGCTGCCTGAAATATAAAACCAATATCGAATGTGCAGTAAATTGAACTACGATAAATTTCATCTCAATTCATGTGACACTTTTCTGCGCGAGTCGTGTTGCTGTTTTCCAACTTTCTAGTGTTGTTTAGGTATTTTATATTTCATTTTTATGTCATTGCCGGCTGGCTGAGAACTAAACAGAATTCTGCGCTTAAATGCCTCTGAGCCCACAACAATGTCAACACAAACTTGGCTAGAAATCATTTTATTTTTAGTCCGCAACATTGATGCAAGGTATTTGGAAAGCCGCAGAAGGCAGTTTATAAACAGTGAAAGCCCCGTCCTCCCTGCCGTGGAAAATTCAACTTAAATGAAATGTGTTTTGCGTGCCGTCCTCAGTTGTGCGCTTCCTTGCCAGCCCACCCCTGTGTGTAAGAGTGTGTGTGGCCCTGCCAGTGTTATACTGTCAACTGCAAAAACCGCACGTGCAAACACACTCTCACACGTTCGTTGGTTCGCTGGTAGGCGAATGCCAAAACCTGAACTTCAGCGGAGGCATCTCCACATAAAATAAAATGGAAGTAAAAGCCTGATTCTGGAAAACTGAGGTTGAAATGAACTAAGAGATTGTATTTTTGACGGAGATAATCTAATTCTTACTTTTATTTAAATAAAACAATGATGGTACCTTATAATATTTTTACTATCTTAACATAAACTATATATGTTTCAGCAACGTTTTGTAATTCTTCTTAAAGCAGCAAGAGAAATCGGAATGCGTTAAGCATCTTGAGGCATATACTGCCTTTGGTTTCAAGATTTGGTTTTAGATTATAAGTAAAGACTTTATAATGATAAAGATGCGTAACAGCCATACCGTTCCACACCTAAAGCAATATCTAGAGAAAGCTCAACAAGGTTGAGTGCAAACAAATGTTGTGGAGTTGAGTATCTTGAAGTTTATACTGTCCAGAATAATATATTTTATATAGGGCTATTTTTTGAAAGCTTTAACTATTACCTTGTGTTCTTATAATTAGTCTAAAATACCTAAACTCAAAGATCTTTCATTTTTAGTTAAAATTTAAAAATTAAATTAAATTATTAAATTTTCTCCAAGATCAAACAATGGCATGACCCGATCTCGTGGTACAGCAGAATGTCACATGCAACAATTTCCGGGCGCATTTTGAAGACGCTTTTTATGCGCGCCTTTTTGTGTGAGTGAGTGCCGGCAGCGAGTACGACTAGCACACATATACATGCTCTCGTGTGCAGCGCACAATTTTATTTGACTTGCGTGTAATGTTCACTCACTTTCGCGCACATCGGAACCGAGTTCCCTGTACATATATAAAGCCCAGGCCCACAGCTACAAAGCGTGCTGCGACATACAGGGATGTGCCTATGCGGCTGCTTTTAGGCGCTCTGCTGATGATTAAATATTTCCAGGGATTTCAAAGGAGAGAAAGTTTGCCCAGGACCAGAACGAAAATTACCTCTGATAACCACATTAACCGGCGGAGGACAGCAACTAAGTAGAAATGTAAGGGCAGGCCTAAAGGACCCTGGCTAGCCTCCCCTTGCACTGATTCACAGAGAGTGTGTGATACATACACCCAAAATCTTAATTTGTTGTCCGTTTTCCGCATGAACATATGTATGCCACTAAGTTCGTCCACAGTTTCAGTCTCGTTTGCTTGTGTGCATGAGTTGCCTTCGTGCATTCTGCATAAGTCCCTGCTTAAAATGCTTTCTGGAGTGTGTCTGTGGGATTATAACCACCTTCAGCTAAATCCTAGCCAGGATTGTGCATGAAGATGCGAATATAATTACATTCCAACTTCAGCCAAAGCTTCAGTGCGTTGCTTGCAGTTCGAGGTTTTTGGGTTAAAGCAGTAAAAGCAGAAGGCAACAGGCAAAGGGAATCAAGATGAGAGAGACGGTGAAACATGAGGGAGCCGGAAACAATTTGTCTAATCACCATAGAGTAAATCAGGACTCGGCTAAACCCTGTCACCTGGCGAAGAAGGCCGCAGGCAAATTTTTCCATTCAATTTGCGCTAATGCTTCGGCACGACAGCGGCAATGAAACTAATCCCAGCCACAAAAGTCAGTCTAATTACGCGTAATAGTTTATTTAGCTGTCGGCGAAATACAATCCCAGCGCAAACCGCAAACGACTTAAATGGTCGTCCGGAAAGGGGCAGGAAGCGTTGTAATTTAATGTAAACAATGGCTAACACAAAATTATGTCACAGTGGGTCGAAAGTGCGTCGAAAGCGACTGCAAAGTTCTTTTGTGCTGACCCAAAAGGCACCGAAGGCACTAAAACTCACTGTACTGGCATCACGTATACGCAGCGTAATCTGAAACAATGAAACCGAAAGCGGGAGTGTAGTTGCGCCAGCTGACTGCTGTCTGGACAAGCTAATGTACAGCCCGAACACATTTGCATAAAGTGCATTCAGGGGGCGGAGGTAAGGGTACACAGAAAAAATAATATATTTCAGTGCGAATCGGTGCCCTAAATGGCACAGCTAGTCTTATCATATCAATTTTTTACCAATTTATGCAGGACGTTATAGTCTTATAACAAAAAGTTCCTCAGTAATGAGAGTAAGAGTTCTGATTATGATCCACTCCATTCATTTACGAAGAAGTCCCAATTAAATGTGGTCTAATTTTTTATATATATTAAATACAAACACAATTTTTTTATTTATTAACTTAATGTATGTTTTATTTGGCTGGCATTTAAGTAAATTCAAGTTCTCAAAATAAATATAAAAAAGATCGTTATAAATTTGATTAAAATTTACTCAAGCCTAGAATATTTTTCGTTGTGTATTTCCTAATGAACGAGGTCCGCCGTAAACATTTTGTCCGCCCCACCCCCGTCCACCCCCGGTATTGTCGAGCGTGAAAGTGATAGTGAATGGGTTTTATAGAGCAGCCACACACACTCTGAGAGTGCATGAAGTTTAAAGCTCTCACGTCCGTATAATTATGCAGACCAGAACAAGCTCGGAGGAGCGGCAAAAAAAAGTTTGGCCAACAAATGAACGAGCTCACACACACACTTAAAGGACCCTTACATTTTTGCCTAATATTAGCAAAACACACACACACTCACACACCAGTGCCAATGCACGTGTGTCGCATTTACAGGCACACGCCCAGATTTAAGCACCTGGAAAATCACCCAGAGACGAAGGCAGGAGCCGTTCGTGCAAATAAATTCAGGCTTGGGGGCTTAAAAATAGATTTAAATAATTGTATTGTTTAAATATTTCATTTTCTTTATTTAAATATAAGTTTGAATCCTTTAATATAAGTTTGAATACTCTAATCTATATTTTTACAACACCAAATCTCGTCTTATCTAAAGTATAAAAAATTACCTCTTAGTTTCATCTGCTAATATTTTTCAACCCAAAAAAAACCTTTTTCATTTCTTGATTACTGTTTCTGATAAATAATATTTTATATAAATATGAAATCTATTTATAATTCTTAAGCCGAATATATAAAAGCTTTAACTCATCTTTATCTTTATTTAAAGGTTAACTTTATGCAACCAGAATTACGGTTTAGAAATCACAGTATTCTTTACCTCCGTAATTCCTGTTCTTATATTATTAAATTTTAACAGGAACCTGTTTCTTCGCCATTAACCCTCAATCAGTTGCCACAAATGGCAGCGGAGTGGATGACCTGGCCTAAACGGACGCAGAGTCCTTTGAACTAAATTCCGCCTGAGGCTGTGGAAGCTTAAGCCAGGTACTCGTCCTTGGTTACGCAGAAACGTCGAGCCCGTCGGTGAACGGTTAAAGGCGCTCACGGAAAGCAATTAAATTCAAATAAACGGACTTAATTGAAGCAGATTAACCCACAGCAGCCGTTGGAAGTGCCAACAACAGGCTGGATGCACTGCTGACTCCTCGAGTGGAGGCGGGTTGTTTGTGACGCCCTGTGCATGCACTCAGTGTCCTTGTTGGCGACATTTGCCCTGATTCCACTTCCGTGGCAATATCCGTCGTGCCAGCATTCTTTTCTATATATACGAGAACTCTTTGTTTATTTATATCAACCCCTAGTTGAACTTATTAAATGAAATATGACTTACTAGCACAGCGTGTAAAAATTCTTAAAGGGCTGCGTGTTTGCATCCCTATTTGGGTTATGGGAGGGCGAATGTTGTCGCCTAGTTGCAATCCTACCTCGGTTAATGTTCAGCGATTTTATTTTAGTTCCCCAACTAGAACAGCAAAGTGCACGCAAGTGTGCATAAATGGCGATGCATAACTTGTGCATAAATATATTAAATCACTAAAGAGAAAAATAAGAGAAAATATTTAGTCTTGAAGGGATTATAAAATTCGTAGTATTAAATTTAAAGTTTTTAATAGAATTTATCAGTAATTTATTTTTATATATTTAAATTTAAATTACACAACAAGAAATTGTAGGAATTTTATGAACCTAGTTTTATATGGCAAAGAAATTCCCCCTTGCATTAATTTACAATTCCTGCAACAGTGCACAAACTGTGCATAAATGTGCATTTATTAATTTATCAAGCTCTTGGTCAGTTTGCATGTGTGAGCTCGCACTTGAAGGATTAATTGGTTGCATGCAAATGCTATTAAATTACTGGGTCGTTCAGGGTGAGCTCAAGTGAACACAAGCTTATTGTTGTATCGAGGGCACTCAAATAGAAAAGTTTTCACGCAATAATATATCCAATTGAAGGAGCCAAAACATAAATGTCTTATACCTCTATTAATAAGTATCAGAGAACAGGGTATTAATAATATTTAATAATTTTAATAAATTATATATTAAATATATATGATTACTTGAATATTTATGCTAATATGTTTAGTAAGCACAAAGTTTATTTTAATAATATAATAGCTTTACTTGTTCCCAACACCATGTTTGAGCTTAAAGCTGACTTTGTTCTAAAAACTACCCCCTAAAAATATCCCTTAGCAAAAACAAGAACAGTACCAATAGCTTAAAAGGCTGATGGAGCTTTTGTTCTAAAAAATACCCTTTAGAAAATATCCTTTAGCTAATTGTTCAACTCTTAAATTAACTTTAAAGCTCTCCAAAACTTGTGATACCCTGTTAAATGAAATAATGGACTTTCTGGCAGCTTTAAAAAATAACTTTTTAAAAATAATAAAATAATAATATAAAAACAAATTATGATTTCATATTATATTGTTTCTTATTAAATAGCAAATTTTTTACCATCCTAATGATTCGGTTGTAAGACTTTCATAAACTCGAAAAGGCAACAATTAAACTTTAAATCGCCACTTTGCTGCAATAAAAGTGAAAACAAGAAATAACAATCCTTGCCACCGCCCAGGGGTGCAATGAAAAACATACAAAACAAAACAAAACTGAAAAATGGACGCCAGCAAGGGGGAGGTGGGGCAACCAAGGGGTTTCCACAAAGTTTTCACAGCCATTGCAGTGGCAACAATTTCGAGTTTCAGGCAACCCCAAAGCACCGGCACACTTAAATTTGAATTGGAATAACATAAAAAAAGGACATAGAGGGGCAACTATAAAAACAAAACGCGAAGGAAGCAAGGATGGCTAAAGGAGTAGTAAAAGTTGTGGGGAAAAACTGTGAACACGAAAAGTGAAACTGACACCAGGAAAGAAAAAGTTCCGTCTAGTAATTGTTGTTTTCGCTGTTGACGATTATGGGCGACGCGGTGGCGACACAAAGTTCAAGGTCAGGTCAACGGCGGCGGCTGGGGGTCTGGGTTTAATGGCAGCGCGCCATCGACGGCACCCTTCAAAACCAGTAATTGGCTAATAAAGCCAAGAGGTCGGTGCCCTCGGAATTAATCAAAATTTATGTGATTAATGCGCAGTCTCCAAGGCGCTGGTGGTCTAGTCAATAAGTGTCAATTACTGAAAACTTTCAGGGCAGGATGTGCGCTTTCGAATAGACCCACTAAAAAGCGATTTCGCCGCTGGATCGGTTTACAATTTACGTCACGGAGCCTCCCTCAATTACCCTGATACGGCTGTAATCCGGCTGACAGGACTAACACGCTGCCTGTCAATCCCAGGACTTTCAAATAAACTCCCAGACAAGTCAGTTGGCTGTCAGGTGTTCGGCCTTGGATCCCTCTGTACATTTTTGTCAGGCATTCAGCGAACGCACCTACTCAGAAATGAGTCCTGCAGGAAAAGCTATTTTTGTCAACGAGCCTAACGAGTTTTTAAATTAGTTTTTATTTTTATCTGCGGTGCTTTTACATGAGGATAAAAGATGAGCAGCAGGGAAATTCTGTAAATTAAATAATACCAATTAATAGTTATTAAAAACGTTTTTGACTTGCATACTCTCTTAAGCTTATTTATTTTATTTATATATTTTATAAAGATGGTTGAGAAATTCCCTGACAGATATATGCCACAAAAGTCAAGGTCATTGCCACCACTTGCCTTCCTTTGATTACCCTTCAATCATCATAAACTCAATGTTGGCAGTCACCCCCGAAATCTGCGTCTCCCCCGGCCTCATCATTATGCCGCATTATGGTGATGCCAACCCATCTCCAATTTAGCGCCTGCCAGCATATTATTAACCCAAAATGTATGCATTATGTTTTTGTATGTATTTTCATTACCACCACGCGTGCAATTATTAATATTTTATGCACTCTTCCTTTTCCACAAAGGACGCGGAAAGGACTCCCCTTGACGGCTCCCACCCCGCGGCCCTCGGGCAGGGCAGACGTCTCATCAGCACAATGGAGCAGACAGGAAGTAAGCAACAGACAAGTGTTGACTGGCACGGGAAGTGGGGTTCCCTTTGCCCACCCACTCGACACCTGTTCAGCCCTCTGTGCGGGGCCTTCAAAGCGCGAGTAAGACCAAGGAACACACAACTTAAATGCGAAATAGAAATGAGTCTTTAAGCGAGTGCCACGACTATACTGCGCTGTAAAAAAATATTTACACACCTTCTTATTGTTGTTTATCCCAGTTTTTATTTTTCAAAACAATTATTTTGACGTCTTGAGGTCATGATGTATTTTTAGTATTTCTATTTATTTGGACACAATGTGGATGTGGATTACTGCAGGTTAAATTGGTGAGTTTACCATTCTGGCAACATCCAACTGAGCTCTGATTTGTTCGGATTGCTGTGGAGTTTAATTTAATTTTAGTAATATATTTTAATATCACCATTCACTAATTTTATCCTTTGTCCTTCGTTTTTACAACCAAAAGAAACAAAATAATAATAAGATGAGTAAAAAAAAAAATCAGACGAAGCTGGAGCATCTATTTATTAAATTAACTTTACTACAATGTTATTATTTCTTTGTTTCGAAAGGCAAGGTTTGATGTAATATATATAGAATATATTTACCTTTTAAAAATTCGTTAAAAATAATTTGTTAAATATCAAAAAATATTGAAAATAGCTCGTCTGAACACCTCGATCTCAGAGACCATAGAAGAAAGATCAAATTGGTAAAAAACCGCTACTCAGTTAGAATTTAATTTCATTCTCATTAACTTATTTAAACTCTCCGTGTACCCATAAAACAAAAGCACCAAGACAAAAGGGAGGAATAAGGAACTGGCTGAGAATGATGAGAAAATTGCAGGAGACGTGCAGGAAATTATTACAAGTAACATTTATTTTTATTAAAGCCCGGTCCCAGCAAGTGATAGCAAGGATAGCGTTGGGCGACAGGTGAGCTGGCGGGGAGGATAAATCAGCGCAGCAGTGGGCGTGGCTAACTCTGCTTTCCCAGCACGTCACACACAAAGTGATCTCATAATCATCTGCCGTGTGTATTTTGCTCGGCAACGATGCCAAAACGCCAAACAAGGCGCATAATTTTTACAAAAGCTTCCCCGCTGCTCCACGTCTCCGGTCTTAATTCAACCATTTTTGCTTCTTTTTATTTCCCTTTTCTTGGCTGCAGCCTGGAAAAGAAAAGCAGGAAAATGTTGCCGTTGCCGTTGTTGCTGCTGCTGTTGTTCTTGCTGTTAAGTTTAAGCGCGTGTCTGTGTGCAGATTAAATGTTTGTCGTATGCTTTTGGTAAAAGAGACGTGGCACGGGGATTATCCCAGATGGAAACCGAAAGACACGTGGGCGTGGGGTGCATGTACCGCCCAAAGGACATCAGTTTATTACGGTTTATTAGCAGGTATGGCAGAAATTTCTTTCATCCCTTGGCCTCGTCGTGCCTCAATGATGTTGCCAGTTGAGTGGGCTTGCGGCAGGTGAAGACAGCAGTAGATATACATATGTTAGGTAGACTTACTGAAAAGTATATAAAAGGCTGTTTTGAAAATAAAACTGTTTCAAAAGAAAGTCCCTGACTACGAAGGAGGTACTACAGCAATAGAAATGGCTATTATATTTGCCATTTACCTAACCTGTATGTAAATAAGCAAAATTCTAGAAAAAATATTTATAAAACTAGAGGTTGTCGGTCTAAGTACCAACTTTTAAAATTAATGTTAATTTTTGAAATTTATTTTACACTAATATTAAACTTATCATACACATATCGTGGATTTGTTAACGTAAAAAAGTATTAGGAGTGACAGAAAATATCGATAATGTATCGGTATTTGACATTAAACCCGATATAGAAATCTACACTCAAATATTACGATTTAATTACAGCTTTGATTTTATCATAAAATTGTCTATAAATAGACAAATAAATGTAATAATGTAACATAATGTAGACATATATACTTGAAATGCAATATTCGTTATTTCAAATACCGAATTAAGTTAAAATAATATCAATATAAACTTCAGTAGCAACATTTTTCAATAATTCGAATTTCGATATATTAGGCCTAACATTATATTCGAGAGTATATATAACGAGACAAAATTTTAAATTCGTTTGAATTCTGTATTATATCTCGAATTTTCTCGGATTTGGTGGTCCAGACCGATAACTCATCTCCTGCGGCTTCAAGCGGCACTTATCCCCCGGTACTCCACGGAGCTCAGTTAATGCAGTTGCCTGTTTCAAGGGCTTACAATTAATTAAGCCGAAACGATAACGGCCAAAAGGAATATTTAAAAAGTGGACTCTACTCGCAGCTGCCTCCTTGTCTTCGTGGTATCCCCTTTAGTTAACATGCCTAATTCGTTGAGCTCTCGCGTCTCAATAATTGCAGCAGCATTGGCTGCCACGCTGCGGCCATTATGCTGCATAGTTAAACATACAACTGGCTTAAGTAATTAGAAGTCGATTACAAGGACCACAGAGGCTGGGCTTGAAGGCATTTATGACGGCGGCCGGGGGGGATGCGGCCAACTTGCCAACAAACATTTCAGGCGCATTCAAATGCGAAGGAGAAAACTAATGCCAGCCAACTAGAGAGCTGCAGCTGCGAGTTAACTTCAGGCGGAAAAGTTCCGAGTGCAGAAATCCAGGCAATTAAAAAAGGGACTATAAAAAAGGCAAGTGGGTGGGAAGAGCGCGACGGGCGCTTGGGCAAACAAGAAAAAACACACGAGAAGAGAAAGCCAAGCTGACAGCTGGAAAATAGTAGAAATAGAAGCAGACCGAAAGGTGCAAACAGAACCTCAGAAAAGCGCCGCGGGCGCTGCAACAATTAGCCAAAGTCCGCTCTCTTCCCGCCGCCCCCGAAGTCGCCACATGACCCCAAACGATCCCGCCAAGTTGAAATATTTGCCCACATCCTCCACACACATGGGGTTAAGGGGCTTGGGCCATGTTTTCATGCCACGACAAATTGCCCGCAATTCGTGCCTAATTTTTAGCTGACAACTCTTTGCTCAACTGCTCCTGGCAGACTGTATTTAAAACTCGACTCCGTTTTAACTTTAAGAGTCAGCTCACATCGTTCCATCTAAATGTTGAATATTTACATATATATTTTTCAAGCATTTTAGCGCTGCACTTCACTTAATTGAAAGCAGACTGCGTGAGATTTTCGGAGTTTTCTGGATTCTGAGGAGGCTAATAAATTGCTGGGAGCCCTACTAGAATTTCGTGCTTTTTTTGTGCAAATTCAGGGACATTTAGGTTAATCAGATTGTGGACGAAAAATTAGCCAAAATCCTGATTAATGAAATTTAAAAATAAGCCTAGGAGATATACAAATGGCATTCTTAAACCTGAACATCTTACACTTCTTCAAAAGCATTTCTCGACTTGAATAAAAAAAATCCATTACCAAATTGGGATGGCAGAAAATGCATGTATATATCTTTTTATCAAACATATTTAGATTTTTTATATTTATATTTAATTATACATTTTTAAACGGTGCGATATTTGTATGTGCTCTAAATCCATATTTTGTTACATGTTCTTCAAAAAGTAGTGTAATTACTCATTAACCAATGATATTAGTTTCGGTATGAAATAAATTTCTAAATATATGAATACAAAATGTATATCAACTTAAGAGATTTTGAAACAATTGGTAAAAAATTATTAATAAAAGCCCCTTAAGATTCAATAAAAATAATTCTTACATTCAATCCTGCAATCAAGCAAATTAAGAGGGGACACCAGGATTACTTCGGTTGTGAGATTGACTGAATAGAAACTCTCATAATTGATTTAATTCCCACCTTACATTCATACCTTCAAAGCGCCAGTTCGAAAAATATCGAATTGATATGTGCATACTACTCCTGTATATAAATTGAATTGCCAGCTAAGTGCCCGGCGGCCGATTTCATAGAAATTGAATTCCCCATGCGAAATGCTTTTATCAAACAACGCAAGCCAATCAAACAAATAGGCAAACAAATCTGCAAGCTAAATAAATTCAACTTTCTCCCAATCTCTCCCAGTTTTTCGTTAAGGAAAATGACCGAGGGCGATTGGGAAACTGTGAAGAACTAAAAAAACTTGAAAAAGAGAGCAGATTTCACAAAAAACATTTTCTATTGACTTTTGCAGACAAGCGCACACAAAGAACTGGGAATCACATCAAAGGATTGTGTTTTAGGATATTTAGTTTGTGCTATTTTTGAGCGCGTTGGGGTCAAGCAACGCAGAAAAGTTTTTCAATTAAGGTTATTTATATGGAAATCAGATCGCGCAAAATAAAAATACGTGCAGAGAGGGGATTTTGTAACTACTTAGAAAGGACATTAGTTGTAAAACTGAATTTCAACTATATCCCCGCAAATGCAGAGCTGTCAGTCGCGAGGTTTGTAGAGGTTTTCCCTGTCAGCTACTTGCATTCAAATTGACAAATGTCACTCAGTGCAGACATCGTAACTGGAGCGTGGTTTGGGCTGAGGTGAATGCCATTCGAAACTTTCAGAATGGGGCCTGGCGGTGTGGGTTGGAGTGGGGAAAATGGTTAGATATGTGCTCCGGGGCGGGGCCACATGACATCATTAAAATGCAAAACGCAAATTGCATCCATGGCAGTGAAATTGCCAATGCAAACAAACTTTGCGGAATGCCAGAAAGTGTACGAGATGGAATCAATCGATGAGCTGGCTTAGAACGGATTGCAGATACATTTTTGTGGCGACATGGTTTCGTACAGAAAAGCAAAGAAGAACTTTGGTTGTTTTATGCGATGGATAAAAGCCGGAAATGGTTTCTTTGCTAACAAGTTGTACAATGTGATGACCATATATTCAGTTGACAGATAAAATGAATAGAGAGTTTTAGTTTTCAAATTCTTTAAGTATTCTGGTATTCTCAAATAAAAACAATGTAATATAATACTAACTATATAGATGTGCATATGTATATTAAGAGGCAATGAAAAATTTTATATATGTATCTAAAAATAATATCTATGTATATCTGAAAATTATAGTACGATGTATTGATATTTGAAATATCTCTAAAAATCTTATATAACATTAAAATATTTTTGATAATGTCGAAAAGATACCCCAAAAATATGTAATAATTATTCATTAATAAAATTTTACTACTATCGAAAAAAATCCGAACAATTTATTTATTTATTTATTTATCTAAAGCTAACAAATAGTTAAAAACTAAGAGCTAACTTAAATTTAGGAGCCATAGTAGCTAAGACCTTCGGCTCGCGGTTTTTGTTTATAATTTACTTTATCGTAAATCTTTATGAGTGGTAAGTTTTAGTACTTATTTCTAGTAATAATAGGATCAAATTTCTAGTAAAAATAGAAAAAATCGTAAAATATCCTATATCGCCATTCAAAGTATCTCTAATATTAATTTTATAATATCGATATTATTCTCGCTTTTCTCGTTATCGAAATGTTGTTGTTAACGAAAAATATTCAAAATTGTCATTTACTTTAATTTTCACAAATAATAATAGATTTTAAAATTGATCCAATTTATTAAACAAATGTCCTACTTATATATATCGCAAATTTTAATTTTTTTTTAAATATACAATATATCGGCCTTAATGTCATATATATTTATATATATATATATATATTTATAGGATCGATATTTTTCTATCCCTAATAATCCCTCCATTATAACATAAACTTAGAGATACTGCAGTTGCCCCAGGCACAATACTTGTTTTTCTGATTATGCTAATGAAAACTATGTATTCATATATACCTTATACCTCATAAAGTAAGAATTCCGGACACACAAATTCAGTGTGTGGACTGCCAAGTGGATTCGACTTTGAATTAATTACTGGCTGAAGTTGTAGACCAATTCTTGCCCCGACAATCACTAAATTATCAGAAACTAGGAGAACGGCAGGCAGTCAGCGACCTCTTCAACATACAGCAGCATCTACAAACTCGACAGCAACAAAGACAAGGTCGGCAGGCTTTAGTGATTAGCTTGGTCAATAAACAGAATTCGAATCAGAACCACAACTTGACGCCTTTCCAGCCTACAACAGCAGCAGCCAGGGCCTAATCAAAGGGTCAACCTACCGCAGCGACGGCAACAGCAGCCAGGGCTCTCTGACCCTCTTTAATTTATGCGGGAGATGGGACTCGAAGCGGCTTAGGCGGGAGTGCGGCCCGATAATACATAATACTGAAGGCGATTACACTAATGGTGATTGGCTTTATGCCTTGCGAGGGGGGCGCGGAGCTAGCCAACTTAACGGTGGCAACTTTGGCCTAACTGTTGATCACCAGCCAAATTTGTCAGGCACTCACAAATCTCTTTTCCCTCGTGTGGTTCGAATTTTTCTCTCCGGCCAAACTACTTACAAAGTCGTGACAAAGCCATTGACTGTATGGCATTTGCATAGAAATGCAATTTTCGACCAAGCACACAGAACTGAACTGGAACCGAGGAAGACGTCGCCAAACTTTTATTCGCTCCCTGCCCCGGCTCCCCGGCCGTTGCACATAATTTCTGGCTTAGAAAGTTGTCGGTCGCGTAAATTGCTAGCAGCATCTTAGCCCACTTCATCCCCCTGAAATCGATTTCCACTGCCTGAGCTGGCGACCCAAGACCGTTTAGCCGTTTATCTGTATCTCCACCGCCAGCTTCCTTCCGCTGGCGACACCCCGAAATTACTCGGCTAATAGTTGCCCAGCATATTGACAGCTTGTTTAATCATAAATTCCATGACCTAAGCTCGCCGACTACAAAATATGGCCAAGGAAAGTCGACAGACGGGGCAACGGGGGAGAAACCAAAGAGCTTTTCTTTTCTGGTAGCTGGGAAAGTCTATGTCGGATTGTTGGCCGAAAATGGAGGGTTATTGGTCTGCTTATTAGATTACATGTTAAATATTGCAATAGGTACTTAGGGCGAAGAATGTTGTAAGATAAGACACAATATGTATCCTTTAGGTAGACACTTTGTCAGTTTCTATGAATACAAGAATTTCAATTTGTCTTTGTCTTAAAAGTTTTTGTGTCTTGGTAATTTTAATTTTCTAATATAAGAAATTATTTTAATCTACTTAAAACCATATCTCATTACCCAGAAAATCTTAAAAATACCCTTAGGAAGTGTAGTTGGCTCTTAAAAGCAAACTGGATACATTTAGCAACTCAATTAATAATGCACAAATAAGTAAAGCAGTTCAAAAGTTTTGAATATTGACATTCATTTATCTCCCGTCAAAAATATAAATGCAAATATTTGTAGCTGCTGGTTTTTGCATTTGCATTTCACTAAAAATTGGCTGGAGAGTGCATAAAAATGTTACGGTCGCCGCAATTAAAAGTCGCACATCCACGCTGTCCGGCAAACGGCATTCAACCACATATGGAAAATTGCAAAATAAAAGAAAATGGTAGGTTAACGGTCTGTGGAAAACTGTCACAGAATCACGTTGCTGTTGTTTTTTTTCGCAATTGGACGAAGCACTAGCGTTCGCGATAAAGCAATTCAGATTCATTCATTATTTCCACAACGATACGCGAAACAATTGGCTCCCCGCGGACCAGAAAAACAGAACCAAACAATTTTGAGGCTTTTAGAATTTGATTCTTTTATTTTAAACTTTTTCGGTTCGTTTTTGCTGGTGTTCGCTGATTGGCATAAAACTTTACCCCAATGGAACTGCAGTCGACATCTGACTCTTGAAATGACCGCAGCAGCCCCCGGCGAGGGGAACTTCCAAGTCCTGCCCGCCCGCGCAATCTGCGCTCCCGTAACTCGAGCACTCCAAAATTTGCCACACTGACACAATGAGGCCAGAGGTGAGGCCGGGATAAGAACAAACAGTGCAACGAACCTGGCTTGCTGGCTGGCTGGCTGGCAGCTCTTTTTAACCATTGCATTTTTAATGTCTTCCAAAAAAGAGCAAAGCACATTCCAATTCCACATTCACCATTCCAACAGCAGCTGCCCTGGAGCCTCTATCGATTGGATATCCGACTCCCTGTTTATCGGATTTAATTCTATTGCAAATTTGAATTTATTGAGTGGCCAGTTTTATTATCTGGAAATATACACATGGTCTAAGCAATTTTTTTTATAAAGAAATCTTAAGAAAGGTTTTAAAGTATTAAAAGTAGAAATAGCAGATCATGTCGGTATTTAAAACAATTTATGAACGCTGCGTTAAACGGCGATTGATAAATATTGATGTTTGATGTATCAAAAAATTGCAATCGAAACAAGTCAAATATTGTAGATTAAAAAGGATTTGACGTACAATAGCTATGATCCTTTTATGTTATTAAGTATTCCAAGCTTAACTTAATAGGTAAAGTACAATGTATTTCAATTCATAATATGTCTACATCAACTTTGTCCTTATCTATCGACAATATAGATAATTTAAAATGCCACATGTTTTTATAATTAAAATTTCAAATTATCTATGTTTTCAATATTTTTTTGATATGACACTGAGAGCGATGTTTATATCAACATATCACATCGGACTTTACATACATCCCCAATGAAAAAGAAGTTTAGGAGTTCAACATAAATCATTAACAGATTCAACATCAGTTTTTTTTTTAAATCTAACAGCCACCACAAAAATTTACATTTGTATTAATTATTAAAAATAGTTTACGTCAATTTTATTATTATTAATTACAATAAAAATATTTGAATTATGGAGGTGAAAGGTTTTTCCGAAGACCTACTTAGTTTAATCAAGGCAACCATTCTCCTTCTAATTTATAACACACTCCACACGTAACCCATTTATTTTTTCGTGCTGATGCCTATCACATAATCTTTTGTAATATCAACGCATTGTACTGCATTCGACTTGGCTAAATTCCCCTTGACACCCAAATAATAAAAAACATTCGCAAAACCACGAAGCAATCGCAAGACTGAAAATTCAACCAAAACCACTTCAAGTCCCGCGAAACTACCTTTTTCCCGCATTTTTGTACTCACTTTTTTGCCGCAAACCGAAGCGCCGACATAACTTAATGACGTCGTTTTATGTTTCACTTTGGCGGAGAAGGCAATAAATTCACAGGGTCTTGGTTCTTACAACGTTCCTGCTCCTGCTCCTGTTCCTGTTCCTGGGCCCAGACCGCGCTTGTTGTGCCATGCCAGTGCAACGGCAACCACACTCCGTTGAAAAATCCGAGGAATTCATTGCAGCTAGGGCCGGGATTACTGGCGTCGACGCTGCTGAATGCTGTGAAAGTGAAATTCCTGGGGCTCGAGAAATGCCCAAATGCACGGCGGAGATTCGACGCCTCGGCAAATATTTCACATGACAAGCCAAGATGATAGGAAACAGGGCCAGGACGGTCAGAAGCCATGTGCAATGAAATGGTGAACAACTGAAGGCTAATGGATTTCTGTCTAAGGGATGTATACGAAAAATCTACTTGTTGAAAAAGCACATGAAAGTTCGATTTTACCAGGTCGTCATAGGGTTGTATATCGAGGAAACACTGAAAAGAGAAAAAAGATATTAAATCTTATCAATAAAATATTGAGAGCTCTTTTATATGTATAAACTAAAAAAAAATTGAAATTAAAATATACCATTTTGATAATTGCTTATTTATTTATTAATATTTATAATATGATTGAATCTATTTGTCTCTATTTCATATTTTTACATTAATCAGAATATCGATGTATTGCACATTTACCACAACATTAAAATATAGATTACTTATAAACTTTTGTTTCAAATATCCGGATTCTGTCATCCCTAGGTCTTCAGAAAAGATTTTAGACTAGAAATTAGAATAAGTGCAGAATATAATTAAGAAAATTATTATTTCTAAACTAATTAAAAGATATTCTAAGCTGCGCTGCAAATTGCCTCTGCAAAACTTTCTAAATTCAGTTCCACTGCTATTCTGGCTTTTATTATTGGAAAAGGAAAGCCCTTATTAATATATATTTCCCAGAAAAAAACTCAGATTGAACAGGTTAAAGTATGCATTAAATGTCATTGGCATGCCAAAATGCAAACAAAAGTGGCTGCGATGTCGTATAGGACAGAGTCTGGAAGTGACGGGAACAATAAGAGAAGCATAAAAGGTAGGATGGATTTTCAGTGAAAATTTTCACACCTGAATGTTATGCAAGTGGCAAGTTAAACTCAGCCAGACAGACAGTTGGTTTATGAAAAAGCGTCAAAGAATTCTCGGCCTTGTTGTGGATAAAATGTTTTTCACTTTATTTGTCACTGGGCTTACTTCTGTGGACGTATATCACATTGCGGAGGCCGAGGTTTCTCTTTGAACAGTTCGAGTGCTTCTACACATTGATTTAAGTTTAAAATGCTGGAAAAGTGTATAAAAGCCCAAGTGGATTTGTAGGAAGCTCTTACGGAAAATTTGTTTAAACATACATATATCGGTAAAACGCTCACGTAGCAGCTACCACAAGGGGGGAAATCGTTGAGCAAACTAGCCAAAAATAAAAGGAGCCACATTACACGGCCAATTGGCAACTGATTGGGCCTGAGCCACTGAAGTAGATACGAGAGTAGCTCGACCAGATTGATTGCTGTCTGCAGAGCAGGTAAAATTTCAGCAGCCCGGCCAGAACTTCGCATTTCCCCCGTTCCTTACTAGCCTGCCTCAGATTCCTGCCTGCACTTGAAGTGTGTGTACATTGCGCCTCGGGGGCACCACAAAGTATGCAGTGAGTTTGCAGCTGCCGGAATGAGTCGTGTGTTTTGAGCGATATAAATAAGTAATTATCACATAGTGCAGACAAGCCCTACATCGCACACACTGCTGTGATCTTTCGCATAGAGTCCACGTCATTGCCCCGCTTTTATAGCCTCCTTAAAGCGCAATTTAGTCGCTGAACCTTTGTTCCTGTATAATGAGGCTTCAACCTTATCGTTCGTACGTGCTAAACATTGCACCTCTCCACCCACTATTCTATGGATGTAGCGACCTTCTGGCCACCCACAATGTTGTACATAAAAGGAAACTAAATCAGAGACATGGAAAAACAGCAACGTTCAGCCAGGCCTTTCTGAGCACACGTGTGTTGATCATCTAAAATGCAGGTGATTTGAATAGCCTCTCCATGGCCTTAAGGAGAATGTTTACCAAAACTTACGCATTATCATGATGGAGGTCCATACCGAAGATGCCAGTAACCAATGCATAATCGTTATAAGGATCTAAAAATACGACTTACCATAAAATAAACACATAAAAAGCCTAAGCAAATTTTATGGATTGTTGCTAATTGTTAATTCCATGACAACCTTGTTATTATATAAAAGCAATAAAAAACAAGTTTAACCATAATTTATTCTTAAATAATATTTAAATCTTTGACTTGTCATTAGATGCTTTTAGATACCGCCCAAAGCTTCCTCTTCAAAATGAACAGGATTATCGTATTATATTTTATTACCATTTAAATTCATATTAAGAGCAATTAATATTAATGACAATGTAATTATAGCTTATAAATAATACTCGTATCTCGTAGACCTTGCACACGGTCCAGAAATCAAATGTCAACTGAAAAAAAAGCCACTAATTACCACATTTAATCGATAATGCTAACGAGTGGACTGCATTAGATTAATGAGTTTTTAATTTGGCTTTTGAAATGTCACAGTGCTGATTCTTAAATAAAACTTTCCCATTCAGCAGACTTTCAAGACAAAAGTTGAAGATTATTAAGCAATTGCTTCGCAAATTGTTCAAGAGGGTCGGGAATTACATTTAAATTTCATATATTTTTCCAGCATTGTGCAATATGATTTAATAATGTGAGTGTAAATGCCACCGGACAGTCCAACTGAAGAGGGCCGAAAGAGGAGCCGTCAGTCTCGCAACTTAATGTTAAAACGGACGCGAATAAGGGCATTGAAGTGGAGTTGCAATGGGGTGGATAGTGGGATTGTCGATGGCACACACGGCCTGGCATTCAATCAGGCAATTAACATTAATTATGATATACGCTCGGCGACTCATCTTCCCTGTGCCACTCATGGCGTATACTTCATCGCGTTCGGTCCGCATTAAAAGCATTTTTGCGGCAACAGCTCCCGAAATTCAATTTCGGTTTCCTTTCTCCAATGCCTTTCATTATCTTTTTTTCGGCGAAAATTTGCGTTGTTGATTTCCCCACAGGCATTTCGGAAGCCGGGCGGAGGGGGCATGTAATTAATGCGGATTTCAGCAATGGGGGAATGGGAATTTACGTGAGCCATCAGCCATCTGCTATGTGAATATGGCAATCGATATGACAATTTGGTGCATCCATTTTCAGCAACTAATTGGAAGGTAGAGTCTCTTGGGAAACGGAAACATGCAGGACGCTTTGTGCTGCAAATATTATGTGCAGATTGCTGGCATTCAAAATTGTCAAGCATAGAAAATGTATTCATTTCCTGGCAGGATGTATTCAAATTCGTAATAATAACATATTGCCAACCACAAATGAGTGTAACAGAAAGGGAAAAGTAACTCAAACTAGACTAACCCAGTTTACCACTATTTTAATTTCCAAGAAAATCTAGTTAGACCTAAGATTATTTGTTTTTTAAGTTTATACTGAGACTGGCCTGCAATAGTAAGCCGAATCAAGTGCGCTAGAAATTCTCAAATCGAATTTCTGTGAGTAGCAATGTTCACTGATGATTTATTTTCTGGAAGTAGAACAGGACTGTAGAAGCAACCCGCTACGCTACACGATCTCTATGTAATTTTGTCTAGATCTTGAAACAATACACAATATAATATAAGCTGTACACTTGCATATATTGAGAGGAAAAATCGATTTGACAAAACATAACCCATGACGACAAAAATATAGCCCTCACTTTTATATTGAAGATCGTAAAGTCTGATTTATCAATCTAATAAATATAGAAAAATATCAAAAAATGTTATTAAATTTATTGTTGATCTTCCCAATAATAAATAAATAATAATAATTGATCCTTTATATCCAATAGAATATAAATTTCTCGCACACATATCACAACGTTAAAATATTGATTTATATCGACCCTCTCTATACAGAAAAGATAATTCGTCATTTTCTGTCACTCCTAGATAATATTAAAATGTCTACTTAAAAGTTTTTTTTAGTTATTGAAAATGTATACATACATTAATAAATGATTAAAAATGTATTCCTGAGAAAATTAAACAATATGTTGACCTTTTCTAAACATTACCATTAACATTTATTTCCACTTCGAATTGGAGAGATTGGCACCCGACTAATATTTTGATATCTTCGGAGAGGGCATGTGACATTAATTAGACCGTGGCATTTGGCTTGTCGTGACCAGAAATTGCATCCGTGAAAACATATTCCATTTGAAAGCGACTTTTTATCATATTTTCCTGTGTGGCGTGGCGAATGTGTGTGTAACGAGTTTTAACACATTTTCCAAAATCCTCTCCGGTTTCCTTTTGGACACACTGCGCATTCGCTTTGTTAGTTCTCAGTCAATTAGAGTAATTAATTTGACTTCACGCCGCTTCTTTGTGACCAAAAAAATTCAGTACGAAAAAAGGAAAAATTAAACGAAAAATCTGGGTGCATGTGGCCAAAGGACACTGCGCTCTGTGTTCCTTTTGGTTCACTTTTTTATGCAAAGGGGCCATGGAATTTCGGGATAAAAAAATGTGACCGAAAAAGTGATGGGAAAAGTTGCTCTGTAATTTCAGAGTTCGCAATTCACCGGCACAGTGATTTAAATTGAGCTGTTGGTAAAAACTACCCCGTCGGACTTTAAATCAGCTCTTTTTGTTCCTGCACATTTTGGTATCGCTCCCCGGCAGCCACCATAAGTGGATTAGTCTTTCAGTTGAGTGGCTTAGAGAACTCACGGTGACACATTGAGAAAGGGGAAGCTAAACCGCGTGCGGTATATAAGTCAAAGAAAAAACAGCACAATAAAACGATGATGAGGAGCTCCGAACAACCTATCACCGAGGTCTGTAAGCCCTCTGTTAGGCGGCAAATGTGGCGCTGCTAATGCGTGTTTTATTGGATTTATTATTTCATGGCAAATAAATAACGAATTTGGCACACATACGGTTTTGAGTAAAGAACGCAAAGCTAAAAGTTCACCAACGCAGACAAGAGTTTGTCATTTTATTTCCTCATTAAAAGAAAATCGGACAGCCACTTAAGTCATTTCCTGCACCAAGTGCCTTCCTCATTGTAAACCCAACGTTTCGCAATAAGTTATGCAAATTAATTGCAGCTGAACTGCAAGAGAGTTGGGTCTTTAATTGTTAAAAGAAGAAAACTATATGGATGTTTTTGAATATTAAAATTAGAGTTTGTTTAAAGATTTAAACTGGTCAGTTCTTAAGCAAGAACACTGAACTTTTTCTACTCCTAATTTATTAACAATATACAGACTCTTACAATTTATTCTACGGAATGTAAAACTAATTTGAAAACTTGCAAAAATATTAGATTTATACCTTTTATTATAGAATTATATTTCTTTATAACTCAGTATTTACTACCATTGATTTGGTGTGATTTTCTTATAGAAATTAAACAAATACAGAGGTAAATTGATATTACCCAACAATAATTTGATTACAACACCTAATAATTGAACCATTTTTTTTATATGAGTTCGGAATAGAACCACAATAACCCAAAACTCATTCAAATGAATGTGGGCTAAACCAGGACTTCCTTTTACACTTGCTTTGCAGAACACTATTATGTGTGGTAGTTGTGGTTTTTGGAAACGACACGGAGATAGAAACAAAAGGCCAAATATGAAAATATACAAAATGCTGGGTCTCAGTTGAGGGGCTCACCATATATACATATATACATGTGTGGCACCTGGGGAAATCAAGCAGCAGAAACTCACATGCAGGCCTCATTTTGCCACTTGAAGTGCAACTGTAAATGAAATGGAAACCACCACAGACAAATAACAACAAGTTAGCTTTTCTCGTCCTTTTTTGGTGTCGAGAAAGGAGCTGCGTTTGACAGCCGACTAAAGTCAGCAGGCACCAAGAAGTGTTCCATAAGGAAACTACTTTAGTTAAGTAAAGTCTTGGGAAATTTAAGATATAAATCAATCAAATCACAGAGTGAATGACGTAGAAGTGATGGACTTTTTCGCTTAAGCAAACATCTTGATTTTTAATCTAAACTCGTGATGCCAAGCCCCTTAAAGGTTGCGTTGTTCCTTATCCAAGGACCTACCTGCCTCACCCCCTCCCGAACTGCTGTCGTAATGTATTAAATAGCCAACGTGCCCAAGGCGAGGGGAGGGAGCTGTTGGGCAGACTAGCTCTAACCGCAATTTATGTCGACTTCACTTCCGGTCTGTGGGAAATAACTCTTGTTAGGCTGCTAGCACCGGAGTCCTGGCCTGTTCTGGCCTGCCCTGTTCTGCACTGCTGTGCACTCTGAATGTGTGTGTGCGGAATTCCTTGTCATCATTTTCAGGCGGCTGCAAATTAACTTGCATAATTTAAGCTTCAGTGCGAAAATACAGCGTTCAGTCCATCAGGGCATTTAAAGCATGGCGAGGACTCCTCGGCCTTTCGTCCTTGGCTCTTAAATTATGAGCGCACTGGGCGAATAAATCAACACAAAGCTTGCGCCCATTCTTGGCTCAATTAATAAGAAATTTCCGTAAATGGGCCTTAATGAGATTGGTGGGTTAAATAAAAATGAAATCTGCTCAGAAGAGTTACTTTAAAAGTCAGCTACGGCACCTTGGTGGGGTTCACTGTCAGGGGTTAAAGTTAAAGAAATAAGAGCGTTTTAAACTTTAAACCATTAAGCGGACTTTTGAGAAATATTTTGCTAAAATGGCCATTGGATTGTTGTTTTCTTACTTTCGTTGTTTTGACTGAATATATGTATAAGAAATCATATAAATAACTAAATTTTAATATTTATTTTTGTATAATGTTGGTTATAAAATCCAACTTTAATGAATTGTTGTGAACTAGGGTGGAACGATACATATATCTATCGAGGGGAGTAGTAAGATATAAAAAATATAAAATAAAATCAGCTCCATTGGAAATATCTGAGAATAGGGCTATGAACGATAATATATCAATATGATATACCAAACAAGTAGTGTCGTCACAGTAGATATATTAAAGAGAATATCGATTTATCACAAGCACAGTCCTTTATTCCAACGCATTAGTTTGAATATCAATACCGTATCAATATTTTGATCATTTTGTTTTTTCTGCGTGTAGCCATTATGCATAGTCACTGGATAAAATGACGACACTGGTCTCAGTGTCCTTGGCTTCGGCGCCAAAGAGTCCCCTGGAAAAGTCAAGTCTCGGGACTCACATAAATTCTCTGGTGCGTGCGGTTTCTGGGCTCTAGTTAGGGCAGTATATTTGGAAAATTTTTAAGCGCAATCCCAATTTTGGCCAGCCAACTGCAAAAGCCAATGACTGCCACTTGGCAGCATTGGGAATTGAGAGCAGAGGAAACGGACAAAAAGTTGAAGAGAAGGAAACAGCGTATAAAATGTGAATGCGAATACTGGCGGCTTGTTGCCGGCATTGCAAATTTACGAGTGACACAAATGGCCTTCTTGCTGCAATGCAGTTGCTTCGAAAGGGAAATAGGGAAGGAGCTGGCTTAATGACAAGACAAATTATGAAGTTTCTAAGATCTTTCCCTTGTTCTCGCTAGCTAGCTAGTTACGTCATATAAATAAGTTATTTATTATGTCCCAATTAATTCAATAATTAATTTCACTTCCAGAAAAGTTGTTTTTATTCCCTGAAAACTAGATAGAAATGCAGTCGGCAGCGATAGAAATTTAGCACAGGCTTTAAACGCAATACCATCTCTCGGAAATCCGGAAACAATGCTGCTCTTCGTCCTTACAACTTGGTCCGGAGTCAAATCGAGGGATGACAATAAAGCACGAAGCAAAAACAAACAGAAAAGCGGCCAGAAGCGACCAAGTTAAAGACAAAGGCATTTGTCACATATTGTCCTGGTAGGCCGCAAACAACTTGTGCCAGGATGGCGGAGGTGCCTCCGACGGAGACGGAACCACTGCCTCCGCTCGGGATTCGATTCATACTCGCGTGTGGCCGTGTCAGCAGAACCATTAACAACGGCAGCAACAATAACGAATTTCTCGACCTATCGAATTGAAGTGACAAAGTGTGCGGCGGCGTCTTGCCAACCACCAGCACGGTCCCATTTCGCCCAACTCCAGTGGCTCTGGTAGCCCAAATCCGAGGGGCCTGGCTGGCTACACTGAAGACTATTGTTAACATCAAGAATATTGTGCTTGACAGGAGTCGACAAAGGGCGGAGGAATTGATGTGGGTGCGGCACAGGGATATTTGTATTTGCCACTCGAAACAATAAATCCACTCGAGGCAGGCCCGAGAGGAAGGCACATGAAAGCATAGTGTTCAATATACCAATGGCAAAAGTAGCAAAAAAAATTTAAAACCCTATCTACAGCTTAACTGGGTGCCCTAATTGAATTGATTTTCATATCCACCCAAGTTAAGGAATCCCAGGTAGTGAGAATTGCATTAGCTTAAACTTAACACAATTTTTAAGAAATTTATTTCTATTAGTGGCTTTAAGTTAAAATTACTCACTTTTCCAATTAGCAATCATTCAGCACTTGACTGGCACGAAAAAGTTTAACAAACCAATTTATTAACCACTAATTGCATTGGCAATGAAAAATAATTAATCAATTTGCATAAATGGAACCCAAAACCAACCAATTTCCTTTGATTAATTGCAAAAACTGAGAAAGGCAAAAGAAAAAATGCATTTTCAGACTGGACAAAGCTGTCCAAAGTCAAATCAATCTTCGTTCTGGCCGGCGTTCTTACATTTGCCTTTTCCTATTCCTAGCCATATGTTTTGTTCACTCTGGAGTGAAGGGTTGTCAGAAGAAAGATTTTAATATTTTTAATAGAAAACTGTACACCTATGAGGACAATTTTTAAGGAGAGTGTTTAAAGTAAAAAGGATTAAAGCCCGCTTAAATTTTTAATTTATTTTTGAGATACATTCTATTTTTGTACTACATTTTCACGTAAATATTAAATCTATATTTAGCTTAAATTGAATGTTCTCCTCCTGGTTTCCTTGACCCTCGCCTGAAAAAACAAGACAGTTGTACAGAGGTGTCATTGTAGCCTGGCTCGACGTTGTTGTTTCGTCTGGCGAAAGCACTCGAGACTGACATATAAAACACGTCTAGCTCGAAGTGCGTGAGTTTCTGTGCTGTCTGCAGCTTGTTAGCGAAAGAATCACCGTGGCAGACACGTCCCCTCCCCCCAGCCCAGTGAACCTCCTGGCCAAGCTCTCTCGCTGTCACAGTCAATTTGATGCTTAATATTTAACCATTTAGTTCGATCAATTTGTCACGATTTCCTGCGGGGCATTGAAAAGGAAATCGCGGACGGAGCGCCGGAGTACCACGGGCTGTGTCCTATTGAAATCTAATGGGACACATGGCTCAGTAACAGCGGATGATGGCCAAGATGGCGGGACCACGGGGCCACGTGGGTCATTGATCAGATCTACGCGACAAACATAACAATGCGGGCTGCCCCGAATCGAAACCGGCACGTACTCTGAAAATTTGTAACTTGTTGAAACCATTTCCTGCGGGTTAACCCCAGAAGGCGTCTGTAAGGATTGACCCCATTGTGGTAAGCCTTTATGGTTGGCCAAATTATTATTATTAGGTATCGGAAATATATTATATTACTCAAAAGCTGCCAAGTTGTTCTTATATTTAAAATATTTATGGGTTTACTATATCCAACAATTGCAACGATTTCTATCTGCATTTTTACGAGATGTAGGGAAATTTTTCTAAATAATAATACACAGTTAATAAAAGAAATATAAAAATATTAATAAATTTAGTTAAAACAAATTGAGTGTCGTCAGGAAGTACTTCATGCATTATTTAAAATTTCACAAAACAATTATAATAAAAAATATTCAATTAATATAATGTTTATTTTTGTATTAAATTTTTCTCACAAAAACATATGTATTTGTTGTTAAACACGTATTAATTTCCGAACAAAACGATTAATTTTTTTTTTCTTCAGAAATACTTTTGAACTTAATGCGTTTTTAAGCATCTTCTAGAAGCTATTAATTTTTATTATAATTATCTTTAATATTATTATCATCATTATTATTATTATTACAACTATTTTATTATTATATAAATTTATATATATATATATATATATTACATATTTTTTTATAATGATACTATTGCCACTATAAGGTTAATATCACCTTGGACTAGGCTTGCCTTACAGTGTGACTTCCACGTTTATCTCCCGAGCTCCTTCGTGCGCTGCTTCTTTTGACTTATTATTTTTTAACGGCGAAAAACTGCACAGCGAGGCATACCTGCAGGCGCCGCAATAAGTTATGACACAATGGCAACACACACACCTCACACACATTTGGACTGCTTCCCGTCCCCTCTTCGGGTCCCTTGCCCTCCCTGCCCAACTGGCCCGGCCGCTGCAGCAGTTTCTATTAAAATTCAAGTGCGCTGCATCGCTGTGTCCCCTGTGCGGAAATTACATAGTAAATATTACCACAAATTCCAGGCTAGGTTGGCCAAAAACATTTCTTCTAAAAAAGGAAAGCAATTTAATTAAAAATCTGACGCGAAAGTACGAGACAAACAACGGTTTTGGTGTTCCCTACGACCCTTAATTAGATGTCGACCTTAAGGTTCCTACATAGTAAAACAAAGGATGAAAAGTTTTTCTTAACTATAAATAATAATATAAATGTTTTTATTTTAAAAATTGTTTGATTTTAAACTATATATTTATTTATCCGAATCAGCAAAGTATACATACCATTTCTATCTATACAGTCTATCGTAAAAGTTAACTTTATCAAGAAATTGTTATAAACAATGTGAATAAAATATAAGATTTATATTTACGAACTTATACAGACATTAATTAAATGTATATAAATACTTATAAGTATTACATACCGACTATTTTTTGTACACAATGATGATGAAGTTCAATATTTGCGCATTCCAGAATTCAATAAATAAATAAATTCAATAAAATATGTTTTCCATTTACAAATTAGGCTGAATAATTATCACCATCAGGCAGAGAAATATAAACATCTAACGCTTTTTCAAACACCAACTTGAAGCTGCTTCCATTTAATTCTCTTCGAACTTTTATTGATTAACCTCCTACCACTGGCGCCACTAATCAAGATCACTCAGGTGCTCGCTCCACGCACTCTTACACAAATTGCTGAGCATATAAACTTGTAGTTTCCCATGTTGAACCACCACCTTTTTTTATGGAGCACTTAAAACCTAGATAATGTGATAATGGGATTGGAGGAGTGACAAGTGGGCGGGCGGGGGTCATTTAAATCCGAGCTGGTGACAGCTTTGCAGCGGGTTAAGCAAAGTGTTTTGTCGACCGCTCATCGCATGTTGACCATCGTCTGGGTCACTCGACTTCCAGCTCCAGCTGAAGGGTCCATAAAAAAATCTATGACAGGGAACCCAAGGCAAAATCTTTCCTGATATAGCTGTCACTTTTTCCGCGCACACGTCACGCGAGTTCCACGGATTTTTCTGTTTTTTTTTCTCCAGTTGCATTTTATGTTTTCACTTTTTGCGTGACTCCATAGCATTTTTTTAAATAAGAACTGCAAATGCTTTCCGTTTCGGTTTCACTTTCCCTGCGGCTCCATAGTGTGCCATATTTGTTCTGGTATCCAATTACTGGCCAAAGGAATTTTAAAATGTTTGCTTTTTCTCGTTCTGCCAGTTTTTCCATATTTTACTAAGAGCCAAGCGTGTGAGGTTATTACTAATTAGTTGACTTGTGGCTTTAGGGATCTTCAGATTAAAGAGTTGCTGAAAAATACTTAGATTAGTTTTTATTATAGATTAAATAAAATCAAATTCAGTAAAATAAATTTAAATTTCACATACAAAATAATTTAAAACGCTTTAGTAAAGTATTTTGAAACCCAAAATCGTATAAATATCGTCATGCATACTTTAAATGTATTATTTTATTGTATTTTTTATTTATTTATAATCAAACAAAATGCTCAAATCGACAGATAAATATAGATGCAATTTACATTTTATTTTTCTTTTCTCACAAATTCCAAATTGAAATAAAACCAAAGTTTACTCTAAAGTGAAGTGAATAATAAAAGACATTTTCACGCCACTTTCGTAAGAATTTTCAAGCCATAAATACTGGGCTTTTACAACTTTATTATAGACCCCACAGAAAACAAAAACAACAGAAAAATAACAAATTTTTAGGAAATAAAAATAAAAAGTAAAACAACATGACTCTGGGCTCGATGTAAAACATTTTACGACTCCATTTGGGGATTCGGTGTCTGCGAGCCTTACTTTCTCCAAGCTTCTTTCCACCTCGCAGAAAATAAATAATTTTGTCTCGACAATTTGATTGTTATAGCCCCTCCATTATCATTTGTGCCATTATTAAAAGCATTAAGACTGGGCAAGCCCAGGCCAAGAAGTGTTCGAGAACGCTTGGTCCAATTAGAAACGGGCAATTAAAAATTCGCAGTCACGTTTTAATAATGTCACAACTGGGACACACCCGAACTGTCGTTTTACGCAAAAAAAATAAGGACCTTCGCCCAGCCCTTTTTTCATGACAGCATATTGGCTCTAAGCATAAGCTATAGAAATCTTTCAAATAAAAATATGTATAATGCAAGGAAAACTCACTTATATCCCCAAAAACCAATCTCAATGCCCTAATATCTTCAAAATAAATAAATAAATATACCTTAAATCAATTGAACAAGTTTCAAGTCTTTTCCTTTGCAACTTAGCGAGTAAGTGAACAAGAAAAGAACTGACTGCTTTTGCCTGACTACAGCTAAGAAATGTCTGATAATAATGTTCTGAATACACAATATTAAATGAATTTAATCAAATTATCGAACGATTCATAGTGACCAAAATTATTTTATTTCCTCCGACCCATTTATATTACTTTATGAAACGATTTCCGGCAAAAAGTTCTACGATTTGTCACCGCCTGTTGAAGTTATACATCTCACCTTCATCTGGATTGGCAACACGTTTCTCCGGCACTAATACCACAGGCACGCATACATACATATGTGCATTCAAGTTGCAAGGACACGCAACGGAAATGTAGGTTTCGAAAGGACAATGAAGCTCGCCTTAAAGGTGTCCCGCTTAGGAAGCCGATATATGAGAGAGACGAAGCCAAAAAGTTGCCGTAAACACCAGGAATACTAACTATAAGGGGCTGCCTGCAGTGTTGCGTATACACAAAAGTAAAAGTAGTTCTTAAGTGCCGCACACTTCCGCACAATGCGACAAAGTGCAAAAAGGGCAGCAGGAGCGGCCAAAGACGAATCTCCAGACAAAGACAAAAAGTTGCAAGTCGCAGACGCAAAGTGGGGCACAGGTCGCTCCACTGAAAAACCAAAGGATGAGAAAACAACAACAACGACAACCTCTGGGAGAGAGACCCGAGAGACGGGACTCGGACAGAGCCTGAAACCGATGTGCATTTTCTTTACGGAAGCCGAGATGCATGGAACATGGATGGGATATACTATATGTCAGCCGGTCGAACCGTCTGTCCTTCTGCCTGCATGCCTGCTGACAGCAGGATGGCAGAAATTCAAGTCAACACTCCCAAGTGGAAATTAAAATAAAAAGAGCAAAGAATAATATGCACATACAGCTGGCGATTCAGAGGAAGTAGAAGTGAATGTGCAGTACAGGCGACCCTCTGATAAGTTCAAACAATAGTTGCAAGAATTTTATAAATAGGTAATTATTATTTGTTTGACATTCTCATTTTTACTGTTCGTCTGGTTAATGCTATTGAATTTAAATGATTCGGATTACATTCGATTCTCCCGACACGATTCACTGTAATACCATGCATTCGTATTACAGCAAAGGACATACATAACTTGGTCGTCAACAGCTTGTATGCCATGAGGATGCAACTTGGCTCGTTGGAGCCAAACAGGCAAGTGGCCAGAGACGAAGCCACTTGCAGCCGGCGAATGTCATGCTCACATAGATACTCACTCACACGGGAGCAGACGAATGCAACTACTTGTAAGAGGAAGCTGCAGCATCTCCAGCAAGTTGATCCTTGAGTTTTCAAATAAATATATGGCAGCTTAAAACTGAACAAATACGGAAAAAAAATCTTAAACCTACATATGTGCGTACATACATCTTAACTTTATCGACACGCACAATTTTAAGGCAGTTGGGGAAACTTGAAAGAAATTTCATTGTTGTATAGCCACAGTCCATCTCTATTTGAATATCAGAAATATCTCAGAGTCTGTTTTAAAGCACCTGTGTATGTCCAAATTTAAAAATAATAAACAAATAAACGGAAAATTAAAGAGAAATTAAATAGCTCAACAAAGATTAGACTAAAAAAGAAATGCCAAATAAAAACAATAAGAACAGAGAGATCAGAAAGCTTTGGGATAAAATATAAATATGAAATACCCAAATAAGTTGTATGGTTCCTATAACACTTCTTATGAAATCCAAGATATACATAAAATTGTAAAATGTATAAAATCCCAAGAATTCAAGTTTAAGTAAAACTAGTTATAACATAAATTTGTTCACCCTTGTTTTTCTATATTTTCCTTCACAATTAACCCCTTTGCTTTACCCAATCACAAGCCTAAAGCACCAATACTTCAAATACTATTTTCCAATATATTTTAAAACTTTATACTCTTTATTTAGGAATTTCTCAAAGAAAATACACTTTAACTGCAACACAAAAATTTTCGGAGTTCAATGATGCAGTCCCCGAAGCTATTCTGCCCCCAGGAAAACCAAGTGGAAACTTCGCCGGCTTTCGTTCGGTGCGAGCCACAGAGCAACAGAAAGTAGTCAAAAGTTATAATTTCAATTTCGGCAACAACTGAAAACTTTTTGCAGCTCTTCGGTGACTTTTGGCCAAAACATCTAGCAAATAATTAAATAAGAAAAAAGCAGCGACAAGGGCGAGGAGCTGCAGCGGGCTCCAGAAAGCAGGACTAAATGCTAAACGGGTCCCAAGAGAATCGCGACAATCAACGCAAAATGAAAAAGAGCAATAATAATAATAATATAACTGAAACTGCAACGGCAACTGCAAGTAGCCAACAATTGCATATGCACTTGTATCCTTTCGTGGTACTCCAAGAGCCCAGGACTCTCAGGACCCGGTCAAATCTGACCATTTGCCAAAGAAGAAATGGAAAAGTTTTTCAATTAAATTTGTTTAGAATTTAACTTGGCGATTGCCCTGAGCTCTCCTACCTCCTTGCCCCAGTGAATGCTTGAAATGGACCAATATTAGCTTGGGGTCCGAAGTGGAGTTTAAGAGTTTTTCACCAGATACAGTAAGGGAATGGAATGAACAATTAATAATTAATCCATCTGACTTCTGCAGTCCAAACAGTTGTGTGCTTTCAATTAAAAATTTATAGATTCATCCAGGCTTTAATTGACATCGAACGTGAGTGGAGTGCCCAAGTACATGGAACCAATTAGGGATTGATTGATGCATTTCAAAAGACGCTCCTTGAATTTAAACATGTATGTTTATGGGCATTATACAGATACTTTTTGAGTACAAGTATATGGTAATATGAACCTCTACTTTTAAATCAAACTCTTGTACTGACAGTACAAAGCAACCAGAATAAGTTATACCGGGCAAGTGTTTGCCCCTAATAAGCAGCATATTTAATTATATACATAATTGATTTTCCTCTGGTTAAGGATTCCAACTTAATTAACATTTCGCACTGATTTCCAAATATGTCAAGATTTCCTTTTCATGTCATTGGCCAACATTTTCAGCTTACATCACTTGGCTTTTCAGCTTTTCAGCCTGTTGTCACAAATGCTTGCTCATTTGCCTCTCGCTGGCCACTTTCTAACTGCTGGAAAGGTCAGGCAGGAACTAAAGATTAAAATACACAGGAGAGACATGTGCAGTTTTAATTAGTCGCTCAATATGCTGCCAGATAGTTGAGACAACCAGGATGCATATGTGTCGAGCATTAATCGCTGGAAAATGGCCAAAGCCAAGGCTCGTTCATGTTCGGTCAACTGTCGCCCGGCAGTTCCCTCCCATTGTCCCCGACCCCACTTTTATCTTTCCGTCCATGGTCGGGCCTTATCGAGGGCGTTAAATCCATTTTACATGCTTCATGAAACAAATTGTGCCACACACGGCATTAATAAATTACATGCAATAATTTTGATTGTGCGTCTGCATGTCTGTGCTAGAGTCTCGGCATCGGTGTGAGGGCCATTGAATTTCCACTTTGCATGTCCACTTTATAAAATATGTGAGTGCAGCCATCGGTATTGTCAGCTCCAAGCTTTCCAGCGTCGCATGAACTTAAAAACTGAATTATAATTACTTATTATATAAATAAATTAATTAATTAAATTAGTACTGCTACAAGCCATCTATGTACATATGTATATATTTAAGGACCAGTTGGCTTAAATTAATTTATAAAGCAATTTAAACAATATATTGTTAACAATTTTTAACTAAAAGATTGATTGTTTAAGAACGAGATTTGGTATTACATAATAATTTTAGCTGTGTGGTTTTGAATGAACTAAACAAATAACACTAGTTTATAGCAAAATATAATTAACTCTTCAACAGATTCTTGGACAAATTTATTAAATTAAATGTTTATTAAAAATTTTAAAAATTATTCCAAGAAAGTGGGTCTAATAATTATTTCGATATTATAAAAAAGCAATATTAAAACAAATGGAATTACATTTTTTATATTTTTTTATGTTTTTTTTTTTTAAATTTAATCAACAAGGGATTTCACTGAATTCGAAGGATGAAAAAAAATGTTTTGCATTCAATTAATAACTAGTTTATGTCACTCAATGAATAAAGATAAATAACGTTTTTAAGGTGCCTTAAAAGTTTATAATTTTTTAACATCCACATATGGTGATACCTACATATGTTAATTCTTACTTGTTACTTTATTTAAACTATCAGAATGGTTAATAAACACATTCAAGTATTCCTTAACTGTCTCCTCAGTTTGAACTGATAGTGGCACTTCATAGCGTTAAGCGATCATTGAAACTTTACCTAATGCCACAGAAATTCCACGTCAAAGATTGCAAAAACAAATCATGTTTTTTTCGACGCACATGAAGATAATTTTCTGTCCCGTTATATCTGGTATATCATCCTGTATATCTTTTGCCCAATTTTGCTTTATAGGGTCAGACAAACCTCCAAAATTGCGATCGAATTTAATAATATAAATGCAGACTTCCTTCCCTTAACTTTCATGAAGAGAGAACTTCGGTAATTCGTTAAGCACTCGTCGCCATCACTTAATTGTACAGAAACCGCTCCACCGGCAAGGAAAAAATGAATGGGACACCAAAGAAATTAAAAACGAAATGCAAAAGGACAGCAGGACACACTGGAAAAAGTTAACCCAGCCGACTCGGAAGCAGCAGCAGCAGATACTGAAAGTGTAGGGGAAAGAAAGAACTTTATGCTAATTTCACTTTTCTTGAACGCGGCATAACCAAATTGTTCTCCATGGTCGTCTGCCATTTTCTTATTTCCATACAGACCCGCCAGATAAATGGCGCCAGGACAACCAAGCTGGAGAAGAGATGAAAAGCGCCTTGATACGGGAGAGGAGGCAGAAATGATAATTTCCAACATTGAAGGCCACGTAGAGATTGCAAGCACTAAACTCATATCAGTATGTAATTTTTAAAAACGATTTTTGGCTTCTTAAACAAGGAAAATTCAAATTTTGTGAGCTGGGATGAAGTTATGAATTAAAAAACATAAAAATGTATGAGCTATTTCCAATTGTACTGTGTATTATAATAAGAAGTTCCTTAATAAATAATATAATTAGTCGAAGTATACCTAAATTTATTCAAAAATTTTTAAAACTTTTTATTTTTTTTATGCCGAAACCGCATTAAGTCAAGTAAAAATATTGTTGGACTGTTAATTTGCTTCGCCAGAGTGGAACAATATGAATAACTAATTAACGGCTGCGAAGGATGGATACCCAAAACAAACAAATGCGGCTAATTAACATTTTTGCCTCATTTTTGACGAGTCATCAGTCAGTCAAAGTCGCGGCCTTTCCCTAACCCTTTCAAATAAAAATCCCAGAAGACGGGAAAAGTGTAATTTGCCAAGTAATTTTAGTAAATAATTATTTAAAATAGAAAAGTAAAAATAAAAATAACAATTGGTTGTTGTTTTTGAAAATATTACGAAATGTTCATAAAAAAACTTTTAACCAATATCAATAGAAAATAATAAACTCAAAAAAAGTAAATACATGTAGACATATAATAATAAAAAATAAAGATATTTAATAAATTTTGCGATTAAAAGTATACAATTAAAAACATTTCCTTTCAATATCCGCTATTTGTAGTTACATAAACCGTTACGTTTCACTCTTTTAATGTCAAATAGACAGACTCCGACGGGCAAGAGGGGTCGTGGTTCGCATTATACAATCCCGGATAAACTCTGAGTCCACAACCCTGCAACATGCTGCTAGAAGCCTAGCGCAACGTTTACCCTTCAGGTTTGAGTGAAATTGTATACCGAACATGTTGCGTCAACACGTTGCAGGGAGGGGGTGTGGTGAATACATACGAACAGGGCTTTCCCCGGCAACACAGAAGTACGCAATGTTGCTGGCCAGCTTCGAACAGAAGTTGCTAGCAACAGAGTTCCAAGCGCTAACCACTGAGTTCCAAGCTGCTGGCAACAGAGTTCCCAGCTGTTGGCAACATGTGACTGTTGCTAGCAACTTCGGCCACAACAATTTGAATTTTTTGAACCTGTGTTGGAACAAATAATTTTTAATTAAAATAGTATATCATAGATCTGCCATAAAAACAATCCGGAAATTAAAAAACAAAAATTGTAACTTCCCTGCTTTTCAACTTACTCTGAAATATGGCAATTTTTTTATTTTTTAAGATTCGGATAACTACATCATATAGATGCCATAGTAACGATCGGTAAAAGAAGATGAAAATTATTTAATTAATTTTTGTAATTATGTATTTTAACCTAATAAAATTATTTTAAGCGATTTAAAAATATTATTGAAATTGGATCAAAAACTATTAATTAATTGGCAGGTCGAAGCTAGCTTTCATTTAATACTTTAAATGTATCTCATATATAATATAACATTTTTAAAAGTATTTATTATTAATTTATACAATATTACTAAATTTTAGTTATTATGATTTTTATTAAACTTCGAAATATAAAAGTCATGCCGGAAATGGATAGATTATCCAACTAAGATTCACATTGTAAGTGGATGACTTTTTCATTTGAAAAATTTTCCGATAATCATTATTTGCGGTCCCTGGAAAACCTTAAATTAAAGTCTATTATAAGACATTTCAATTTAAAAACAATATAAATCTAATTGAATTAAAGCTTTAATTTTATAGCTTTACAATAAAAAATAAAATAAGAGTAAGAAAATTTATAGTTATTTAATAACAAAAAATGTTGAATGATTATAAATTTGTAACTTTTATATAAAAGTTTATTCATTAATGTTATTTTCAATTTTTAAAATAATAACTGAAAATATACATTATTCTTAAATTTGTGTGGTTTTTAATTCAAAATAGCATCTATTTGTTAAATTTTCTTTTGAAAATTAAAAAGATCAATTGAATTGCAATAACTTTTTTAGCCGAACGGTATATTTGGCACATACATAAGTTATTGCAGTTTAATTTTTTAGTAATTTTTAAAATTAAAAGTTATTGCATAGATATTTTATTTTAAATTTTCGAAATACAAATCAAACAATATTTTCATTATATTTTTCTTAATATAAATTGGAAAACAATTTTAAATTTCAGTTATTATATTAAAAATTACTAATAATAGTTATTACTAAAATTATATAAGAAAAATGACAATTAATAAATATTCTTAAAATTTTTCATTAAAATTTAAGAATATGTGTTAAAACACAAAAAAAAAATAGTTATAAAATTTAGTTGGGTGGGATTTGTATGGTATTTTGGACAGAATTTGGGTAAGATTTGGAAAATAGGATTTTTGAAAATCTGAAATTGGACTATCGGAATTTTTACGAAGTATTAAAAACTACATTCATAACAACAGTTTACGACCTGAGTACATCGGAACACTTAAGATATTATTTTTTTTTTATTCCGGTAAAATTTTTAAAATTATTTTTAAATCATTGAAAATAACTAAATAACTTTTTTGTTGTTAAGTTGTATGATGTATGGTCATTATTATTTTTAAATCATTGAAAATAACTAAATAACTTTTTTGTTGTTAAGTTATATGATGTATGGTCATGTATGGGCGATATATGAGTTATATTGATAGATGAGTTATATGATATATATGATGTCAAATATTTGTATTTTCTATTTTAATTTTATGAAAATTAAACACGTTATTCTAAAACAAGAAATTACCAAAATCCTGAATATGCATAAATATAATCAAACAACTGTCGTATAATTTAAAAATTATTTTTATGGAAGGCATAAGAAGGCGTGCTCGGATTGACTCCCAGTTGAGTTTACAAATCATTAGTTTCATATTAAGAGTGTTTGAAAAGATTTAATCCCTTGACTGGAAGTATATTTGGCTGTCTCTGAAGAGCCTGAGGTCTCTTATTGTTGAACCATTTTAAATATAAATGTAAAAATATTAGGCTTTCATTTAAGCCCAATATCATAAGCATGGCTTGCGTACTGTTAGACTTTGAAAAGTGTCGATCAGTTTTATGAGAGCTGTAACTGTGGACAGCAGTGTTAATTTTTGCCGCATTTTTTTTTTTTAATTTTAAATGATTTCTTATTTGACAACTGAGATCATGTCATAACTACAACTAACCAAAATTAATCTGGTTCCCTGGTGAATGTTCAGTTTAACCTTATTCCCAATTGGTTTCTTGATGAGCGTACTTACCCAGTATTGATAGTTAGTAAATTTCGAGCATTTAGTTCTACCAGATATCTTCCAATTTCCAAAATCAGCAGGCCCTGAGTTTTCGATAACAACTTTCGGAGCTGTCAATTATTTAAATGCTCATTTTCTTTTGATCCACACAAGCGTTAACAACTTTGGTAAGTGAAAATTAAAAGCAAAATACTCGGTTTCACTTATTCCAGCACTATTTTGATATCTAGTCCATAAAATTATATTTTGCTTAGAATCCCATTTTACCCAATTCAGGATTCAGCATGATCCCTACTCTGGTGCGTCAACATCTGCTCTCCAGCCGGAGGACGATGACCAAGACCCAAGAAGCTCCAGTGCGGAGCTACATGCCCATGGCAGGACCACCTCGGTTCCCTATGAGCACCGTTCAGAGGCTGATTTTGGGGGTCGGACCACTGCTCCTTATGATGATTATACCCTACTGGTCCCTCTTGAACATTCCTCGTTGGTCGCGGATGCATCTTGGCCTGCCGCCCGAGGAGGACGAAGAGGTGGAAGAGCCAGCTCCGCAACCGGAGAAATAGGAGCTGAGCAAAACCAAGTATATTTAATAACAAAATCAAAACCATGTGTACCATTCTGGACATCCATTTAAACGGTGACTTCTGATGGACTTTTACTGGGGTCTCCACACTCGCAACGAAGACCACAATTACTACTGAATACATTTAAATAGGTTCAGCAGACAAGTAGCAACAGCAACAGGACTTTATTCATTAAAATTAAAAGGCTATAAATTCAATTTTGTATCAATATTGTACTGTTCTTGTGAGAAGAAAAGGGTTTAAGGGGACCTCTATAATGAATGGTTTTAAAAAAAATAGAAATAATGTAGTTATAAGGAATAGGTACAAGTGAATTAAACTTTTACTTGTTATCAAGCGTTTATTAGAAAGCAAATAAAAATTTGTTAAACTGAAACAAATCCAAGATAGAATCCTCACAGCTGAACCCAAAAAATAAAACTATTTATCTTTGCCACCAAAGAAAATCATAAAAACAGGGCTTCTAACTCTATAGCCCTACTTTTCTTTAAAAAAGAAAATAAGCTTTACATTTACTATATATCTTTTATAAATTCCAATAGAGCGGTCCTTTTGGTCGGCTCTCCACAAAATGTTTAGAATATTATCCATTATTCAAGTCGTTCGGGCGAGCGATACATAGAGAACTCTCAATCCATTTGTCTTTTAATAAATAATAAATAATGAAGTACCGGGCATCCCAAAGTCAATAAAAGAAGATAATGCCACTAGTTTTGTTCAATTAGCTTTAAAATTTATTTTATTGGATCACAATTCATATTGCTGTCTTAGAAGTAATGCCAAATGATAAAAGCAGCTAGCTCTCTTCAAAGGCCACTTGGGTATTATTATTTCTTAACCAGCTAGTGAAATACCTGAAAATGTTTAGCACATAACAAACATACACGTAAATAATTTTAAATTTGTTTCGTTTACAACATTTTCGACATACATACATATTTTACCTGTATAAGTGTGCGCACTAAAGACTGATTTTTCGGTTTTGTAATATACATATAAAAAGGTTATAAGGCAAAATTTGTAAGTCACATTCTGATTGCATACAGCGCCCAATTTAATTGTATATATATTTATTTAGTTGTAAATAAATGTGTTATTTTATAGCCATCGAAAAGCAGCGATGATGAAATGTATTAAAAATGTCTTTTTGTTAGGATTTGGTACAAAAATCAGTTGCTCTGCAAGTAATTATATATTCCTTGTGTAAAGTTTTAAAAAGTTATACGGCAATCGAGCACTGATTTGTTATTTGTCCCTTTGGTTATTTTAGGTATACATAAGGCTCACTCGTAGTACGATTCATTTGGGGCGAGATCAATGAATATATTATATTAAATATGTATTTAATTGCGTTTGTGGTGCATGTGTGCTATAATGGATATAAAAACACTAACTTAAGCTAAAATAATCAACTATTTATAACATTTAAATTCAAAATTCTTGCTTATGCAACTGAGAACTTTGATTTTCTAACGTAACTTTACAATATAAAATCCGCGCTGCTCCCATTTAAAGCTACTTCGTTGTGCAAAACATGTCAATAGGATGATAACATTTGAAGCTGCCTTCCAACAGGTCAAGTCAGCTTGGTCCAAGGTTTCTATATACAATTTCTGGTCCTCAAACTTATGCGAGCTTCTTTGCCCATTTCATGTCGTCGTCGCGGGGCTTGAGGCCCGTACAGTGCTCGATGATATGCTCGAATGTCGACCAAAACCTGTATTTAAAATATATTTAAAGTAATTGTTAGTCTTTAAATTCTTTTAATTAAGCAAGCCCTTATAATATAAAGATAAGTAACGCCATTAGGTTTTTTTTGCCATCGAATTGTTCGTGCCTTTGATCTAAAAAGCCAGAGAGAGCACGCTCTTAAGCCAGCCTCTCCTCAAGCATTCTAGATCTGTTCGCACATATACGCACTTGCTTGATATATGCATACTATATCTATATTTTTAAGCTCTCAACTGTGTGATAGCGAAAGGATTAAAATTTGTGTATTACAGATCAAATTTCTTGCATATGGCAAGTCGAAGTGTAAGCGTTATACATCTTTTTATTATAAGTTCTTTGCAGGAAGGCAAACCTAATGCGTTCAAGTGGCCAGTTGAGCCATCCGGTAGTGATGCAAAAGTACGTCTCATGCGGCGCCACATGGTGGATGCGGTGATGTTTGCGGGGCAGGATTATGTGACAGCTCTGCAATAACAGCACCCACCTAGGTAGGCCCCAGTAAGTGTGCGACCATTTGTGAATCTAAAAAAAAGAAATATTGTAGTAAAAAAACACTTTCGGGACTCAATTTCGCCTCACCTGATTGGTCATCACCACGAATATGGAGCACAGGAACACATAGGATATCCATCCGAAGTGCTGCTGTATCTCGCTTGGCGACCTGATGTAGAAATAGTGCGCCAAATACCCAAGGATGGGTATGCCAACCATAAAGTTGTCACCATTCGTTTCAATAAAATCATGACGCGTTATCGATGTAGGATCCAGATGGTGCTCTCGAAATGGCCGCAGAAAATTCTACTTAAATCGAATTAATATGCTCATTCAATCAGGTTTCTTTACTAACCTTTCCAATCAGGGGCAAGTCCACCGAACCCCACGTATCGGCTGCCCAGTGAACCATTCCGGAGGCAAAGTCAGCTGTTATGATTCCACACAGGGCTGAAATAAAGGCCACACTGATTCGCTCCAAACGCATGTGCCTCAGAATCAATGCCAGGTTTATAATCATTAGGCCAATGCAGGTGTACACGCAAATGAGTTCCTGGGCCCGTTTTCCTGTTGAATTGAGTTAAGGTTTTTAAAAATGTATGTAAAAGTTATTCTTTGGAACTAACTAAAATCAATAGTCTTTAAAAGTGGCCCAGAAAACTGAAATCTTAGTCTTAATTAAGTCGGCTAAATTTAAGGCAAGACTGAGCTTTAAGTCGCGTTTTCCATTTGCGCATTTTAGTTTTCTTATAAAGGCTAAGGCGCTTTCTATACAACCGACAGCATACAACTCACCTGGACTGTACAACGAGGCCAGTTCTTGGGCACCCTTATTCTGTGGTCCCCAGCGCGGAGAAACATCGGTGGTTGCCTTAAGTGCCTCTGGCCGGGTCGATTCCTGGTCTTTGGTGGTGGCGGGCGCTGAGTTACCATTGGGGTCATCCTCATACATGGAGTTAGCCAGAATGTCCTTATCGCTTTTGGCCATCATCGTCGTCTGTGGGACACAAAAAGAACTGGGTGAGCGGAGTGAAGAACTTAAAGGTCTTGATGACAGCTCCTGACTGATTGACAATGCAGTGCCCGGATTCAATGCCAGGACATTGGATTGATTGCCTGTGAGCAAAGACATCTGGATTCCCAGGTAAGGCCCTCTTTATAATTAATGATTACGGTAGGGAAACGGACTGGCCAGAAGCCAGCTGGGTCGAATCGTACGTTTATAAAAAATATATTTAAATGATTATTTTAAATGTTTTGAAAATTACTGCCACCGAAGGCCAGTCCGACACGTAGCGCCAACCAATGACCTCTGCTCAGGGATCCCCAGCATGTTGCGACGTTGATGTCATTGCCTCCAACTGCACGGACTTTCCCGCCCCCGCCCGAGTCACCGCCCCAAACCATCTAAACCAGATGACGTGTCACGCTATATTTTGGACTTATGGAAGGTCTGCGGGGACCCAGGCTCAGCTCAGCTGAAACTAACTCTTCAGAATGAGTTGTCAGTGCGGAGGCGCGGTCTAGAGGTGCCTTAATTAGGCAAATTGGTATTTAAATTGTTGTGAACGCTATCTCTGTTTGGGGTAGGTTGGAAAAACGAGCGGTCAAAGGATTATATTTTTAGCAGCTTATTTGTTTCTTTGTTATTCGGTTCTTTATATTCGAACGGACATTACTCTGTGATAAATGAGGATAAACACGAAATGTGGGCGGGAAACGTATATAGGGACATACGCGGGCTTAAAATAAACAACCTCTATATGGGTTATGCTTTGGCAAACTAAAACCCCTTTTAGAGTAACGAAGGATTCTAAATGAAAGTCCATTATTTAATTAATTTAGAATTTCAACTAATGTTGTTTATTTAAAAAAAGCTGGCGAAATAGCTTTTCAAAAAGTACAGACTAATATATCGGTATTTAACGCCAAAGTGGACATATAATTTGATATCTAAATGTTATTTATCGTTACTTAACATTTCGTTACATCAATGTTTCCAGTATTTATTGTATTTTTTTCGATGTATCCTATCGTACTTTTCCCTTTCAATACATGTAAATACAACTTAATGCGACAGGAGAATTAAAATAAAGCGACAGCTATTGTCGTAGTACAGCCAATTGATTTAACTTACTAACTTAAACCTTCGATAACTAATTTGGGAAAAATGGGTTTGCAATTACACTAATGAGACCATTAGGATTCGGAAATATTAGAGAGAATTAACTTTTCCAGCTTTGTGTAGACGTGTGACCATCTGACATTAGGTAGGCGCAATTTGTGGCTTTGGTGAAAACACATTAATCAAAACTGGCAACAATTTATTGATAAAGCACCACCGACGCGACGGGCATGGGACAAGAAAACGGACTGACATACTGGCACGCGTGGGCATAGCCGCTAATGTTGCCGGGGCCGAACCCGGTAGTCTCGAAGGACACGAAACAGAACCCATAATCTGACGGTTGGGCTCCCAACGCCTCCGCAGCGCAGGCAAGCGCAAACGTTTCCGTGTGACGTGCACACCGGGCAGGATAAACAAGAGTCGAACGGAATGAACACCAGTAGAGCTCTGGTACAAATTTCAATAATAGATGCCAGCTAGTAGAGTTTCAGGTGAAAACGCTATTCTTGTGTACTGGAGAGTGTCTGAGGGTTGTGTATTAATGCGAGAACTTTGACAACTAAATTCTTTGGCGCCAGCCTACCCTGCAGGTTAATGAAAGAACCAATTTCAGTTAAGAGACTGCTTGAGTGCCACTAATTTTGTAACAAGTACTTAAGTACGTTAAGGTTTCCTGCGGGTAAGGTTAAAAATCTCGAGTTATTCCTTAAACGTTGAAAATATTTAGGTAATGCTAATTTCCGTGCGATTTTTTTGACAGATCGATTCGGCTATCAATTGGGGTCAGAAATATAAATAAGATGGAAACTACTTAAAATTATATGGTTAATCTGGCGTGCTTTTAAAAAATGTAGTAACAATGGCAAAAATAAAATAAAAGAAAATAATTTTTGAACAGTATAATTAGTACATTTAAGTACATTTTTTAAGGATAAAAGCTTATACTAGTTATTCTAAGCTTCTTAAAATGATAACGGGTTTGTTTTCTTTAAATCGGAATGCAAACCGTCTTCAAAAGCAACGTAGTTTCCCAAGAAATTTTATTAGAAGTCTGCAATTTCAGACATTGTTCAGCGAAGTTAGGGAACTCGAGACTTCGAGCCACCCCAGTTGACTCATTATTTGTTTGTGAGAAAGGGCATAAAAAACGGGGGCGCACAACAGCCAACAGGTACTAATTTGGCACAACGTTACAATGAATTTCTTAGTGGCGCCGACGAAAAATAAATAAAACAATTTATTACACGAAATGCGCGAAAACACACTCCAAGAGGAAAACTTTGTTTCGGGGTTTCTAGGTTTCGGCAGGGGGAGGGCGGTCACCACCCCTTCTGTTGGGTGCCGAAACCCTCAGCTTTTGCACGTAGGGCAAACTGCGCTCTCGTTTAAAAATTCGTTTGTAGTCGGCATAGCGGTATTTATAGACCCCGTTTATTGTTGTGGTGGGTCTCTTTGCAATTGATAAGAAATTTCAATGCGGCTCTATTTATAAAAACAAGCGAAAACACCCAAGCAAAGCTCTCGCTCGCTCCTCTAACAGTCAAACTGATTGACTCACCTATTCGCAGGTGTCGTCAGGCGGCAAAAGAGGGTATGGTTCTTGGTTTTTAATGCTCCCGTGTTGTTGTGTCTGACAGGCACAAGGGCCAGGCTTTTGTTTAGGCCCACTTCTGTCTCAGGAACAATTAAAATTAAATGACCAAGTCTGCCAAATATTGATTAGAACGAAAGAAAAAACTTATGCATGCACGCAAGCTATTACCACGTACCGCGGACGGATAGATGGATTACAGAGCGAGCCTGGGCGTCGGGGCGAGCTCCGACGGATTTTTTGTCGCAGCCAAAGGTAAATAAATGCCGTGTTTTTATACACGTGATTTAAGGCCCCACCGCACTCACACACACGCGCACACTCGCACACACACACAGGCACTCGCGACACTCCGATGCCGCTGCAGTAATGCTACTTTGCACTAGTAAATTCCGAAAGAAACTAAACTAAAACGGAACCGAACGTACGGCGCAGCTTTTTCATTCATGCTGTTGGCTTCGCGTGTGGGTTGTGTTTGTTTGTTGTGTGCTTCTGCCTGTGTGTGATTTCCCCGCGGCTTTCGTACCGTTAGCTTAGGATACTGGGTTACTCACGGTCTGCTCCAGGGGATCCTGCGCTACAGTTGTTTTCTCCCTTAACCCCTTTTTTCTTTATTTATTTCTATTGTTTAAAATATATATGTTAATTTATTTATTTAATAAATTATATTTCTATTTGACAAGTAAAGAAATGAAGAAGTTGACTTTGCAATTTTGAAAACTAACCACCTTTAAGTATCGATAGTATCGATAAATTTATATATGTATCGGAACTGGTTCCGAAAAGACTAAAAAGAAATCCGCTTGGAATCCGCTTACATTCTGGCAACGCTGTTTGCTGGCGACCACAAAATCTGGCAATCGATACACATCGATGAAAACATCAGATGAATCTGGCAACGTCAGCAACCAGCGATGCCAGACTTTGTGCACCTCTATTGCTCAGCTTGTTACGTCGTTTCTATAATAACAAATTAATAAATTAAAATGTTACCGATTGTACGCGGCTTCTACAGTGGCCTGGCCAGCGTAACGCGTTCCAGCCGTGGAGCACTGCACACGGCCAGTGTGATCCGTTGTAAGGCGGAGGCGGAAGCGGAAACTACGGACGAAAAGAGTCGGGAGACGACTGAGGGCGATGGCGACCAAGTTAGCTCTGGACCTGACCCGAAAGACCGCACCAAAATTATTCCTGTAGAGACATCGATGCGCTATTTAAAGAGCGCCGCCTACAAGCAAACCTACGGCGAGAATTTTGTGTGGACGCAGTACAGGTAGGTAAAGTGATTTACCGGAGAAGACACAATTTTAAACCACATGCTTTCAGACGGAATCACAAGGGCATGTTTGCCCCACGGAAAACTCGCAAGACTTGCATCCGCCAGGGCCGGATTGCCACCGGAAATCCATGCCCCATTTGCCGAGACGAATATTTGGTCTTGGACTACCGCAACACTGAACTCCTGGAACAGTTCGTTTCACCTCACAGCGGCGATGTGCTTAGCTACTCCAAGACAGGCTTGTGCCAAAAAAGTCACTTTCGGCTGATGGTGGCCGTCCAGCAGGCCCGGGATTCCGGCTTCCTCACCTACGACGTGCCTTTCAGGGAGTATGATTACAGCGAGTACTACGGCGAGAAAGAAAAGCAGAAGGCTACTACTAATTAAGTGCACATGTAGATGATCTTGTTTCTTATTAAAAATGCGAAAGCAAATTACTGTTATGTGTAAACCGAAGATTAACTCTTGTAACTCTTATACGTGTTTTTCTAAAGCTCTTACAGTGGGTTCAACCGGAACACCGATCACTAGAATCGTCGTTTATATAGATATTTTCCAAATTAACCCAACCCAATTAATTATTAATGTTTTTGTACCCTAAAGGATCAGTAAAAGAGTCGTTTGCGACCCTATAAATCATCTATTCATGATCAGGATCTAGCCATGTCTGGCAGAATCAAATTTTTAACATTTTTTCAAACTTTCATTAAATTTTCTTAAAAATCCAGACAAAATTTTAATATATTTCAATTCAATATCCAATTAACGCAATAAAAACTATAACAGAACAGTTTTTCGAATTCAACAGGGATGCTCTTTTGGCTAAGTTGTGAAAGGATTTCATAATAAATTTAAAAATGCAAGGGTATACAAACTTCGACTTTCCGATGTGGACTTCACTGTGCTCTTTCCCATCAGCTGTCGTGTCAGCTGTGAATGAATCACTTGCAATGTTTGACACTTTATTTCATCAGAAGGATGTCTCGGGAGTGCGTTTTCCTTGTCGTCGGTGGTGGCATCGCTGGCGTTAGCTGTGCCGAGACCTTGGCCATCTGCCGACCATCGGCCTCTATTCTCCTGCTCACTGAGTCCAGCATTGTGAAGAGCGTCACCAACTTAGTACCGGTCGCCCGGTATCTGTACAAGTTCGATGTGCGGGAGCAGAATGTCTCCGAAATGGGAGCCACCGTAGACACTCTCGTCGACCAGCTGGAGCACATCAACAGCAGTGAGCACTGGGTCCGCACCAGGAAGGGTGTGGTGATCCGGTATCGCTACCTATGCCTTTGCACCGGTGGAGCCCCGAGATTATTCAGCTCTTCTCCCAATGAATCACGCATCATTGGCATTCGGGATACGGATTCTGTGCTGGAACTACAGCGACGGTTAGCGGCAGCCAAGGATGTCATTATCTTGGGAAACGGAGGAATCGCCAGCGAGCTAGCTTACGAGCTCAAGAACGTTAATGTCCATTGGGTGGTTAAGGATAGCCACATTTCTGCCACATTCGTCGATCCCGGAGCCGCAGAGTTCTTTCAACTGGCCAGAAGGGAATTGAAAGATGAGGACTCTGTCCCAAAAACAGCGATTAAAAGGATGCGCTACGACGAACTGCTGCCCAAGGATCAGGATTCCAAGCACGGCGCCGCCTTGGGTCCGGATTGGCATTGCACCTTTGATTTGAGCGGTGCGGGGGAAACGATCGGAGATCAAGGCCTGCCCAAAATCTACTACAAATCGCACATAGAGGAGTACCAGGAAATTGAGCCAGGAACAGGAGAAGGACTAAGCATTAAGCTGGGACACGAGGATGGAACCTCTGAGCGGTTGACCTGTGACTTCATAGTTTCCGCCACCGGCGTCCAACCACGTCACGAATACACCAGCGATGCCCCAATCAAATTTTCCGAAGACGGTGGCATTTCAGTGGATGAAATGATGCGAACCAATCTGCCCGATGTCTACGCAGCAGGAGATGTTTGTACAGCCGCCTGGTCACCCGCGCCGCACTGGTTCCAGATGCGTCTTTGGACGCAGGCCCGCCAAATGGGTTCCATGGCGGGCAGGAGCATGGCAGCAGCTAGTGAGGGCGAAACTGTCTACCAAGACTTTTGTTTCGAGCTTTTTGGCCATGTAACGCAGCTCTTTGGTTATCCGGTAGTTCTGCTGGGCCGCTTTAATGGCCAGGACCTGGGAAGGGATTATGAGATCCTAGTGCGTTGCACCCGTAACAAGGAATACATAAAGTTCGTGCTCCAGAATGGAAGGTTGCGCGGCGCCATCCTCATTGGGGACACCGACCTAGCCGAGACCTGTGAGAACCTCATATTAAATGGCATCGACCTGGAGCCATTCGGCGATGATATACTCAATCCCGACATTGACATTGAAGACTACTTTGATTAGTCAAAATTATGAATTAGCTTACTATATTCCAGGACTTTGAGAACAATATTTTAAGGACATTACAACTACGATTGGCTTGTTGCTTGAATCGATGGCGCTTTCTTCTGCCGCTGTCATTTGAGCTTGCCCTCGTTGCCTGTACAGTAAATATAAATTTATTTATATCCTTATTGAGACTTTTGCCACCAGATACTTACCCACATACTTGATCTCATCGAAGGCCTTGCGCGCCTTTTTCAGCTCTTCGTTCATGGTTAGCAGGTCCTTGACCCTGGCGTATTTGCGGGGATCCTTGCGAACCAGGAATATAATATCCTCCACTTGCACGCGACCTGTTCGTCCAATCTCCATGGCCCGGTGGGTTGTCTCCGCTATATATTCTATCACGAGGTCTTCCAGAAGGTCTACCGTTTCCGTGTAGGGATTTTTGTCGTCGCCAAAGCCGAACATCATGCAGCGCAGCTCCTGGAAAAGGAAACATAGATAATATTAGAATGTGTATACATACAAGTATTTAAAGTTCAGCTTACTTTGCTGAAGAGACGCTTTCTGCCCGCATTTGTGGCCACAAATTGGTCGTCATCCGCATCGTCATCAAAGTTAAACTAAAAAGTGGAGTTTTAAATAAAATGTGTAATATTGAATAACGCCAATAGTTTACTTACATCTCCGCCTTCAAAATTGTCTTCTGGCATGTTGTTTGAAGCCATTTCAGTTAAATTTACAAATTGTTTATATCTTCTAAAAACCTGATCAGCTGTTGGAAACGCCAGTGCTGCCAACAATTGAATATATAGCTATAAACAATGTACTAAAAATAGCTGAATGGCAACACATAAATATCGAGCAGTCGAAATTTATGCGAATGATATTTATATTTTATTTATGATTATTTCATTTTTGATTTTTAATTGATAAAAATGCCCCGTTTTTACTATTGTTGCATTATTCAGATCTGCTTTCTGGACTAAACGCAACGTATCAGGGTGAAAAATGAATCGTGTTTTTCACTGTATATTGAAAATTCTCAATGCAAATTATAAGGCCTAAATATTATTATTAGAGAAAATACTGTTCATCTGCGGGCTTCGCATCAACTCAAGCACTGTGTAAACGCCGCATTAGCTATAAAGCTGTCGCTGTGAAAAAGGTAAAAGTGTGAACGTTTGACTGTCAATATGTTAATCTTTGTCAACTCTAAATATCGAAATATCGATCTTACTGCCCAGCTCCAACACGCTTTTTAAAAATTGCCAAACGGCTCGACCGGCTTGGGCTAAACGCGAAAATGGAAGTTTATACCTTTGAAAAGTCGTACTTGGAGCGTCTGAAGGAAGCCGAGGCTGTACTTTCTTGGGAAGGTGCCGTGATACCAGCGTCACAGGTTCGATCAGAGTGGAAGTCCTACGTCGAGCTCAAGATTGAGCCGGCAGGTAAGCCAAACAAAGGCTGATGAATACACACACACGCTCACCCACGCATTCACCTAAACAGGCTGGCAGGCGATTTGGAAAATACCTCGCGTTATCTGCGAGGATCTAAAGCTGCGCTATCCCACTATTGTGTACGGCTACGTGGAGCAGGTAGTCTTCGACGAGCTCAAGGCTGTTTTTGTGGTGACCGCCGTGCAGGACAACGATGTCCACCTGCCGGAGAACAACGAGGTGTCCCTGGTAGAGCTGTGGCCCACGGTGCAACAAGAAAACTCCGCTCTAAATGTGGACACTACGGCGGAGTGCATCGATCGGTTGCGCTTCTTCTACTCGCACGTTTGGATGCCGTGGGACAAGGACTATGATGACGACCGCGACTGGGTGCACATGCACCTGCAGGCTCGAATACAGCTGGCTTGTGATCTGAGTAAGAACAAGCTGTCCCGACCGCTGGCACTGCACATGCGCACGCTGCTCGCGGAGGCCAAGTACATACAGCAGCGTCTGGAGTACCTGGAACTCGATCTGAGTGATGCCGAGCCGGAAAGCGACGACGAGGCTGTGGAACTAAACGACAATGGCGCAGAGCCGGCCAGGAGGCAACCTAAGCCGGGAAGCACCGACGGAAACAGCCTCAACGTGTCTACTCTTCCTGTGACGGATCTTATGTGCCTGCACCTGCGCATGGCCATAATAAGAAGTGAATTCGAGATTCTCGAGAATCCGGAGATGAGGCGAGCTTACAGTGAGATGCAGTCAAACTCCCTGAAACGGCATATGCTCCAACGCAGCTCCGGGAGAACCGCCAGACCATCGGACGATCTGTTGATTGAACGCGCTGCCATTGGCCACGTGGTCGCTGTTCCTGGTAAGCTGCAGGAGCAGCTTGATTTATTGCTCCTGGCAAAGGAGAGGGTTAAGCCAGACACGCAGATACAGCTAGCTAACACGCTGCAAGGCGTGCTGAGCATTTGCCAGAGCAACGACGACATATTGCTTTCGCCCGGTAAACACACAATCAAATTTATGGAGCGCCTCAACGATAGTGGCAGCCTCAGCGGCTTAGTAAAGCCAGAAGCGATTCTAGGTTCCGTTGTGGACCTCTCCAAGCTGCCTGTGGTGAGCTCCAGTGATGAGGACAGCACACTATTGGTCATTGACGGAGACTACTCTGTCTCGCAGCTCGTCCTAGACTGTCGGCATGTGCGCCGCGGTATCCTCCTGCGACATGGAACCTTGACGATGCGCGGGTGTCGTTTGCTGGGCGATGGTAATTCCAGCACCCAGGAGGGCATAGTTTGCATGCCAGGCACTAACTTGGAATTGAAAAGCTGCATCATCGAGAAGTTTGCCGTGGGAATATCAATGCGACCTCGATCCGGCGCGGAACTAGGAAATGTTCAAATGAAAAATTGTCAAACGGGACTGGAGCTGATGGAGAAATCGGTGTCCCTGAATCTGCAGGGCAGCAAGTGCAGCTTTGAAAGTTGCAAGCTTGGCATACTAGCAGACGGCTTTGCCCATGGTCAGGAAAACTTTAAGCAGTTGGTTGCTCTTCAGCAATTCCGAGATCTGCAGCGGTAGGCATAAAATTGAAGTCTAGTTGTACAGGATATATGATAAACTATTTTGACTTTCAGATACAATGAGGACAATTTACTCGGTGACTGTAGCTTCAATAACTGTGCAGACACGATTAGAGTTTCAAACGAATCCGATCAGCTGCTGGCTCAGCGATCGCAGCAGTGGCTCCTGGAGGACGATCTTGAGAGTGAAAACAAGGAGAACACTCAAATGGCCTAATGGCATTACCATATAAGTATATCAACGCAATTAACACAGAATTCTCTATAATAAAACCTACATAATAAATAAATACATTTAAACTTTAGCGGTCATCTTTAAATCGATAGTACACTGGCCATTTAGTCCGATTTTCTAGATGTTTGTATATTTCAGCGGATGTGCACTGGTCACACTATATAGCAGACAACAAAACAATCCTCAAAAACGGTTTTATTATCAGTTTGAAGCTGTTAAAGATTACCATTATATTAAGGAAAAAAAGGGGGCGAGACCATGTCAAAGGAACACTGGATGCGAGACCTGCCAATGGCGTTGCGCGACATGTCCATCATAAATCTCGCCATTCCAGGTTTGCGTGATGAGATCACCCTTCAAAATTGAGTTAATTAAAACGGCGCACATCTAGTATAGGTTCCCATAACTCCATGACCTACGCTATAAGCAGTAAATCCAAACTGGCGCCAGATGCTGACAGCACCGTCAGGCGATGGCATCGGTTCTTTCCGTGCTTTGTGCGCCGTTGGAGCAGGACGCAATCCTCCGGCGTAGTTGAACAACTGCAGCTTGGAGTGCGTTACTTTGACCTGAGGATAGCGCAGAAAGATGATAAGTTTTACTACTGCCACGGCCTGTTTTGCAATGAGGTGTTTGAGCCCCTTTTGGAGCTTCGCAACTTCCTGGACTCCCATCCCGAGGAGGTCGTCATCCTGGACTTGCAACACTTCTACGCACTGACAGTGGCCCATCACCAGCAACTCCACAAGGATCTTATCACCTTTTTCGGCCATCGGCTTTACTCCACCGCAGATGGCCACCTTAAGGATTGCACTCTTAACCGGTGTCTGGAACTGCGACGGCAATTGGTTGTCATCTATAGGAGGTGTCCCATTCCACTTCCCCTGAGATTTTGGCCCAGCTATGCATGGCCAACGCCCTGGCCAAATAAGTCGAGTGTGAAACAGCTGCAGTCATTTCTCGAAGACTCACTCCTCTCCCGGCAGCCCCAACAGGGTTACGTATCCCAGTGCCTTTTAACACCCACTGGTCGTTATATTGCCTTCCGGCTCTTCTTTACGCTGAAGAGCACGGCCAAGCGGGTAGATAAGAAACTTCATCCCTGGATAGAAGACCAAATGCCCGGTCCCTTCGAGCCCAAAGAGGAGCCCAGGGTAAATGTATTTCTTGCCGATTTTGTAAACCTTAAGGATGGGCAGTGGTGCGATTGGGTACTGCAGCTCAACAGAAAGTTGGAGGGGCGCGTCACGGAAGAGAGTCAGCCGGAGCAGGGACCAGTTTCTTGATGTTGTTGGCCAAATAAAAAAGTGACTAAAGTGGGGCTAATATTTTGTACTTTTAAAGGAGGATTCAACTTCTTGATCTAATTGGATAAATGAAAAAGTTTATCAAGCAGGGATAGTTTTTTGAATCTGAATAAACCAGGTCATCGCACAAACAAATCCAATAAAGCAAGGGTTTTTTTATTGTCAGCTGTCCACGAGAATACCGTTTTCAAACGTTATAAAGCAGAAAAAACATGAATTAAGACGTTTCCAAACGTTTTTGTCTGTAAAACAAAATAAAATAAACAAGTATGCGCAAAGTTCGTATGCATGTTGGTACTATTAAATATTTTATTTTTAAAAACCAATACACAAAAAATATATATTAATATATATATATATATATAATAAACATAAAAACAAACACAAAGCACATTGCAGCAGCTTGAAAAGTAGTCCAAGGTGGGAGAACTAATCGCCATCAATCGATAAGAAAGCGCACCGCCTTTTGTGCTTTCGTAGGTGACATGGCACCACCTGCAGCAGCGGCAGCCTCTGCCTGGGCAAGTGAGCTGCGTATTCCGTTGAGGACGCTGTCCAGTCGGCCCAGTGCCTCCTGAACACTGACGGCTAGGATCCCGCTATCCTGTTGATTTTCCCGCTCAAGCAGAGCGCTCTCACATTGCCTATGCAGACGTTGTGAGCAGCGCTGTATCATCAGAAGCTCCTGATTAACGACGGCGGCGAAGTTACTACTGTTGTTGATGGGCGTCTCCTCGGGATCGTACGTAAGAAGACGCTTGGTGTACTGTACCAGTTTGCTGCCAGGTGAAGGACTAATGGGCGTGGTTTTGGCAGATGGCGTAGATGTCTGTCTTGGGGAATGATTGCTGCCACCCGAAACGTTCAGTAGGAGTCTCTTCAGGGGCTTATTGAGCAGGACATCCTTCATGGCACTTATGTTTAGAGCTATTCGACTAGAATTGTGCGTCTCACTCAGGGTCTCATTGAGATCCGCCTCTAGGGGTTCCCAATCTACCTCCACGCTTTGGAAAATGTTTCCGGCATTTTGTTTATCCGGCTGCTCCGCTGCACTGTCCCTGACCATATCGAGCCACACGCCCAAACGGGCCGTAGGCCACTCAGCCTTGAGGCCACGCTGCTTGTCCAGGATCAGGATCACCGTCCGCAGCAGTCCGAACTCATCTGGAGTTTGTGTTTGCCGAAACTCGAGTTGTAGTCCTAGCTGACGACACCGTTGTGTGGCCTCTTTAACCATTAGCTGGGTCTTATGCAGACTCTCTTCCGACGGATTCAACATAATACGTTGTATATCCTCCAAAAGCGTCGATTTCTGCGCGGGAGTCGATGCTGCCTGCTCCTCGTTGAGCACTGTGTGTTTATGCTGTTGAGCCAGTGCCTGGCGCTCCGTTTCCAATATCTCGCTGTTACACTTGTACTTGAACTGTTCCAGTTCGAGACATTGCAGCCGCTCCTCAAAGTCCCTGGCATGTTGGGCACGCTCCTGTTCAATGCGTGTCAAGGCGGCTCGCTTTTCAGCTTCAAGCTCCGAGCGCAATTGTTGCTCCTGTTTTTGCAAAATTTCCTGGTGCGCCAGCTGGAAGTCCACCGGCTGCTCGGTTTTGCCTCTCTGAGAGCAAAATGGATTGGAAATACGGAAATAATGGGAGCCTCCAATCACCAAGCGATCGCCGTGGAACAGCTGCCGACGACATTGCAAGAGCTCTCCGTTTACGTAGGTCTCAAAGTCCTCGCTCCCTGGTATGACAAATAGTTTTCCAGACCTATCGTGTTCAATATTGCAGTGCTGCAGGGCCACCAGGGGACCATCCAGAACGATATCCGGCTGGGAACTGGAATTACCGGGAAGGCGGCCGCGTCCGATGCGCACCAGCCCCTGGGGTAGTAAGTAGAACAAGGTGCCACTTAGGATGGGATCCGCTGTGAGATTGACCAAACACGCCTGCTTCTGATCGGCAGTCAATTCCAGGGCCAAACCACGACGTTTGAGCAGTCGCAGCTCCGACTTTCGCTGATCCTCCGCCTCTTTGAGCTTCTCCATCCAGGATTTTTGAGCACGACTTAGCTCCCGTTCCCTTTCAGCCAGCTGCTGCCGAAGTCCCTCCACCTCAGTCTCGTCAACCGAGGTCTCGATTATAATCTTTCTAGGCACCGGATTATTGTTGTTGTTCCCGGATAGACGCCTTTGCCTCTCGTACTCGTTCCGAAGCGACTTCAAACGATCTACTTCGGCGCGCAGGTCCCGAATGATCTTATCATGGGGAGATTCATTAACCTTCACTCGGTTAACGATGGAGCGCGCTTTGCAGGCGTAGCGCAAAGTGGCCAAAGTTTCGTCCGCGTGCAGACTAGCTGGTGAGATGGTAGCCAGCATGACAGTTTTTGAGTTTCCACCGAGGTTTTCCTTGAAAGAGAAGATAGCGACATATTTGAGTCGTTAGAGAAAGCCAAGAAGAATTGCTTTGTATGGGGTCAGGTCACGCAAAGGATCAATCTATTTTTGCATAAAGTTTTTTTAAAAAAAGGGATAAAAACGGATACATATGACAAATTTACTTATATTATTCCCTTAAACCTGTGTGCATAAGTCGCCATAAAAGCATTATCGCGTAAATAAAAACTACTAATAATAAAGGTTTTATGTTTACTTATAAAACTTTATCCCTATATATGTACATATATGTACAGATCTACTCTAAGAAAACTAAAGACGAGTGTGCGAGATAACTGGCCTCTTGACAAAAACTCATGGAAAGTAATAAAATTTTTGTTTATATAATTTAAACAACAAGAAATAAAAATTAAAACTTTTGGTTCGGTTCGAGCAAGTTTGAAACACGTTTCGACTTTAACCAAGGTAAATGCGAGCGATATAAAATAGAACGATTTTAATGCCTAATTACCGTTGTTTATCATTAGATTGTACTCAAATTATCAAAGAATGTCCGCACAAATGTTTCCATTTTAATTATAGCCATTAGTCAAAGCGAAAGAATATACTAGACTCATTTATGTATGTGCGTAAATTAATAGGTTTTATGAATAACAATGAATCTTTTAAATGGTTATATCATGAGTAACTAGTATAAAACTTGATCTTTGTTTGTCAGTTTTTTTCAGATAAGTACAGACATACATATGTCGTTTTTTTCAGTGTTCTGAGATTATTATCGCCCAACTGCTATCAGTAAATGCATTGAAGGCAAGTAGGAAAGAAACGATGATAGTCAAGCAATTGTTGTTGTGCCAACAAAATTCAATGTACATATGTGTGCTCACAAAAATAACACATATATATATTTGTGGGTATGAATATATGTATTTAGCATGTAGTACACATACTTGCCAGAGTCCGGTATGAGTAAAAGACACTTGTTTGATTAAGCAGGTCAGCACCGTGGGCCGAAAGAATGTTAGAGGCAGGGAGAGCAAGTAAGGGGATATATTTACTCAAACTGCGCAGCAGCAGCGACGTAGGCGTAGCTAATTGAAAGGGCACAGTGGGCCGTATTAATTTGTTATCTAATTAAATGGTTCTTGCAGACACGTTATATAATAGGGTCTCATATTGTACACAAGTGTTACCATTAGCTTCAAGGAGCTACAACAGTATTTTGAAGCTAATTAAGGTCCAAAGCACACAAAGGGCCGCTACATATTACCAACAACATTGACGAAAGACTGATGACAATATTTTTTGAGAGACATCCTAGTTTTGTTTAAATTCTTAAGTCTAAGTCTTAAGTCCGTAAAACGGTACGATAAATGCAAACGACCTTTAGGGGCTTGATCCAACCCAACAGACTGAACTGAAACTGGAACAATTAACCGCAAAATCAATCAATGAACATTGGGGGAATCGCGATTAGTCACTTGGTTACCGAAGCGTACCATATAAACAAAGTATTCGCTAAATATAGCCTCCTTATATCCGCCCACCTTTAGAAATCTGTCACGATCTCTCCGTATGCCCCGATATTCGTGTATAGCAAACTTAAACCGCAAAAATTTGCTAATAAAGCCGGTACGTCCATATTAAAACATACAAAACCTTCGTCAGAACCGGCTAAAGTGACGTAGGCCACCCATTAACACTAGGTTTACGAATTTTTACGAAAAAGATAACGTTTAATAAAAAGAAAATAAAACGTAAGTGGTAATTTGTTTTGGTGTAAATTTCAAGGCTCCCAAGAACCATTTGCAGTAGAACCTTTTGGTTGGCCAGAAAAATGTCCCCAATAAAATAAAAGATCGCTTGGCAACCGAATTTCGCTTGGCTTAAATAAGGCTTAAAACAACGCGTGCGCGGCCTGCAGTCTAGACTTTGATTAGCAAACCTTATAAAGATATATCCAAACCTCCGGATGAACAGCAATCCAATCCATCATCCCATCGTATCACTCCCATGACATCTGTTTTTCGTCAGATTTTTGCTGTTAGCAATTGATCGCTAATAAGAAAAACTTCCAGTATGGTTTTCATGCCCTCACCTAATTAACATTTATTAGGCATTTTTAAAACTAATGCAGGGTGAATCATTAGGAAAATGACCGGTTATGGAGCGCATCGATTTCTGCGTTCGTCCCACTGTGCCTCATGTGAGAGCGCTGTAAGCACTCGACGAGGAGGGCAGAAAAGGTGAAGCTTTAACAAAAGCACGAGACGCGAAAACACAACACAACAAAAGGCCGTACACACATGCCTAAATACATATGTGTACACAAAGAAACATACCATTTTCACACAGTTCTGGGTACTTGAATATTACCTAATATGACATTTTACACAAATAAAAAAATTAAAATTTTTTTCTGTGTTTCAAATAGAGTAGATGAAGACTTCCTCACTCAGAAGGGTATTCAGAGGATCCGGTCCATACAATTCTAGCCTTCAAGTGTTCCTACTGTTGTGCCCTCCATCGTGGTCACACACTCACACGTAGCCATCGCAGCAGCAGTAAATATGGGGACAAAAACAACTTTACGCACGAGCAGCGAGACCCGAAGTCGACAGCAAAACAAGAGCCGAGCAGCGACCGCGCACACGAGGGCTACAAAAATGCAGTAATTTCAACGCTCGGCTTTCAGTTTCATACAGACTTCCCACAGAGTACATCGAAATTCGGTGAAATATAGACTAGCCCATTTGCGTTAAGACTGGAGTGCACAAACAGACCTGACTTTTGGTATTCACGCTGAAAAGTGCATAAATACGCGTCAAATAAAAAGTCGACTGAGACCTCGGCCACAAAACAAAGTGATTCAAACAGAGTTCATTGCACGCCAAAGAGCAGAGACAAAGTGAAACGACCTCGCACAACGCGCCGTACACAGAGAGAGAACAACACACCCACGTCCGCCAAACCACCATAGCTGCACCGCTCCTTACAAGGCGAAGGAAGAGAAAAAAGCTACAGACATGGATGTTTGGGGATTCTGTGTTAGCGACTCCACCATGTCATATGGCGGATCGATGCGCAATGGCTATTACCGCGACTACGAGCAGTTCCCATACGGAACCCTGGAGACCACCACATCTCCGTATGCGGTCAAGGATTGCTACAGTCGAGTGCAAGGTAATTGACGGGGCCCCAAAAGTAGCGATTAACGATAGTCACTCAGAGCAGAGAGCTTCCAGTCAGGCACTCGTAGTCGTAAATGCAGCGAAAATATGCTTTCGAGTAGAATGTGCATTCATACATACAATATACAATATGTGCATCCACACCCGTACGATAGCAAGACCCGCCCCCCTTCGTAACGCCGTTCACTTTGTGAATTGCGTGCGTTTTGTTGTTTTTGCAAGTTTATAAATAGCCAGCCCGATTTTTCGTCTGTGAACGCGAGAGTGTGTGTGTGGGGAACACGCCTTAATTTTTTGCGCATACACACAGGGTGTCCACGGTTGTTTCTTAACACGACCCCCGCTTTATCAGCGCAGCTTTCCGTCTTTGTTTACGAATTTGGAGAGGCCAAACCTTCTGGTGGCTTAAAACCACGTGTGGTACGATATGGACAGTCAGTGGCAAAAACTGAACAAGCACGTTAATGGGTTTCCATTTGAATTTAAAATTTAAAGCGCAATAAGGGTACACAAAGAGTGTATTGTAAGCTGTGGAAATCGTAAAAAGAAGCACAAAAAAGGTGGTTAAACTCGGCAAACGATTCCGTGTTATGGAGGTCATTCAAGTCCAATAAACAAAGTAGACATATACTAGAAGCAGGTACATGCCAAGACTGAAGACTGTACCTCCAGAATTGGCCAACAAAAAACGAAGACTGTGTTGGTAACTCTCTTTCGCGCAAAGACACACAAATGTATAAATCAGAGCTGGGCTAAAACTGAAGCGCAATAACAGAACTAAGGTGCGCGGACAATATAGCTATATTTTGTTGCGTACATCCGCATATGCATATGACTAATTACCCCCACTGTGCCTTTCCCTTATCAGAACAGAGAAAATTCGATACACTACTAAATCTTTTAGGTCAACCTTTCCCAATTGAGGCTAGGATGAACCTGCATAAGATCTCAAAACTAGAAGTATCTTATATTTAATTTACAAGGGATATTTTGAGTTTTATCTATTTGTTGGGCAAACGAAAAATTAAATTTCTTAAAAATACAACATACAGTTTTTTTCTGTGTGTTATATATATGGTAACATAGATTATGCAAGGTCGCTTATCACAGCGATTGGCTATTTATAAACCGTTTCCACATGGATCGGCTGGGCTTTGATTAATAAGAACCGTTTAGCATTTAACACGGTGTCAATTGAGCAATCAAAGCAATAGTGTAATCAACAGAGACAGCAACCTGCGACTGTGTGTGTGTGCCACAGGGTCACTACGGCAAGTAAGGTCGTAGGAGGAAGTGGAAGTGGAGTGAGAGCAGCGGTGTCGACGTGACGTCGTGAGCGTAGGCCCAGCGACGTCACGCCGGCAAATCAGCTGTTTGGCCCAGAAGGGCAGTGGGCACGGGCACGTAGGCCAAAAATAGAGGAAGCCAGGGCGAATGTGAGAAAAGAGAAATGGGATATAAGCAATGCGTAGCGAACTAACGGTTTATATACACTTTTCTTTGCTTACAGAAAAGTGCAAGCAGATAAAGACCGAGAAGCAGATGCGCAAGGACTGTCCATTTTGCAAGGAGCACAAGAAGCGGCCGCTCATCAACTACATGCGCAAGCGGGAGCAGCGCAAGCACCATGACAGCATCTGCGAGGACGAGGAGGAGATGCATGAGCATGAGCACGAACACAGCCACAGCCATGAGGTGGTGCAGCAGCCCGCCCCAGCGCTCTCCTCCGTCCTTGCCCAACAGAGCTGCAAGGTGTGAGCGGGACGGCAGCCAACGTGCCTGTACGCCCTGAAAACAAGAACAGCAATTCGTAAATGCCATATAAATGTTAACCAGAAAGAAAGGAAAAACCTGAAAAGTAGCAAAACAGAAAAGAAGACAGAAACAAAAAAAGAAAAACAACGTTAAAGATAAAAGGAAAAAGCTGTAAGACACAAAAGATGGCGGCGTTGCCTTTGACGGAAAGATGGCGCGAGGCATGCGAGAAAATGGGACAGCAGCTGAGCAGCTACAATAATCCAACGCGACTGTACTTCCGCATCGCGAAAACACTACCATTTACAAAGCAGGAGCCAGAACTTGATACCAATTTACAAGACCCTTTACTCTAATTGCTAACAAACATGTAACCTTCCATTTGCTTTTAAAAAAGTTTCGTGTGAAAGCTTAACAGTGAACCAAATTGTTTACAGACATACAACAGCACTAGATGAAAAAATCAAACAACGAAAACCTGCCCGCTTGACCAACGCATTTTTTGACCCTAAGCGAACCAAGAAAAAAAAAGAAAAACCTTTATATACAAACCACAAGGGAAGCAAAGGAAAAAAGCTAAAAAATAACACTTTCTATTTTGCTTACGAGACTGAGTAAATTGCAGTAGATACTTTTAAATCTACATGTGCGTATTTGGTTTTTTTACCTTATTGGATCAGTTACAGGTATAGAATCTTAACGAAAAATAATGAAAAGAAACAAAGAAAGAAAAATGCTTCATTGACGCCAATTAAGGTTTACAATTGTTATTTTTTCAATATGTATGTCTAACTACGTATACTTTGGACCCCGATTTTTATTGTATCCTTGTCTATATTAGACATTCCCCTATATATTTATTGTAATACCAACTGAGCATTGTCACAGTCCGAGCAAGTGTCAAAAGAAATCTAAATCTAGATATATATATGTACAAGTTGCAGATGTTTCGAAAGTTTATGGCCAAGTTAAATTTTCTTAACCCAACTTATAATTATACGAGAAAAATGTAACCGGTTATTTGGTATTCCAGCTCAACTGTGCAAAATACAGAAATATGGAAATAATTTAAGTAATTGATCAAATATGTGTTGAATTTGTGAAAAAATTGCTTGCAGGTACCGAGAAGTTTTTCAATTTACACAATGTTATATATCATATATATTATATATTAATGTTTAATTTAAATTAAATATATATTACAACAATAAAAACTCAAGTGAAAATCAAATCAATATCTATTAGTTTCTGTTTTTCGGGAAGACTATACCATTTTTAAAGGAGAAAGATGAATCAAATCATTACAAAATTATTTATTATACTTTATATATATTTATATTCTTCATCCGCATTTTTCAACAAATACCGCCTTAGTATTTAGTTTATTAGGGTGGGTCAGTTTGGTTATTTGACTCCAGCTGGTTTATTTTACAATAAATGTCATAATTTTTAATACAAATCTTTTTGGAAATCTTTCCGTCTCGCACCACTTTGTTAATTAAGGTTAATAAATCATTTGTAGGCGACAAAAAAGATTGTTGAGGTTGAAATAAGATTAAATTTTTATATGAAATAAAATATTTTAATATGCCTAAGGTCAGTTTTAAAAGGCGACCCACAGAATGAAAATAGGTTCGACAAACAACACCTTGAAATCCAAGTTAAGCCAACCTGAAACCTGACCCTGTGGAAGTATATAATAAAAATGATTTCCCTGAAATCTCTCCCAAACAATCAAAGCTTGTCAGAACATAGCCTTACTCAAATCATGGCCCCTCATCTGAACTGAATTGAATTAGAGCAACGAACGTAGGCACGCGAGGATGAGATCAGCTTTTGTCGCTATAATAATTCAAGAACAGCAGCAAAGCAGATTGTTTGCATATTTAAATTGTTTTCATTTTCCCTGTGGACCCGGACAGGGAGGTGATCAGACTGTGAATTGCCCAGCGCGCTGTACGAATTATATTATACGAATTTAAGTGCATTGGGTTTATACGGTGGGAGCTGGCCTGGAGAGAAATCAGCGCATGGAGGGAAGCCATAAATGCATTCATTTAAAATTCAATGTTAACCACTTTGCTCAGGGAATGGAACTGCCTATATTATTATAAGCTGGCTCAGATTACAATTGTTGTTATGCAGCAAACTAGAATCCGAGCTACACGTACTATTTATTATAAAATGCAAACGTCAGAATATTATTCTGGGTAATTTTGTAGGTTTTGCATAGGTTTTTTGAAAGTAAAGTAAAATATTTATGAACCTTTTTTCTTTGAATTTTCGTATAAAATTATTGAATAATTGTGTAAACCAAAGCGGGAGTCAAACCCTTAATAAGCATTAATGAGTTTTGTTCAGTTGGCAACAGAAAACAGGCACTATATTTTCCATCACCGATATTTGTATTTATCTCATTGCTTCCATTTGGTTAATTAGAGTTAATTATTGAACTAGCAACGTGGCTTAGTTTAAAAATGAAATCAGCACCGGCACTCCACAAGTATTGCTAATTATGAAAACAATAAAGTGACGTAGCCTTTGGCACGCTTTGCTCTATAGAGTCACGTATTGAACGGGACAGATCAACGAATTATTTGTTGTCTTAGAAGTGAATGTTTCTGGAATATCTCTTTGGAAACCACTTCCTTTATAATATATAAAAATGTTTGTGGCATGTGGAAAGGAGTGTATGGTTGCATTGTGGTTTTGCGCACGATAAAGGAAAAAACTCGTTCAAAATGAATTTAGAATGTTAGGTTTTGGGCGCTGTTTCAGTTCTTAAGTGGCTTCAGACATGTAAAGGTCATTGAGTAGAAAATCCTTCAAAAATCCTTAAAAAAATCTTTTAAAATGATAAAGCGTCTTCTGAAAAAAATGAGAACTCCTTTTGGAGCAAGGTATCAAGGTAAATTTTAGTTAGATGTAGTTGTTTAATAATAATAACAAGCAGAACAATCTGGATTTTTTATTTATTATGAAAACTAATTAGCTAAATTTAAAAGCCTGTTCTGAATTAGAAATAGAGCCTCGGTAAACTTAACTCAAAGACTTATTTGGGCCTATTTTTACACCCAGTATTAAACTTTGGCGGTCAGAAAACTGGTTGGTAATAAGGACAGGACTCCCTGTCAATTCTTTTTTCGGTTCGACATGATAATAAAAGCTTACTTAATATACGCTTCTGAAGAAGAATAAGCCATTCGAGTTGTTTTCAGAAAAGTTAATTGTGGAAGCTTGCTCTTTACCGCAAAATTATGTGACTAAAAGCACTCAGTCTTTCTCGTTCGGATAAATTAAAAGAGAGTCATTGGCTTTTACTAAAAGATTATTTTATATTTATCTTTTCCGACTTTAACTACGAGGCGAAAATAGTGGAGTTAGTTGTAAGTGCTTGTGCTTGTGCAGAAAGTTCAAGTTTATCTTGCAACAAATAATACTTTTGTCCCTTTACAATACATATGTAGTTGTTGTATCCCTATAAATAATTCATATTATTTACGACTTTTTATTGCAGCTACTAAGGATGGCAAAAAGTTAAGCAAGAGTAATTGCAAATGCGAGCCAGCCGCTTGTAAATGTGGAAAACGACGACAACTGAAAGTGTTGGTGTCGCAACTTCGGAGGCGCGATAACGTATCAAGTGTTATATTGTTTTAGTACAAGTACACCAGAATAAATAAAGAAAAAACACTGCAGCACATTATCAGCAAAGTATTTTTAAATCGGTGGAGTGAGAAAAGGATGTACACATGTAGAACTTGGGTTTATATTATGCAAAGATAGGAAAAGTACTTAAAAGATAGCATTAGGAACTACATATATGGAAAACGAAAAGTCTAGTATAAAAATGAGCTCAGGCCAGGTTGCTAGCTAAGGCAATGGTTGCCCAACAATGTTGGCTTTTAATCAAAACGTGATTTCTTATTGACTTGGTTACGATGTTACTACGACGCCATACCTGCAAATATTTGTAATTTTCAAGACCATTTAGTGATAAATATAGGGCTGAGATTAAGTTGGGCGTACTACCGTAACTTAAATCAAAGTGCTTAGACAATAACAACACTTAAAACTGGTTTCGCTTTGCCAGGAAAAAAGACATGTGCTTGAACTTTGTAATCCCTTCAATCAAATGATACGTATTTTTCTATAATTATTCATCGAGTTTTTGGAATGATTAAAAATAACGTCGTAAAAAGAGAAGCGCCACTTTTCTTAGACGTAGATAGCCGTTATGTAAACACGTTGCTCTTGGAAGTTAAGGGGTTACTTACAATGAGGATTAAGCCCTTAAGTATTGACTAATAATAATCAGAAATCTATCAGATAATACCCCTGCTCGTGGAAAGTATTACATAGGTAACCCGTACATATCTCAAGTGTTAATATTGTTCCTTCGAGCGTGTTAATTTTGGAGGGGTGGAATTCGAGGAAATGGTTGCGAAATCTCCTCATTGTTTAAACAAAATCCATTTCGATGAAATCAACGTTGTTATTTTTGTACGTGTTGTTTAATTGTTCAATACCTCACACTTATTTTGTTCAGTTATTTACTCTATTTAGTCATTGAGAGGAAGGTTAAAGAAAAGATACTGCTTCATTAGTTTTCGGGTTCTTTAATGTTTAAAAAACAAAAGGAATTAATAAACGATAGAATTTCATTCAAATGTGTGCGGATATCTTAGAAACCATAAGAGTCATCCTAAAAACGATCTAGAAAAATGTTGTGATTCTTAGTTTTGAAAACTATGAATAAGTGAAAAACACACATGAGTACCTCCCATGTGATGTCTGATGTATGACAAAAAAATTACCATTAATTATAAAAAGTCAAAATTCATTTACTTATTCTCAAAAACTTCTGACTACTCAATACTCCTGAATATTAATTTATTAAAAGAAACTGACTTTTGAGTAAAATAATTATTTTTGATTCAAATATTAGTCATGGATAGAGATTTCCCAAGACTAATTATTACTGGTGTCCTAATATATTGTGATACGACAGGTTACGAATAAAGTTCACAAAACCTTAACTTCTTCAAGTCTAGTTTAAATATGTTTAAATATTTTTTGATTTAAAGATAAGAAGTACGTTTATTATAAGTAATGTAGCTAAAAAGCTTCTGCATATTCCACAGTTTCAAATATGATTTCTATGGACACGTGCCCTTATATCAGGTCATAAATTTTATAAACAAACAAAAAGCAAAGCAAACGTTTGAAGAGATATGATAAGAGCCCAAGGAGAAGCTTTAATCACTCAATTGATTGTTGCGCGGAGAGGTCTTTGATATCTTTATAAGACCGAGATAAAAAGCTCTTCTATGAATAAGATAAGGGAATTGAAATAAACTGGGTCTACATTCTTATCAATATACAATAAATACTTTGCAAAATAAACAAAACCGACGGTAGATTATAAATTTAAGCCCAAAACTAAATAAAATGAAAAAAACTTGATAAGAAAAATAAAATAATTCCCATATATGTATGTAAGTATATATGTAGGTCTTTTAATAGAAGTCATTACCACAATATTTAATAAAATGTGAAAACATAAAACTGTTACATTGCCCTAAACATCATCAACAAAGTAAAGAAAATTCGAATATCACGAGACAAAGAGGTTCATCACGAGATTGACTGAAACACTAAAACAATGCGATGGAAACCTTCATGATTATGTAAATGTTAGCCAGGGAACATGGTGTTTTCAGAAACTTTGTGGGGTTTCCATGGAGGTTATCGTTTGTGTGCATTTGCAGTGCACTTCTCTGTTCTGATTGCTTTCCGGGTAATTACTGATTGTGCGGAGACCTCATTCCATGGGCCATCAGTTAATCAAAGTGAAAGTGTTGATAGCCAGCGACTAGTAGGGATGACAGAGCTTCGGAAAGTATCGCTGGGAAATTTATTTCTTTCAAATAAATAAAATAAAATAAAAGGTAAAAGCAAAAAGCGATTCACATTAAAAAAATTTAGCTAAAAGCATAAGTTCAATAATAAATAAAAAAAAATTAAAACAAATCTCATGATTCCGCTTATATATTTATATACTTATATATTTTTGGCTTAGTGCTCTTTTGTGTAATATGTAATATCTTTAAAGAAAAAAAAAACAGTATTTATTATGCCCGCAAAGGCAGTACTTAGCAAATAGAAAATAAATGTAAAAATATATTCGAAAAGTATAATAAAAGTTTTGACCTGTATAATCAATATATTGGGTTCAAAACTTTTTATGACGTCAACAAAGAGCTAAACGCTGATAAGAATAGGCAATCTGTCAAATAATCGGTAAAAATGGACACCGTTTTGCACAAAAGCTACTTGTTTTATACTGGTGACCTTCAAGGATTAGACCATTAGACACGAAGGAAGTCATATTATTGGTATGTGAAGTTTGTTAACCAATACTTAATACAAAACTAAAATTATTTTCGGTCTATATATTTATATATTATTACAATTCAATTTAAATGCAAATAATAACTTGCATGTTCAGAGTTCGACCTCACAAATATAGTCCATTTTGTTTTTACGTATTCTAGAAAAGCTTAGTGATTTGGTTTTAGGATTCATACGTTTTCTTGCTTGAAGTATGAACATGGGCACATATACATAGGTATAAAGATATGACTATGAGCTTATAGGATCAGATTGTTCCTTTGTACAGTGCCGGAGTATACTCAAAAAGCATACATACATATAACAAGGAAATAAAGATATTTTAACCGAAAGAAACCATCTTGGCTTTAATCTCCCATCGAGGTGTTGTTAACTGAAGTAAGATACAATTATCGATAGTGGAAAGTAAACCAGCCCAATGACCCATTTGATAAGCACAAGAAAGATTAAATAAATATTAGTTATTCTCACCCTCAGAAGCCAGGTTAGCACGCTCTCCCGGTATGGAACGAATGTGCTCGGTGTCCCGGAGGATCCTATTTGTCCATTTCCGACTGCCTTGCGGGAATCTGCCAGGGCTGCAATTACTTTACCGAGAGTGAGCAGACTCTTGTTTATGCTGACACCCTCGCGTATCCGTTCACCGTTAGAGCCTGAAACGCTGATACGTTCGCTGCCAGCCAGATCCACTAGACTGATCTTGCTGCGCCGTGTCTGTCGCAGAGAATTGGCCGTGCCTGAATCCGTGTCCGAGGAGGACAAGCCTTCGTCGCCGCTACTCAAGTTGGTCAGGTTCAGGACTATGTTGAAGATGGAATGCGAGCGGGAGCTCTTGTCGTTCATAGCCGTGGAGGCGGTGGCCCGCTGCGAGTTGCCCACGGCCAGCCAGTTGCGGAGCGCCGAGTATGAGTCCACTGAATGGGCACTTAAATCCACAACGTATGGTCCAAATATAGGGTGCTCTCGCACCTTCAGAGCCGGCCGTTGCTGCTGTACGGGCGTGGAGTCACCTGCTGCAGTTGTGGCATGCTGAACACTTAATAAATCGTGGATCTTCTCGTTGTAAATCTCAAAGTAGCTGACTTCGACCTCTACTTGCAGCTGCTGATGCGCCTTGACCTGATCTATCCTTCGGAACAGCTCGTGGCAAAAGCGCGGTATGATCCCTGCCTCATCATGCGGCGGCCCGCCGTCAAGGGCTGCATCATCCAAGGCCTCTATGCCCATCATGCTGTAGGACTTGCCAGATCCCGTTTGACCGTATGCGAAGAGACAAGCATTGTAGCCATCGAAGGCGGTATCGATGAGAGGTCTGGCCGTACCCTCAAAGACCTTCGCCTGACCGGCGTAGTTTTTGCGCTCCGGATCGCACGAATAATACACCTGGTCGTAGCTAAAGAAGTGCGTTACACCCGCTGAGGAGTCAGCACTGCAGCCCGCCTGGACGGTCAGCTCATTGCTGTCGCCGTGCACCTGAACTACGTTGGTAACCTGACCTCGCGTGCACTCCAGGGCGTTCAGTGGGCGCACGCGCACCGCCACTATCATGTTGCTTTCCTCGGAGACGCTGTGGAAGGACTCGACCATGGAGTCCTTGTCCTTTGGCTTGCTGCAGCTAGACATCCCGCTCGGCGTCCTAGTTTTGCCGGGCGTATGCGAATTCCGGTACAACGATGACGGAGTGTAGCAGGCATTGAGAGCGGTGGACTTCGGTCTAGGTTGCGGCGTCGGTGTGGTGCTGCTGAAGGCCGTGTTCAGCAGCTGCTGATCCGGGCGGGCCTCGCCACTTTGCCTGGGCGTCCGCGTCAGCACCTTCCTCCGCAATGCACTAGCGTCGGATGACGGCGTCGACCTCTGGCTCCCACGTGTCTGGAACTGCTGGATGCGCTGGCGCACGGGCGTGCTTTTGCTGTTCATATTTTTAAAAACTCCACGGTGTTTCAGGAACTTTCTGTCAATAACTTCTTGAATAGTTCGAATTATTGCGCGGCGTCGTTTGTTGATAAATTTTCGTTAGTAGTGATGTGCGTCGGTCGATAACTGAGTTCGGTCGCTCGATGACAGGCACATGTGGGATTTTCAGATGTCTGGCAACGCTGTTTGCTAGAGATGAGCTAAATATAATTTGAAAATCTGTTCCCACTTTCGTTGTATTTAATTTAAATAATTGTGAGTGTACGTAAAGTTTTTAACAATTAAATGGGATTTAGCAAGTACATACGCTTCTTTCAAAGAAAATTCAAAATGGAGTCTTGGCCTGATAAAAAACATTTCAACACATTTCAATTATAAAATTAAATGCTGAGATTCGATAGTATATCGATAACAACTATCTATATTATCGATAGTAATGTTTTGACAGCTCTAATGCATTTGTTGTTAATAATTTCCTCGTTTTGCCATATAAATACACCCCAACCGAAAGCAGGTTTTGCATTCACTGTAAAACAGCGTGCAAGTCACACTTTGGAGATAAACATTAAACAGGTGCTGCCGTTTTAGCGAAGATAAACACACAAACCGGATCAAATTGCCAGAGAATGTCTCAGCAACCTGTGGCTTTCCTCACGCGCCGCGAGACGTTCAGCGCCTGTCACCGCCTGCATAGGTAATTAAATGGAATCGATTCAATTGGTTGATTCGATTCGTTTAAAAAGTAACTTAGTTCAATTGGCGTTAACTGCTTAATGAAATTAATTCCCCAACTCTCACTCTAGTCCCCAGTTGAGCGATGCCGAGAACTTGGAAGTCTTCGGCAAGTGCAACAATTTCCACGGCCACGGACACAACTACACAGGTGAACGAACATTTTAAATATCTAGATTGTATTTAAAGAAAATCATACTACACCCTGCATTTAAACGCTTGATTAACTGCGAATAGGCATCCATATCGCTAATAACCAGGCTTCGTCAGGTATAACCAAGCCACACAGCTTATGGAAATTTGATACTCGAAAACGCTTAACCATAACAAAACCTTGGCCGATAAGCTCGCTTATCAAACCCATGTTCAAGTTCAACGCTCAATGGTAATAAAAACCGAGCATTGATAATGAACAGCGCGGGAGAGAGACAGAGATCAAAGTGATCACATTAACTTAAAACACGAGATAGCATTCGCATGAATGTAGAAATTGCTCTTAAAATATATATTTGTATAATTTGTTTGGTTGTCTGTTGGAAGGACTCTGTAGCAAGTTGCCACGTTTTGTCCCCCTAGCTTTAAATTTTGTCGAGTTTTGCTGCTTACTGAGAAGATCCTTGTTTAAGCCACAAAAATATTTTTTTTTCTTTAATATACCCTTGATAAAATTAAAAAATGTAAGTATTTATTCCTATTCCTTTTATTTAAACTTAAAGGACTTCTCTTTGTTCCTAATTTTGCTTGTATTAAAATCTTAAGATTATCTGCATCACTTTGTAACAGCGAAATAACAAAAACTCAAAAGGTTTCATTTGAAACAAGCATAACATACTTATTCATAGATTTTAGCAAAATATTGTTTTACAAATATAATATCTGTTTTTCAGTTGAAATTACCGTTCGCGGTCCCATCGACCAGCGAACAGGAATGGTGGTCAACATAACCGAGCTGAAGGATGCGATTGAGACAGTGATTATGAAGCGCCTGGATCATAAGAATCTCGATAAGGATGTCGAATACTTTGCCAACACAGTAAATTTGCACCGCTAACTAAGAAAAACGTTTAATAATATAAATATTTTAAATACCTTAGCCCAGTACAACTGAGAACTTGGCCGTTTATATTTGGGACAACATCCGTTTGCAACTAAAGAAACCGGAACTGCTGTATGAGGTGAAAATCCACGAGACACCAAAGAATATTATTAGCTATCGCGGTCCCTATCCGCTCAATGGTATCTACAATCCCATAAACAAGCGCATTGCTCGTGATTCCTGCACCAATATATCGTCGGACTCTGATTAATATGGAAAGACGAAAAGCAGGATGAACCATAAACGAATTTTATTGGATGAATGCTCAGCGAACACACACACACACGTATAGGAAAAGACATTAGTTATCGAGTAAGGAAATAAAAAGTTATACGAATTACAAAGTATATATATGTATATTGCTGCTGGTATAAAATAAAAAAAGTAAACAAAGACTTTTGCTTAATAAAAATGACGCTCTTTATTATGACAAAACAAGATATTATGATAATAATTCAGTACATTTGCTAACATTTATAATATATTTCTATATGTTTCTTAACATTACGTTCTATATGGCAGCTATATAATTTGGGTTTCAATAGATCGGTTTCTGCATTGAGTAGTAAGCTTGTGAAATATCTGGGATTGTAAAATTAATTTAGACACTCGTCCTTCTTATGTACTACTTTATATCACGGTGTATTTGTCTATTGTTGTATTACAGAGAGAGCGAACCTGGTCACTAGTTCTTGCCGTGTTTGAAGTCGTTTTCCTGCATATACAGGCTGCAGTAGATAAGCCAATCTTTTGAATCTGTGGGATCAGCAAGGTAGCGGGTTGAAATTTTATCATGCGTTGAGCAACTTCTACTTCGATTAGTGTGGCTTTGTGTTGTTTTATTCATACTTGGGGTTAGTACTTGGCTAGGGTTTCGGCGGCACTATCGATGTTATTTTTACCATCATGATAGAATCAATAGAAATTATTTTTATGGTTTTAATTTCTAATTCTTTCGCAACTTCATTTATCAAACACAAGTAATGACAAAATGAAAGAGTGTACTTCAATTTATATTTATTAAAAGATCTGAAGACTTTTCCTTTACAAAATATGAATTTTTTTAGAATTACTCCTAATATTGTCGTTTTATATAAAGCGATAGTATCGTGATAGTATTGATTGTACCCCAAAAATATTAAACAACATCGATGACGCCACTGTAGATTTTATTATATCTCTAAGCCCAAACCAATAGTTAGTAGGATAGCAAAGGTTACGAAGAATATTGAACACTGAAAACGTGGAACATTTCCAGGTACCAGCAGGGTTAGTCAACAAAAGTGTAGGAACTGTTTTCTTTTTTGTGGAAGTTTTGATAAAATTATTTCATAACATATCACAGTCTGATGGTATACGGATACCCACATTTAAAACCGAAGACTTTGGACTAAACTCATAGGAAAGGCTAACCGGAACCTACACTTTGGTATGGCATACTTTTTGTTTCAGATATGTCTTTTCAACTAGTTTGATCAATAGAGCTGGCAAAAAAATAGATTTCAACATCGATCATTTCGATACTTCTGGTTGCAGTTAATCATCGATTCGGTTTCGGATCAATTCAAACACTACAATTAAGGCGAGAAAAAAAGTTAACGTTTAATCAAAAATCAAAGGGTTATCAACCTGACATTCTTGATTTATTTTTTCATGAATCAATATATATTTGATTTCTTTATTGCTTATTTTTCCCACTTTTGTTATATGTAAAAAGTATCTTAATATATGTTGATCACATTACTGTAGAAAAATACAAATTTTTGTTTCGTCGATTTTTCTTATAAAAGATCGAAAAAATCGATGCGCTGAGAATCGATGTTCGTCAAGCTCTATTGAACAATTGTCTATCTAAGCATTAAACAAAGCTCTACGATATTATGGAAATACGTCTACGGACTTATTCCTTCAGATACAATTTGCGACTCAAGTTTTTTGCTACATTATATGCTAATAAAATACATTCCAACTACATAAAAATGTTGTGCGCTACAATTAATGGTTTGCAGTTTTACAATCTAGGGTTATTTTTGGTTTTAGTTTTAAAGCATATACGATATTATCGCTTTGGTCTTTAGTCAATGCGCTTGCTCTCTCTCTCTATCCGCTCCTGTAGCAGCGCCCTTAGATTGTGTTCCGCAGCGCCTTACCTGGGTTTCTTATCGATATGAAGGGTATGCCGAACTCGAAGTCATTCTTTGGCCAGTACTTGAGCAGCGGCTGCCGCTGGGGCAGCTCCGATTCCACATAAAAGTATGCGAATAACACTAGCACCGTGTAAGCGGCGATGAATATGAATATGTGCCAAAAGCCGTGCAGGTAGGGGAAGTTAATTGCAGACCAGGCTTCGCAGAAAACCCTGTCGTTGATCCAGCAGAACACAGCCACGGCCCATACAGTCGTCGATCGGATCCCCAGGCGATAAACCCTTTGGTCGCTTACTCTGCATGGGATTAGAGAGCAAATAAGGGTTTAGTTAATAGCGTTTTCAATCAATTTACAAAAATATGTATACATTAAAATTTAAATATACTTTAGGAGCAACTAAGTCCTTAATTAAAATCGATTAATAAGTCATAACCAAACAGAATTTGCCAACCAGGACGGCATTTGTAAATGAAATATAAAGCAGACCTATGTCAATATAATTAATTTACTATTTGGGTACACTTGCTTATGGCTATTTAAAAGTATTCGCGTTACACATCTTATTCATAATATAATATAATATTATATAATAATATTATTATTAATATTATTTTAATGAGTTAGTTGATGAGAGGGTCTCGTGAGTTAAAAAATGTTAGCTTACATGCTTTCGTGTGCTTCATAAATAAAAATAAAAGCATATCTAATTTAAAGGTAAGCGTAGCATATGTAATTATTGTCCCAGACTATTTGAGTGAAATGGGAATATATTTTAGTTTGTGGCAATCATGGTTCGGACAAGTAAGGAGCTCCAAACTATTTTTCTTGTATGCCTTTGTCTCTTGGTCAACATCAATGTGCAGGGAGAGGATCTAGGTCAGCAGTATTATGTGAATAGTTCGGTATGCAAAATGCCATATGTGGATCCCTTCACTAGGGATGTAATGAGAAAATTTAAAAGAGACACTTTAAAACCTTGCCACAAAGACAAAGATATAGTCACCAGCGTTTTTGATTTTGAAAAATACATGTATCGCCTACACATAAACGAGCATGTCGCCAGACCCATGCTGGAAACAAAGAGAAATGCGACTCTGGAATGTGTATACCAAAAGATATCGCGGAATAATACTGCCAAGATGCCCGACGATACTTATAGGTGAGTAATAACATTTAAACTTAAAGCAATACAGATAAAGATATTTAACTCATGAAATTATAAATTAGTCTGCTTCAGAGTAAACCCATTGTGCAAGACCAGCTGGTGCCGAGGAACACGGAGTTCATGATCACCAAATGCTATGCGAAGGACTTCAAAAACAGCAGTGAGCTGCTACAAGAAGATGCCATGACGTTTATTCCGGAAACGGAAAGACGTACAGAAAAGGTTAGGGCCCAGCCTAGTGTTCTGATTATGGGTCTAGACTCAATCTCACGGATTAACCTTCGGAGGGCGATGCCTTTGGTTTACGAATTCGTGAGTCGCCCGGGATGGTTCGAAATGCAAGGTTACAACAAAATAGGTGACAATACATACCCCAATTTGATGGCCCTGCTTACGGGACTCTCGGAAAAGGGAGCTGAAGAAGTGTGTGATGTCAGTAACCCGGGCTGCCTGGACATTCTTCCCTTTATCTGGAAGCGATACCAAAGAGCCGGCTACACGACTTTTTTTGCCGAGGATTGTGAATCAATTAATACGTTCAACTACCTGAAAGCCGGCTTTGTGGAGCAGCCAACGGACTATTACCTGCGTCCCCTGCTCATGGCCATCGAAAAGCATTTTAACGTGACCAACGACTACATACTACCGTACTGTGTAGGTCGCCATCACAGCTTCAGTTATGTTTGGAACTTTGGTAAACAGTTCATCGATCGCGTCCTGGGCAAATCGCCGATGTTTGGATTCATGTGGAGCAACAGCTTCACCCACGAATACTATGAGGGAGCCACTGCGTTAGACGAGCTCTTTCGAAAGTACCTCAAGTCCTTTGAAGAGGCCCATCTTTTCGAGCGCTCAATTGTGATATTGATGAGTGATCACGGCCACCGTTATAATTTGTTAAGGCGAGCTGCCTCTGGCTATTATGAAGAGCGCATGCCCATGATGTTTATCTATATACCGCCATGGTTCCGCCGCAAATATCCTGCTCTGGTGGAGAACCTTAAGAAGAACCGCAATCGCTTGACCTCAAACTACGATGTCTACATGACCTTGCAGCATTTGCTGCAGTTTAATAGCACGTCCATGGATGATTTTTCCGATAACCTACGGGCTAAGCAATGCCCCACCTGTCAGTCGCTCTTCTTTGAGGTGCCCTTTAACCGCACCTGCCAAATGGCTGGAATCGAGGAGAAATGGTGCTGCTGCCAACCCACGGAAACCATCGTACGGTCGTCGTATGTGAATACCATTGCTCTGGCCATGGTGGAGCGCATGAATATGCACCTGAAAGAACACCAACTAACCGAGCTCTGTCACAATTTTAGTCTAGCTAAAGTCAACAAAATGGACCGCAAAAGCATCCTAGCCACAGGTCTTAAGCCCGCTGATAAAGACGAGTATGTCTACATTGTTGAGTTCTCTACGTTACCAAAGAAGCCCCGATTTGAGGCCACTGTCCGGTGGAACAATCGCTCCCACGAGCTGTTGGAAATGGACGTTGATGATCTTAGTAGACTGAATTCGTATGAAAACGATTCCAAATGCATAAGTAAAAAGAAAGCCAAAATATTTTGTATTTGCAAGGATAGCATTCAAAAAACGCCAGACCACGATGACGAAGAGTACCCAGACCAGACAGAGCTGTTGAAATAAAAATCTGCTATTATTTTTCTGATCGGACTATTATCTTCGTTTTAGAGTCCTGGAAATATTTTATTAAACGGATTAAGGCAGAAATGTCTTATTAAAAATATAAAATGCTAATCACTTTAGTTAGACAAATTTATATAAGTAAAATAGTTTTAAAGTTTATAAAAGGCGTTAAAGGTACTTTTTTTCTCATTTTGAAAACGAATGATTGTCCACTGTCAATATGTATACCAATTATCATGAGCTTTGTATATTTTATTTAGTACGTTTTTACTTAAGAAGAGCTAATTTATTATTTAATAAGTTAAGAAATCTGAAGACAAAATAAACTAGAAACTAGGGGTCCCTATGAGTATACAAAATTGTAATGACTGACGGATAGTTACATTCATTTGGGACATTTCGTAAATCCCACAGGGATTTCCTGACACAATAGAGTACACAGTAGTTTCCTACCCCAACATCTGTCGTAAGCCCTTGAGCAATGCATATTAGAAAGGTGGTTACTTAAGGCTTATCTAAATGACACACTCAAACCCGAGTGAGCCCATTGACTTGATTGATTGATACAACCCGCCACCAGTTTCCCCAGATATATAGTTCTATCGGAGGGAAATAAATTTTGGGGTGATCTTTGACACCGTATGATAAAACTAAACTTGATTAAAGATAGCGATATGGTTAAAATAATTTCACAATATATGTATGTAAAAGCGTCGGAGAGGCTACCCACCCAACAAGTACACTTGTTCTAAAACAAAAGCACACACAAGATAATACTCATGATATGGATGAGTGATGATAAATACATATAAGTGTATATGATTTATGGACTTAGTTCAGTTTGGGTAACCAGGCAGGGAACTTGTAGCTAACGCAGCTTATCGGCAACACCCCTCCCTCAATAGGTCGGCTAACTTACCTCTGCAGCTCCGTGTAGAGCATTACCATGGTCGGGACGCTCATAAACATAAGAACAAAGGCATTAACAATGGGCTTCCACCATGACAGGCCCGTTGCGGCAATCGCCGACAGTAGCATGAGCCAACTGAAGGTTTTGCTGGAAACAAAGGAAACCGAAAGTCCGTGGATTTAGATAGGAAAAATGTCTTTTCTTCAGATAGGAAATTGAGCTCGCTTACCGATCATTTTTTACGAACTTGGGATAATAGCGCTTCGGATAGAACAGGGAGAAGGCCGCCATAAACACCCACAGGATGGCCAGTTCATCGAGCAGTTGGCCAATGAGGCTGAGAGTGGCGTGGAAATACATGGAGCTCAGGCCGACCACGATGAGCAGCACCCAAATCACATGGATTCCGGGCGTAACAAAGCGCCCGTACTCCTTGAACAGCATTATCAGCACGGGCGGGAGTAGGATAAACAAGAAATTACTAAACTGTGAAATAAAAGGAGATATTTATTACTTTTAACTTACTTGTTCTTTCATTACTTATTGATATAAACAAAGAGTTGGTCTTGTGAAAACATATTTCCTGAATCTGAGACCTCATTGGAAGGGCATTATAATTGCTTTATTCTATTTATTTTGTTCGTGTCACCTCAACAATTGGCACTTTGTCACGTAAATTGCTAAACAAATTGAATTAACAGCAATTAATTACTTTGTGTGGCCAAACAAAGCGAGAAGTGGAGCGTTTCTCACATCTAAAGGGTGTTGGATTATTATTTACATTCATATGCATGTTCTATTGGGGCAATAGATAACGAAATGGGGCTAGGCCTGAACATATATCTGCATTTATATGGTACAAGACCCGCTTTGATCGTTTCCGCTCCTTTATTCCACAGTCGAGTGTCAAGAGCGAAGTTCATTCACTCCATAACAAAGCCAAAATGCGTTTTAAACATTTCACCAGCAACTCCAATTGTCTCGGTTCATGATTACTCATAACAACCCAAAATCCATTAAAAAGTACTTATTTTTTGTATTCCCCAGTATATAATTGTCCTTAACTTTCTATGTTTATTTATTGTTCAAGATTTGTTCTGTATATTGTATGAGTTTATGATAATGCCTGTCACTTGAAACATAATACGATCGTGAAGTAATAATTGAGTTAAAATTCTGAATTGATAGTGAAATTAATAGTGCCTAAAGCCGTTGATAACCTTTGATTTTTATTTGTTTGTAGAGTGCGTTGTTTTTTTAAAGAAGCTAACCTTAAGAAAAAAATGTGTTTTAACATAAACGTTAATATTTAAACGTGTAACTATGAAATAAGTAGTTTAACTGAGAGACACTGGACTAAACGGACTGAACCGCATGTGTTTGTGAAACCACTGTTTAGATATAAATACCGTTATAAATTATATTTATATTGATAAGAACTATTAATCACAAGAGGCCTGTTTTCTTCTACTTCAATAAAAAAACAACTGTTACCCAAACACAAACCTCAATAAATCAAAGACTGGATATGCTTAGGTTTCGATTGGAAACTAGTATTGTGTTGTAATGCTTCTTTTACTACTCTCTACTCCCATCTTGCTATTTTCTTTCTAGTTTCTCTTCATCTCCATCTTCCCTTCCATAGCGTAGCTAACAGCCACCTTTGTTTACTTTGTGGTCGTGTTGGTGGTTCTCGCTCTATAGCCTGCGAAAAAAAGGTCAAGGCCCAGCCACAGCCACTCTTTCCGAGTGCCAGTGTGTGCGTGAAGAGAATTTGCAGCTGCTACGCTACAACTACGAGGTGAAGACGACTCAATCACTAACTAGAGCAAAGCAGAGACGTTTTCTATATATTAAAATAAATTGCACATACGCACCGTGTTCACAAACTCAGCTATATTCGATGAAATTAAGTAATTGCCCTCGCACCAATCGACGGGCGAGCTTCCGGGTCTCAGATGCTCCCAGGCCATGGCGTAGATATCCAGCAGTCCGCCGCCTCTTACCCCGCTCATCGTGCACCAATCGCACCAGTGTTATTCTTATGGAAAACCGAACAAAGAGTTTCTAAATGGCGCGCTTCAAAACTGATTTGATTCTGGTGGTTCCTCCGTTTTTATTTCAATGCGAGCTCGAGTCTAAGGCTAAGGCACTTTTGCATTTCATTTCTTTTTACACACAACCAGAGGCCAGCCACGATGTTGTTGTTCTTGCTGCTGTGTTTGCTCTGCCTGCACTTTGCATAATAGCGCAGAATGCAGGCCCACTCGCGTGTCTTTGTTATGGGCCGAATACCGTCAGTAGGCCGTTTAAAACTAAGTTTCAGTTATTACGTAAGATAAAGAACAACTTATTTTTTAACGAAACACGAATTCTAGAGAAAATGCTCTACTGCGAAGATGTAAACGGAAGGGAGAATTTAAATAAAAATCTAGCGCGTAACGACCGTTGCAGAGTCGAGCACAACAACAAATAAAGCTGATTTTGTTCAGTTGTTGTCGACGCACAGCTGTTTAGCGATAGGTCCCATAACCAATCGAATGATTATCGAATACATATTCAGTTGAACTGCCCGACATATTTCCCGACTTACATAGGTTTAAATTTCCCACCCTCTTAATCAAAATATTTTGTATGCTAACATTAAATGTTAAAGAGGCCCGTTATTTAAAGAAAAACTGTTATCTAACATTTGGGTTTATATGATTTAGCTATACATGTAGTTGCTGCTAGTTTTTCGCGTAGTGTATATCGACGGCCAGCGATTAACGGACCTCAGTGATGGACAACGATAAGTTTTGGTTCTTGTCAATCGATAGTATTACCGATTTTTTTCGCAGCTCTACACGTTGGATTTATTTTAAACTTAATTTTCGTTGTTTCCGGAATATATTTGCTCTACCCAAGATGTTTCCGCAACGCATTTCGGAGCTCTATCAGACGCCGGCCAGCCACAATCCACCACCGGCTCTGGAGCTGGCCATGAACCTGGAGTATCCTAATCTCAACGTTACAGACCTCAATGCCCGCCTTGAAAATCTGTCGCCGCGGCTGCACGACTGCTGGGACAGCATCTCAATCAACGAGTACCAGCACTTGGCGCTGGCCACCAACCGCCGCGACGGTCACCAATGGTGGGGCTTGTTCTTTGGCTTTGGGCGCAGCCAGGCAAACCGCATGACTGTGGATAATGCGGACTTCAAGCTGCAGTTGGAGCACACGGTTAACATTGTGCGTTACGCAGAAAACAACGTGCTGCTAGTGGCTCTGGGCGATACACGCCTTCAGGCCTGGTCGACCTACTCGAAAGTCCGCAATCCAGAGTCGCCCTACTGCCTGTTTCTTGTTGGCGATTCCTGGGCGCATCCCACGCCCATTAGTCAGCTAAGCGTGTTTAAAGAAAATCCACGAAAGGCGGTCTCAGCCTCGGCGGATGGCACACTTAATGTAAGTTAAATATATATTGTGAATAAAATAAAATGTTAAATTTGAAGTTTCTTCTAATTCCAGGTGTGGGATCTTTCTGGAGCTGATTTGGGGAGTTCCTATCACTCACGCTCCTCCCACACCGACAAACTGACCGGCTTGGCCATACCCTCCGACTCGTCTGACCAATTTGTAACCTGCGATCGTGGTGGATGTGCCCGTCTCTGGGATGCCCGGGCAGCGGCACCATCCTCAATCTGCCTCTATGATGACTTCACCCATTTGACGAGTTTTACGTGCGCCGCTTTTGGGGCTTCCAATTACGTATATCTTGGTGACTATGATGGAAAAGTTCATACCCTAGATATCCGTGTGCCTGGGAAGCTGGTTAAATCCACGGAATACTTTGACAACGGACATGTTTCGAAGCTTCTAGTTAATGGGTAGGTTAATAGGAAAACCTTTAATACAAATAAGCATAACACCGTTTTGTTTTTTCAGCCCTCATTTGGCAGCGATGAGCAATTTGCCAGCTTCAGTAAAGGTGGCCAATTTGCAGATGGAAGAACTTGATATTATCTACAAGCACCAGGACACTCATTTGCGACTCATGGACGCCGTTTGGACCGATGATAACACTCTCGTCACCATTGGACATGGGCGCAAGATGGTGACGCATTCCCTGAAGTAATTCTACTGTCAATTTTGGGATCCTGTGATCAGCATAATCATTTGCTTGCATTTGAAACATTTCTATAGTGTGTTGTGTTTCTTCTTAGTTTTACTTGGGCCGCGAGCTTGAACTGACCGAATTATGACTTACGTTTATGTATTTTTTGTAATATTGCATAGATGTATACAGTAGAATAAATATCTTGAATGAAAATTGTAACAATTACTGTATTGAGGCTGTAAATACGATAATATAAATGATTATTCTCACAAATTAAGAGTTTACAAGGACTAGAGCTAATGTGTAAGAGATCTATATAAATTCATCTACAAACTATATCGAAATGAAAAGTTTGAAAAAATCAAAATTGAAATATAACTACATTACATTTAACATATAGAACTCAACATTATAGCTTTAGAGCGATTTTATATCAAGCTTAAAGCGTGAATATTGTTCATATTGAGTCAAAAGACAAGCAAAGCACTTAAAAACACCCGGTAAACTCATCCCCAATTAGTGACACACACACAAATCAGATTACTTAAATGCAAATGCTTTATTTCGAAAAGCTCAGTTTGTATTCGCTGAAAAGTCAAATCAAATTTATCCGTATAACAATTTCGTTTAGTTTCTAAACAATGGTTAAGTAAAGTAAGTATAAATTGATAAGAATGGCAGATTGGATCAAAATGAATTATAAAATAGACAAAGGGGGAATTCAATGAAAAACTTATACTAAACAACACGTAAAAATAAACAACCGCAAAATACTGGAACATCAAACAGAATGCTACGCGGCAGCGGCGGCGGCATTCGGAGAAAAATGTTTTTCATTAATTTTTCCAGAAAATTAAAACTTTTTCGCGCCTTAACCTAACCGTTGGCAAATGGAATGAATAGAAAACTAGCGCCGTGACCGCTTAGTGGGCGGCTCAAGAAAGTTATTTTCCTCCTCGATATCCATGCTTTCGAGCTTCATTAGTTGTTTGGCTTTCTGCAGCATTGCCGCATCTCGCAGCCAGCTACACTGCAGAACGTCATCAATTGAGGGTCGCTTTGCGGGATCCACAATGAGCATTTGGTTAATTAGAAGTTTGGCGCGCTGTGAGACACCCTTCCATGCCGGATGTCGATATGCAAACTTGCCCTTCTTTATTTGTTCGGCCGCAGAAGAGCCGTATTCGTCCGAGAAGGGAAGCGTGCCGCTGAGACTAAAGGTAGAGATCAGCATTAATTTCCAAAAGAAACTTAATATGTATTTCTCCTACCAGGTAAAGAGAACCACTCCCAAGCTCCAGATATCCACTTTTCTGGTGTAGGCCTCTCTACCGCCGGTTATTAAAACCTCCGGGGCCACATAGAGCGGAGTTCCACATAGCGTTCTCATCACAGAGTCCTTCTGGACAAACTTACTGAGCCCAAAATCGGATACCTTTAGGAGGGTCTCCTCGTCGTTGGTTTCTAGCAACACATTGTCGGGCTTGAGGTCGCGGTGGGTGATACCTAGAGGGTTCATCTCGTTTATTATATGTAAATTGATGTAGTCATAGACATGTTTGCTTACCGCGATCATGGAGATACTTGACGGCATGGCACATTTGGTAAAAGTAAAGTTTTGAAGTCTCCTCGTTCAGCAGCTTCTTGCTTATGATCCGATTTAGCAAATCGCCGCCGCGCATAAATTCAAGCACCATATAAACGGCATCCGGCTTGTCAACAATGTCGTGCATTCGAACCACACATGGATGGGATAGATTCTTCATGATCTTAGCCTCATTTAACACTCGTTCGGGATCGCTTAAATTGGTGCTGGGTCGCGAGCCGCCCGACAACATATTCTTCTTCACAATCTTCATCGCGAACTGTTGGCAGGTTCGAGTATCATAGACAAGGCGCACCAATCCGTAGGCCCCGGAACCCAGCTTACGATTTATATAATACGTTTTGGTGATCTCCTCAGGCAGACCAATAGACTCGTTTGGACTGAGATCCTTGAACACAAAGGCTGTAAGGCAGGTGCGTTGTATTACTTCCGACCTTTCACGGTGTTTACCTGACCAATTTTTGCAGATTACTTACCTTTGTGGGTGGGATGTGATAGGGAAATAACGTCGTCGTTTTTCAAGATCCTCATTTTGTTCATCCCAATTTTTTCATTGTTCACAAATGTCCCGTTGCGTGAGAGATCCTAAGAAATGGATAATGCGAACCAAGGATATATTTTAAACAATGTCTATTCGAATTAAAAAAAAAAACGACAGGTCAGCGCAAATACCGGGATCTTTAAAGTTATATATATATATTATATATAGTGCTTGAGTAGGAACCAGAATATAATTATTTTTTGTCAATATTTTAGCAATCAGGATTTACCTGAATGTAAACTGGATTGGTCAAGTCACAGTTGGCTCGCTTGATAGTAAAGTGGACTTTGGAAATGCGCGTCAGGATTTTCTCGGACAAGTCGTTGAGCGTGAGGATCAAATCATTCGCTTCGCCACGTCCTGCGGAGAACTCGTCATTGTTCAAATCTGAAAGAAGTTATATACGTACAAGCAAGGAGCATTATTAATATCGTTGAAACTCTGTCGGCATCGAACACATAAACACAGACAAATTTTGGTTACCAACAGAAAAGGACGAAGGCGTATAAATTATACGATATTTTGAGCTCGTACCCAGCGATTTGATCTTAATATTCTTGCCGTACAACCGGCCCCAGACTATCTTCTCCATAGGCTGACTTTCCACCAGGGTCCAAATGCTGGATGCCTGGCTCTGGGTTCCCTGAGTTCCTTGAGTGTCGCGTGCCATGCTTTATTTTCCGTAATTTTGCGTTCCGTTAACAGTTTCGGGGAAACTGCGCAAATTCGGAAGTCCAGTTATTCGGGCCACCAACACAGGCTCACACACAGGCGCACGATGCCGCCAGTCGCAGGATTGCTAGAGCAAGACTTTGCCTAGGCAAAGCTTTCGCTATTTGATAAGAATATAGTGATCCAGGCAGTTTCTGTTTGAATTCAGATTAATTCCAGGAATTAAAGAATTATTTGACATTAAACAACAAAACTACAACAATTACGGACACAAACGCGATCTGCGCGGCTATCTATCTAGAGCTGTTGCAATTTCGATAGTACTATCGATACTATCGACGAAATTTATAAGTACAAGAGATGGTAATTAAAAAGTTTTTTATATAGGCAAAAGATAAAGGTTGCGTTCAAGAGAACAACTTGATCACTGATCACTGATGGAAATATTGCATCATGATCAGTAAAAAAGTAGCGTAAAAATAGTACGCTACCTTTTCGAGATACGATGGATTATATCCATGATGGTTAAAGTATCGGTAAAAATAGGAAAAATATAAAAATTTAAACAAAGAAAATTTGTCATGAAATCAGTTGCAGTCATAGTTATTCGTTAATATTTAGTTATTTTGAATGTATTTTTAATTATTTAATTACTTATTATTTCGTTTTCTGTAGCCACGAATGCAGTGAACAGTGTTGCAATTGCGGCAGTGGACAAAATAAATTTGACAAGCTTTCTTTTCAAGAATTAGAGACGCCACCTTACGTAAAATATTTTATGATGTATCTGTCTAAAAACTATTATCTGGACAATTTAAGGTATATTTCAAAATGTTCTGAGCGGTCTATCAGGTGTATGTACAGATGTTCATTTCAGTTGTCTTATTTTCATTTGATTGTTGGCGGGAACCCGGACGATAACGATAGGTACCACGCCGATGACAAAGTAATGTATCAATGAGCGTTCAGCACAGTGTTGCCAGGTGATGAGTGTCCGTATAAGCTAGTTATTTGAAAAAAGGCTAAAATAAGCTAAAAATTAGGTTTTAACGTTTACCTATCATACTATATTTACAGTTTTACATTCACAGTTTTGCATTTGCCTCTACATTTGACGTTTAAAATTAAAACTGAAATTCTGAAATAATTTAAAATGGCTACATCACAATATTTCAAAATATGTTGAAAGACTGCGAAATATAAATTTTGATAGTACCAATGGCAACTATATGATATAATTGTCCGATTTTGATCAAATTAAACCCGAAATTCTAAAATAATACAAAATGGCAATAGCTTTTCCAGTTGTAAATATGCTAGAATTGGCCTATAATTAGCTAAACTTGTTCAGCAGAACACACATGATCACTGATTACTGATCCATCACTGATCGGTGATCATGTTGTTCTGCTGAACGTAGCTAATGAATTTTGAAAAAAAGCAAACAGTTTTCGACTCTAAAAAGCTCATTGAAGGAGGATGTTTACGTAAATTTCCTTTATTTATTAAAAATATTAATAGATTCGAGCCGTCAGCTGCTATAGCTAATAAACATTTTGCGTTAATTCCTCAATAATTAAATTCAACAATACTAAAAGCTTCGAACGGTTTCCGCTACTTGTCTTTGACCCAATCTAGTGTCGGAAAGCTTTTAAAATTCTGTGATGATTGCAGAGATTGCGCTACTAAATGAAATTTTAGCTATTTACTAGCCAAGTTGACATTTCTGCCAAGTTTTTCAACACTAAAAAATACAGTCGTTGTGTAGCCCTAAATTGCGGCGTCGTTTGAAAGAAACTGTAAACTATTACTAATACCAGCACAAGCAATAAACGGAACGCACATAACGCAATAGGAAGGAAATCAAACAAACGCAGCAATCGCCTTTTGACCATACAAGTCCCTGATTCGGCTGGTGTTTGACGTACTCGCGTTCTTCGTTGCTAGCTGCTTTAGACGACCAGAAGCCATGACACTGCCGCGCTCGGAGACGCCGCTGCGTCGTTCCGCGGTGGGCAGCTACCATGAGAGTATGGCCCGGGAGGTGACCGTGGTCAACGATGACGAAGCGGAGCGCCAGGAGGCCCGACGACGCACACTGGTTCAGCAGCAGCAGAAGCGCCAGAGCACATTGGAGTCCATCGAGGACAACGAGACCATCCGCTCCTGCCTGGAAATCTACAACGGCAACAAGCTGAGCAAAGACAACGCCTGGAGCCTGACGCTCATCGACTCGTTGGCCAATCTGCTCGATCATCATCACAAGAGGATGAGCAACTTCAAGGTTTGTGGACTTAATTACTAAAGTAATTACTGAAAGTAATTTTAACCAACTCGTTTCTCCAAAAGATGGCCGGTTCCTCGCTGGAGGCGTCTTCAAAAGTCTACGGACTGCGCGTGGACTCGATCTACATGGATGCTATGCGCATTTCAGCCGGTTTGAGTGCCCGCACGCTCACGGATAAGCAAATGGAGGATGCCGAAGATAATGAGAGTCCGGAGTCTGCGCAAGCGGCTGGCGGTGAAGGTGAAGAAGCTGGGAGGGCCCAAAAAGAGGCAGCTCCTAAACCGAAGAAACAAAAGAAGAACGTGTCCACGGTGACCAAGAACAAGGATACGCTGAACGCTCGATTAGACACGGCGCCACTGCAGGATCCGGTGTTTGGCAAGCTGAACTCCACTGTTGGGTCCATTAACGCTTCGAATCGCCTGATGCACAACATCCTGCCCAGTTTGGACTCGGAGCTAAGGTTACGTACCACATATATGTTCTGGGATGGCGAAGAAGAACCAACCGAGGAGGTCAAGGACCACACGACAGCAAATGCAAATGTAGAAGCAGAGTGGCCCAGTGAGTCGCTGATGAGCGCGGATTGGGTGCAGGAACTTCTGCCCGATGTTGATGACTTGGTTCTGCGACCTCTTCATACTGGCTATATCATCACTAGTGATCCTAATCCGCGGGCGCCTGCCGATAAACCAACAGATCCCGTTGTGGATGATGACGATAACCGCGACTTCGGTCTTGACGGCCCCGACGATCTGTGCCCCCATCCCAATGAGCTTTCCATGGCATTCGACATAAATGGTGAGTGTGAACCCATGCCGGACTTGGACGGGCAACCACCATTGGTTCTTGAGGTAGACTGCAATGAACTGGATGAGCTCACCACGGAGGAGCAAGTGGTAATCAACAATTGCCGCCGCTTACGTAAGCAGGCAGAGTTTATCGAGGACCTCCGGCCGGTTGATGGCTCTTCTAAGCTGGAGTATTCTTATCGGCCGATGGCCGAGCAGATCTCCCAGTTCTGGGCAGGACCCTCGCACTGGAAGTTCAAACGCACTCGGCAGCGTAGCACTCTTTTCCAGACTAATGCTCACGTAGACTCACAGTCAGTCCCAGTTAGCCAGCGGCCGAAAAAGTCGGCTCAATTGGCCGCGAAGCGAAGGGCCAAAGCTGTAGCCTATGGAAAGTTTACAGAAAACTTATTTCAGACTCTGGATGGGACTGTAAAGCTGCGCAAGGTAAATTTCCAGAAGAAGTGGGATGCCCGGAAATTGGTGCTACCCACAAAATTTAACATTGATCCGGACTACTTCTTCAAATATGACTCGGCGCCGAGTATAAAGTTGTCTCGGCATTGTGGCAAACCGGACTCTGACGAAGGCGACGATCTGGGAATGGATATGGATGATGCCGGCTCGCACCATGGCGATGGGGACAACGATCCCGATCTGTTCGGCAACGAGCACTTCACCGCGGCAGTTCCCGCCAATGTGAGCGTTATGCCGTCTATGGGAGACGAGGCCTGTCTTGGCGAAGGCTTAATGGATGTGGATCCTAGTCAGCTTAATGCTAGCAAAAGGGAAGCTTGCAATAACACAGTGTTTGAGATTGGCACAGAATTTGAGGGCGCGCCGACGCAGGTGAGTTTTCACATATTCTATTTATCATTTATCATTATATTTTTTCCAGAATAATACATATGATGATATATATTAATAAATTATATTTTCTTTCAGGTTACCAAAGTTATTGTTCCATTTGCAAAGCGAGCCAAGGTAATAGATATGAAAAATCTAAAAAAGAGCTGCAATTCGCTGATTCAGAAACAACTTCTAAACGAAGTGGCCGAAGAGACGATACCCTCGCATCCAGTGCCGAAGAACGAGCACTACTCCAAGGGTATGGCTAGTTTCAATGAGGTGTACTGCAAGCTGCCCAACCTGCTCACCACCAAAATGGCCGATTCGCTGTCCACGTCGGTTGCCTTTTATGCGGTTCTGCATTTGGCCAACGACATGAAGCTGCGCCTTATTCCACAGAAGAACTTGGAGGACTTTCAAATACGACAAGTCTTGGACTAAATTCCGTGTGTAGCTACGTTTACATGAGTAGTTTTAATTGCCTTTTATCAGTGTCGAGCTCCCAGTGTGGCGTCTATTTTAAAATCTCTTAAATGTTTATCCTAAACTCACTAACCCGTACCAGTATTCCCAAAACAAAACTCCTCATCAAAGTCGAATCCTGATTTCATTCTAATTTTGGTAATGAATACTAAAAACTAAACCTAAAAGGATGTTTTGCCTTTTTTTTAATATTTTGAACATAATTAGGTAGGGAGGGCATACAGAAATGTATATCTTAATGCTACGATGTATGATTATCGGTCCATACAATCGCAGAGGGAGGCAAATAAATTGAATTAAAATTTTTAAATATTGTTGGATTGTATTGATATCTGATCCGACATTTTTGATTAAAAAATAAACTATATTTCAGAGTCCACGATATCTGAATGATAGTTGCACTTTCTTGAAAATATGATGTCACCCTGATTTGATTTTCTTTAACAGCCTTGACATTCGTCAGTTATATGTGTACTTATGTACTGTATACATATAGATGGAAGTTAACATTTATATTCCGATTGATATAAACCAAGTACATTCCTTATTTTTCATTACCATTTTTAATAAACAGCTTTATTATATGGAAGTATCTTTGAATGTTTATTGAACATTCCACATACCCATTAATATTATTCCTTGTATGTTCACATGTGGGTACATAAGGTTTGTCTAAGCCGCGAGTAAATTAAAACTTTCACATTAGTTTTAGCTGTGGAAGTTGGGCTGGCGGACCAGACTGAAACGGAAGCATTTCTTAACATTGTTTGCAATGGCTGTTGCTCTTTCATTTGCATACTCATACCAGAAGGCACACTGGTCAAAGTGTCCTATTCTTGTACATACATACATAAATACAATTATAATTGTTAAAAAAGTGAAGTTAATAATTCGAATATATGTTAAATTCGTATAACTTCGTGGTCTTCAAATGTAGCAACCACATATTTTGGCGATTTGAGCACTGACACACTCGATCGTCCCAAGACCATTTCCGCAACCAGAAATTGAACAAAATGAATTTTTAATAAGTAATTTATGTATAAAAAAGTTCTCAGTGTGCAGTGGGGTAAATGAGGGAGAAATTCGCAAGACGATTTGTTGCCGTTTTTACTCGCAAATGGTTTCTGTTTCTGCCTGAAGAGGGTTTTCTCAGCATTCCCTTTGTGGGTATGACACATTTGTGCTTGTTCAAAAAGTTCGGTGTTTACAGAGCGCTTTTAGGCGCAGCTTGCCTGAACGTGTATGTGTGTGTAATTGCATATTATTTGCATAAATATTTACCAAGTACTAAGTAATGTTTGGCCTTATACTGATTACGTTCTTTACACTTGTACATATGTGAAAAGAAAGACAAAAAATCGAACACAAACTTAAACTATTATAGAGTGTCATATTTAATTACAGATGTGTAGGGAATTTTAATAAAAACGAAAAAAAAATCCACCCTAAATATATTACATATTTAAGAATAAGTAAATTAACACATACATGAATTTTTGTTATGTGACTTCTTTTAAGTTTAAAAAACTAAATTAAGTCAACAGGAAAAGGTTACTTTTCGGCCTCTAAATGTTAGCCAAAAATCGACAAAATCTAGAAACCAGGATTTTATTTAGCAAGAACCTTTAAATAATACTAATCATAATATAACAATAACTCCAAATACAAGCACTATTACATCAAAGTTGACGGCTTCATTGTAATTTAATGAAAACATAAACTAACTAATGTTTGGTGCTAAAAGGGCGACTCCCCATCTTTTTCCCCTCGTAAAGCGTTGTTTTTGTTCGATTTAAAATTTTTCCACATATGTTCCTATGGTGTCAAATATGAACACAACGTTACTTTTTATAGCAAATTAAGGTAACCAGCCAAAAATTTTATTATCCTAAAGTGCATTTTCGTGTTGAATCCTCAATGTTGCATGCAATTAATCGAGAATAATGAGCTCCATGTGGGGAGCACAACAATTTCAGTCAACACACATTTCCCTACATTAGGAGTTAAAAAGTTAATTATCAAAACAAACAACAACAAACGAGTTGCAGGATGTGGTGCTAAAGTTAATGGCTGTCATCGCAGTCGAAACCGGGCCAAAACAGGTAGGGAAAGCAAAAATGTCCTTGCCTCCCCCTGCTGATTGTTTGTCCTTGCCCGGGATAACTCCAGTGCCTGTTCCATGCCATTCCAGGTGCCATACTCATCGGTGTTTTTGTATCTTGTTTGGTCTCGGTTTAATTTTCTGACATTTGTTGCTTAATCCCATTACGTACAACAGCTTGCCGGCGCCGTGGGAGTTTAAGTTTGATAATTGTTGGCACTTTTAGTGAGTAGGTGAGCTGTGTGGGGAAAAGCATGTAGGAAACCTGTAACTGGCATTGCAACCTATATCCGCCAGAGATTAAAAAAGTTTTTGAATAAAAATAAGTAGAAGTACCACAATTATGTAAATTAAATCATAAAACAAATATTAGAACGAAACTACTACAAAACTAGTACAAACCGCCTTAGTTTTTAAACAGTTTTCCATTATAAAAGCCGCTCAAGAGAAGAAAGAGAGGTGTGGTTTGACTCCATCTGAGTTATTTAATTGTTGCATAGATCGAGTAAAATGTTTGCTTTTTAATATTCCTGTTCTTTTATTTACATTCATGATATTACATTCATTAAAAGGTATATACGCGTACATAATGATATACACCTAGAAAACAGCTTTGACAATTTTTACTCGAAAGTTGCGCTCAGCGGGATATGGGTCTTTTGAAGAACAGCGCCTTATATCGTGTGTAGTATGGATCGGTAAACAAAAGTTTCAATGATGGTGTAAATTAAATATACAAAAGTTCTCTAACAATATTCAGCATAATGCTTGCTTTGGTTTGACTTCCTCAGTTATTAAAATACATCAATAAAATTGTAATAGACAATGTTCATCGTATTTGTATATATATAGTCGTATAATATATATAAGAGTTGATATACATATATAATTTTAGCACACATAATATAACAAGTGTTACAGTAATACAGCTTCCGGGGGCTTCAACACGTTTTTCAAACACTTCCGTCGTAACATTAAATTGAAGTTTGCTTAAAAGTTTAGAAATCAAAAATTCATCTTTCTTTAGAATAATATTTCTATAGGTTTCTAGCGCTTTAAACAGATTTTCGCTATGTTCGAAACGTTTAATATATATTTTTTTATATACATACTGGCTAAAAGTTTGGGGTAATCGAATATTTAGAAGTTTATTTTAATTGAGCACGTTAGGATTGGATGACTTCCAAATTGTTTGTTTTCCAGAAAACATATTTTTAAACGGGGAGATAGAGAATTCTTTAAACTGTATAATCAATTCAAACTAATTACAGATCGAAAACAGATACATCTACTCAATAATTCACAGACTCCTAGTCTATATAACGGGCTTACCTTGTTTACCTGCGCATTGTTAAAGTTTACAGACAGGTGAGTATGTCAGCTTTGGTTTTCATATGTGCCTAGTTGCCTCAAAACCAAAATTTGCACAGTTGTGGTTAATCGTATGTGTGTATATATTAGATATAAGTTTATATGTATTTATTCCTCAGCCCATGCCTCCCTGCGTACCTCAAAATGCTTTCAAAAACTGTTTATAACTTGGGTTCAAAGGTTTTCCGTATCATATTTGGCATGGGACATTGACCGTGTAGCTTGCTTCCGATTCCCTTCATTTGTTGGCATTTCTCTGGAGTTGCCCTGGAAATCATCCATGAAATTTAGTCCTGGGTCTTGGGAGTCACCGATGAAGGTGCCTCTGCAGTTTTCTTCTGATCAGCTGGAGCTTTACCAGTGCTCCGTCCCCACCGCAAGCGCATCGGTTTCCTTGCCTCTCGCTGGAACTCAGAGGTGTCTTCCTCCAGATCCGCATCGTTATCCTCTTCGTTGGCGTATCTGACCACGTGTCCAGGGGCTTCGTACTGCTGCTGCTGCATGGACAAAAGCATGCGACGCATCCTCTCCGAGTTCAATAGGGAATTGTACAATTGGGAGCGTTCCATCTGGTGAAAATGAAGTATAGTAGAAGAAGTTAGCTTGAAATTAGGATGTGCATCGAGTAATCCTCACCTGGTCGTTGTCTTCATTGGCTGCCTCGAATTGAGGAACGCTGCGACCCCAGCGGAGTCGCTGTGGCTTGCGCACCACGCGCTCAAAAGCCCTGTCATAGTCGTCGGCCAGATCCAGATCCCCTTCAGAGCCCAAAGCCTGCTGTTGGCTGTTAAGGGTGAGCTCCCGCTCCAACAGATCATCGTAGGCGGTACGTCGCATTTGTGGCAAACTGGGATCCCGCCTGCCGAACCGCAGGCGTAGGGAGGGAGACCGTATCGGCTTCTGGTTGACATCGCCGAACCAGCGTTTCTCCACAATGTTGTTCAGCATTTCCGGATCGCTGCGTCCAAAACGGAGGCGCAGCGAGGGAGAGCGCTGGGCCTTCCGTTCCACCTGGTGGTTGGGGAAGACAACAGGTCCGGCGTACTCGCGCTGCAGCAGATTGTCATACAGATTGCTCAGAGGAGTGCCTGCAAAGAAGTCTTTATTGGTTGGTTGTCAGCAGGATGATGCCCGAAGGAGGGTGGTCACCTTGAGCTGGGGGCGTCTCGGCCTGGGTGGGATGGTACATCAGGAGGGTCGCCATGCAGACGAGGGCTAAGGCGCAGCCTTGACTAAGTCGGGGCTTCAAATAAAACATTTTCTCTTAATTCCCTTTGCCCTTTGCTTTGATAAAAACTGTAAAAAACATGAAAATCAATAATGTATTAGGAATCGTAAAGTATATGCTAAGAAAAATTCGTTTCTCGAAAACGTAAGAAAAAATTCAATAGCCAAAATGATCGTATCTTACAAGCAACTCTTTAGGTTTCATAGTAGGTATGCAAATACATATATGGAAAGGAAATTCTTATATCATATATCGAAAACATGTTGTGCAGAATGTCATATTGAAAACATACTCATCGTTGTTGTTATCAAATTTTATTTATCGTAAAATATCGAATTTAAACAAAAAATAAATGGAAGTTATCACAATATATTAGATAACTAACGTTCAATTTATTGGTCGGTTTTCCGATAGTAACATTTATAACATATACCGGAATGTATAACATATATACATATGTGTAACATATATACATAAACATATACCGGAATATTGAAATATCGATTTGAATGTCAACCTAGACAGTATCAATGTATATATATTCTCTGCCATCACTATTTCTGGTGTTGATATTGGGAAATATATTTTGTCCACTGCAGAGCATTTTCTGAAAGAAAATTATTCATGACTGCACCTGAATGGGGTCGCATATTCGAACTCTTTTAATGCATTTTTTTTTTGCCATATTTTTGCAAATTGTTAAAGCTATCGAAAGGTTAGAGAGCGGAGTCCCGAACAGCTGCGCCCCGACCACCATTAGTTGCAACCGTTTTTATACAAATATTTATATATTTCACAAAATCATGTCATGGGCTAATGGCTTGCCTAATGGCCGATGGGAAAGGATTTCCCATTATTATTAAAAATTAAATTGTCGGGCCATCAGGTAATCAATAGAAACGCAATTTGTATGTCCCCGCAACATAGACGTGGACTAGACAATGGAGTCCGCGGGGTAGAAACACACTCATGCATTGCATATCGTGTGAGGGTGCTCATTGGAATTCATTTCGCAAGTCATATGTTCATTTTACAACAAGGAGAATAAGGCGAGTAAAATGGCAATTGAATTATTTATAAGAAAGCACACAAGGGCGAGGGAAAAAATTAGACTGGAGGATTTAAATACAGGGATAGGGAAGAGCGCGCCTAGATGAACTAGCCGGATGGTGATGGATTGCTTACCTTCGGGGCGGTGCGCCGAAGGCAAAGTGAAGAAGCCTTCGAGTGGAGTTCTTATGACAAGTAGGGCCTGAACAATGGCCAGAAATGAGAACAGTATATTATGCATAGCAGTCTACGGCAGAAGCAGACACTTACCCCCAAAAGGGGTTGAAATTTCAACTTTTGTTTGGCATTCTTCCTGCCGCTGCAAGCGGAAGTTGAAAGTTAAGCCTTTGCAACAGCATCGGCTTCATCCTTGGGGCGTTAAGTGCTGGCGAAATATTTTGTTAGGATCTGGCTGGGTGGCGATGCAACTCGCTGTATACGTGATAGCCTGCGTATACGTGATGTCAGCAAGCGGAGCCGGAAATTGAATTGTAGTTAAAGCAGGGACACGTTCCACGAAATGATGCCGCCATGAGGAGTAATAGCAGAGCATTCGAAGTCAATTACTTTAGGTCTTCAATTAATCATTTTAAATAAATATTTGAGACTAGAGGGAGGTGGGTTTTAATTGTTAAAACAAACTATTATTTTTTATTTAAATTTACTTGTAAAGAAACCTTTTGAATCTATGTTTAATTCATATACAAATATTTTCTGGCAAAGATAGTAGTATAACCAGTGTGATTTCATTTTTGCTAAACACCGGATTAAAGCTTTATTTCTGGCTGAATACCACTTTAAAATAATAATTTTTTTTCTATTTTTAACATTTTGTAGATGTTATTCAAAATGATATAGACATTCTATTTGTTGCCAAATAGTTATTCACTTTACGGCGAAAATATCCAGGCCATCGTTTTATGATTTACCATTTATTCAGCTCTCATCTATCCATCTTTCCTGATGCCTGCCCAGACCTTAATCGAATTGACTTTCGCTTTCTTCTTTTTTCCTGTCGCTCGTTTTGGTCAATGATATCTCGGAAACGTCGGTCCAGAGTGATTTGCAAGCGGAAGCGCTGGCCAATTGCCGGGCGGAGTCCAGTCCGGGCCCAAGCACTCAATATGGAAATTTGGTATCAGCCTCTGGCTGTGTGTGTCTGCAAGTGGGTGTTTGAGCGATGAAATGTGCCCCTGGACTGCGCGACATTTGGGACGTTTGTCAAAATTGAAAGTGATTTATCATCGGTCTCCGACGGCGCCTTCTCGTTGTTGGCTTTTGACGAATGACGAATGAGTTGTGCGATGTTTCCTAGATAATGCTGCTATTTATGAACGAATGTGCGTTTGTCTGAGCCTCTAGAGGGCAGATCACACTTAAATAGGCTTTAAAAAACAATGTGTCAAGCAATAATTTTTACGTGACGCCGATAATATTCTCAGAGGGTGTTGGGCAAATTCTTGATTGACACATAATAAGCAATCCCATTAACACGGTATTGAGCATCGAGTGGCCTGGTAAATGCCACATCGAGCGATTCATCTGAGGGCACTATGTAGCAAGCAACAGGGTTTTACTATGAAGAAGAGGAAAATTCTGATACCCTAGCAGATATATTTTGTCTTAAGTAATTGTACCGTTTTTAAGTTTTTAATTTTTTACTAGAAATATAAAAATGGTCAAAACAAAAAAAAAAAGGAAGTTTGATGTTATTCATAAAACAAAGAATCCAGAAATGGGTTAGCAAAAAATATTGCTAGATCGAAAATGTTTTGTTATTTTAAGCTCAGTTTTATATATAAATATTTTTAATATTAATCAATGTACTGTGAAAAACCAAAAAAATTTAAAGTTTTTAAATTTATTATAAAATATATGATATTTGTAAAATGTATTATTAACATCGACATTTCACAAAATATACATTATTTTTTAATTTTGAGACAGATATTTTTGTCTATATGGATCGGAGTTTTTTTTTTCAATATACAACCATATTTTATGAATACAAAGAAGATTGTTCACAGTCTGATATAAATTAGCAATTAAATGTTCAGTTTTTATTGGTTACTTTGGTACACGAGTTCTTTATCAATAAAAAAAAGTAACTAAAATTCTTAATATTTTATTTCGAAATATATATTATATAAATATATTTTCCCACATTTCATTGAATTTATATTCAGCTCTTTTGTTGCCTAGTGTGGTTCATCGCCAGACCGCTTCTGAAGCGATGCGTGAAAAACACATTGACGACGTTTAAATAGCCTTTAGGGCATAGCCCAACTAATACATTTAACGCCCCCAAACTGGCAGACACCCTCGCACACAAACCAATCTACACACACTCCCAGATCCACGCACACACACACAACAGGTTGTTTTTGTGCCCATGTCGAGACTTTGATGAGGCTCTTTTTTACTCTTATTTGTGTGACACACAAATTTTATTCGCCTTTTATTTAACAATTTTTATTTCGTTGTGCGAAAAAGGTCATCTATGGTTGGTCAGTCTGTCCCTTCTCTCCTGTCCCTTCGCCTTTCTCTGTAGAGCCCAAAAAGGTTACTCAGCCGGGGCTATCTAGCTGGCTTTATGGGACCCCAGCTCCCGGCAGGGGCATTAAAACGTTTTGACAAACACATTAGATGCCTTGGTCCTGGCCTCGGCCGTGGTCTGGCTGGCCTCCAGCTCCTGCGACCCTTTTACCCAGGCCCTGGTTGGATGTAATCTTTTGTGTTTTATCAACATATTTGATGAGACTTTGCCGCCCTGACATTTTGTGGGTTTTGTGCTGCCTACTTTGTGGCTTTTGGGCGTTAATCATACGTCCCGTTGGTAGCCGCTGTTCTTGTATTTTTTTTGTTTATGCCATGTGGTTAGTTTTTTGCGGGCTAAATGTTGGTAACTAATGAAATTAAATTGGACAACGTTAGGCAAAATAGTTTATGCGTTGGCTTTCGAAAGTGGCAACCTAGAATTATGTTCAAAATTATTTGACTTAAATTGTAGTTAGAGTTAGTTATTTAAATATTTTGTAAGTACTGCTGTTTTAAATATATTTATTTGGTAATATTTCAAGCTCATTCCTCATTCCTAAATTTATTACGGGAATTCTGTAGAAATTAATTGGGTCTTCAAAATTCTAAAAAGCTGTCGAAAACTAAGCACAAATTTAACACTTTGAAAAGAAAGCAAATTTACATTAAATTCGGTGCCTGAAAATTACGATATACCCTTGCAGTAAGTAATTATAAATTCCTATATTTAAGCATTGCATTCGCTTGAAAGGCTCTCATCGAATGAGAAATTATTATTGTCACTACTATAATCTAGACTTGTCAAATTACTTAGGTTGACACAAAAAACTTCTGAGATGAAACGCGTCAGTTAATGCTAATAAAAAATATATAGCATATACTTTATAGGATCGGAAATGACCCCTTTAGTGCGTTGCTAACTTCTAACTTAAACATAATACCTTGCAAGGGTATAAATATACGTAGACTAGAGCTAAAATGGTAAGCTCTGAGAAATTGCATTCCTTCGATTTTAAATTTTTCTCGGAAACGAAGAAAATACTTTATCTGACGGTCTCCCCATATGAACCAGAATTTGTTTACGCTGAACCCAATTAAACGGAATACTGGCGCAGCTGACGCCTTTGGATATGCCTCGCAGGAATTCACTTCCCACATCCATGGCTCGCTTTTGCTATTTTATGTGCACAACACCGGCTTGTACTGAATTCGCCGAATGGTCACAGAATCGAACCAGCAACCCACCAAAGCGACAAAGTCATGTTGATTAAATTTTTTTGCGCCCGTTTTCCTGTCTACTGATTTGCCACTTTGCAAGTAACGCATTCATTTATTGGTGGGCGTATAGCCGAGGACCAAAACTTGCATGATGAGGAGCAAAAGTTGAGATAAACTTAGGTGCGTCCTCTAGAGCAAACAGTTTGCACCGGCATTATCGCATTTTGTCATGAGAATTAACTTGTGTATTTGTTCGGCGTCTGTGTTTGAAATAATGAATTTGCTTGACTCATGTTTGCCTTTGGCATATGAAACGGAACTTTTTGCATTAACAACAAATACGGTTTCTATATTTAATACCTAGCCATAAATTCAGACACTTATTTTGTGTGAGTTCTGTGTATGCTTTGGGCTCTCAGATGAAGGTAAACAATATGGTTTGAGAGATCTTAAACTAAACTATAACAGCCACAAATTCGAGATAATGAGGCGAATTAATGTTTCCCCTTCAAATTAAAAAGCATCTTGACTAGACTTCCCACCGGATGTTGGCAACTTGACCAAACTTCTCTAGACACTTATCCACACAGCTTCGGCCTTGGCGACACTGCGGCTACGTGATGCCGGAAGCAGGAAGGAAATGTAATTTTCGGTTTGTTGTTTAGCATGGAAATGGTTGTAGCCGATTGTTGTCTTGGCTTCCTTTGTTTATGTTTTTGCACTTGGCCCAAATCGTTTTCTGTTTCTCCTGGGGGTGGCCTGTCGTTTACCTAGCAGTTTTTCAATTGGCTTTCATGTCACCAGACATGACTTTAAAAAATACATCAGAAAAAACAGCACGGCCCTTTAAGAAATTTGCAAAGATTTTACATTGATTGATTGGCTGCCGTCTGCCTATCCCAAGGTGGTTAGAGAATTTGGGCCAGGTCCCCGGGTATTACAAAGGAATGCGAACAAGGCCAGCAGAGTGACAAAAAAATGCGCAAAGAATGACTCCCGCCGGAGTTAGACTTTGGTGTTGGAAGTTCATATTATTGTTGCCAGAAAAAAGAGGGTCGGTGGATTATTTCCACAATTCGTGTGCGTCTGGGTCAGGGCAGCAGCATCAACAGCAATTTTTGTGGTACGCAAATCAAATAAAGGAGTTTAGTCTGAGTATCGAAGAGAAGTTACCTAAATTGTAGATAATAAAACGAATAAAATATAAAAATAGTAGTAGTTACTTTCAAGGAAAAATGTTTAAACTTAACCTTGAATAAATAATAAGTTAACATTTTTATATAAATAAAATTATAAGATATAAGATGTATGCATATATTTTCAAAAAAATATTTAATTTGAAAAAGTGTCAGTTTTGTTTTTACTTCAAAAGTACTAATATTTTCTTTAGTTTTGTCAATCAAAATGAAGAAATTTGAATTCCCAGGGCACCTTTTTTGACAAACTTATTCGGCTAAAAGCCAAAAACTTCAGTAAAAGCCTCCGGTCCTTTGTTGGCCTGTTTATTTGAAATCATTTACATAAGCAGCTTTATCAGCTTTTAGTGCGAACCCAAAAAAGGGTCTTCTGACAAATTTGGCAGCATTTATACTTGATGCGTTTAACTTGTAGGTTTTCTACGGATTTAATATGTTTTGCATAATCTCGGAGGCAATCGTAGCCCGCCACGTGTCAAGTAAGGCTTTAAGCCGTGCTTTCTAAAGTCAGAAGGTGAGTAGGGACCTTTGGCCAAAAATTAATAGCCGTGACCGAAGCCAAAGTCGACAGACCACATGGGTCATCAATTTCTTCATCTGAGGAGGCCTCTAAAAAAAACAACAGAAACCTCAAATTACAAATAACAACAAATAAGCACTTAAGCTCAAATATAAAGTCGGCAGCAAAAGAACAAGCCCGAAACGAAGCAAAAGCAACTTAAACTCAAGCCAACCCAAATCCAATATAAATTCATCAATATCCACTTCAAAATGTCTGCCCTGAGAGGCCGAAATATATGACCACGGAGCCAGGCAGGCTTCGAACAATATATTAAGCGTATATATAGATTCATTTTTCGCCTGTTTCCCGTCAAGGAATGTCTAAGATTACACAGCAATTGATGTCTTTTTTGGGGCCGCTGTCTAATAACCGTTTTTTTTTGTTTGGCCGGAAAACGCTTTAAAGCTTTAAAAAAGAAATCAAGGCTGCCATATACGCGTGTGGGCGGGAAGATAATATCAGCTTAACTCTGTGTTATGAGACTTCCGTCCCTTTTCCGTTTCTTTTTTGTCATTATCAAAGCGTAAAAATTGTGAACTTATTGCCACCCAAACCCCCTACATGTTTTAGTTGATATCCCATGCAGTCTCAAACTTTTTGGCAGTCAGCATAAGTTGCGGGAAAATATGCTTTGATTTGGGAACAGGTTCTAGTGAGGGTTCCATATTGGTTATTTACACACGAAGTACCTATAGATTTTGTTGGTGTTGAGCGAGGTAATACGATTTATTATTATTTTGGAATTATAAATATTTTTAGAAGGCACTGGAAAGTACACAAACAATTGGTCCGGTTTTGGTTTTTGTTAAAGAAAGATTTATTAGAATTGTTTTATTAATTCTGTTATAATTTATAATTTGGTTAAAATACTAGAGATATTTACTAGCTTTAAGCTTTTTATCAAGGAACTAAGCCATTATAAAGTAATTCAAAACTACTTAAATATATTATATTCGTTAATTATGTTTACCTTAAACAAGTTAACCAAAGTTGTATTGTATGTTTCCGTATTTTTAAATCTTCTTTCGCTTTTTAATTCAATAAACAATGTTAGCACTCTGCCTTAGCTGACCATCTATCATAATCAGAATTAAATTCCTGTTAAATCCAACTTCTGCTTACTGCCACAGGTTGGTCAAGTGCCTAGCCTCGACAAAGTGCAGCCAAAGCGCCAGTAATGTAAATGAAACCTGGCTCCACAAGGACGAACTTAACTGCGAGTCTCGGGCTGCGTTGCCAAGGCTAGCTGAGTTAGCCTTGCTCAAGGACTCAGAGAATATTGACTGATGATGGTCATAATGGCAATGATGGCTTTATGTAAACATGGCTCTTGCTATCTGTCTGGGTGTCTATTATGTCGCAGAAGAATAAAAAGTAGTTTTACGCCTGTAAAATTTTCTTTTAGAACAGGAAAAGAGTGATGGCATATTAACAAAAGTTATTTTAAGAAATTAATGGCAATAACTAGAACTTAATAAAGCAAAGATCATATTTTAGTTTTAATATCTTGGCTGGCTTGCTTGCCTGTTTTTAAATGTTTTATAAATTGTTTAAATATGTAAAGCATTTGTGGTTTTCCTTATAGCCATTATTGTTATTAATGAAACATGAGTTCGCGAATGTAATTTGTTGCACCTGCACGTATCTACCATCAGCACATTATTCCTGCTGCAAAGTTGCCATAAAATATGGTCATAAATCGCCGTTGACAACTTATTGAAAAGCGTAGATAAAACAGCATCCAGCTGCCCTCTTCCCCCTTTGTTTTTGTGTGGCGCCTCTGTTGTTTGTTCATTTGGCATTAACATAATGTCTGGGCACGTGCTCCGCTCCCAGTATAAAATGTTAAATGTTGCCTAACAATGGACAGCAGGCAGGAGGCTGGAGGCTTTCCCGGAAAACTGCTCGCTATTCTGTGGTGGCAAGCGTGAAATTGAAATTTATGCTCTAATTACAAATGAATGCCGAAGCAGTAGGCTTTCATTATTGTGTAAGCGGCTTGCGACGCTAATGCGCGACTCAAGTCAAGTGTTTTTCTGTATTATTTTAAGCAGCAGCTTAGTGGCTTGAATTTTCAGGCTTAGCTAATGAGAGTAAGGCTTTTATACATTTTTAGGCACAGGAAAGAGAAGGGGACCCAGACTTGTTTGCAGACAGGCCTTTGCGGTAAAATGATTTTCTTAATAAATGAAAATAACTTCTTAATGAACGATTTCATCTTCTTGTTATATAGATTTACAAGGCAACATTAATGCAGGCCGAGGACACTCATATTTTCGTTTTTTTTCCACAACTGTTTCCCATCTAACCAGCGATTAAAAGGAAATAATGACAGAAGACGTCCTTTTGAAGTCAACATTGGTGTCCTTGCAGCATCAGACTTGTCAATGTCCAAATTCGCTGTTTCAATTCCAATTCCATGTGAAACTCCAAATCACTTTGTCGGAGCAGCTTAATGCCGGTGGTACCTTCCTTCCTGCTTTTTGTCCCGGCTCGCCTTTGACCTTTTTTCCTTCGTTTTACAAAAACTTGAAATTGAACTGAGAGGAGGAAAGGACAAGTGGGCGTGCCGCTGTAATTACACACGCAATCAAATGGACAAAATCCCTGTGACAGTTTGTGAAAAGTTGCTTTTATTTCTTGCCTGCTGACTGACAGTCGAGGACATCCTTGGGACTCTGGGGCCACCTCCTCTCGCGACAAGCAAAGACCACTGTTATTTCGTAGTTTGTTTGGCTTTGCATACTCTCGGGCGCCACCTTGGGCGGGGGTTCCCCACATAATTGAAAGCCCATTAACATCGTTGGCACGCTGAAGCGTGAAACAAGCGACAGTTTGTGTTAATTAATTAAATAACTCTCCAGTGAAGACCCCGGCGTAGGACCCGGTGAGTGCTGGAAAACGATAAGGCAAATTATGGCCGGGGTAAAATATTCAAGGATGAACACAGAGTGGTGCAAAATCGTTGGCAAAAATGTAATCAATAAGCCATTGTTTTTACATAAAATTTTAATTATTTGTTCCCAGGTTTTAGATGCACCTTAGCACCGTAGCATCTACTAAGATTATAATTTTTGTTAGTTGGTTTTTTGAAAAATTTGTTATTCATTTAACAAATTCTGTTAGTGAATTTAAATATTCATAGAAAAAAGATACAATTAATCCCAGAGACTTAAAAGAAAACTCTTAAAACTAAAAAAATAACAAAAGTTATAGCAAAGGTAAACTAATTTTGTTCTAGTGTTACAACATTTTGTATTCGACTTCCACTTGCCCAAAAAAATGTATTAGATTTATTTTCATTGAATAATGGCCAAACTTGTTCAACAATTTGAACTGTTTGGTTCTGTTTCTGCTGTTGAGTCAACCCCTAAAATATGCAAAAGTATTTGCAAACAAAATTAAGTGTCGCCAACAATTTGCATGAGCAACAAACAATAAAACGGCAGCAAATCAAAACTTTTTTATCATAGCGCCAGGGAGTTCAAGAGCAAGGAAAACTTTTGGGCGAGACAGTGAACGTGCTGGTCAGCAAATTAAAATTGAAGAACGAGATTTTCTCGACGCACACAGCACACATATTGAATATGTATATTTATAGAAATAGCTTTTAATGCCCAAATATCCGTTTAAAATGTTTGCTTTAATCCTATATTGTGACGCAAACAAGGAATTATTTTGAGTGGGCTGTATACCACGTATTCTGACAAAAATATCGCGCTCAATAAGCTATCGGAAATATTGAAAAGCTTAATTTATTGAAACTTTCAATACCGAAACATATCGATAAGATATCGAAAACGTGTTATTTAATTTATTTGTGTTTTGATTTCGATTTTATTTTAAATATTTTTAAGTCTGTAATCTGTATTACTTTATCATAAATCCCTCTGACAGAAGGCGGAAGGCACAGTCTGAAACATCTCACATATTCAAAGATAATATATCGACTTATATCGTGTTTTTAAATGTCGATCGATACTCTCCAAACAGTATCAATGTATCGACATTTTCTGCCATCCCTAATCCTGGGACTTGAGTTTAAATTAGTTTCCAGTCGGAACTCATTTACTCACTATTATATGAATCGATTTCGATGATTGACTGAGGAAAACCCGTTCTTCGGCACCTGTAGAATGCAATTAAAATTGTTGTCCAATTCGCACGCAACTTTTCCTTGGCAAGTTAATTAGCATGAACTCTTTTCATTCATTTCATATCCGGACAATCATAAATAATTTAGCGATTGGGCGACACGAGATGAAGATGTCGGGGGAACCAGCTGTTGCCGGCGAGCGATTTCCGCTTTTCCGCTTGCCTGCTTGAACTTTAAATCGAGTTTATGAATTATGAAAGGGAAATCCTTGAGTTTTTTCGTTTTCTGATTGAAGCTCGAAACGCCCGGCAGAAATGGAACGGCTCCCCGAGGACACCGAAGATGTGAGATGTGTCGTGTGGAACGTGCCCAAATACAAAATAGAATAGCACACTGTCCGCCATATACACAATTTCAGCATTTCGCAGACACAAATGTATTTTTTATGTTGACAAACATGCGGTGCGGTACGGTTTGTTCACTTTTGCCTCGCTTTCGGGTCCCAAAAGAGCCGTGAGGTGTCTGTGAATTCGGTTCTTGCTCTAGGATTTGCGGCTGTCCCAGTAATGATGCTAATGGGCTCCTTAACACTCATTTTATTATACACAGAAGCAAAAATGATAACCATTATTTAATTGTGGAAAATGTTAAAGGTTTAAGATCATTTTAATGTGTCTTAACTTGCTTTTACAAAGGTAACCTAATGTTATTGCGCACAATGTAGCAAAATGTGTTGAAAAAAAGTCTTTGATTTCCCGTCGGAACTGACATAAGTTTTGATTCCGGCGGAAAAGCTTGGATATCGATCCTCCTCTAAGTACGTCTCAACCAAACCACTTTAGCCATTTACTTAAAGAGTAATGAAATTCAATACACAGAAAATGTCGCTTGACTTTGAAAACTAAACTGCGACACATGTTGTCATCGCAAAAAGCACTCACCAATTTTGATTATCTGGAATTTTTTTTGTAAACGGTTGGATATATTAAAATCAGATAAGGGCATAAAATTTACAAAAACGAAACCATAAACAATATGCAGCTTACAAGAAATCTTTGTAGTTTTTGCGACATGTTGACTAAGCAATCAACATTTTTTTAGCTTATGTTAAAAATAAATCCTAGATCAGCAGGATATTTATTATTCTCTGTAAATTCTAATTTCGGTTTAAATGGTGAATAGATTATTCATTCTAAAAACTACTTTCCTAGGAAACAAAAACCCAATCAATTGTCTTTTTATACGAAGCCAACTGTGTTTTGATAACCACCCTAAAACGAAATTGAGTTGGATGCAGCATACCCATTACCAGACATTTTCTACATCGTGTTCTCATTAATTAAAATTCGATTACAAAGGCAGCCGTTTTAAAAACTCATTTCGAACAATGGAAATGTCAAGTGAGCGGAAGGACCTGTGAGCGGATGTCACAGAATGGTCAATATAACTGCTCGGAGGACAGGAAGGACTGCAATTACGAAATAAAACTTAATGCTCCGCCAAATATGAATGCTCTGAAACTAAGTAAGCTGAGTAAACCCAAACTAAGCCTGATCCCCGACACTTTTCCCTTTGTCCGCCGCTGGTTTGGCGCCTTTATTTAATAGTAGAATCGGCCCGGATCCCGTGGCAAGTGGGAAAATAGCAAAAAGCAAAACCCAGACCAAAACCCCAAGGATACTTTGGGGCGACCATTATGGCAAATCCCTTTAGTTTGCCGCCCTCGTAGCCGTTTCTATTTGCACATCGTTTTGTAATGTAATGCGAGTTGTTGCGACAAATTGCTGGGGATTTCGAGCCACTCAGATGTCTAGTCCCAGCGGAGGAGCCGGGCCAGAGGAGCCAAGCCAGAGGAGCGGGTGGCGGGGCCTTGGATTGCGGGCAGGTCGATTGGTAGCGTCAGTTGGTTGAATTGTGAACTGTAATGAGCCTCAGTGCTGCCAAATTTAAACAGTTTTGGTCAGAGACAATCTTTTAAAATTTCGTAAAAACTATTTTTCAATATTTATTTTGGTTGATTTTTTTCCTACAACTCTTTAGGTTTAGGTATTTTCTAAAGACTCGATCGTTGTAGCTTCTTGCTAATTAAAGTTCCTCGCAGCACTGTTGGGCCATGCAGTTGGTCATTCGAGGTGAATGGCTTGGGCTTACACACACTTTCCATTGCTCGTCACCCCTTTTCATTTGAGCAAATTTCACACTAAGCTCTCGGTAGTAGGGCACTTTTCTGTCTTTGGCTCTGTCGGCTTCTGTTAACTGTAAGCTGAGACTGTTGTTTGTCGTTGGCCAGTTCTGCAAGACCTTACAAGCTTCATTTTCATCTACTTAGCAAGTGAAACTTGGTGTCGGAGGCAGTTGAAGTGCAGTAAGTCGATGGTTTTCCTTTCAATTTAAGGCCTAAACTGGGTTTGTATGTTCAACTGAAGCAGTCAGAAAATTATATCTTAGCTGTTTTAAACTATGCTGTTCTATATTTCATGCTTTTTAAAAACATTACCAACTTTTAACCAAAGTCCCGACATGATGAAATTAAAGATCCGTCAAAGGCAAAATTTTTTCCCATAAATAAGGGATGTATATCGGAAGAAATAGTGTTATTTGTTAACAAAAATATCTTAAACTTTGAGGGAGATACCAGAAAAATGTTTTTGTATTTATTTGTCTCATTTTAGGACCATTTTTCTCTGATATATTAAACTATTATTGATATATTTATAAACCTGTGCGGCAGTTTTGATATATCGATGTTTCCTGTCAACCCTACATTTAATTTATTTGTTTTCGTATAAGTGTTTTTGCTTCTTTTATTCTTAAACACAAATATGAATATTGTAAATAATATCCCAAAAACACTTAGCCCCTAATCTGACTTCCAATTTCCAGCAACACAAGTTTATTGGCTTATTGGCAACCTAAATAGGAAACTCTCAGCATAAACCATTTATGAAATGTCTCGAGGGCGTCCTGGAGGGTCATTAGATTAGCCATATTAAGTGCTCTTACCAGGTGGCATATTTCCTTGTATTTATTTCCAGACCGCACACAGAACCAGCAACTGGACTGGGCCACTTGACTGGCAAAAGCCCCAATTAAACCCACCTGAGCCAAAGCCAAAAGCAACCGACACCGCGACGCATTCATCAAATTAATTTTGATCGATTGCGGCACTTCCCCGCATCCAATATATGTAATTAATGACCCCGTCTGAGACACAACCTGAGGGATACGCCGAAGACGTTTCATTAACAAATTGCAGAGCGCACTCAACTCAACGTGAGTTGATTGTATTGAAAGAAATGACACTGTCTTTGACTGTCTGCCATAAATTGTATAAGCATTTGCATTTGAAGAAGTGCACGCCAGGTCGTTCTGGAATTACGCAAAGGGGTGTTCCAGGCAGTGTGTGAATGGCATTTACATAAGCTCATGTCCAGAGTTCTCTACGAACATTCGAAAGTTTTGTCACACACAAAAGTAGCTAAACTTAGCTTGCCTGAATGTCATTGGCATCCGCAGTTCGGTTCACTTGGCCACATTTGTCCGCATTCTTTGAGGGTCAACTGAGTGAGCGATGCCAAGCAGGGGGGATGGAAACTATTGGAAAGTTCGGCAGGTGGGATAACAAACCCGAGCCCAAGATGCACAATTCTATTAGTTGGATACCCATTTCCTATTGCTAACAAAAGCCACCTCAAGTGGATCTAAAAAGGGCGGGTGGCAATGCCATGTGAGTTTTATACTGAACGGGTAAATGGGACACTCGAGCGTCTAGACAAGAGTGAAAATGCATTTGTGTCCGTTCAATTGTCACTTTCGGTTTGCGAGCATTATTCAAATATCTGCTAGCATTATTTTGGTAAGCTTCTTTGAGTGGCTTTCTGTAGAGCACTTTGAGTTTGGTAAATGATTACGAAGTTGTATTAGATTCCAGAGCTCGTACGGTTGGTTCCTGAATCACCACAAGTCTGCACCATGCAGGATACCAGCGGACTCGTTTAAAAAGAGAATCATAGAAGGGTACTTGTCCTATTACTAAAGCTTTTGTATAGACAAGGCTTTTGTATTGGACAAAGCCAAGCCGTCTCGACCTCCAGTTTCCAAAAAAATATTCTAGAAATCAATATCCGGAGAATGTCTCTTAAACAGATTTATTTCAATTTTTAAATTGCCTTAATTTCTACTTAACTCTGTAAAGTGTTTAGGGGTTAAAATACAACATAAGTTTTAAAGAACCGGTTTCTTCACTGTCAACATTTCGGGAACACATAAATTCTCTTCGAAGAACATTTAAGCTAACATTAACTGGTAAGAGTTGTCAGTAAAGACAACCTTACAATTGGCACATTAATAAACTCAAACTTTCAGTTGCCGGAGCACCATTTTCACTTACAAATCACTATCGATTAGTCTCTCCCTCAACACACACGTTGCTTTCCAGTTTTCGCTTTCAAATCTCCTGCAAACTTCAATTCGTTTATTTTCTTCTTTGATTTTTTCAGCCACAAATCGATAGCTTAATTAAGCGTGAGAGTTTCTCTGGCTTTATTAATAGGTTGCCTTGGGGCTCGTACGTCCTCATGGAACTACTCGCACTCTGGCGGGATTATCACTGGCATCACCCGGTGGCCCCAGGTCAATTAGTCAAAATGTGGCCCAGCACCTGCCTTCTCAGCTCCCTTGTCCTGTTCTGGTCAATATTTGCTCATTTAAACGTGGCTTAAAGTCGTTAACAGCAGCACATACTCTCCAGGCCTGTTTCGGCAGCAGATATGTAAGGTTAAAGCTATAAATATATGCCTTAAATTGCTAAAGAGAAGCGGTAGCGGCAGCCATCCCCTTTGATTAGAGTTTTCTTTCAATTTCTCCTCCTGATGGTGTGCAACAAGTATCTTGGGCTGCCAAGCCTATAAATTAGTGTCACCTATGATTAACTTTTCTTCAGCTTTTGCGGCTCTCTCCGCCTGCGAACTTGAAGGGGCGGTGCAAGGTCATTAAGTGGCAGGCTAGCTCCTGCTGAACCGGCTTATCACTAGCAAATTACACATGCGCCACGCTTGACTTGAACTGATGACAGGACATCGGAAGCAGCTAAAATTACACATGCAGTTAGTTAAAACTGCTGACACATTTGCCTGACCCAAGCGACCTGCCACCTGCCAACTCCCACCAGCCACCTATGAGTGCCTGCCTCACCTCCGTTACCTCCTCATATCCCCGCCACCCTGGACTGCAGCAGCTGTTGGTGATGCGAGTGAATTATAGTTATGTATGAGCTAAGCCGTGCGAGTATTTGCTTCTGAGAGCAAATTGGCTGCACAGTGTTGGTGGTGCTTCTAGGTGTTGGTAGATTCTCTGACGGAAAATTAAAATTCAGGCAGCTTACACAAACCTGAAAGGAGATCACGGTTACTTAGGCTTACAATGGTGAAGACTAACTAATTGTTTTCTATATTGTTGAAGAATAAAGGAATACAGTTGTCCTCTGAATATGTATTTAACTTTCCAAAAATTATACAATTAAATTTAAAATGAATTTCAAATATAAGAATTCTAATTTTAGGAATATTCGAATACACCTTCCAGGTGTATAATGAAGGAAACATCCTACTGCCCAGCTAGTTCTCATGAAGAAAAACACGCTGACCCCACAACCCTGCCTGTGCGTGTGTACAGAGTGACAGTGTGTTCACTGTTGCATGTTTGTTGACACGCTTCGCACTCGTCATAATAATAAAATGTCCCAGCTCACCTTCCCCAACCTGTATCGCGCATTTTCCGGCGCAACATGTGAACAATGGCAATTGTCTTGGCCCGACACTCTAGCCCAGGTAATACAGCTGGTAGATGGATGAGCACAGCTAGCTGAAAGATTATACATGCGCTCGTCGAGCTTCCTGTGTTGTATTATGAGAGTTTCGCCCACATACAGGAAGATGAAGGTCCTCATTTTTGTATAAACTCATTTTTGTATAAACTCATTTTTGGATAATATTTCAGGGGACCAACAAGGAATTACAATAAAGTTAAAGAAGAATTGTAAGAAGTCTATGTTAAACAATGCATAAACACAGAAAAACTTACATTATGTGAGATAACTTTTTAATTAAGTATATAGAAATATATAGAGAAAATTGGGTTCCACAAAATTAAAGTAGATGTACATTTTATTAATCAGTAACACCAGACGAGCTGGTATAGGCATGTCCGTTCCCTAATAAGGATACAGATCTCAGATATTATTAAATATCAAGTTTGAATCTAGAAATAAATTACCCTTAAAAAAAATATACATATTTAAAAACCATATATTTATATTAAACGGAGTTTAAAAATTTGAGTACATACATAGAAGTTAAAAGGCAATAAAATTGCAATTATCTATCTCCATCTCTCTTAGACATTGAGTAAAGTTTTAAACCACGGTTTTGAACCGGGGCGTCACAAAATTAAACTTTTTAATATTCTTTTTACGTTATTTTTATAACTTTTATTTTTAAAGCCGAAAGGAGTAATCGTTTGGGAGTGTCTTGTTACGATGGGCGCTTAAAGCCAATTGGGTTTTAATTACCAGATAACTCAGAGTCGAGCACAGTAGACAATAGCTTTCTTACTTGTCTTAGGTTTGGGACTATGAACTATATAAGAACTCCATGCCATCTGTAACATTACTAATTTAGATCAATATTAACAATTAAAAATTAAAATCAAAGAAGACAACCAAAGCTAACCCTCAAAATGCAGAAAACATAGCAATAAAAATAACGAGAAGAACTTTAAGTCGTTTTTTTGAGTTAGTTCCCCATATTAATCGCTCAGTTCTGCTTTTGTCTTCCCGAGAACATTTCTTTTCTAAAGTCCTGTGTTTTATTTCTTCCGTTTCCGCTCAGTTTTGGACTTCCGCCAAGCAGAACAATCTGCTTGTCAGCTGAGGAGCTGTTCAAGTCTCCGGCAAGTGCTAATATGCCCATTAAACGCCGCCCACTGCGATATGAGCAGCACACAATGAGAGCGCGAAAACTGTCACGAAAAAAAAGAAAAACAGGAATAAAGAGAAAGGAAAGGGAAATGGGAGGAAAAGCGGGTTGACCCAAAAAAACATTCAGCTTTTGTCGCGGCTTGAGTGCATTGCCAGGGAGATGAAAACGCGGCGAAAACTCTTGAAATTCCCGCAGGCAATTTCACATGACACAAATAATAAGCAACCGGGTATTTATGGTTTCGGGTTTCATATGCCAGCAGCCCATCGAATCGATCATTGAAGGAAATGCAATTTTAATTAGTTCGGACAGAGTCCTATTACCAGGATTTAATTAGGCGGTCGTTAATATGACATGTAATGAGAGAGCTGGAAGCGCTTTGTCCTTAACTCGTTTTCGGGCCCATTGTGACACAAAGTGGCAGCTTATTGGAATCCTATTAAATCAAATTCTCCATGAAAGTGCACAGGCGTTGTCATTATATGAAATGCATGCTCGAAGATATCAAGTTTCCGAGAGGACAACATAACTTGCCTCCCGAATCCGACAGCCAATTAGCAAGGAAGCCGACTGAAATCCATATGCCACTCACTCCCTGTCTGTCTGCTGTGGGTGGGCTGACTGACTCTGTGTTGAACAAACAACTTTCGCAGTGAAAATTGCCAGCGCTTATGCAACGGTTTTTGGTTTTCTTTTTCTCCACCAGAAAAAAGGGGGCTCCCATTAGTGGAAAGGCCGAAAAAGAACCAGGCGGGGGAAGATCCTACGCCGCATGCAACTTAAAGTGGCACAGCTGTTGCATATTGAATAGCTCGGAGTCGAGTGGATAGGGTTTACTTTAGGCTTTGGTGGACACGGACTTGGCTGCAGCATATCAAATTAGAATTTAACACTGCAGGGAGCCCTTATTCCTAATTATGTGGTAAGAATAATAAAGAAATGAGATAATCTTTCAAAGTCAAAGGAAATTAAGTATACTACGAGCAAGAGTACGCATCAAGTATTATGTTAAAAATGTATAACGCATTAAAATCGTTAATAGGGAAATTTATAGTTCAAATAGTATTTATGTCCCTTTAAAAGATCTCTAAAATCAAAGTATCACACATTTTGTACACTTTACAAGAACTGAGTATAAACTGTAGACTCCACTTGAACTGAAAAACCTTTCATTTATAGTATTATCATTTTCTAGTAAGATAATAATACTTCTGCGTGGATTAACCTTTTGTGGCAATTATCCTGGGGCTCCTTTGACCTACGCTAAGTATCCCCTCGGTAGCTACGTGGCACTTGAGCTCATAAAGAATTCATGCGAAAGCAAACCTTAGGGGTCGTCAATCAATTGCACGACTATGGGCTACGTCCAGTGGACGCATTGATAAATAGAAAATGAGGTCGGACCAATAACCAAGTCAAATCGGTTCGCCAAAGATATATCGATTTTGAATTGAGTTGTGTGTTGGCGGCCCGTACGTTGCGGCTTGAAGAGCTATTCGAGCTGAGGCCACTGCACATCCTTCTCGGCCTGCCTTTGCCGCTGTCTCATTTTGTGGTTTTGCTAATGTATTTGCAATGCAATATGAAGGCTGCGGCTATACGTGCAGTAACCATATGCATGTAGTTCTATTAACACCGATGGCGTAGGCTGGTTTGCTTTGGGTGCACTGGAAAGAATTCCTTATTCCTCCAATAATCAGCCAACAACATGGTGTGTGACCTACAGGTTAAAATTAATCTAAACAATTGATACTCTTACATAAAAACAAAACTAAAATTAATTTAAAATTAATTTTAATTAAAGTTAATTTGGACAAATAGGTGCTTATAGATTTCGTTGTGTGTACTTTGTACTAGGAAAGTGGGGTAGTGGTTGGGTCGCGGATGTGTTTAATGAGTGGCATTCTCCATGTTCAAGGGGAAATATTTCATTAACTGCGCACTTACAAAGCGAATGTTATTCCTGGAAGACTTGCAAACAGGGGAAGCCGCATTCCCACTGAATATTGATAGAACATTAATATCTTGCTTATTCTGTGACATATTACTTCTATTTCGGTTGTCCAACGCCTGTTTTAAGTCCCATGTGTCCCTTGCAATTGCAAAATGAGATCGTCGCTCGGTTGGGATTTCCCCAGAGCCCTTACCCGTTCAATATGACCTGTTACACAGTATTTATATGCCACAAACCATAAATTCGAAATGACATTTAATGCACAGTAAAACATTATAATGTAGCAGGCAATGGTAATGGCGGTGGCCCAATGGTGCAGAATGCGCAAAATGTGTTTCCTCAATTTTCAATTTTAATACCTACGCTCTCCGGCGGCATGGCGAGCACCCGTCGTCCTTCCACGATTTTCTGTCAATTTTTTGATGGCCACTTTGCGCCATTTTATGTGACACGCAAAGCCATGTACGAATAGTCGAGTCATACACTCGTTTATGGCTAAGTGTGCAATGGGCCTTATTTATATTATTTTTTCAAGTGGCTGTTAAGCTGTGAAAATTCACCGCGACAGGAATTTTTAAGTGGATATTTCGTGTTTTTGTGAATTATATCTGGGAGTTATTTTATTAATGATGTAGCACAGGGAAGCATTATTAGTTATAGTTGGGAGTCAATGGAACATTTTTTAGTACTGTTTTCCTATTATATTATATTCGGTAAGTAGGGGAATAATAACGTAAAAATCACTCAACGCCCAATATGTAATATTGGGAAAGTAGTTCCTAACAGTTAATCGATTTTCAGATTAACCGATTAGATCACACATAAACAAGAAACTGGAAAAGTTCATTGTCCACACAATGAGCCCATTGATTGATTCAATTAGATGGGAAAATCACTTGCCGGCAGCAGAAATAAAGTCGCAGCTCGCAAGCCAAATGCGGGTATAAACAACGGGAATCAAGTTGGTCAATAGCGTCCTATCTAATCCGAGGCGAGTTATCTGGCTTTGACTGGGCTGGAGGGAATGGCCCGATAAAGTAGCGATTTATGCTCTGCTTCGAGGGAGCAATTTATATTTAGATACGAGCATTTCTCATATTAAAATGTACTGGCGGCATGTAGCCCGCAAAGATAGCTGGCGAACACATCGATTGCATGCCGCTTATCGCAATAGTGACGTACTTGGCCAGCCAGTGCAAACTTTGCCGGAGGAAACCCAATTAGCTCGTAATTACTTCAAAATATTGGCTCTAAGCGAATTAGCAAAGTTATGCCGCTGCACTCGGAGTTGTGCTGCCGTGCTGCCGGAAAATGTTTCAATTATTTTCCCATTAATTTTTAAACGCTGCGAAGCGGGTGCTTCTACTTTCGATTGAGTGAAATTATAATTTATTTGATTTCTTCAGGCCAAATTCCGCCGGCGGCTAGGCGAAATCAACGGACAGTAAATATTTGCTTAAATTTTCGTTTGATTGCAAAGCTCATTAGGATCCAAACAAAAGTGAAATGAAGTATTAAAGGGGAAAGTCTTTGCAATTCCCAGATGATTGCCTACTTTCCAGCGACCGTGAAGGGGGTGAATTATATGTAGAATAAAACAATCCCAAAGAAAAATGGTCTGGGAATTATATTGACTTGAAGATAGTAAATTTATAAACGGTAAGTCTAGCTTAATTATGTATCTTCTAATTTATTTCATATTACAAATTAATAATAAATGTTTGAATAAATGGTAGAAATATTAATGCTGTCGCTTTTACCTCACGTTATTTCTTCTATTCATTCATAAAGCATTATTTTTTTAATTAAATTTTGAACTACAAGATATACATTCTACAACCGCCCTTAGATTTTCAGCTATTTAAACACAGAAAATTCTGTATTTATTCATTTTATAATTGAAAATCGTCTGACGTGCCCCTCATTCCCCGGAAAAATCAACGCCTCACGTTACACTTGGCACGGTTTTTATTTTTATTTATTTCAAAAAATACATAAATCAGCCCTGGCCGAGACGAGACCAAGACTCTAACAGAGTCAGATTCGTGTTCATTCAGACAAAATGCCGCACAAAAATGAAAACGTTATATAAATCAAATTGCGCCCCATTTTAGACGCCCGTAAAAAGTCCTAAGGACATCGAATAGCATTTGGCCGGCACTCAACGCGGCTCGCAAAGAGACCGCCAAGTTGAACAAAGAATTAAGCAAGGGCCAGACTCGCCATCGAGTAATTATTCTCACTCATATTAATTGCTCTGATGGGCTGGACGGAGGCCGCCACAGCCACTGCCACAGCTTGGCATTTATCTGCTCAGGGTAATTTTATGGACACGCGGCGTATACGCAATATTAACGTTCGTATTCATCCAAGCCTGAGCTCGCTTAAAAAGGTCTTCCTTATTTCATTTCGGGCCCAGCAGCACATGTATTCGCTTATTTTAAGTGCTCACATATCCCTCTGTTTGCTGCATGATTGAAAGCAAACAAATGAGCAAGGACAAGGCACATTTATTTACTCTTAATTCGGCGGGAGCCGATTCCTCCTCCGCAAGAAGCAGTTTTCTCGCCGGCATGTTTTCCTTGTTGTGCACTTGTTGATGGACTCCTGGCGGCGTAACAATGTTCATTTGAATACTGTAAACATACTTTGGCATTACGCTAAGCCAGCGGCAGTAGATTCCATTTATTTTTGCATTTGCCAACACATTAGCCGACTTATGCCGGCATGACTCGTCTAAACAAAGTCAGGCCGAATACTTAATTTAAGAATATTGTTTGTGTATGATAACGATGGCACTTGGGGCATTCGTATTTTTATTTTATTTATAGGACTCAATGCAAGGAAAAACCCAACCCATTACCTTTGAAAATAAGGTTTCTGTTTGATTTGGAATTAAAAAAGGCTTTGGTCAATGCCCGCACTAATTCTTTTTCAAATTTAAACAAAAAGGCACCACTTAAGGGATGAATAATTCGATGACCCGTTTTGATGGTTTTATATCTATATTTCCTGATTCTTCTTGGTTTTATTAGCAACATTCAGCGACACATTCTAATCGAATTCACATGGACATATGTCATTCAAATTTTTTATTCTCACAGAATGACAAACAGCGCGACTAATAGAATTTACACGTTTTCATCGAGAGCAGAATACCACGGACAAAATAAATGGAATCAGAAGAATGTATTGCTTTGCTGCGCAATCAGAACAAAGCGGAAAATTGGATTTATATTTATTCAATATATTTTTAATATTTTGCACCGCATGACGTATTGGTTGAGATAGGAGGACAAGTTCCTGAATATGCGTCGACCTCTGGCCGAACTCAGGCAAAGCACTCGAAGCAATGCATATGGATATATGGACTCGATGTTTTTTTCTTTTTTCTGCTCTGACCCGGAAACCAAGCATTCCACGATGGACAGGACCTGGGAACGGTTACTGTTTCATATTAAAAATACCGGTGCGCCTGATTGATTTACGGGTGTGTCCGCCTGGCTGGGCCAACAAACCGACGCGTCGGGACCCTGAAGCTGTTGCAAGTGAGCAAACCAACCGCATGGAAGGTGCCACTATTGCAGACTGCTCGCCCCAGAAGTATGTTCAACATATATAGATACATTTATAAGCAAATACTGACAACAATATTTTGTTCAAGTTGAGACTGAAAAGATTGAAATGCTATACGAAACACTTGTGTTGCACCACTTTTGTTTTCTACCTTTAAAAATCATACAAATGAATAAATTTATATTTTGAGCATATCTAAAAATAGAACATCTTAATTAGAATTAAAAGGAATGAATTACTTTCTCATATATTATCTACTTTCAGTGAAACCTTCTTGGTTGTTTCAAGGCTCTGGTTTAATTAGATTCTTTTTTGTGCTTCCTCAAATTTGAATAATTGAATCGAATAAAAAACAAGGCTGAAGATTAATTTGCCAATCCGTTTGGCTGGCTCTGTTAATGCGCCGGATGCCTAATTGTCTCAAACAATTTATGAGGGTCCTGACTTATTTGAGTTCGCAGCTTATAAATACTTTTGCCCTTTGGTAATTCCTCATTCGGAACCTAACGAGCTTGGCAATTAATTAGCTAATGAAATTACATTTAAGTGGCTGAAAACCTTTGGCATTACAACTTGTTGACACTTTTTTTGGCGGCAAAGTTCCTGGAACAGTTCATGTTTCGTGTTTCCGCAGACTGCCAATTACATTTGCCGTTGACAAGCCTTTAAAAAAACGGCTTACCTGCCCTTGGGCCACATTTCCAGCGCGTCGACTAATTAAGCCCACAAAGCTTAAAAACTTAAATGCTGTACATAACCCATGGACTTGTTGCACTTCAATGAAGGACTTAAAGTGTCTGGCCCTTGTGTTTACCAAGTCATTAAATAATTATGTGCTCAAGGCAGCTAATAAGCGGACTTCTCACTGGGCCTACGGCTGGATTAATTGTGGCAAAATTTGAAATAAATGAGATTCCGTTTCTTAATTTTAAGGAAAACTAAAGCAGACAATAAAACACCCTAAGAAAGGTACATTATTTCTTAAGATCTAAGTCTTATACAAGCTTAAAACCCTGATAAACCCATGGCCCTTTTTCACACTAAATATTATTGATTTGATATGCCTCTTTGTGTTTAAACATGCTTGCATAATCTCAAAGTATGTGAAATTAAGAGCTGTTTGTAAGCTGTCAAAATATAACTTCATATAAACTTTTGGTTTTGAATTAAAGCCATAGGAACACCAGCGAGGCCATTCCAATAAATCAGTGTTACTCTGTGGCCACCGACAAATATAAACACATTGCCTCTATGCGCTGCCAGATTACGACTTTGTGCCATGAACGAAATGCGTATACGCCGCGTTGACGAAAGCTCATTAGTGCTGGGCGGTGTTTTAAAGGGGCGTGCTAAGCTCGCTCCATGCACACCCACCGGGGGATACACTGGAATCCAGTATGGAGATGGCTTGTTGTCAGCTCATCACTCTGATTTAATGACCAGATGGCAAGGATGTGTGGACAGGGGACCAAATCCAGCACGTACAAGCAATTAAACTAGTTCACAAACTAAGCAATTATCACAATTAAGCAGGGTCCGACCACGTCGCTTCCAATAAATAACTTTGCCAACTAAGTAATTATTATTATCTGCTCGGTGAGAAAAGTTCCCTGATATTTGATACATGAACCTCTACCGAGAAGAAGAATTGCAAGCAGATTCAGCGGAAAATGTGATGGGTGCTCAGTATTTCATAAACAAAATTTATAAGTTATTAGTTGCAACTATGTATTTAAGTTACTGTAACAAGATTTTTATATGAAATATACTCTATTTGTAAAGGTTTTTACAAGAAACATAAGACTCTTTCGATCCCTAGATCCCTTTTAAAATATGTGTTCCTTTTTTATCCTCAATCTATAAATCTCACTTGTATATTGAATACTTGAACTGTGCTTTCTCACAAAGTAAAATCCTAGAATATTCTACAGAGAAAACCCAATTTTCCTTCTTAATCCCGACTTCAGTATATCGAAATTCCTGTTCCTTATCGAAATAATAGCGATGTATAACCACTTGTTTGCACTTTATGTGACTGGGACCAATTGACCCTTAATTGCAGAGGGAGGGAGAGAAACAGTCTTAAAGGGCGACGCAAGTTCTAGCCAATTTTGCAGCATATTTGCTTATCACATTCGGAGTGCAGGGAAAATCAAAGAAGAGCCAACAACGAAATTGTATGGCATCTGGCGGAAACGGAGTAAATGGAAGGAAAGACCAAGAAGGGAATCAAATTACTTGGCTCGGTCGCAAAGTGGTTAATTTCAGACTGGCTCTGGTGGGCGTGACCTCTGTGGGGCGGTCTAAGCCAATTTGCGCTCTATTGTTCAGTTAATAAATAGTTGGGATGTTTGTTTCGGTTCATTCGAGTTTCTGGACTTGGTCTTATTTTGAGATTTGCTTCTTGATGAAGTGCATTGGAGAATGGTTGGCGAAACTTCAGGAGCTTGACACTTTTAAGAAACATATTTTATGTCCGACATAAGGACTATGCTTTCAAATTCTTGTAATATTTTTCTGTTGATAAATATTTTCATCGTTTGGAATACAGCTAAATAAAAATGGTTGTTTAATTGTGAATTCAGTCTTAGAACTCTTAGCGAAAAAAGAACCAATCTTTCAAGTTCTGTTAAGCGTAGAAAACAACGTGTTAAGCTACCATAAGGAATGGGTTATCCTAAATTTGAATAACACGGGGAACTTTCTAGTCATGGCTCGTCTTGGCCATCCATTACAAATGTTGCCACACTATCTAGGTAAATAATTCACTCCTAAAGTACTCCTTTTTTTGTGTGAGCAGGTCGCTACGTTACCCTTTTCTCGGCTGCCGGAGCATGACAGACAGGAGCTGGTTCAGAATGTAATAAAGAGCTTACAATTTATGACACCTCGGCAGGAGTGGAGGCGTTTGGACGAAGGACTCCTCGACAGTGCTGGAGCTGTTGTCACCTGCGGAAGCTCAGAGGTAAACTGCTGGCACCTGTTGATTGCTTGCCTGTCATCCATACATATTTTATCATATTCGGTTGGTTTGAAAGTGACATCAGGATTTCTTGCGGCACAATTGGGCCTAACGGGCCCAACCATTAGGCGGGGCCGCCTCGATCCCTGGCTTAATTACACAATATAGTGGGATATAAAAGGTGCAACTAGTTCTGCCTTTGGTTTTAATTTCATTATGTCCACTGGTCCTTTTTCTGTCAGTTTAATTTGGTGGAAAATTGCACAAGGCAGCTAATTAAGTTTCACAAGACAAGATAAATTATTTGACCGCCAGGTGCCGTCCCCGATTGACCTAGTCACCCCTCCTCGGTGGAAATGCCTCCTGGTCTTTCGCCTGCGGCCCTGTTATTGTATCAACTTCTTCATTTGATTGTTTTCGTTTGTTTGTTGTGGCTGAATGCCAGAGTGTGAGAGTGTGCGTGCCCCAAATTGTGGCATTGACATTCGCCGGAAGCCAAGGAAAAACATTTTCCGACGGCTTCTGCTGTGCCCGACACTTCTGTCTGGCATTTGTAAATCAGTTGGCACCCAGAGCCGGGTCCGAGCCTCCATATTATTGTTGACTTGCCAACTCAAATCAATATCGGCACCCGCACCCACATGTGGCTACAATTGAATTTGAATAATTCGGGTCTGTTTCGATTTAAACTTTCTGGCAGGTCACATACATTATTACCGGAGGAGCAGTTGGTCTTTTATTACCGGAGCATTTGGTTTTGCGGCCTACTCTCTAAATTATTAATATTTTCAGCCCTTAAATATTTAATTGCACAATCAAATTTTAATCCAGGTAAATTGCCTAAGCCAGGCAAATGTGTCAAAATTAATTACAAAATGCATACACATCGGTTTAATTAATGCAATTCCCGATGTTATATTGTGGCCTCACCTGTTGCAATTATTTATGCAAAGTGACTTGGCCAACAAATTTTAGTAACGGATGTGTGTGATGGGCGGAAACTGATGACAAATATTTTAATAACTCTATGTACTCGGAAATTTCCTTCTATTTTTGGTCCAGCAAAGTGCAGGGCCAGAAATAACTGACCAGCGTATGAAAAATTAAAAAGTTTAACCAACAACCCTGGCTAACTGGCTGCGAACGGGTTTCGCCTTGCCACCGAAACACGGAAAAACACTCGAGACCCATTCTGCATTATAAATGACAAACGAACTTTAAGAGAATTCCTGTGTTAAGTTCGGGAATGGGAAATGGCCTGAATGGCGTCAATGCGAAATATTGACATACTGTATAAAAAAAGTCGAATGGGGCCCTGGATCCATATAAAAGTTAACTATTTTTATTAACGAGAATTACCCAATCTGAACCATTTTAAGGGTCATTAAGATTTTGTTAGGTTTATTAGTTTATGCGCCTTTTAGGAATAAGGTATAAAAGTGTAAAATGTATAATAAAAATTTACATTAAATAAAAAAATATGAAAAAGTCAGCTTTAATATCTATACTGCTGCTTCTTAAGTCTAAGCATCAGACATAGATTTTCATGAACAATTAGGAAACTTGAAAACTCTGAAATCTGAATCCTTTTAAAGACAATTTTAATGTGGGACTTGAAAAATAAAAACAAAGAGTAACGGCAGGAGTTATATTTATTGTATTTAATTAAAAGAAAACTAACTTAAATAAGATTTATTTTTTTCATCAACTATATTGAAAAAAGTTTTCAGGATGGGAATTTTCTAAAGTGTCCTTAGTGCTAAATAAGTTAGCTTGGTCTCTAAAAAGAAATAGATCCATAAGATTTTACAGTAGGTGGCTAAAACAAATTATTTTCTTTTTATAAAAATGCAATAATGCGACAGGCTTATGTACAAGGGACATTCAAAATGTCGTTCTGATTTATTTTTATTTCAAAAGCGTATTTTTAGACTTTTTGGTAGTGATTTTAAATGAATGCTATGCTGTTAAAAAAAATTTCACGCATACTATACATAGATGTATATATTTTTTTCTTTCCCAAAGTTTGCTTGTGAATAACCTTTTTCATACTGATCGTACAGTTTAAGTCAACCTTGTCTTAAGTAGTGTCCATAGATAACAATATTTATTAAATAAATTTTAAAATATAACTCATTTTCGGGGTATACGTTTAATTTTGAATTTTTCAGTTTTTAAATTATGCGAAATTCCTTTTCGATAATCATCTGCAGGAGGCGTGCCCAATCTGCCCCAGCATTATGTTGTTTAAATTACTTGAGTTCCTGTCTTGTGTTTTCATCTGATTGTGCCACTTCTGTTTCCGCATTTTATTAGCCGTGTGTCATTAAAGTTAACGCCTCCTTCTTTTTTGGGACCCCTAAGCCGAGGCACGCCCTATACATTCTATAATTCGGTTCTACTCGTATCATTGGACAACAATCTTAATTCGAGACCTTGTGTGCGCCTGCGTAATGATAATGTTTTGCCATCGTGAAAACATGAAAATAGTGCTTGCTTAAGAAAAGCTTTTGTGCACATGTAAAAAACCTATGAATATTTTTTTTAATTATACAAGAAAATAAATAAAAAGGTAAATTTGTAAGTTAAAAAAAGTTTTATAAGTTTTAGAAGTTGGTGTTTCAAACACCAGAATAACAATTGTAACAACATATATATGAACAAATGTAAACATTTTAACAGCATATATATATTAAGTTGTTGGATGTACTAAAGAAAACCTCTGTGCTACATTACCTAAAACCGAATTTATTAAAAAACCATCTTTAATACCCTTTTATAAAAATAAAAAAAAACAGTAAAAATTAAAGAAATCAGTAGCCTTAAATTTAAAATACACTTTAATTTAAAAAAAGTTGATGCAAAAATAAAAGTATTTGAAAAAATTAATAATAATTTACGATTTTTGTATATTAAAAAATATTGTTTGATACTGGTAGTTTGAAATATTTAGAAAGCTCACTTAGACTTCTTTGGGAACCCTTTAAAAATAAGATAAAACAAGAAACATGAAACATGCTTTCTTTCGTTTTTGAAAATTTGAAAATTTATCCAAGCATATTGATTTTTAAACCCTTGCAGGGTATTATAATTTCAGTCAGAATTTGCAACGCAGTGAAGGAGACATTTCCGACCCTTTAAAGTATAAATATTCTTGATCAGCATCAATAATCGAGTCGATCTAGCAATGTCCGTCTGTCTGTCTGTCCGTCTGTCTGATTATATGCAAACTAGTCCCTCAGTTTTGAAGCTATCTGAATGAAACTTTGCAGATAGTCTTCTATATGCTCTCACTGCTATATAAGTCGGAACGGGCTGGATCGGACGACTATATCATATAGCTGTCATAGGAACGATCGGTAAATTTTCAGAAAAAAAATTATTACTTGTCCAATTTTCAACATATTTTCATATAATTTAAGACCTGACCGTTTTATATTATTCTAGAATTTTTTATTTTTTCAAAATCGGACTACTATATCGTATAGCTGCCATAGGAATGTTCGAATGTTAAACCAAATTTTTATATGTATAAATGTTGTATACAATTTCTGTTAGTTTTACTTTCCATTTAATAAAATTTATTAATTCATAATGATACAATTGTAAGCTGCAAGGGTATACAAACTTCGGCGTGTCGAAGTTAGCTTTCTTTCTTGTTTTTAATAAACTTAAAATTTGGTTTTAGCTTGAGCTGTCTTTAAACGCTGGAGAGGCCGATATTCAGAACGGACTCCTATTTTCTTAACCCTCGGGAAGTCTAAATTGATTGACAATTATTGGTATTTTATGAGTTTTGTTTGGCAAAGTAGCTAATGTCGTTTTGATATGGGTAGCAGCGGCTTTAACTTTAAAAGCAGCCAGACTGTAAACAAAGAATAAATAATTTGAATACTTTTTGATTGTCGTCTTAAGGCCATAAAAGCAATTTTTGAATTTTCGCAGCTTAGCCAATATAATGAAATTTATGTAACCTACTAACTGTGTAGATAATCCATAATTTCAGATGAAAACAACTGGTTTTAATTCTACTAATTGGTAAATAGGTAAGGGTAGCAATATTGAGTTATATTTAAAATTTAGTGTGAAACAACTGAAATGCAGCATTGCCAAAACCAATTAAATCCTTGTTTTCTATTATTTAAAATGTTGTTTAAGCTTATCAAGAGTTCACTTTCCAAAATTAGTTTTTCATGTCTATATATTTCTGTAAAATCGCGACGGTAAAGTATTGTAATATTTTGAATGAAAAAGCTCTTAGCTTTATTAATACGTTTGTTTTTTTTAATAGCTCACCTGATTTGCAATTCAACACAGTTTAGCAAATAATTTAATGCGAGCACTGATTCAAATTTTTAACTTCAAATACAAGCGAAAAGTGCCTTATAAGTCGTTCAATTTAGCAAGAATTCTGTTCAAATGAGAGCGCACAAATGTATACTACACTTTTTCCCCACGAAACAGACAAGGGGCAAAAAGCCGAACTCCAAAAACACTCGGAGTGCAGTTGAAAACTATTTTTTGAATTTCCTTCAAGGTTCTGTCGGTCTTTTCAGCTGCCAGTTGAGGTTCTTTTGAAGCGCGCCGAACGAATGTAACTTTTCCGAGGCCAACAACTCGCTTTATAGCCATCCACCAAAGCCGAAACGCTCCCGAATCCGAAACCGAGCCGGAAACGAAGTCCCCCCCGAAGTCGACCATGTCGGCGTTTCCGTTTAACCTCAACTGGTTGCTCCTGTTGCTCCATCAATCGGGAGCTTTTCCAGCCCGCCGGCTGGCCCGCCGGTTCGCGTCTAGGCTTCAGCTTTGGCGCCAACGCAATTTTCCTGGCTACCTGTGACGTCAGCGGGTCGGGGTCGCGGTGATTTAAAGCTGTGCTAGCTGGCTGCCATTCGCTGGCATCGGAATTGGGCGAGTTGTTGTTGGTTAGCCGGTCACCTACGCAGCCCGAACACACACATCAGTAGGCGGCGCCTACGTAGTTGGCCCCCAAATCAACCCAAAGTCACACTCGGAGCCACCCAGGGCGTTGCAGGACATGAAAAGTCGGACATCGCGTTCATTTTAGTTGTCAAAATTATCCGCAGGCATGAGATAGAGGTCAGTTAGTGGGAAATCTATGCAAATCGGAGTCCATGCACCATGACATTTACCTAAATTAAATGAATATCGAAATATCAAGAGAATGTACAGTCATGCCCCTAATTTGAGGATTATTTTCATAAATTCCCTGAGCTAAAGTAAAAAGGATGTACATATGAACACTGGATAAGGGAATGAAATGCAATCAGGCTCTGTGTTTCTGGTGTGACTTTCCCCTCCGAATATTTTAAATTTCATTTGTTCAGCTGTATTTGCTTTTCACATTTGACATTTGGGCGCCTAATGAGCAAGGACATCGCTTAAAATGAAAGACAATCTGGTGTTCAGAGGCTGGCGATGCCGACGGAGTAGATAATATTACGCAGGCGCCATGTTGCCCAATTGCATTATAGTCCAGATAAATAAAATGTTTAAATGAAGCTCGATAAGGAAATAAATTTTCCCTCGCAATATGTATAAAGAAACAAGAAAGAAAGCTAACTTCGGAACGCCGAAGTCTGTATACCCTTGCAGCTTACAATTGGATCATTATGAATTAATAAAATTGTATCAAATGGAAAGTAAAACTAACAGGAATTGTATACAACATTTATACATAGAAAAATTCGGTTTAACATTGCGTATACGAAATATTTCCCGAACATTCCTATGGCAGCTATATGATATAGTAGCCCGACTTTGAAAAAATAAAAACCGAAATTCTAGAATAATATAAAATGGCCATGTCTTAAATTATATGAAAATATGTTGAAAATTGGACAAGTAATAATTTTTTTTCTGAAAATTTACCGATCGTTCCTATGGCAGCCCGGCCCGTTCCGACTTATATAGTAGTGAGAGCATATAGAAGAATATATATACTTTATAGGGTCGGAAATGTCTCCTTCAGTGCGTTGCAAACTTCTGACTGAAATTATAATACCCTGCAAGGGTATAAAAATACAATATACATGTGATACCTATAAAGCTAAGGAAACGGGTAAACAACTTTTGACAATTTCATAAAAAAATGTGTAAACTACTTAAGTCAAAAAATGTTATAGATTTGGATATGACAGGTACTATATTTTTTTAAATTATGTAATAATTAGTTTTTTTTATTTTTTTAAGAGAAATTCTGGAGGAACACACATATATTATCCTAGCGCAATAACAACAATAAAATCATTTGTATTATCAAGTTAAACAAGAAACCTAGAAAGCCACTAGCACCTTTGCTTGATGTAGTGTTATAATTTGGATCTTTGCTTTAGGAAACCGAAAAAATTTTATAATTGTTTAAGGATTTGTTTGTATATCTAGATAAGATTAGAGATCTCTAAGGTAACACAGGGCAGGGAAAATGCTAATTAAAATGTTATTTTAAGGCTTCTGATGGTGCACCAAGTGTCCGAAATAGTTTTAACTATCAACGCCAAAAGTCGTTAGTTCTTTATTAAAAAAAGTCGCATTTAGATTTTGAAAAATAAAAACTTTAAAAGGAAAAGGTATTTTGAAGTAAGCCATGCTGGGTTAGTTGATGCTTTCCGAACCTTGGATCGAAGAAAAACTCAGGCTAGGGAGCTGGCGGCTAGAATCATTGGCGGTATTTTCCTGGGGTAGTTTTCCCATTTGCATTAGGAGCTCGTTGATGCGCTCCTTCTTTATCTTGAGAATGTTGTCCATGTGGGTTAGTCGCTGCTGGAACGTGTCGATGACGTCGTCTTTGGCCTTGCAGTCGCGATTAACCTTCTCGTATAGGGAGTATAGAATCATCTTCTGGGGCACCTGAACGATGGCGTCGCCGACCTGCTTGTTCACCAATATGGTCTTGACCTCATCGTTCTCCTCCCAGATTTGCTCCTGCCGCAACACCGCGTTGCGTTCCTCTTCCAGTCGCCGCCGCTTCTCCATCCGGATCACCTCATAGAGCAGCACTTCGGCAGCGCCTTCGATGCCGTTAGCCAGGCGCTCCATGAGATCCTTGCTGAGGGAAAGGTTGAATTTGGACATCACCTTGATGTTGAAGGTCTCCCAGTTGACCAGCTTCAGCTGGACACTGCACTTCTTGGGGTAGTTGTTCAAGTCGATCAGACGGGGATGGTCGCGCTTCAGTAGCTCGGCGAGGGGCAGGACATCGGAGAACTCCCGCCGCAACTTGTTCCTGTTGATGTTGTTCTTCCGGAGCCATACGCGCAACTCCTCCAGCTCCCCGTCGTGCAGGCGCTTGAATCCGATGGTGTGCATAATGAAGCTTTAGATAGTTGCTTTTGAATAACGTAGACAATTTTTAAATATTTTTTGATTGCGATGTTGTGAGAGCTACACACGTTGAGAGAGGCCAGAAGAAATACTGTTTTGCTGCGAAAGTAAAGGCAAAGGCTTCTTTCCTGAGACAAGTCCGGGTAGAGAGTTGGATAAACATAAGTAGGCGTTGCCAAATCTAGTACCTGGTAGTTGCCGAGGAGTCAGGGAACATCTCTGCACTGTTATTCCGCAAATGGAACCTGAGAAAATCCACGAACCCTATTAGGGTACAGGTATTATTTATTATATTTATAATGTAAAAATTACAAATCATTTTTTAAAATTAATTACTACAAAATATTCCTGTACGTAAGAGAGGCTTCTGTCTATATTTATTGCAAATTCCTTGGATTTATTTAAATTAATCTTGTGAACGAACAGTTGTTTTTTTATTTATCTTATGGTGTCATTACCAAAATAGAAATCTATCAATAAAATTTTATTAATGGCAGCAAAATGAGAGGTGCATGATCAAAATTGTAGGGGTTTGACCCAATTGATAATACGACTTGGGGAATCCAAAACGTACATATATTGAAGGAATTTGCAAGTATTTAAAATATCTATTTATTTTGCGTCTATTGAGCTACCAATTTTAATAATCACATCTATGTCCTTTGATTGATAATAATAATTTTCCAGTTATATATGCAGCTAAGATTATAATTACGATTAGTGATTCATGGTACATAATTAATGTTAACTACTCGGTTCGAATTTTATGGCATAAATTTTAAAAATCTTCATGCTTTATACATAACTTTTCTTTAAAACTAGGATATATAAACATGTCATTTAAAAAGACTAGTTATGGCGGAAACTATCGATAAACTCATTAAGCGCTTTGTCACTAAAGGGAAGACTGTAAGTAGTTTACAACTTTATTTATTTTAACTCTACATTTTACATTTTCGTAAATCCAGTTTACACAATTATTTCCCATCGCTAAAACCTTCAGGAGCTTTGCCTGTTTGGGTTCAAGCTTGTGATTCCCAATTCTTAAACTACGTGAGCTTACATTTGTAAAAGTATTTTTGTAAATGTCGGGAACGAAATACGTCCTGTGTAGATTTGGTAAATATCCTCAATAAGACAATATGATGGTTCAAACACTAATTAAACAACACTGACTAACAAACATGTTAGGCAAACATTTTGTGACTAGACGTGGGGAAAAGTATTCATCGTGATCTTTAAAAAAAAAAAAATTAAATTGGGTATTGAAGAAAACATATCCATTTACATTACTTTCTAAACTAAATAATGAAATGTGCATTAAATTAATCTTCAAACATAAAATATTAAAAAATGTGTTTACATATTTCAAAACCAAAGATATACTGTATACTGCCTAAAAATTTTTTAAATTATTTTGTATTTTTTAATCATTTAACAATTTAATGACGATTCTAAATATATACGACTTTTGGAGGTAAATATCGTTTGGCTTTCATATACCAGAAGTCCTAAAATATCTGCATCTTAAGTCGGTATATTTATGTGATAACATTTTTGACAAATTAAAATTCTTAAATATCATACCTAAGCGGAGTGTTGAAATTGATTTTAAAAATGTCTTACACGATACATTGATTCTTTATAATCAGCATTTCAGGAAACCGGACATATAAGTATCGATAGTATCGATAAAATCAGAGTAGCACGTGGATCTAATGTCAAAAGCAATACGGACTGTCAAGTAAACCTTTTCTTATTCCTAGGGCAGTATTAATATTGTGAAGATATTGCACGAGGAATCCTTAAGGATATCAGGTAAAATTAAAAATTGTCCATTGAGACAGCTATAGGATTTTTTCGTCCTTCCTTTACTAGACCGATAAACTGCGACAACAAGAAGGAAAGAGCAAAGAAAACATCTGTATAATGTCGCACATTCCTAAAATCGAAGACTACGTGGTGTGTCCCTACGACAGCGTCCATCGCCTGCTTCCCACCCGCCTTGCTGTGCACCTTATACGCTGCGCACGCAACTATCCCTCCACGAAGAAGGTAGCATGTCCTTATAACACCACCCACATCCACTCCGTGGCCGAGATGCCGGCGCACGTCAAATCCTGCCCAAATCGTCAAGTTCCGGTGCCCATTATGAGTCCGGACAAGGTGACGCCGACGGAGTCACAACGTTCCGATTTCTGTGTGGAGTCTGCCGAGGACTGGGACGCTGAGCCGCCGGCACCAACATACGATCCGCAAGCTCACTGTGAAATAGATTTTATCATCCGCAATCCCCAGGGACATCCGCCAGCTGCACGTCGCGAGTTTCGCGCACGCGAGCGCCGTCGTTTCATCGAGAACAACAAGTTTTAGGATCTAGACGTTTCTCTTGGATATGCACACAAACACAAATAAACACATATTTTTACACTTATACTTATAACATGAATCAGACATGAATCCATACCAATATTGTAAAAAATGTCATCATTAAACATGAAATACCATTAATGAAACATTCACACCATTCACACTTCTTGGAACTTCACAAATAAAAACGATTGATTGTAAAACAATTGCACGGATTAGAATTATTGATCTAATCATTTGGTACCTATAAGTTATGTGCAAGAAGTTTCTTTTATGCTTGATATGAAATTTTTTAGGTTTCCATTTAAAGTATAACCGAGTAACTTACTGCGCTTGTCCGCTTGGTTTGAAATTCCTCTAACGTATATTAAATATCTCAAAGTCGTGTATTCACAGGTTAGGTTAAACTTAAACTTGTTTTCTATTAATTCTTTTGTAACAATTTTTTAAGCAGATCTTGCAGGTTTACACGATTGTCCCCCATTACTATTCTTAGAATCGTACACTGGTCTTTCTATATTTATTTATTTCTATGTATCTATTTTAAGAATTAAAATATTTTACTGCTTCGCAATAATAAGCTTCGGAATAAGCTTATAATACCCTTTCTTAGCAAGACTTGCCTAGATTGAATGTCTGTGATCGATTTATTGGTATAAAGATATGTATCTAGGGGCAAACAAAAAATTTGTTATGCTTCAACCATAAAAAATGAAGTGCTTCGACCCTACGGGCACAACTTGACTGCTCAATTAGCCTAAACAACCGGCCACCGTCCAATCACCGAAAGGTGTGAAAAATCACATCGTTGCGAGATTAATTGAAAACGTATTTGGGATCCCTCAAAGGAACCCCATCCCCACGGCCCTTAAGGCATCGCAAATCCAAGTTTTGTGGCTAGGATGGGGGCCGTCGTTAACTATGATTTGCGGGCCGTGCAGGAAGGAGGGTCTCGTTACTCCTCTGTTCCTGCTGCGTGAAGACCCCGTCGATAATGATTATTTCGCATGACGCTTTCCGCTTCGCTGCAGTGCAGAAAAAGAAGTGATTTCCTTATGAAACTTAATATTTGAACATATAAAATTGGAATATTAAATAATTTATATTGATAAGATAAGGGTTTTATTACATTTGGAGTCGAATTGAAGGAAACAATTGACTCTGCCTTTACAAATTCTTTGTTTTTGATATCAAGAAATCCATACCTTTTTTCCCCAAGTGCACACTGCTTGTCCGGGATTGTTGCTGTAAAATTTTATCGCCAAAACATGACGCGCAAATCAATTTTTATTATTTTATCGTCATCGACGCATGCACAGGATGAATCTTGGCAAGAATCATGCGTTGCCGCGGATCCCGCGAATCTATCTCATAACTAAGCCCGATCAGAAGGCAATCATCCGACCCAAGCATCCGAGGACCCAGCATCCAGAACAATAGATCCGACGACTCAGACCTCAACAATGCGCCAAATCATTATCAGTAATTATGCATTGTTCGCGCTCTGACAATGCATCTAGGCTGGGAAGGAAACACGGGTCTGGTGGCGTCCTTGCCAGCCTGTTTGTAGCGCTTTTCATTTACGAGTGCAGGCTGCGTGCTTTTATTTTTTGACTGCTCTTTTGATTGATTTCGCTGATTGCACTTGGCCTTGAGCTTGGCCCTGTTCTATTAATAGGCGGGCCAATCCTCCCTCCTCCCGACCTTGTCTCCGCAAATACCTGGGATGCGCAGGGAGCTGCATAATTTATGTGCTTTGAGCACACATTTTATGCAATTAAACACGCTGCTAATGCGATTTGCAGATACGTCAATAAAACCGCAGCTCAGGGGGGAAATGGGGGCCAAAATGCTGTCTTGTTTATCGAGTAATTTCCAAATTATCTGATAACGCACGCGAGGAGCTCCTTGTTTGGCTCATAAATCACTCAACTGTTGCTTTAGGGAGCCGAACCGGGGATCAGGGGAGCCAGGGGAGCAGAGGATATTGGAGGCCACAATAAGAGGCCGGAATAAGTGGTGAATAGGTAAATAGAAAGCAGATGCACGGGTGGATGTTAAACTTCCACCGGTTGACTTTATTAAGTAACACTGGAATTAATAAAGAGGATTACTTAATGTACCTTATAACAAAAATATATATTATTAGTATTTACTAAAAACCAAAAGCCTGTTAATATTTTTTAACTCTTAAACAAATTCTATAGCTACCTAGAACTCTTGAAAATATATTTAATTTTTAATTTGTAAATGTTTTTTAACTTTTTTAATTTTCTAGCTTCTTGCAAATTAAATCGTATTAAATTATTCTTGATTTTCCACGTTTCCTAAAAGTAATTGTTCCGTTTACTATTAGATTTTTTAGATTTTTATTTCAGTGTCATATTGACGTTGTGGGCCAATAAATTAAGCTGCTATTTTTGTGGTCATTAGGCCCGACTGCAGTTTGTACATTTGTAGACTTGAGCCCATAAGCAATGCCCGTCGGCTGCCTCCTCCGCCTTTCTCCCAGCTGGCCAGTTGCAGAAGAGAACCCTGCATCCGTGCTGGCCACTATCTGCTGCAGGTTTTAATGAAGTCTAGCCCGAAGCTATATTTGTCTGCAGGAGACGCTGCCAAGTGAAGTCTTCATGTGGAAATGGCATTATGAGTTATGTGTCTGAGGTTCCGCGGAGGATGGCTTAATATTCCCCTCGGCTTCCCATGTCGTTTCTCCCACAGTGCTACAGTTCAATTAACATAATTAATGTGCTCAGTGTCTCGTCTCGGGAACGAGGCTTGGAACTCTAAATGTTTTCGATTTTAAGTTTGGTTAGCTTCAACTCAAATGATGTTTCTGGCACCTTTGGCACCTCTTTAAGTTAACCATTAACTTTGCTTTCGGGGAATCACCTAACACTTTCTGTTTTGCAACCTGATTCAGCTTATTTGGCTTTTATATTATTAACATGAAAAATATAGTCAATATAGTTCTTTAAGTTCAAGACACTCATTTAGATACTCATTCTTATTAAGTGAAGAATGAGTTAAAGTTAGTGCTAAATTGACTTCAGCTAGAAGTTCGCAACTTTCCGTCACTGAAAGCTTTAGAAACCCAATTTGCCTCTGATAAACTTTTAACAATTTTACTCAGGACCACAGCTAATGCATGTTATAAAGTTCAACACTCAACGTACTTCAGAAGATTAAGTATGCTTTTCCAGGTCTGTGCCTGGCTTGTGGTGTCACTTGAGCATTTTAGTTTGGGCATATCAAATGGCGCCCGAAACCTGGACGAGTAATAAACTGCTTTGCTTGGGCCATTTGTCAGTTTAGGGTTTCATCTTTTTGTGGGGCCCATTGAGTGCACTCGAAAAACAATTTCAAATTGCACTCAAAGCTAAACGGGTGCTCACAGAGGTGACGACGGGCGAGCGGACATGTGTGAAATATGATATGCTCATTAAGGCTGTGCTTGGGCATGCCCTCTGCCTCTGCCTCTGCCTCTGCCACGCCCCCCAGCTCGCCCGCCCAAGGCGCCACGCAAGTCAAGTGCATAAATAAACGACTCGCTGCCTGGCCTCTCCCCGTCGACACCCGGGCCTTAATGAGCAAGATGATGGTGAGGATGATGTGGCATACACCTGCAGCCCGTCTGCCTCTGTGATATATCATCCGGCTGCTGCTGCCGCTACGCAGCAAGGACACTTGACTGCTCTGTGTCATCCTGTATAGCGGCCACCCAGCCTTCGCCCACTCATCCAATCTGCCCCAGCAGCTGCCAAGAGTGAGAAGTGGCTGAGCGGTAGGCTGAATACCCTGATAGTAATGTTCAAGAGAATATGATAAATATTTGGAATTTTTGTAATGTAAATATAAATTAAAGAAATATTCAGGTATTTGAATTTGTTGTATTCTTTTTTCTTAAAAAACTGAAATGCCTTTCTCAAATCTACGCTTTCACAAATCTGACAACCATTGATAGTATTTTAAACTCTATAAAATGTGATAGCCACCCTTTAACATTAAGTAATAAAGCTGCCATTCTGAGTTACCCGGTACCCAAAACCGTTTGCATTAAATAAATAGAAAAATTCAATTGATCCAAAGAATTAAAGTGTAATTTATTGAATTGTTATAATGTTTACTATAATTGTGACTTTTAGAATTAATGCATGTATCCACTTTAATTCCATTAAATATTCCGTAATTATTTATTTATAAACAATTTGCCAAAAGGGTTTATCTATCCAGCATTAAGTCTACAAATCCAATAGGCTCTACTGGTTTATTCTGGCTTCGTTTTAGTAAGTTCGCTTTTACAGTGCGTGGTCAATCGGCGTAATAAATCAATAAAACGCCCACAAATCCCCAAACCCCGATCACCGATTAAGTCATCATCAGCCGTGGCCGCAGCAACTCAAGAGGAGAGGGGGATCTTTGGTGGAAACAATGCGTCGTCGATGAAGTCGTCGTCATAATTGGCGTGCCCAAAAGTTGCCTTGGGGTCAGGGTCGGGCTTGGACGTGGTCGCGGCTTGGGATCGAGTCCCCGGGTTCGGGTTCATTGGGGTCTGTTGACGCCGTCCAAGCGCCGTCGGGCAGCTTATTTAAAAACCAATAGAGATTTAATCTATTTGACTCTGGCAATGAAGTCATTTAGAATGTAAATGTATTAGGCCAAGTGAAGACCAATGCGACAGCCTTTTTGAGAGTATCAATCTGGTATGTTTCTATTAAGAACATAGTTACTTGGAAGAAAAGGAATTACAACTTTAAAATAAAATATTATGAAATCTTTGTCTAATTAAAAAAATGTATATTACAACTGGTAAGAGAAATAATAGCCTAGATGACTATCTATCTAGTTTAAAAATATTTTAGAAAATTAATTTCTTTTGTGTTTCTAATTTAGGCTGCTTATAAATATTATTATCTGAAGATATTCTGAAAATGAATCCACTTTTTCTCGTAGCAATTGTTGTGCAAAATATACCATCTAATAAAATTCAAAATTACAAATTTACAATATATTTCCAACTATAGTAGGCATCATACCTGAAGCATGAAACCTAAATATTCGAAATAAATATATTTTATAAGAATATGTTTTTACCTAAACTGAAGTTACGTATTATTGCGTTATTGATATTGTCTCTTCTTATTTAACAGCGGTTCTTACTTAACTACAATGGCATCCCCGCCTTCCTCTCATCCCGGTATTAGATTTCCTTTTTCACTTACCAACCATTATCATAGCCTGCCCAAAGACACCTGTTGGGCCCACACCGGCGACCGTATTATTTACCTTCTCCGCAATTCCCCGTAATCATAACACTTACACCTTTCTCCCGCGCTCTTTTCCGACGATGGCTTCCGCTCTCCGGTGGAGGAAACAGAAATACTCGAATGCAAATCAATTGTGAATACAAATAGAAAATCTGCACGAAAACGGGGGAGGCAGCGGTGGAAGAAATGTAAACTCTATAATAAATAAAAGAAGCACCGTTAACAACAGTAACAATATACCCCAGGGGGAGTTCGCTCCAAAATTGCAATTACGTATACACATTAAAAAAATATATATAAAAATAAGAAAAATAAATATTAAAAGGAAGAACAAAATAGGGAGAAATTAGGACTGTGTTCGTATTTAAAAGCTTTTATTATGTAATCAATATTTAAAGCAAAATTTTAGGTCCTTTGAGTTGAAAGACCCTTAAACATTTTTAGAAAATAGTCATACATTGGACTAGACCCATATTCCAAAGTGATAAATAAAGCATACTTAGGATGCTTAAAGCCCTGACTGATGAGTTGGCTAATTTCTCTGTCTAGAGTCTAGTAGCACACGCACATAATACTGAGTTGATAAACTTTTATATCCTTTTTTTAGTTACATGGTTTTTTTTAGTCATACTAATTTTTTAATGCCTTAACAAGAGGCATTTGCTATAGTCTGTCTCTTTTCTAGCCACTTTATTCTCCTATTCACCCATACCAGCTTCATAATATGTTTCTCCTGGTGGCATATATTACCAAAAACCATGTCAGGGATGTGATGGAAAGCATTCTGCGGCATTCTTCTCTCTGTATATCAGTAGTTGACCTTCCGACTAGGAGCCTAGCGTTTGTCTTGGCCTGGCGTGAATTTATTGCTTAATCATGCGCCTTTTTAGCCGCACAGCTGAAATGTAAATAAAATGCAAATGCGGAGCGAGGCGGAGTGGAGTGGAGTGCCGAGGTCCAGGTCCATCCGGAGGCTTCGGGCTTTGGGTCTCAACAAGGTGAGTGTTGTCCAGCTGGACGGGATCCCATACTCTGCATACACTTTCTGGGTAGGCGTCGCATCGGTAGCGGCACAAAAACTGAGAAAAGAAAGAAATTTGCGGCTGCAACGCTGTGCCGTTTGTTTTATTCGCGAGGCGCGTGTGGGCGACGGGTTCAACTAGTAAACGCTGCAATTAATATGAGGCACATGGAAAAGCACGGCACACTAGCCCCAACAGCAGCAGCAGCAGCAGCAGCAGCAGCAACAGCTTGCCCACCCACACGGCGGCAACACGCGACAGGCAACATGCAACATGCTCGCTTCGAACCCGGGCGCGCGCTCCACTGGGCTCAAAGCTTGGCACCAGTCAGAAAACGAGTTCCCTCGCGCGCGGTAGTCGCCACGCTCGCCGAAAGCCAGCGGTCCAGTCCCACAGCCCACTAAGTTTATGCTTTTGTACTAGTTGGCCTGCCCCACTAAGGCATGGAGAGGAAAACAAAAGCCAGTCTCATTGCGCTCCATTAAACAGATGCCGAATACGTGTTGTGCAAATGGTGTAAAGGCATTATTTTGTCGAAATTTGTTGGACTCTGGCCAACGCAACACTGCATATTTGCATTGTTTTAAATCACGTGATTTATGCAAATTATCGGGGCAATTTGTAGCAGCAGAAATTTGGAAATATTACCCCTCAGTGAAGTGATTGTGTTTGTGCTCGCAGTCGATTCAGAACGGTGGAAAGGCACAGCATCGGCCGACTAACAGCCAGCCACAGCAAACGATGTCGATGAACATAACTATTAAAACGAAGTTAAAGTTGCTCCCGGGCCGCATACAAATAGAGCTGTAAATAAATAAACAAACAAGCGCGTTCAGTTGGTAAGTTTCGATTGCCTTTTCGGGCTTTGGGCCTTTGCTAAGGTCGGGCTGCTGACCAGATGTGGAATAAATCATAATTAGAGGGGCTTACATTTCAAATTGGGTTAGACTGCAGTGTGGGAAACTCCGGGGAATTTTCTTCTGTCTTGGGTTTGTGTTTATGTTTGTGCAACCGTTTAGAGTCTCGAGAATTCTGGGGCAGTGCCCAAAGTGTTTGTTTAAGGCATTAAGAAGTTTAAGGCGCCTCGGATAATATCTGTGTTCACTATTTAGACAAATTACCACGGTCCTATTTTCTCTTTCTCAACTCGATCCAAGATATTACAAGCATATCAGATGGCTAGATAACTCTTACCCAGAGCAGTTAAATTGTAACAAACTTTGGCTGCTCACGCAACTCTAAGCCCGAATGAAAATAAATTTGCTCCGGTGGTGATAATTCCCCAAAATATTTCTTGTTACGTTTTGTTGCGTCCGTTAGTTCAGAGTTCTTTGACTTCCAGTACTGTTCCTTGCGCAATCCCTGACTTTTGAAAGACTTACTTCTTGACAGTGGCCAATAAACCTGCCTACTTCATGGGCATAGCTCTCAACACCCATTACTCATGCCAAATCGTCTGTCACTTCGCACCTTCTCTAAGCCGAATCTACGGTCAGGTTATCAACGCAGCTCCGAGTGAGCTATGTGCTGTGTGCTGTGTGCTTTGTGCTGCTAAAGCCTTATGCAACAGCTCAAATTAGCCATGCAATTTGTACTTAACTATTTACAGCGCACTCAGTCCGAGGACTGGACCCGAGTGTGGGGATAATAGCTTCTCGAGCACTCTACAGAGGCGTTGCGTGCCTGTGAGGGCCGCGAATAATAAAATGGCCCAGGATTTGACGCGGACAAGCAACAAGTTTATCACAAGCCGAGCCAGATGCAACGCCCTAGCGTTGGGACAAAATCCCCATCAAATGTATCGAAACTATCGGATCATTTTTAGGTATAGAAAATCAGTCAATATAATTCACAAATATCAACTCTTACTTTAAGAAAAGATGTTCCTTAGCCAAAAGCTTGTAATATGAAATGATCTTCAAGTGAAACACTCAGATTCCGAATTTAGTTACCAACGCTTTGGTCCTGCTCCTAAACTGAGATCCAGTTCCAGCCTCAGCTCCTACACCAACTCCATCTCCAGCTCCTATTGCCAGCTCATCTCGAGGTGCAGCTTTGGAAATCGGACGCCAGACGACGCGTCGTCGGCGTCGAGTGGCAGGCGCAGATGGGCGCGGCAGATAAGGAACTGGGCTCCGGACAAAGAGCAGGGCAGCGGATATGCCGGCAACGGGTCCGATCCAATTTGCATGACAGTCACTTGAAGTGGGCTACTCATGGCCCGAAACTGGCTGAAAACAGATTCCAGGGACGGGGAATGCAACTATTTGTACACGAAACGATTCCTTTGGCTAACACTTAAAGTTCCTTTAGAGAATAATTTTTTTTATTTTTCGTGAAGAAAACTTACATTTGTAATTTATATGATAAGATATTTTATACATATTAAGTATTGTCAATAAATTATTTTTTAGCACTCTGAAGACAATTGCTTAGGCCTAAGTTCAGTTTCAGTTTAAGCGGTACTTCACCTTTTTTGATTGCGTCAATGGGAGTGCATTTTTAAATTATTTTTTACACCAATAGCTTTTATTTTGTATCGCCAAACAAGCCTTAGTTTGTATTTCTCTCATCTTTTCTTTGAGAGTAATGTCAGTATTACTGCCGGAATATCCATATTTGCCATCTCAGGCCTTCGCAGGATTTTTCGCATACACCACTGATCACAATCTAAAGCCAATTGTCGCCCGTTTTAGATAACTTTATGCAGCTGGGACTTTTTTTTGGGGAAACTTTAATCCCACGAGCTGGTCCGCGCTTTATGAGTGTCTCACGGAGTGGAATTTTGTCCGGAACCACTCACCCACACGGTGGTGGCCGCAGACGCAGCAGCTCCTCTTCCGTCCGGGCCTTTAAAATAATGTCTGGAGATTGTTGAGCGACATTAAAGAAGACGTCGGCTATAAATAGTTGTCAGCAGACAGGCATAGAGTCAGGAAACAAATATCAGACGATTGTCAACTATTGTCTCTGAGCTTATTGATAGTTTAACTTGAGTGAGCCAGGTTGTTGTTCCCAATTAATTGCTTGGCGTTTAGCTTTAAATTTGTTAGGTTTCTTGTGACCTGTGATTATACATGACCATGAAAGATTAAATTTTAAAAGTTAACTACATATACATAGTTATTTATATACAATCTGATAAAGCTTTAGGGAGAATCACCACATTGCTATCCATTTCTGTTTAAATAAATGAATCAATGAATGTGCAAATAAGCTCACTTCATTTGCAACTAAATTAAATTAAGCTCACAATTTATTGGCTTTGGTAAATGCCCAAGGAAGTGTTGCAGCTTAGTCGAGACAAAAGCAAAAAAGCCTTCTAATGGCAACGTGCCTTATCAACAATAACATTATGTTGTTAGCTCTCTCAAATCTATTAGAACAAAGCTCCCCCAAGCAGCTCGACCAATTAGCATTATTAACGAATTTCACTATGCAGACGATAAACTGCTCCCCAAACCTCTGTCCAACAGGTGTATAAACAATGTCGGTCGACCGCCTTGTCCTGCCCCAAGGTCCTTGCTTTGATTTGCACAAAGTATTTGTAAGACACGGCAACAATGCCATTGCTTTGCGCAAGTTTAATTAGCAATACAAACAGCCTGTCCTGTCACGGCAGGCGGCCGGGCCTTTGATTACTCCGCTCCCCGCTGCCATTTCACCGGAATCTCTGTTTTTCCGCTTTGTCGGGCAGAGGAAAATGGACGACAGGGAAAATGCACTGTCCGAGAAATGCGAAGACTTCTTGGCATAAATGATTAATTAAGGATGTTGTCATTATGTTTTATAATTATATATTAAGGATATTTAAGATAAGTTAATTTCTTCTGATTTGTTATAAGCTTATGCTTCAGGTTAGGGTAGTTCTTAAACATATACTCTATATTTACCTTAATATATTCTATTTATTTAGCAGAGACCTTCAGTTTGACGTCAAACCCAGAACCGATTGATTTCCGCAGTTCCAAATAATTAAATAGCACAAAAAACAGGCGAAATAATAAAATGTTTCCTATTCATTTATAACTTAATTCTAGACAAATTTAATAATTAAATTAATTAGCTTTGGGCCAGTGTATATATTGGATCCACCGGCGGCGTTTATATTTAATTAAAATGTTGCTCGCCAAACCTTTCAACTGTCAATAAAAAAAACTAAAAAGCAACATTTTCTCTCGACAGACGCTGCGTATGCGCAATTTTGTTTTTTACCCACTGTCAGCAATAAAGGCGAATATCTTATTAGACAGCAGCTAATTGATTTTTCTCCTATCCTCGGGCCAGCTGTCCTCTTCGGTTATTTGAGACTTTAGACTTTGGCCTCCGCTGACCTTTGCGTATCTGTGTTCGCACGTGTTCGCAAAATTGATAAGCCATAAATATTCGTTACGATCCAAGAGCAACAGTTTGGCCCCGTAACGTAAACATAAAAGGGATGCCAGGGCCACTGTTCGACGTAATTGAAACTCAAACAGAAAGCCCAGCAATGGGATCCAAAAGTTTTGTTACTTGCGGGACTGCTCGTTACGCTTCATTAATTTTGTTTTGTTTTTACAATAAATGTTCCTTATGCCCATTTGGATGCCAGCAAAGGAAAATTCAAAAAGGCTTACGCTAATGCTGTCAAGAATGTACACTCAGAAAAGCGTGCATTCCTCATAATTTGACCTCTTTCAGGTAGGTTTGGTAAGTTGAAAACTAGATACAATAAACTATAAGTCTTATGTTGTAAAACGTACACTTTGAATGTGTCATACAATAAATTCGGAAATATATTCCTATTCTTCCAGTTTTAAATTAACTTAAGGTTTTTATATTTTCCTTTCTCTCAAGATTGCAATCGGAAAGGAGTTATCCTTACAAAATGAGGTCCAAAAACTTAAGTCCCAGTGAGGTTCATTTCGAAACAATATTTTCTGCTTGAAACTTGAAATTCAATATGTTTCAAAGGTTGATTGCAAATTTTATTCCACAAACTTCACTTTTCAAATCCTACAGACACAAGAACTTAAATCTGTATTACGTGATTGTGGTTTCATCCAAGAAAAAAGGCTTCTCGCTAACTTCTCCTTGACCAAATAGGGTCAGAATACTGCATAAGTATATTGGGTTTTATTTTCTTTGCGTGAACTCAGCATGCCCCAGCTAACCCTTTTAAGCACACAAACGCTTCCGGGGGGATCGAGAGGAGCGCCATTAAACACCTCTCGAACTCCGCTTGACTGACTGGCTGTCACGTTTTCCCTCCAGAACTTATGGCTCTGTCAGGAGAATGAAATGTATAGGCAAACGACATTGCTTAAACATGAACTGAGCACCCTTAAGTGCATGGGGGTGATAGGGCAGGGAAAAACGGTGTGCTTAAAAATGTATTAAGAGAACTTCTGCTGAAGGGCCAAGCTGAATAGTTGTTTAATCTAAGACTTTGCAGTATTAGGTAGTGTGCTCTGCATAGATTCCACAAACTGTTGTAGAAAGATTAAATTATTACCTAAGTTAATAAGATTAACTATGCTCAGCTACTAATTCTCCGATGGATGGCCAATGAATTTCCAACTTATCTTTGAGCAACTCTCCTTAACTTATTTTTGGCTGCTTGAGATAAAATTATATTTAAGTATTTTATAGTGTCAAGAATGTGAACGTTTAGTTAAACAGAATTGTATGCTTATGTTCCTATTGTTACAGATATGTATTTTATGGATTAAAAATCCCTTTCTTTACCCCCAAATAAAACAATATACCCTTTGCGCTATAGAAGTGCCCGGTATAAAAAGGGAAAGGTAAAAAGAATGCTTGGACAAAAAATTGGCAAAGAGACCCCTTCAATATCCGCGTTCATAGAGTTGATTTATTTTTGTAGTTGTTTGTATTAACTGCTGTGGCAGTTAGTGAACTCCCTTGCAATGGCAGTGCCGACTTGTAGATTTTGGCCAAACTCGTGAGCCAAGTTCCCGGCCGCGCTGAGTGCCTGGCACTTGCAGTTCATTTGCTTAAAAGTTGGCAGTCCCTGTCTGCCGTCCGTTGGATGTTTGGCAACAGCCAAACAATTACCCAACAACGGGCTGGAGAACCATTCTCCGCCCCACTCGCTGTCGGCCCAAATAGAGGAGAAGTGCAGCCAACGGTCGTGAACTGGGATCGGGTGGAGGGGAGCACAAGGGCAGGGTCTGGCACAGGGGCAGGTGCAGGGCAGGGGCATGGGAATGGGCCATGGGCCTGGGCATTCTAGCGGAACTTTGTGTCGCATTATGCCGTGTTTCGGGTTGTCGGTGGATGTTGCCGCCGCTGCTGTTGTCGTCGTGGCTACATGTTGGCTACAATGTTTGGTTACAATTGTTTTTCAGCATTTTTGTGCTGCCTGCCAGCGACATGCACATGCATAGATAGATAGATACAATTGTATCTGCTGCTCTGCAGGCAGCTCTATATGGTGCTGTGTTCTCCGCACACACGCACACACCACACACACTAATTATGTTTTGTTTGCGCTTGGCTGCCGTTCCACCCCCTTTCACCCTACCACCCCACCTCTCCCCGTTCCAACAGCTTTTAATTATTCGTATGTCACATTTCAGTTTTGTTTTATCAATAAATACGTAAAATGGGAGCATTTCAAGTGCACAGGTTTTGGAGTCCACCAGGGCACAGCTGTGGTCAGAATAAATTTGTAAAGTTTCGTTATATTTTAGGTTGTATATTTGTTAAATATTGATAAAATCTAAATATAAGAAAGATTTTTAATAAATTTTAGTATACAAAATGCTTATATTAGAAATAACATATAATTGCACAGTTGAGAAAACATTTCAAATTTAAACTATCGGTGGTGCTATCAAGATCAATAAGGGTTTAAAACAACCTTAAAATGTTGAAAATATAACGATACCACATATAACCTTGTAAAAAAAAAGAATTCACTGAACTTGGTTCCTAAAAAAATGTATTTCACATTTGATGTACTCTAAATATCGGGCTTAAAAACGCTGGTGAGTTCTAAACTTTCGTGTTATAAATGTTTTTCAAATTAAAAAAAAATTAACCTTTTAAATACCAAAAATATGTTTTCAATACTATTCACTTGAACGCAACTGTGCTTGCCAATTGCTGTCATGCTGCTGCTGGAAATCGAATTATGGCTGACCAATAACTGAGCTTTGATTTGATGAATGAAGAGTTAATTAGAATCCTCTCACAATGCTGCCTTACTTTGTTTAGTCTATGAATATGAAATAATTAAATTAATTTCCAGGAAAAGATTCAAGGGAATGAGGGAGTGCTTGCTAAAGTATTTTGCTTGCTCAATTAAGTTTATGCCCAAGAAGCTTGAGATAGTTCAGTTTTACTTTAGCTTGAAATAGTTTTAGTGAACCAGCCCCGCCCTCAACCAATTTCTTTTCAAAGTAAACACCTTCAGAGGCCACGTAAAAACCCACAAGTACATGGTCATTTTCGGATCATAATCGGATTAATTACGTCCTATAACTAAAGTTGCCCGGGCATCTTATGCAGCAATAGCCCATGAAACCCACGGTTAGATCACGCCGTAAATCCATCAAGGCGTACTTCGCCTGGGAAGTGACAGCCGCCGTCGGTTGCACTCAATGCCAGGGCCAGCATAAAACTGAATCGCCGCCTGGTTTGATGGCCCAAGTCGATCCAAAGGCTTTAGCCATAACTTTATGGATCACTCAAGCGGCCGAGGCGTTCAATTAAATGGAGAAGAAGATGGTCCATAAAATGATGAATGAAAATGACATCAGCGGGAAAAACAGGGAAAACGAAAAAAAGGAGGGCAGAGATATGACGAGCTGTTTCCCAGTGGCCGCTGCTCTTTTTTTTGGGTTAATCAAATTTAGCCGCTGCGAGTGCGAGTGCGAGTGGGAGTGGGGGCTGGAGGGGAATACAAATAACGGTGGCCCATTAAGCACCTGTGTACTCATATGCGGTACACACACCTTTCAGATACGTTTCGTGAGTGTACCAGATAGCAGATACCGGATACCACGGCACAGAAGGCAAAGAAGGCACGGCAGCCGACGATTTGGGCACGCATTTTACGTTAATTACATGTCGCTACAATGTCGGGCTTTGTAATTATTTTGACAGCCAAACCGTCGCTGGTGCCTTTGTTATTCCAGCTGTATCTTTTGCATTCGGAAATCCGAGTTACAGTTACATTCGTCAGCATTCGGCCGAGTGTCTTTTTTTTCTGCCTTTATAATGACGAGAATTTCTAAAGTACCCCAACCCCGGCTTCAATCCTGGCAGCCAGTCAGTCATTCAGCCTGTCAGCAGCATTTTGTTTAATGAGCTTTTTACGAGCCGTGCACTGAGTAGGATCCCCCTTACAAGCATGGAAGATACAGATACAGCCGGTCGGGAGTCGCTGCGTTGGGTACTCACATCACACATGACATCAACAGTTAGGGCGGAACGTGGGTACCCAAGGCGATTGGAGGACTCTAGCTGGCTGCGAGGGTTGGCACTATCTATTTGCCAAAGCCTCTTGAGTGTGGATTTGTGTGGCTCATTCCTGGCTTTCATTTTATCACAAAACTAGGCAGACTATAGTTGAATTAATGTTACTATGAATCCTTCCTATTTCTATTCAAATAACTCTTGTTTTGTTGTACGTTCAACCAATTTCAATTACTTTGCCTTGGTAGTTAACACATCCTTTGGCGAAGCCCTCGCTAGCCATCCTCTCGGATTACGCGATAATCAAACAATTGAATTGCTTTTTGAGGTTTGCTGAGAACTCAGTTGGCAGACAGTTAGTTGCTGGCTTGTTGACTGCGGTCTGATGGGAGCTGGAAGCCGTTCGAAGCGACAGCCAAACATCAAAGTCGTTGCCTTCCATGCAGCTCGGATGATGATGATGATGGCGATGCCAGCGCTGTGTCTGCGGCTTTGGCGGCTTCGGAGGTTGCCCATGTTTGAGTGACTGCTTGGCTAACTCGCTGAGCATTGCACTCGTACTTATATATAGTTTCGCTCCAGTTTGAAGACGAACGCGTGCGCGTTACGCTGTAAGTCAAGCATATCGCCAGAGTTACAGTCACAGTCACAGTCACACACAGCGTAATCGCCGCAGAGTCATATTCAGAGTCATGACTATAGCCGGCGCATAAATGCATAAAGAGTGCGACGAGTTAGTCGTATTCTTGCCACCGATTTGCATACGCGGACTGACAAAAACTACCTCAATATCCGTTGATCGAGCGAGCAATTGTATCTGCCAGATACATGTTTGCTTTGAATTTATGCAGGCGACATTGGTACACATGTATATTTCCGATGATGTTATTGCGCTCAGTACAGTGTATAGGGAAGACGATTGCCCTCCCAGAGTGACAACAAGGAGGTCACAAGGGATTATTTTCCAAAAAGGGGATGGAAGGAGACAAATATTCAATTTTGTCACACATTCTGTGGTTCATTTTGGTTTACAGTGACCAATATGGGAGGTGCTAAGATTGTGCAAACGTAAAATTAATGTAAGAATGCAATATCATCATTTAGAACTAATGCCATATGGTTTTGACTGTACAAGTAAAGAAATATGTATGAACTTTTGGCCAACAATTAAACAAATATCATTCATACATACGTTTCCTCTCATTGATCTACTTCAGTATTAAAAACTTAAATTACAATCTTTATGAATTCTTTTAAATGTTAGCTAGAACTAAACAATGGGTTAAAAGTTATTATTTGAAGATAAAATAAGATTAATGGTAAAAATATATTTTATTTCTGCTGTCTTATTTTCACAACACTTATGTTAAAAGTTAAATAAATTTTAAATAACATAAATTTAAATCTCACCTTGTTTTCGGTGTAAGGAAACAAAGTTGCATCGACCTTAAATTCCTTATCGCATTCCAGCTTTATCTTTCCCCCTCTCTCTATGTGAAATATGAAAAATCAATTTCAAATGCTTTGTAATAACTGCAGATGCAAAACCAAACACATTGAAACGAATAATGAAAGTTTAGAAGCACAGAATCCATGCCTCCCCCACAGGGTTCATAACCGCTTCATTGTGCATTTAGGCACTTGAAAAAAAGTTTTTAATACGAGCACACGAATTACATAAAAATATATTCATAATAAATCATTATAATTTTCATAATAACAAAAAAATAATTAGCAATAATAGTTTATGAACAAACGTAGTATATAAAATGTGTAATAAATATTCAAATTTTACTAATACTATGGAATATTTTTGCACTCTGTACATATGCGTTGGCCAGCGGACAAGTCAAGGAGACCAGGAGCGTTGGAGGAGAAAATGGCGCTGGAGTCGACAGTTGCGGACCAGCGGTTGGTGCAACGTGTGGTCGTGCACATCACGTTCTCTAACCCCTAAAGCCAACCCTCACTCTTGGGCTGGCTTATATTTGCATAAAATGTGCAACGGCTCCTCGGGTTACTTTTTATATTTTTCAACTTCCTTGGCTGTTATTTATTTTTTATTATTATTTATTTATGCGCCTGCCTCGTTCGGTTTTCAGGCCTGCCCCCTCCGATTGCAACTCGGTGTAGTGGCATTTATTTCAAGCCAAAGTCAAGTGCTTCGCAAAAGTTGGTGGCAAATTAATGAGCTTTTACCGTCCTTACCCGGCATATGATTAAAACTTTTCTCTCAACCTTGCCATTCTGGATGCATGAAGCCGTTAGGAAAGTTCGCTTCCGACACATTTCCATTTCCACTACGGAGATTTCTTCTCCGGCACTCACAAAGCGATTTCCATTCTCATCGAGGAGGGGCCCGCCCTCATCTCAGATTTGACCCAGTTATGGCCTGGCTGGGATCACGATTCACGGTTTTATTTTTCCCATTTTAATTATGGCTGCATTGGCTCTCTGCTTTGTGGTCATCATTTTGCTTGGGACTTCAACCGGGCAGATAAATGGCCAGGGGGCTGGTTTATTCAAATTGCTATTGTTATGGATAAAATAAAATATTTGAGGAGAGCTCTTCTGTGGCTTTGTTCCCGCTGTCTTTCCTTTGGCCGGCGGATGCGGAGATTTATGGAGATATGTAAATAGTGGGTTAGAATATACATATTTATAAATCGCTCTTAAAGGATGTATTACAATATTTAGGGTTGGGTAAAGTAAATGCGTTAATTTCATGGGATGCAATCTAACTTTTTCTATCATAAACGAATATATTTATTATGTGATGTTGTGCAAGGTTATGGCTTTAAAAGTTTGTGCTATAAAAGTATATATAACTATCTCCTTGGGCGAAAATCACACCTTAATAACTAACCACAATACAGTGATTAATCTTAAACAAATCCTATAACTTTGGCTTGTCTTTATATCTGAAAAGTGGCGAGAGCAATAATTCAGAAACGAACGATTAGACATTTTATTTATTCTGCGTGCCACAATTTCGACCTGTCTTCCCCTAATTAATATAGTTTTAAATAAATACAAAAGCAAAATGTTTCTGGTATTTAAATTACAATGAAATGACAACTCCATAGTAAGAGGAAAGTTCCAATCAAATGGCTTTTTAAACAGTTGGGAAAAAGAGTAAAGAAAGTACTGACTGTCCGGGTCTGCTACAACAATGCCGCCAATAAAGCTGGCCCCAGTGTTTAATCAAGTGTGAAATCTTTAATCAAGGTGAGATCCCTCCCCCGCCAGCCATGGCATCTCCGTCCATTCACCATCCGATGTCCCGCTCACGACTGAGTGAATTCCCAGCTGCCGTCGGCTGAGCCGAGACCCAAAATCGCAGCTCCAGTATCGAGATGCCAGAGCCAATGCAACGCAGCTGTCTCGTGGCTTTTCAGTTAGCCTACCTGGCTTGACCTTTTTTCCACTGTTATTATTGGCGGGGATGTGTACCTTCTGGGGCCCTCCCACGCTCGCCACCCCTCCCACCCCGCCGGGCCTGTCAATTAAAAAGCCATGGTCTGGCCCAGGCCCAGACCCTGAACTGCACGACTGTTGCCAGTTGGCGATGAACGGAAAACGGAAAACGATTGCAAGTTGTTTCACTCGTATTTTCCCTGGCCACTTTCGAGTGCGAAATTAAGGGAATTAGCTGTGAATGCCATGTTTAAATTATCGGCACAGATATTGGGCACTGGAAAAAGAGGGGACTGTATATATAGTACGAGAGAGTTCAAAGGGAATTTTTAAATATTTACCCTTTTCAGGAATTAAGTTAAGCAGATCGAAGGTTAAATGTTTTCTCATTAAAACAAAAGGTCCTTGCCAAGCGTGTATTTATTACTCCGATTTCCAGTTAAGTAGTAAATCAGGAATTCCGTATTAACCACATTATAACCAATTATAATCTACCCTTCCGTTATGTATTAGTTTCCAGAAACTTATATTAGGTTAAGCCCCAAACACAAGTCCAGTTAGTAAGCAAATTCTCCCTTTATCTTTGCAGTTATGATACCGCAGTGAAGGCTTCGCAGAAGAGGAGGTAAGTGGAAACTTGAATGGGTTTTTGGTGCGGTTGAACACCACACACATACCCTCTCGCACAACATAGGGGACCCCAGGGACGCATCGGTATCAATCTTAATTTATATCAAATTTAATATGGTTGTTCGGAATCGAACGGCAGCTGGAAATGGATGCCTTCGGGAGCAGCAACCCCAAGACCCTCGCAGCCGAGCTGCCTACACATATGCTGTGTGCTGAGGTTTCCCATTTCCATTTCCCCCTGACCCTGGCCCCTGAGATATGCAGTGCTGATGGGCCTTCGGTTGCCGGCAGCGCCGTGTTGCACACTTCTGGGGCCTTAAATCCTTGCGTCAACGCACGTAAACATGCCACAAAAAAATATTGAAATGGGCGCCAAGGAGGGTATACCGCAAAACACACTTAAGTGATTTTATGGTGCCATTCAAATGTTTTCCAAATCAGCCGAACGTGAACAGCCGATACTTTGGCTCTCCGCCTCGCCTCCATAAATTTTTGCTCAACGCCTCGAGGCGTTCTTCTGGGCTCACGTAAGCAAGTGGAAAACGTTTACCGGCAACAAGTAGACACTAGAGTTTAGCGCACAGAAGGTTTCCCGGGTCGGAAAACAGCCTGATTTCCTTATCGTTCAGCCCTGCCGCCTGTCGACGGCTCTCGATTTGGTTGAATCCTGAATGGCTGACTGCCTGGCTGCCTAAGTGAGCGATTGGGGGCTTCAGGTCCTTGCATTTCTTACCAGTTCACATTTAAGCACGTCCTGCCTCGATAAATTATGCGGTATTGCCGGAATATGGGTGTGGGGGTGGTGATTAGAAGTTGAAAAACCAAATGCAAACCAAAATGGAGATGAATTTAAGAGCTTTTTACTCACAGGGATATCATAAAAATCTGCTTTCATGCAGTGAACCTTCTTAAGCCCAGAACAAAGGTGAGGCCGCCAGCTTGTTTTTAATGTTTGAAGTCATCTATCTTTTTGCTTTTGCTATCCCACATTTGATAAGTACTTCCATTAGTTCGCATTCGTCGGGAAAAACCCTTTATTACCGCCAGCAGATAATGTATTTCAAATTGTTTAGATTTCCTTGACTGCGTATATTTACAGCCTTAGTTTCCCTCCTTGTGGCGACAAAGTTTGTGGCAAATATTTACGCTCTCCCTTCAGCGTTAATGTGTAAATAATTGCATGTCACTTGCTGACTGCGCAAACACTCTGACAAACGCCCAAATACCCACTTCATTGTTTGCCCTTGCGATTTGGGTTTTTTATTCGGCTTTGGCTTTGGCTTCTGATTTGGAATCGGATTCCGGATTTGTATTCGGATTTCAGCTGCCTCTTTCGGAATGGGCGTTGACGGCTCAACACCTCTACATAATTGGCCGGGGAGCAGCAGATGGCCTGTCATTAACGTAATGCCAAGTACGCTTGTAATTACCCACCCAAAGGGGGTTACTCCAAGAAGAAAAAACCCCCAAGGGTCAAATTAAAACAAAAAGTAAATATACCTAACATGAAACATGAAAGAACCGTGTTATTTTATTTCTTAATTATGTCACATCGTGTTATCAAAAATGAAGCAGAAAATCAATTCACAGCCCGAGGACAGCATGGCAAAAAAAGATTGGAAAATGATTCGCTGACAGATACTCTGCGAGGATTGGACCGGCGACAGCTTGTTGACAATTTCGTCTTAAATTATGCAATCCATTAAAAAGGAATAAACTGTGTGAATAATAAATACCATCACCACCAACGTCCTTACCGTCCAGAGGATTTATTAATTAAAACTTGGTTACGAGTTAAGAGCAGCCAAGAGGGGACGGATGTTGGTCAGAAAGTGGTTGTGTGGTTACTTTGAGCACCAGTGCTGGTCGGATGATGATGCATTGCACTAAATAAGGTTGCAAATTCCTAAATTATTTGTTAGCAATTAGGTAAGAAGTTTAATAGCAATTATCTTCTGAATTAATTAAAAAAAAGGTGGCTTCAGCATAGTCAGAGCTTTCTTATGTTATGTAAATATAACGTATAATAGCCGGACGATTGTCGCAAATTGCAGGACAAGATACATCCTCTTTTGACGAATTATATACGTTCGCCTCTATACACATAATTATTGTTAATCTTCTAAATAGCTAAAAGGTCTTATGCAATCAAATTCCCAGCAAAGAAGTCTTTTATTATGTATTTTTATAAAAATATTTTACAATAAAATTTCCTTAGTTCAACAGCCGTAGTAGTAGCGTTGCTTTGGATTTTTACCATTGACTCCAATTCGTTTTGATTTGTTTGCTTGTTTTGTATGTTATTACATAAAGAACCGAAGCCAGAACCAAATAAGACCCCCAACTTCTGTCAAGTTCAAGGTTCTTCTGGAGACTCGGTGTTGGGGCTGGAAGTGGGGTGTCCGTGGCCAGAATGGCGCGCCGCCAAGTCTGCATGCGCGAGTTTGTCGCCCTGCGCTACGTGTCTGTTGTTGGTTTTGCGGCTCATAAATCACAAAATAAATTTTGCGCGTGCAAAATGTATAAAACGGAAGCGGGACATTCGGCGGGCAGAGTGCAATAAAAACTTTTTGATTTTTGGATCTTTTTATTTGCTTGCGCGCGGGTGAGCAAACTGAATCGCTTCGGAGGTGGGGGGAGAGGGAAAGAGAGGCCCAGCGGAAACGGAAGTGCGTAATGCCATACGTGCTGGCTGAGCTGACCGAGTTGGTCTGCGGTTTGTTCACGGCAAGGTGCAAGCCATTTTTATGATTAATTGCAGGAACGAAGCCCGACATGAGTCAGGCAGAGTGGGTCTGACCTGTGGTTCTTTTGTTGGCAAATGAAACAATAGCCACATTTACACTAAAAATAAAACCAAGCAGCCATAAAAATGTGATAAAGAAAAGGTTTTTTCGGTAAGCGTTGGGTTGGGTCATTCTCTGGCCCCTTTGAGGGAAAGTCGTAAATACCGATTACGACGCTTAGGCGCCACTTCAGCAATCTGCTTTTCTACACTCGTATGCAGAACTTGCTTTCTGTATTTATTTTGTTGCTTTGTAACTAATTTCAGTATTTAATCTTTCGGAAATCCTTTTATGTCTTAATATTCAACCATTTTATTAAAACTATGTTCAGAATTCAGCAGGATTTATCTTCATTGAGATTTTTGTGACTTAATTGAAATAAATTAGAGCCCTGAAAACGCCCAGTTAATTGGAGATCTGGCCAAGGCTGACGTGAAAAATGTTTTGGGGGAGGTCCCAGTCTCCCCTATAGATCCCAAGTGGGGCTGGGCAAATGTGAAAGCAGCTGTTGGCCAAATGTGCGAAAATGACTGGCCAATTGCTGGCGAAAATGACTTGGCCAGACCACGGCCATGGCTGGGCTCATTTGCATACGAGAGCTGGAGGCCTCTCGGCTGCAGTTCCTCAATCGTGCCAGCCACTCTCAGTCTGGCTGCTAGTCTGTCAGTAAGTCAGCAAGTCAGCAAGTCAGCAAGTCAGCGAGCCAGCCAGTCGGCAAGTCAATCTACCCCGTCACCCAAGACATCAGCATGGAAGGCAGCCACTTGCAACGTTCTCTCAGGTTCTACTTGTGCCCTGCAGCCGCAGCTGCATGTGTATCCGCCGGCTACCGAGGGCAATTTGACTGCAGAGTAACTGTACAAGATAATGCCGCAGTTTCATTATGCAAATCGACGACCCTTCGGGTACTCCTTGCCTGGCGGATTAACTGGACCAACTGCACGGCTTAAAGCCATCTCAATTGCCTGACATGACTATCTGAAGCTTCTCGCAAGGGAGGGAGATGACGGACAGGCAGATGGCTTGATGTCAAAGCAAAGTAGATTTAATATTGGCTGTAGCCTTAATGTCGCTCATTTTGAGGTAGCTCTACACCGAATCAGAGCCTTTTTTGCAGGGAAACTCAGGAAACTTTAGCTGACAGCAAAGGCAGCGGATGAAGTTTACTTTACAAAGGACTTTCTGCCGCAGGCCCCGTTAGAAAAAAAGTTTCCTTCATTACTTTCCCTGAGAGGCAAGTCGAGGAAGCGGCCCTAAATAAAGAAATTAAGGAAAGAAAATATAAGAAAACATCGTCATAAGAAAACTTAATATGTATAAGGGGAGAGCGAGATATTACGCAGAATTATAATTAAGCTGTGATAATAAACATGCTGTACGAACTTTAGAAAATATTTGCTAAATATATTAAAATATATTTTCCTAATCAGGAAAGGTTTTTGGTGTGTTCCTCGTATAACTAATGGATCTTTTTAAAACACTTTAAATAGTGTCTTATCTTAAAATAAATTACATGATGTTAATTTTGGTAGAAATATTCTTTTTTCTTTTAGATTTTTTTCTAATTTCTCAATAAACTCTACAATGAGCTTAAACTTTACTGGGTATTCGAGTGGCCCTTTCGTTTGTCTGATCGCCCTCTTTCGGGATTTTAATTATGCCCTGGCAGCGTGAAAAAGTTTCTCAAGTGTTTTCACTTCTCTCGCCCTCTGTTTTCCGGAGGGTTCCGGCAATTAACGCCACGTTTCGAGTGGCGGATGTTTTGTCCTGTTGCCGAGTTCTGGGCCGCGGCCTTGGCCCCGCCATGCTCACTTATTAATTTCGCCAATTTGGTGACGGAAGTGGCAGGCGTCGGAAACAAATGAAATTTCATATTTCTTCGCCGCCGCCGATTTGCGGAGACAGCCTCTCGAGAGAAGCGTTGGCTTCAGCTTTTCCCACAGTCCCAGAGATACACACGCACCCACAGATACCGAATCTGCCACCGCAGCACAGCATTTTCCACGGCGGCAGCCACTTCGGCGACTTTTCTTCCCACAGTCAGCAGTCGACAGTCCACACAGTCATCGTGGCCGCCAAAAAATATCAGCCACAGGAAGCCATCGGGACTGGGACTGGGGACTGTGGCTGGAGCTGGAGCTGGAACGGGCAGCATTAACGAGTTGGGACAGCGCCAGTTGATGGTCGTTTTTACTGTTGCGAAGTCTGCGGCGGCGGCGGATTGCGGCAAATGCAAATTGACAAAGCAAAATGCTTTCCATTTGTTATTTCAACATTTCACTTCGGGGATTGTCAATTAAATAATTGAAACAAGTTATTGGCCATTAAAGTGGAATGGATTAAAATGGACTGAATGTGGCAAGAGCAAAAACATAATGCTGAATATTGTATGGGCTTATTTAGGGGAATACTGACCACATAAAATCAAAGCCGAGCTGGGAAATGATTTTCCACCTGGCCAAATGCATCTGCTGTAATCGTGTGTCCTCGCTCGGGGGTCGGCGATTGACCCAATAAGCGAAGAACACGGTCTGGCCAGAAATCGTTCCTTTCTTCTCTAGCTGGGCGGAAATTGCCATGCTGCGGATAGACAGCTGGCAATTTATTGGATTGGATTTGGCCAAGTGCAAGTTGCAGGCATTAAATTAAAACGTGCCCGGCCGCAACAGAGTCGTGATGTGGCAGCTCTTAACCCGCTGACGCCCAGCTAGTTAACCCAAAACCCAACCAGGCCCGCCTCAACACTATCCGTGAGATAAGAAAAACGAGAAAGGAGGCGAGGTTCTTTCGCTGGCTTTCTTTGTCCACAAAATGGATTATTATGTTAATTACTGTCACGTCACTGCTCGTCACGCCGGGGCTTTCCCCCACCCGGGTTGGCTCCCTTCCCCCGGCCTTCCGCGAATGCTTCGGAGCTGCATTTAGGCGCCATTCAGCTGCAAATTAGCGCACATACAGAATATGTGCCGGGAGCATTAAGAGCTCACATTCTGGGCATGGAGGTAGTGGATGTGTGCACCCCCTGTAGTCACCTTTGTGAATAATATTTCCATTGAAACATGAAGGGCGGTGATGTGAAGGGATTTCTAATGAAAATTTAAGATGAACGTAACGAGATTAAGTTGTGAATTTCCGGGCTTAATAGATTCTAGGGACTTATATCGAGTGGAAAATTAGATTTCGTGTTTCGTCGAAATATAATTAGATCAATATCATATCGAAATTGTTGCAATTTGGATATTTCAAAATTTAAAATTCCGAAAAACGGATAAATCATTGAAAAATATACAAAATTAATGTTATCTGATTTATTTGTCACTTAGTTTTATTACGTTGATCCTTTACATTCAACAGATAATCACATAAAGATTTTCTACTTTCTTGAGAACTGCTTTTCTCCTACACAGCATTGTATACTAATCTTGAGTAAGAAAGTTCTCAACTTGATTTATTTTTCTTCAAATCTAGTTATTTTCTCTTCTTACTAATGTATAATTATCTTAGTGTAACTTCCTAGGTAACTAGAATAAATATTATTTGTCTTTAAATATTTATTGTTCCGGTTAATTAATTCTAATAAAAGTTAAACACCTCACAAATTAGTAAGTTACCCATAACAATCAAAATAAGCTCACGCCTAAGCCCTAACACTACTCGTGTTGTTCTTTTATTTTAATAAACTCAATTTCATGTTGGCAGATTAAAGCCAAATGCCTTTGGGAATTTATAATTAGATTCGACTCGGAATGGTCTCAGCTCGGCTGGCAACCATATCGCATAACACGGCCTGACCACTCGAGTATCTTGTATCTGGCCGTTAACACTCTGTTCGACATTATTAAATTAGAAGCATCCACAATGAGCAGAAGTAGAAGAAGAACAGCGGCTAGTCTTTTTATATTTTTTTGGCGAACATTTCTAGCCCATGGCCAAGAGCCAAAAGCCGGTTTGGGCCCGTCGTCCGCGAGGTCAAGTCTGACTGACGTGCGCACGTCTCGAGCGCCGAATAAGGCCCATCACAACAATAATAGACGTAATAATCATCATATGAAATAATATAGAAAAATTATGTTAATCGCCGGTCGTCGCTCGCCGGTCTCTGACCATAAAAGGCAGCCTGTCCAGAACGCAAAATTCAAAGAAAAAACAAAAGAAACTTCTTGCGTAATCACACTGCACTCTGAGGTGCTGAGCGGTCCGCTTGGGATTTAATTAGCCGCTCGACGGGGTACAGTAGGCCCCGAATCCAGAATAAGTGACATTTTCTGGCGCTATGAAAAATTAAATAATATATTTTAATATTGTCCTTAGGCCCGTCTGCTTGCCACACCACCGCGGACATAGTTCATTTAATTTTCATGGCAGTCTGGGCCAGTGCAAATGACACTTGCTTTGATATATAATTAGAATTTATGAAAGTGTCAGGGAGGAAAAACTTTTCCGGACACCCGGCCGGAGCCGCCCACTGGCCAGCTCCGCCCGGCTGCTGACAGCTGGCAGCGGTCCTCGTCGGGCAGAGAGAGAAAAATTATACAAAAATATCAAGGAAAAAATTGTGATAATAATTGTAAATAGAGGACGTAGAGTATGTCCCAAAATAAACTGAATAGTTCTGCCTGAATTTATCTAACTATGTTTGTCTGAAAATAAATAATTCTCCTTGTTTTTTTTTTAAATAAATATTTCTATAACCTCTATATATTGTTTATGAGATATATACAAGTAATGAATTTTTTGCCCTGTGACTTCCTGGGGAGGAATAATCATTATGCAGACAAGGCATCTGACAGCCGGCGGTCCAGCCAAGTGGCCAGAAGTGTCCCGAACTTTGGGGAGCAGGGACAGATCTTGTGGGTGACAACGATAGCGGTTTCGGTGACGCCTTCGCTGGAAACCTAACTGAGCTAGCTGAAGAAAAAAATACATCAAAAGCCAAAGTAACTGCGGAGGAAGTGGGTCGCAACAGCGGGGAACTTGGTCGTAACGCCTTATGTAAACGGTTAACAAATTAAATTCGAATATAAAAAATATTGCAACGGGCCGCGTTCAATATTTGCTAATTGAAATTGCCCACGAAGATGGCTCTTTGCCACGGCTATTTGCCAATCCTAAGCGGCTTACAGCGGCCAGCTGACAAATTGCTGCAAAATACCTGGACCTTTCAGCCACCCACGGCTCTTTACTCGTTTTAATGAAGCACACGTAGCGACAACTGCAATAAAAGTAATAACAGTCTTAGTGCCGGGGCCGCATATGAAACTTTTATTTATTTATTTAGTCACTTTGTATATTTTTTGTATTTTTCGCCTTTGCTGATGTGACTTGCGTGTTTTAATGACGTCGCTTGCGTGCCCAAGAAAGTGTTGAAAGTTTTCCCCCCTGCCTTTGTTGCCACGATTTGTACTTGGTTTAATAAGCGGAAACATTGGGACAACGCATCCCCGCCCATCCACGGCAGGTGGGAGGTTGACAATGAACCAAAGGAAAGCTGTGGGGAACCCAATTATGACGCCACAATAAAAACTTTTGTTTTTATTATTGTTTACGAACACGCTTTACTTTTATTTTCATTGATAATTACTGCTCGCAGACTGCTTAAGTCTCCAGCTTTCGAAGAGGCCATCTGGCGTTTGGACTTCTCAGGCCAAATGGGGAATAAACTGCGAAAGCCTTTCTAATGCACTCTCTGCGATTGCAACAAAGTAGTAAAAAAGATGGCTCTACTCAAAACCAAATTAGTTTTTCCTCTTATTCTAATTGCCCTGCTGACCACCACTACGCTTTTTTTTATCGTGTAGACTCAAGAGCACTTGGATTGACTGCTCCCAATGAGATTTGAAGAACTCGTTTTATATTTACCGGGTAGTTAAAGTAATAAAATGGTCTCGTACTTTGTCGTCTATTAGTCATGAGCTCCACTTGGGAAAAAATATACTTAATGTGTTAATTAGGATTGTACAAAACATACGTATTTTTCTTAATAAAAGAACCTTTGCATATGAGTGTAATAGTCCTTTCTTGGTACTCTAAAAAGTAAAATTCAATTAAACTTTCTGTATTTGGGATTTTAGTCAATATCGTTACTATATCAATATTTAAATCTTTATTGTACTCGATATTTTAGCTGTGTTAAATACTATAAGGTTGTGTAAGGTTGAGCTTTAAATATTTCGACATTTGATAATCAATAAAATATAATAGGAAAATGGGTAAAATATGACAAATAGTAAATCATTTTTCTGGGATTTTTTGATTATATTAAAATTGTTATATTGAATGCGATACTTTTCTATATTTCGAAGTTTACGATATTTGATTTTATATCGAAATATATATCGACTTAGAAGAGCCCTAGTTAAGTGCCATTAATAGAAGTTCTTTTTAATATAAAATTAATACGACAAAATCTAATATATTCAGATTACTGTAAAAGCGATCAGGTGGGACGTTCAATGCTTCCTTTCATATTTCGTGTTTGCTTCGGCATTCTCAAAATTTGTGGTTTGGATTCTATACCTCCCAACTTTGTCAGCTGGTGTACACTTAGACTACTAACAGTCACCCTAATTGAGAGTACTCCAAAGTGTTCAAGTACTTAGCTAGTAACAGGCCGCAGACAAGGTAAACTTTTATTTAGCCAGCTATATCTATGTGCGTCCCCACTTCCCCGGTGCCCGCAAAATCACGGAATGTACTTAGCGAAAATTGTGAAAGTTGGAAAAGTAGCTGGCAGCCCTGAAGAGCAAAGTCCCATCTTCCATCTCGCGTTTCCCATTTTCCAGCAATGGCAATGTCTGGGGCCGAGGGAGGGGAAACCGCAGTGATGGGCCGAACTTGGCCCCTGGGTTCTTCTAACCCGGATTACCCCCTGATTGCCAGCGCACGCACTAGCCGATGCTGATGCTGCCACACGCAGAGGCAGATAGAAGGAAACTTTAGAGTATCGCAGCACTAAACGAGTTTGGCTTATAGGCAGACCTAGGTTGGCCGCAGAACAACGGCACAAGATACGTGAGAAACCAGTAACGGTAGTAGGTCTGTCTCCATCTTCAAAATATTAAGTTTCGCGGGGAATAATGATAATATTACCACCATAAATAATTGAGGATAACTATGAAGTAATGCATTTTTTTATTTCATTCATTGAATTTGTATTTTGTTTTTATAACTTGGTATGTTCTAGTTTGTAGTAATTTGTTTTACTAGGTTTTTTCATTAAAATAACTTGGCAAATTTGAATCTTGCATCTAGGCTAGAAGGAAAATAATTCGTTTTATCTATAGATATATATGCTAAAAGAACAAAGATAAACATATAAAATTCCAATAAATTATAAAAAGTACTTAACATAATTGTAAAATCAATAAGAACATACATATAAGTTGCTCCTCCAATTAACTCTCCTTTCACCTTTCCTTAATAGCCGCTCTGTTCTAGTTTCATTTACTTTTGCTTCTAAGCCCCTCGTTCTTACGTCTTAATCGCCAGCCTATGGGCTCTTTCTCTGCCTCTAAGTGTAGGTAAGTGTATCAAAATGGCATAATTATTACGGTGGCCGCCGTGCCTGGGAAAGCAGCTGGGAAACACGAAAACCGAGGGCAGTGGGTTAAGTTAAGTTAAGCTGCGTACGTGGCGCCCCTGGCTGCTGCTGCACAGCAACGGTCGCAATTGAGGTTTTCGCCTTGCGTTTGCAGCTCCGATTTATATAGGTTGTGTACACTATATACATTTATACATATATCTCATTTGGCGAACCGAGAGCAGCAGCAGTAGATCGCAAACCGGTTGCCGCTTCGTGGGTGTATTATTGTGTTATTGTTACTGCCGCTCCGACTTTTGTCTCTGCCACAGCGGTCCCGATTATGCAACACTTCGTGTCGCCGCTCCAAACCCGAAAAGTTGTGCAAGGCAAGCCAAGGCGGCAGTTGGCTCTTGTGTTTGTTGACTTTCAGCCGTTTTCAGTACATTTGCGGCTTGTAATTGCGGGGCTGCCGGCTGTCAAGCCGAAAACCGCTCCAAAAACCCAATCTCTCCATCTCAAAAGCAAATGTGTGACTTGTCGAGCAAATCGGCGAAGAACTCTGGGCGGAAGAGAACCAGCTTCCGACGCAAATGTGACATTTAGGCGAAGTAAACAGATTCCCAAGAAGACTTTTAACTTAGCCACAGGTTAATGGAGCTCCTTTCTGAGCTTTAGATTTCTTGGTTAATTCTTTAGAACAGCTTTAACTTGTAAGAACCATCTGGAAAAATCTAGCAATTCTGCAGTCTATATATATATAAATATATATAAAAATATATATTATTATATTCATAAAAAAGCTAGAACTTACTTATAAATCGCTCTACAATAGGAAACAATATTCTGTATGCAACGTACAACTTTATTGTTTATGTTTTCTCATCATCTCATCGCCCAAAATTATTTATTATTTATTATAGCATATTTTCGACTTGTAAAAAATTGTTTTCTTGAAATGCCAAATAAAAAACTAGAATATAAAATTAGTTGACTTTGATTAAATTTAAATATATTTCAAACAACAAATTTTTAATGAGATTCAATCTTTGACCAGTTTCATTTATATTTGAATTAATTATTCTCATATAATTTATGATGTTAGTGCTTTAGTGACTGGCGCAGTAATTTAAAAGTGTTTGTAGTGCAGCAAATTAAACAAATATATTAAATCAAATCAACTCAAGCTCTATATAAGGTTGAAGGAAAGATTTCAAAAAAAGTGTAAGCCAAGTTTATAATGACATGTTCATCTGTTCATGATTTACTCATTTACTCAAAAGCTATAGAACTTAAATATAAACAACCCACTAATTGGTTAACTAAAGCCCTCATTCCTTTATAGTTTTCAAGATTTGAAGGGTTCTGGCATCTGGTTAAATATTTTGAAGAAGAAAATGTGCTAAAATTAAACAGAAATTGTTTTTATATTCAATTAAAGATTTTCTTTTATATTCTTGATACACTTCAATTTAATAAGCTTGAAAACAAAGTCATGATAAATTGAATTTATATAATATTTTAAGGGAATGCTCTCTGGTGTCTAGCTCTAAAAGTTAGACACCTGACAGGTATATTTCAATTCTTACGCCGTAAAAGGGAGCACTCAAAAGCTCGCATTCAGAGATATACTCACGCATCCGTTGTAGACTTAAGAAATCCCTTGCTGTCAGCCATAAAATATAATCCCGGTGCCCTCTTGTCTTGGCCAATGCTCCACATAAGCGAAGCCCCACTTCCGCTTTCTTGGCTCCGTAGTTGGCGGGGCAACCCTTTCCCTCCCCCCGCCTGGAGCCACCCATTCAGGCACCTGTTCCCAGCTGAGTGCCAGCCGGTTGCGACTAGTAGCCCCATTTCCTTTGGACTGCATTAGAAGTCAAGTGGTTGAGCAACAACAGCCAGCAGACGAAACCGTTGCTTCCATGGCTGCCAGTTTGGTCTTGGCCTTAAAAATATATATATGTCTGTATATAGCCAACTTGTTGCGCAACGACGGCAGCCACAAATGTCGGAGGGAGTGCGTGCAAACAGGGCTTAAAGAGCATTGCGGAAATGTTTTAAAAGAGATGATATTATTTTTATTTCAAATAAAGTTTCTTCAAACAATGTTGCTTTAATGGTTTTATGAATAATTCAACAATTACGATAGTAGTTTGTAAGAACAAATATTACTTTTTTGTACATAAAGTCAGCTAGGGGATTTTTTGTAGTGCAGGAAGACGGATGACGCACATGGCAAGCAACCGATTTTTGAAAGAGAAATTGTTATCTGAGTGCAACGAGTTTTTGTTTGCCGTAGTGGCTGTTATTCTTACTGTTTTCGTTGTCAGTTGGCCAATAAAAAGCCAGGATGACGAGGGACGGAGGAAGCTGGCCAGGCAGCTGTTGGCCCGATTTGCCGGTTGTCTGTAGCACTTGTTTTGGCCAGATTGTTCCCGTTCTGCATTTTGCATCTGCCTCAAATTCGGGTTTGGTTCGGGCTGTGGTTGAATTCGTTCAACTGCTTTGGATTTATTATTATTTTGGTTATGGTTTTTGCTATATTTAAGCGTAAATATTTGGTTTAGATTTGGTGGACTGACACATTTATCGGTGCAGATATACTTGAATTGTGACAAAAGCTTGATTTATGCAGCTGTTGATACGCAATAAATGTATGCAGCTTTTGTAAATAAATAAATATTTGTATTGAAAACAAAACATGCTTATTTACGATTCTATGAAAGGGCTATTAATACCTTAAAGCCATCTTTTGTTCAGCCGTTTCAGTTTCGGCCCAAAAGAAACAATAAACAAGGTGAATGAACTGACCGCAGCTCAGAAAAAACATGTACAAATATGAGCCAAAGCAGCAGCCTTTTTAGCAAGAGTGAAATTTTTGGTAACAAGGTTCCCGGCGACCACAGAACTGAAACAGAGCTCAAGCGAGAAAGGCAAAAGAATTCCTCAAGTCGAAGTATTGATACCCTTTTTCACACAATAATTAATTAATAAGGTAGGTTGCTGTGGAAATTATTAGCCTAATTTGTAGGCACTTAAAATCGGATTAATATAAATGCAATAAAAATGCATTTAGCAATTATTTTACCCTATTATATTTTAGCTTAGGAAATAATTGAATAAAGTTATTGTAGATACAGTTCACTAATCCGAAAATTAACTAACAATTAATTGACTCTTCTGTAAATTTTTCTACTTATACTTTCAATAATGTATGCTATTTTTTGCTTGAATTGATGGAGTTTAATTGAGTTTCTCCTGCCGCTTGTTGGCCAAACATAGTGTTATGACACCCGCCAATAATCTGTTAAGCAAAAATAACCAAAAATTAACCAATAATAAATTGTTTTAATAATATTTGCTATAGCTCGCCAGCATGCTTGCTTTGCTTTTGCGGTTTGCTTTTTTTTATTATTTTTTTTTTGGCTGACGCAGAAATATGCAAAACCATAATATTTTTATCCCTTTTTTGCTCGCCAATCTCTTTGCAAAACTTTTTAATTACATAGTTTCCTATGTGACTGGTAGGAGGCGGGGCCGGGGCGTGGCCGGGAGTTATTGCCGCACTTTACATATTCATATTGCTATCGCCAGAGAAAAAGCGACGGAGTTGTGCAGGGGATTTCCCCGGCTAAAAAAGTTTCAGAACATGTAGAAATATTTGCGGCGTCCGGCAAAAGGTTGAAGCTTTTCACCGGCGAAATTCCTTTTACTCCCCCATCGAAATACGAATTTCCCCTTAATTAAAACAATGCCAAGGAGAAACAATAGTATTCGCATAACACATATCATCTTCCGGCAACTCACATTTCCACGTAAAAAGTCTAATAAGCTCAGCCTCAGAAGTGTACCAAACAAAAAACACAAAGCAACACTTGCTGCGATGTTTATTTTACCTCCAGAACGTGCCAAGTGAAAATAAAACCCGAGCGCAGCAAATTTAATAAATATGAAATGAGTTTGTCATACACACGCACACGCACTGGCACACACGCCCAGCAAACTCACTTTTGCCTTTGCGGAGCGGAACCCTTGCCCCAATTACACGGATGCCGGGGATTCCACTTCGGGCCTGCATGCCTTCGATAACGTGCCGGAGCCGCAACGGCAAATACCTTTAAGCCAGCTCCGAAAACACAGGCAGAAGGGGGTCCAGGACCTTAGCAAATAAACACGCACTTAGGGGCTCAGAGGACTTCTATAGGTCCACCGCTAGTCGCACACAGACACGGGCTGGGCATGAATAACGCGTGACAAAATAAATGACACTAAAACAGGGTATAGAGGGGATCACAAGTCAGAGCTGGCCCTAGGAGGGCCTGTCGTATCCTCGGGGCATCCGGCGAATGCCAAACAAATCGATGCGGAGAGGGCAGAAATGTGTGATTATAAGCGCATAAAGCCTCTGCCCGAGTCCTTGGCCTGTCGAGTCGAATTCCGTTCTTAGTTTTCGGCTGCTGCCTGCGGAACTTGTTGAATAAATAGGGAAATGAACGGCAGACTGTCACACAATCTGCTGATTGCTACACAGGAATTCCTGTTCCTTTTCCTCCTCCTCTCTCTACCCCCCAGGAGCAGTTATAAGTGGAGCTTGTCAGAATGTCTTGTTAATAGGTTTTGGGCAGTCCTGCACGGCACACCGTAAAATGTCCTTCTAGTTTGGTAATGACTCTGACAAGACCGAGTGCCGTAATTGGCAGATGATTAAGTTTCCTTCAGACTTATGGTAAAAATAATGTCACGCTTTGAAAATTTATTCTATAGGTATTTTTTGCTGCTGTTTTATATTCTAACGATTTTAATCCTGTTTTTGTAACTGCATCTTCAAGTGAGCTTGATAGCTACCGGAATATTTGTAATATTATTTTCAACACATTATAAACAGTCTGATGTCTTTTTATTTACGTTTGAGCTTTCCAAACTGATTTCTAACAATGCAAATGTGTACCTCCCATAAGTTAAATTGCTCAAATATTCTATAGTTTCTACCCAGTTCCCACAGCAGAGTAAGGAAAACCTTGCCAAACGATAGACATAACACTGGAATCTGTACCATGAGAACGGCAGGGGCACAAGTTATGTGAACAAAGGTAGCCACTGTTTGCCATCTCAATTCGCACGGCAGCCAACAAAATTATTGCACATACTATATTTGCCAGAGTGGTGGAGTACCTTTTCCCAACCTGTGTCTGTGCATAGCCTAATGAGCAACATTCGTTTTATTTCTCTGAAATAGGAGAATAAGAAACTTATATATTCGCTTGTGCTATTTGCCTTTACGAATTGTGCTTTGCTGGAAACTATTTTTGCCATAAAATACTTTCCCCCTGAACGTCTGGCAAAGTTTTTCTCCATAAACTTGTCCTACTTAACTTCAGTTTGGACAGTTTATTCTTTTGTTTGCCTTAAATTTGCACACGGCTCGGGAAATGAATATAACTAGTATCCCTTCGAAAAGATTCATTCCGCTCTAGCGTCTGGGTTTTAGTCAGGAATGGCCTTGCCATTGAGGCGTGGCCAGCCGAGTCCTTATACACTGAATGCATCAATGCAACAACCTCGCCTAGCTTTGTCTGTGTTAACCCTCAAAAGGCCGCAGGCTGGCAATGTCCTTGCTGACTTGTCTCTTGTTTCCACTCGTGGAGGAGTAGAGCAGAAATAATCTAGTCATGGAAGGGCAAAGGATCTGCCGAATACGTCGAAAATACTTTAAGCGAGGTATAACGTCATATATAAGGTTTTGCTACTAATAATAATGTTAACTTAATAATTTAGATTTTTAAATGATGAATCATAACAAAAAATAATATTAAATTAACTAATTTATTCATAATAATTCAAAGATTTAGATCTAAGCTTTATTCAATCAAAAGTTAAAATATATTTTTGTAAAGTTAAGTTAGTTATCTATTATGTCTATCTTTGAAAAATAAGACATTCCCTGTTGACTTTTCTTTACAGTCTTCTGTAAGACTAGTTAAACTATGGATGTTAGAAAATATTTAAACAATGCGATGTTTCGATATTCTGTTTGAAATATCACACTATACGATCTTTTCGATATTTTGCTCAATTCATCATATCAGAATTTTCCCCTCGATTTACATCCCTAAATCAAACCAAGTTAAGAGGAAAACAAGGAAAGAAGGAAAAGTGTTGCACAATAAAATGGGTCCTCGTTCAATGGCACTGTTGCTGCCTCAGCATCGCTTTGTTCTCAATATTTATCACTGCCTCGCCCTCGTCCCTTTGGGTTTTCAATTGCATTTGCATCTCAATTGCGTTCGCCACGAGTGCAACAGAAACTTGGCCCACAAGACGTATCAACAAAAGACACGAAACTTTGGCCAAGTCCTCGAGTCACTCGGAAGGGAAAACTTGAGAACGAAATTGTTCTGGCCATGTCCTGGCCAACACCTCAGCCCAACCAAGTACTAACAGCATACAAATGTTGTGCAATCTGTCAGTTGCAAAGCGGCAAAGGATTGGCTGGTAGAAGAGCAAGGAATGCAGCCGATTGGCTTGGGGCCTGCATAAGTCCTTGGCAGGATATATCCAATTTCGAATATGACATTATTGTCATTCATTGGCTGCCTTGTCTATGTTTCCTCTTGTTTTCGAAGATGTGTCTTAAGGGGGTGGCAATGTAAATCAGATTAAGGTTCTCCCGCTACACTCTTTTGAGCTTGTAATAGGGATTTCGATAATCCCTTGGAAGCCTGCAGACATTTGAGCTAAATTCGTGACTTAAAGCCCTGTGATGCTTTCAGTTTCAAAAAAGGCCTGGGAATATGTACCAAGTAAAATATTGTTTTATTTTTATTATTAGTCATTTTTTAACCGATATTCTTTTTACTAATTCGAAATTATATTCATCCCGAAATCCGGCTGTACTCGTTTTCAACATTATCAATTTTAATGCCATATTGGCTGATGTTTACAATTTCAATACATCAAAGTTTTCAATATTTTTCTTTCTATTCCATTTTTCCATTTACATCCCAAAGGAACATAATATATACAAATTATAATGTTCATTATATTGAGCAACAAAAAAATCCTGGGAAAACAAATAAAAAGAGGACGACAATCAAAAACATTCGAATGTTTGTGCGCCAGGCTACATTGCATTTACACAAAGGGCTCAGCATAATTTGGTATACTGGATTTTCGAAAGGACGGGGGGTGGGAGGTGTTTGGACGTGATCCTGCGGCGCAAGCAGCCAACTGTCACCACAATGTTGGGGGTACAAATAACAACAAAGCCCCGAACAGACTAACATCACTGCTATGATTTATGGCGAAAGTGTTTCTGTGTGGCTTTGGCTTGCTGCCATCTTGGCCGAAAGGGGGTGCGCTTCCTGGCCAATCACAAACATAACTAATCCTCGTGCAAAGTCCCGGGCTGTGAGTCAAGAACAATCCGGTTTAACTCTTGAGGTCTAGAGAAGCTTGTCAGGAAATAAACGATGCTGCAAGGATGCTGGGAAAACAATTTGGATTAAACATTTTCAAACCATTTAAATGCAGCTGACCTTGTCGCATCACGGTCGCTCAATTTCAGTGTTTTTCTCTGACATTTTCATTACGCATTTTTGTTCAGCCCGCAGCGACGGGCTTGACACATTTGTACTCATTCATTTTTATTAAATTTATGTAAATTCTTCTTCCTCTGCTTGCAGCACTCTCTCCCTGGGCGAGGACTAACCGAAAGTAAATTGAAATTGTAAGTAGCCGAAAGCGTTTTGCACATTTTCCGATTAATGCGATGAAAACTGTAAATTATGCTGTCAGCGTCAGAGTCCGGAAATGGGGCTGGGAAGCCACGGGCGCTCAGGTCAGAGTTCAGCCACGTACAGCGATTTTTGCACTTGGCCAGCGGGGCGTATGATTGATATTCGAATTGGTTGGCGCTGCGGTTTGGTTTTCCCTTAGATTAATGCGCAGCCAAGGTGTTAAATTGCCCGTAACCGCTCCCCAAGGCCTCGAGAGCCCCGAGTTCCTACTCGAAGCAACCTAATATCCCTGCAGCGCGGCATTTTCTGATTTTGCAAGGCTCGGGAGACAGCCTTGACATTGTCCAAAGGGATAATTAATTTATGGAGCATCCGGACTGCCCTTCGCTTCGTCTTTTATTGTCAATGACTAAGACTGCACTGGGTATAATAGGACAAATGGAAAGTAAATAATAGACATCTGGGCCTTCAATGGGATTTCCATTTCGGAAGCAGTGTTCTCCAGGGAAAGCAATATCCAGTCTGTGTCGAAAAAGAGCTCAATCTGGAGATCTTAGAATTTGAAGCAGAGGTTCAAGTCACAAATCATTTTCAAAGAAAAGCAAATAAAGAATTTAATAGTAAATTTGTTAATTTGGTGTATGAATACAATTTAATAGTATGGCCTCTAGGAGATTCATTTCCATTTAGAACAGTTTTATAAGACTTCCTTGCTCGTGGAATTACCACTTTACACCTAATTACACATCCTTTACATTTCCTTTAAATATGTATCCATGTTCCTATTGCTCAGTTCAATTACTTGTCATTAGACACATCATACGAGCTACTCAAGAATCGCTTAATTAAGTTTAGACAAGCAGCAGGAGCTTTTCAATTTCGCCAAGCTATGCTGCACTTGATATTCAGAAAATGCAATTTACCGGCTACGTTTTACCATCTCCGCTGGAAAAGTTCCCACTCATACGCCCTGTAGTACGAACCCGAGTGCGCAAAACGGATAATTCACTTATGCAGCTGAGTGGCAGAATGATTCGTTTTGGGTATTGGTCCTTTAACCTTGCCACGTGGAGCATGAATTCCTATTTGACTGGCAAACGGAGGGGAGAAAGATGTGCAAACTGCCAGAATTATGCAAGCGGGGAACGTTCTATGTTCTATTTTGAACTGTAACATGTGGCTAAAATTGAATTAATGCGCAGGAAACGTTTCAATCCAAAGTCGTGTTCGCGACACGACCAGTTTATGCGCCACGTGCTTTAGCTGCCTCGTGTTGCTTCCCGCTGCCTTAATTGTAAAGGTTTAAATTTTTTATGGGTCCCAAAGCAAAGAGAATTCGCCACACCCATAGCGTTTATTTAGTGTAAGATTGACTAGGAGGCTCAGGCTGAGGCAACTCACTCGCTGCCTGGTGGCCCGAGACCGTGCACATCCGTTCCGGCAAACGTGGGTAATAAATTTTTAAATCTGCTTAGAGCAGAAGAATATGGCTGTATAAAAATCTTTAAGTTCTAGTGGCCTGTTTAGTGGGAGGCAAGGTTGTATGGACTGCAACACCATTTTGTTATTATTTTGTTAGGGACACTTACGGACCTAAGACAAGTGATGTTCTTTTAAAACATTTTAATGGAGCGTTACCGAATTTATGTTGTTTTATCCCCTACGAAGTAGCTGCTAGTCGGCACCCTCTGTAGCCCACTCGAACTTGTTGAATCCACTTCCGAGCCTGGCTGAGAGTGTAAAAACAGCCGAGGCATTCGCATTTACGGCCCAGTGTCCCAGCTGAAGGTAAAACGTGCGAAGGACACTCGAGCCGAGGAGGTGGCAAGGTTCGGGGGCGTGGCGTGGAAGCCATGACAAAATGTAGCAGATTGGCCGCAGACTCCACAGCCAAGGCAAGGCACAAGGCTAAGCCCCGGGCAAAGCTGGTGGAGGAAAACAGGGCCAGCTCGCAGCACTGCATATTTAATCCTGTTGATTTTTATTCGTTTCCGTGTTGGTTTCCTGCCACTGTCACTGTTCTTGCTCGGGTCGACTATTTTCTACAGCTCTTTATCTGTGTCTGATGATTTTGCAAGCTGCTGCTTGCCGCCAAGTGTCAGGGCCAACTTTCCACGTGTCCATGAAGGTCGCCGCCGGACACTACAGATGGCTGCTGCCAAACCCCTCCCAAAAGGGATCTAAGTTTCGTAGCCAGTTTTCAGATGACATTCTTAATATGCAGACACGTGTCGCTTTTCATGGTCTGTAAAATGGCCTCTTTATTTGCATGCCCTTGGCGTGACAGGAGGAACTATGGAAGACATGCATATAAAGGTTTACTTAAAATAACACAAGTTTATTTAACTGAAACTCACAATAAATGGCATCAAAAGAGAAGAGATATCTCCTCTGGCACAACAATATGGAATTCATTTAAATAGTCAAACAATCCAAGTTAGTTTTAAATGCGGGTCTGCCGACTAATTCGAATCCCAAGATTGAAGCTCTTTCTCATTATGAACCACATTCCCCCCACTAACAGCGGAAGTTTTTATATTCGATGAGGTATATGAGCCAGGTAAGCCCCAGTGGGTCAAACACGTCGCCAATTAAAGCGCGTGCCTTCAATCAATCAATCAAACCGTCTATCGGCTGTTGGGGGCACGCTCGAGTTTGACAGAATCACTTGCCACCCGTGGCGCGGTATGAAAGTTGCCTGCATGCCGTAAGTGGTCCAAAGTAATAGGAGTTGGCTCTAATGAGGGTGGTTACGTAATTTGGCAGACAAAATATTGCATACCCTGGGAGAGGAAATCATTATTTCAAGCAAGAGTACGCAACAAAGTGAGAGGGACAATTTGAATGCAAAATTAAATACTAGGTGTACATTTTTGAATTGCATTTTAAATTATTTAAATAAATTTAAATAAAGAGAACCTTTTATGTTTGAAAAATCTGCAGCTTAGCTATGCGTTATAAACTTCTCCCCTACGCTCCTAGCTTACCTATCCCTAGTGGGTAAGTTGGCTGAAAGACAGGACAAGCTCAAAGGCATTGATCATTATTTAGTTGGACCTGAAGCTTCGTCAAAAGAGCAGCAAGTCTCTTCGATAGCTCTCAGCTTGGACTGCCTCATCATCATCACGTTAATCAAAATGCCATTGCTAGTTTGGATGCTCGCAGGAAAAAGAAATTAGCTTCGAAATTGTTCAAACATTTTGCGGTTCGCCACACAGACCCTGGCAGTGCCACCGCAAAATCAAATCGGCTTATAAACACGCCTAAGAATTCCCTTTCATGTCGACGCGTCTTCGTGCTTTTTCTTTCATTAGTCCGTACTTGATTTCATTTATTTTCTTTCTTGTTTGCTGCCTTGCTCACTCACTGGAATTCTAAAGTTACTTGACCGCAACAAAGCGTTAAAATTGTGCCGAGTTGTTTTCACCACTTATTTATATCAAATTTGTTCTTAATCAGCTGAAAGCGTAGCCAACTCTGCGTTGGACGGTCCATGACCAGCGTTTTATATATTTCATATTTAATGGAGTCCGCAGAACCATTTTTCAAAGCTATTTGGTGAATCCTAAGGCACGCTGATGGTAACTTTATGAAAGGATTTGGTGGACGAGAGATGCAATAAATGACTTGGAATGACTTTTAGTTGTGAATAATTACTTAAGTTTATTCTTTTCGAGTTTTGAATATATATCCCTGAATGAGTGCTTCGCTGGTACAATTTTTAGTTAATCATTCTCATACAGATTGTTAATGGCTCTCCTTCGAAAGTAAGCAATGTTCATTTACCTGCGAGCTCAACGGAAATATATTCTCCTCATATCTCAGCCTGATTACAATTGAATTGCCCTAGAGAAATTGCCTAATCAATGTTTGCTCAGCACAAAAAGCTCAATTCCTTAAAGTTCTGTGCGCATTATCCTCACTGCACAAAGGATATCGACCATTTGAAGCATATTGTTGAGCAGGCGGCAAGGAAAAACATTCAACAGCGCTACAATAACGTGAGGCGGGGAAGCCAGATCCCGGCCGCACCGCAGGATACGTGCGTGGCATTCCACTCGAGGCACTGTCCACCTGCTGCCAGGATGCGGCATTACGTGCCACTCTGCCTCCTCAGTCGCTCTCCTTGTCGGACGCTCCTAATCCTTTCACGCCACAACGTAGACAACACCAAATTAAAGAATGCTCAGAAGACCGGAACAGTGGTTAGGAAAGAATGGATTGGTGGGGAAGGAAACTAGGTCAAGTGGTCATGGCCTGTCCCATTTGGATGTCCCTATAGGCTGCTGAAAAATAGAAAGCACTAAGCTTTTATGAAGCAATTAAGCCCGGTTAATAAAATCAACCTTTTGCTGACGGCAAAACAAAAAGCACGAAGAGCGTGAGCCAGATGGCAAGCCGTTCCTGGCAATTAGCCTTGAGTGTGTTGCATAATGTATATGTCCAATGAACTGCCAAGGGGACTTATAGGCATAGTTGATGAGGCAGCTCAGTATAAAAAGATAAATACACTAAGCAACACATACAGGTATTAGTGAAAAGATACAATGAACGTATTACGGATATTAGAGAAAAGATACATTGAATGGTAGCAAAGCTACTTAGTATTTCGATTAGAGTTTTTATTTTGGTGTTGATTAAGTTGATTTATTCAAAATTATAATAATTGCTGGATTTTATTTTATATAAAAAATTACAGATACAACTGGTTCGGTTAAATCTATAGTTATGGATTACCAAGGACCTCATAATATTATAAGATTCTTTAGTGTATCTTACCTTATCTTAAATGTAAATTTCAATAAAATAGGCCAGCTTTTCAACAGAATTTTTTTGTGGATTATGCTTGAAAGACAATCCGAAATATTCGATTGGCGTTATGCATCTTATAACATTATACGGACTTTCTTAAGCCTAACTCCGAATTTGTTTGTTTTACATACTAATAGTTTTTCTGCAGCAGTTCCTGTGTTTTGTTGGCTTTAAGCGTTGTTTCCTTAGTCAAGAAGCTTAGTGCTTGGATTCCGGGCTCTGCGCCTAATTGAGAATGAATATTTTATTGTTGAACCATAACAATACAGTTGCCCGAGAGAATCGAGAGAGATGTTTACGTGAGGCAACTGCCAAGCGGCATCAGGAGCATCGGTGCGAGTTTAATGGCACCGGAGACGGGGGAGCGCCATTCGGCAAAGGAGGGAAAGTGATAGCCTAGACCCACATAGGGCACAGACATCAAAAGTCAATCAATGTAATGTCAAAGCAACATGGATGATGTCTACCCAGCAAGAAGTCGCCGTGGCGGGGAAATAGCCTTGGGGAAGGACCGCCATGGGGGTGGCGTTGGGCCAACGTGGTGCACAGCTTGACAAGAATATATTGCACTCGCCGCCCAGCTGGATAGCTTCACCTGGCCACGCCAAGCGCTGAAGATGGATGCAGCGTTCCGGCTTCAAGCAAACTCTCGGCCCTGCCCAGAGCACTTCAGGCAGACAAATGTATGTACGTGATTACATACGGCGAATCTGGCTCCCATTTTTAACACAAAAGCACCAAAACAATCAGGAAAAAGAAAGCGCTAAAATCTTGGCAACAAATATTCAAGTGCACTCGAGGGTTCTCGCTCCTACCAACTGGCAGGACTTCCAAGGTAGTTTAAGATTTCTAATTAACTCGTTAGTCTATCGAGGCATTTAATCTCTAGTTTAATGGGCTATTAAAAACTGTTCAAATTTTTCTTATCAGCTACTTGCAGTCCAGCATATTAGTTCAAGATTAGGTGTATCCCATTTAATATTTAGAGCCCATTAAATTATTTGCTTAGTAGAAAACCCCCGCTAAAATGGAAAGTTAAGAGCTTATTTAATAACCTATCATTTATTACTAAGCTCCTAATAGGTATACCCTCCGGTTAAGCCCTTGGTTTTCCTTCCTCCTGTTCGTTATTAAAATTTAATTAAAACACCATCAAAGGGGATAAGCAGCAGCTTGTTAAGATGGTGATACTTAAGAGTTAGGAGCCATTCTGTAATGGTTAAGTGGACTTGCCAGTAAAATTGACTACTGGCTCTCTCGGTGCAAACTATGCGGGAATACAGAGCTGGAGGGGAGTCCAGAAGGAATAACTACGATGGCAGCTGTGATTACTCAGTCATTTAACTTTGACATTGCAGTGCTCCATTTGCCGCACACTACGAGTCCAGTGTCGAGAGTATTCGCTATCCTACGATTACAAATTATATTGGATAAATTGGTATTTGGTTTTAATAAAATAAAAAAAGTGAAGAATCAATGTCAAGTTTTAAATAACTCAAACATTTCAACATTTATATTTTTATATTCCCTTAATAACGTATTTTTATTTCACTATGAATATTAAATTTTATTACGATAAGAAGTTTTAGTTATTGGAATAGGCACTTAAAAACAATTTCAAACAGTTTATTTTTTAGAATAGTAAACTTTTTATTTTAACGGTGTTTAAAGTCTCGATCGTTCGGTTGCGATTAGATAGTTGATTTATGATAAATATATAAATATAAACCTTTAAGCCCTCTTTAAAAAAGAGGCCCTGCATAGCGTTACATTTTTCGAAAATAGCGATGTATTAAAGTTAAAAACTTCATTTTTCGTAGCTTGAAAATTCTAAATACAAAGTATACGATATTTAAGTCTTATAAGCCACTTTTTCAGTTAGTTTTAGATAATATTTTAACGTTAAATACGACTTATATCGATATGTTTCGACATCAAAGTTGTAATATTTTCGTTATGATATTGACTTTTCCCCTCGATATACACCCTAGCAAGTGCAAGTGTCCTCTAGTGTCCTGCGCTGTTCCGTGCTGGGTAATTCGAGCTGGAAGCTATTTAATTAATGCTGAGCATTAAGCTCGATTATGTGGAATAAATGAGCGGAATAACCGGTGAGTGCGATTACGCAGCAGAGTGGGCTCTGGCCGGAACAACTCAGTTAATGGCCAATTGGCTAAGAGTCGCTTTGCGAGTGTCGGAATAAGGATAAATCGATGCACTTGGCGATAACTACTAAGCTCTCAATTAAGTCAGCCTTAAGCCTCGCTCTACTCTGATCAGCCTTTTCCGACTATAAAAGGCATGGATAACGCGATAGTCAGTGCCGCGGGACTGTAAATAAAATCAATTTTAGCAACTCAAATTTAACGTGAGCATCAGGCAGGCAAACAAACAACAAAGACAAACAACCAACGCAACATGTGGGACGAAGTGAAAAATGTTTGTCTGCGTGGTAAATTATTCAAAAATTCCGCATGCTCAGGGCCCCGAATAAGATAAGAGCTAAGGCACTATAAAGAAAGGGAAACGCAAAAACGGGCGTCGAACAAAAAGAATATAAAGTAAACAAGCAGCCACCGAAAAACTTCAGATTGCAAATAACAAAGGAACGCAAACTCCGGAAAATGCTAGCACTCATCCGGCCGGTAGAGGTAATCCGAGGCAGGGAAGACAGTCGCGAAAAAGCAACGAACGGGAACACCCTGGGAAATATGCTTTATTGATTGGATAAATATTTAATGCACTTTCATATTTCAGTAGAGAACCACTTTGGTGGCAGTGGGCGGCGGAATTTGCGTGTGAAATGGCTTATTACGGTCACGTTCTGCCCATAAAGGCAGCCAGTGGGGAGGCAGGGAAAGTTAGTTGCCACGCAGGCCTGGGCACTTGCAGCCCGGATTCTGGCCACCTGTCGGCAGTCCGGAAATTCACAGGACTCTGGTGATGGTAAATTTTGTGGGAACACAGTGACAACTCCAGGCCAACGTGAAGGTGTCACAGCAAAAGATATTGACCAGGAAAGACAGAAGTTTTTGGACTTTTGGCAGATATTGCATTTGATTATAGCATTTGACTTTTAATTTAACGTTATGAATCTTGAAGTAAAATTTACTTTTTATTATTATTAGAAAATTATTTATTGGCTATGTATTTTAATTGGTTTTTTGGGGATGTCTTTTTATGTAAAAAACTGAACTAAAATGAGATGTGTACTACATTTAAAATGTGTTACCAATTTGAGCCCGATTTGGACCAGACTATCTAAATAACCTGCTGCATTTGTCTGTAAAATCTGGATTACAGTTGTCTAAAAAGTTAAAGCAATGAAGATGTCTTTATCCCTAGACGTTCTAACTTAACCAACCACGTTTAAAAGTTTTGGTTTTTGGGGAAAATTTTAGGGCGTGCTTTCACCATGTCAGTCAGGTAGCAATGCCAACTTTAACTAGGTTGGAACTGGGATGGAAAATGCCAAAGGGCTGCTGCGCTGGCTGACGTTTAACATCATTAACAATGTCCTTTCATGTTCCGGTGGTCGTGGTCAAGCCAAGGCAAACAATCCAAGAGCAGCCGGCCGCCTTTCATGGCCAAAAGCTGGACAAAAGCTCGGCGTGTGTTTGGGTAATTGCCAGGACTTCCCTCACTGTCGGTGGGCCCACTTTATTTGTCTGTTTGCCGTTCAGTTTCCGGTGCGAGCTGTGAAAACTGTGTAAAAATCACGTTCATCTCATAAATTCAATTGTAGCCACATTACGCACGAAAAACGGACTCGAGCTCCAGGGCCTCTCGGCCTGGCCCCGGGGCAGGAATAATTAATTACCCCTGTGCCGCAATCATTTGGCAACATTTTGAATTTCTCAGGGCCTACATGTCGGTTCACCGAAACTAGCCGCCAGGCTGCAAGGCCATGTCTGTCTATCTGGCAATGCAGGGGTCGAGTGTCAGCTTGGACTGCTCGGTGGAGTCCTACTCTGTGGAGATCCAATTACCTGGCTCTCTGCCGGTTGTCATTCGCATGCCTGTGTGGTAACCAAATATGGCTGCAAGCGAAAATAGTTTGTCATAACTGTCATTCATGGAAATCAAATGTGTATCTCGACAAAGGAATGCAAAAGGCAGATCAATATGTCCATATAATAATAGGCTCCATAACCTTGGTTTCATATTTGTAAATTATGCTTAAAAAAAAATGAGTGTTTGGTCAATTTAACTGTTAGCTAGAATCAATGAATATATAGAATATAGATGAGCAAGCGTAGTTGATTAGTTGATATGGCAGAGAACTAATCTATATTTTACAACCTTCAAAGTTGAATCTATACTTTGCAACCTTGAAATTTGAAATCGTATCGTTTCGATATATGTCAGTAGCTTGATAGGTTGTAAAAATTTCTGTGCATAATAAGGATATCAAACATTTTATTTTCAAGATAATTTTAATATAAATTAAATATACAATTTTCCGATAATTTATATTTATTTTTAAATAGAAAATACCGACATGATTTCTTATTTTTTATATCTACTTATTAAGGGTTTTCCTTAGCTTATAAATATATGTATTTGGTCTTATTTCAACCCACATAATATAGAGACTGTTATATCTTCCGCCTGTTCCCACAGATTATGACATTGACCGCGATCTTTTTGTCATTGTATAGATCTTCATCTCGATATACGTACCTGTAGTAAATACAGAAGTTCATTAAACATTGTATCTGACGAAGCCTCGGATAATTGAATCTATCGCTGCTTAACTCCATCAGTCTTAGTTTCAGTCTCCCCCTCTAATTTGTCGGATTGATGGCACGTGCGGACAGCTGAACATCGTTTGCATAATACCGTTGCAGCAAAGTGCAGCTCGCTAATTAAACCATTGCACTGGGGCGTGCAGAAGTGGTCCACCGGGTGATCAATGGGAATTGCTGTTAATCACAGGCCCAAATGAGAACCGACCTATGGCCGCTCAACAGGCAACTGCCATTAACTGGAGCACTCGGTTCTGAGTCAGGTGAGAACCCAGAGTTTCCCATCGTCCGCAAGCAATTGTCATAATTAAGAGTGATGAATGAGACGGCAAATCGAGGCAAAACGATGGGACTTGCAGGTGGAGTTCCTGTTGAGGGGGATCCGCTGGCTTCCACTTAACCATCTCCGGATCTTGGCTGCACTTGCGTGTCACAGTAATTGGCTTCAATTGCATGTGGCTCTGTCGGCTCTCGGTGCATTCCACTGGCAGAAACGGAAGTTCTTTAGTCAGACGTAGTCTCTCTGGCTGATGAATTGCGCAAATTAAAGCTGAAAGTTATTTAAAATGAATCGTTGCAATGTTGCCCCCCACCTTAGTTACCCAGTTATGTGGGCCAAGTTAAGGAACAGATTATACGGAGTCTTAGAGCTACTTCTGCGAAATTCATTACAGCGAAAGAGGCACCTGCCGCTGCTAAGCTGCAAGTAGTTTAATTAAAAGAAGATTGAACCAAAGAGGGGGCTTATTACAGCATTGTTGTCGTGAATCTAGAAAAATGGTCTCAATTACATGTAACCTTAATTGTGTTTTCTATAGCATCTAGATTCTTATCTGAGTTGCTTTAAATACTTAAATATTTTTAAAATGAAACTGTATAAGTATATAGTTACAGTAACCTAAAGCTATAAATATATTTTCAGGAATTTAAGTTTAATTTACACTTTATGTAATTTCTTTTTGCATAATGACATTTTTCCGGGCAGCCCTCTGTTTGGTATTGTAATGGAATTTGCATTCTGGCATCTGTCGCGGGCCCACGAGGCGAATGCGTAATTTCAGTTTTAACAACCCCCCTGGCTTGCTGGCTGTTTTTGTTGAAAAACTTTTACGCGCGGAAGCCCAAAATGCAGTCATTGCCGAAGGCAGTACTTAAAAAACACCTGTTCGTTATGAAAAGAATGTTTGCTAAAGAAGACAAGAACATTAAAGCGATAGGGAAAGGCGATGAGAAACAAGAACTACAAGTTATTCAACATTTAAGTTTCAATCGGCTTTGTTCAGCTTCAAGGGTTCTCGTCCCTCGATATATAAATACAGACTATTAATATAACCTGCGGAACTCTTTAATCCTTGCAGGCATCACGCTCTTGGTTCCGGACGAGTGCATTGTTGGCTCTGGTCGGGCGGAAGGCCCTGGACTCGGGACACATCAGGCAGCCACAGCAACAGCCACAGTCACAACCACCGCCATAGCCACAGCAACGGCTAAGGCTACGGCTACGGCTACGGGCAAATTGCATCTCAGCCAAATGTATGCTGGGCGAGCAACCCAATTTGCAAAAACCATCAGCAGCATGGCGTGCAGCTTGCAGAAGCAGCCCCAGGCACCCCAACCGGCAGCCATGTCGACGTCCTGTGCAGGGGTAGAGGCGGAGGTATCGGCTGGCCGGCCAGGAGGAGGTGGCTCCAGCGGAGCGGGAACCGTACCCTCCACCCCGAAGACAACCAAGGCTGCCCAGCCAAGGGGCTCGCTGCCAACGGACGTTAACCAGCCCCCGTTGGAATTCCAATGGCCGCCACCCGTTCCAGTCTCCATACACACGAGCAACTTGCGGCTAAACATGATGAACCAGGATCCCAAGGACCTGCACACGGCCAGGGCAATAATCGAGGAGCTGCGCTCCAAGGTGCGCTTCCAGACGGAGCATATCATGAAGTGGCGCAAGGCGTACGCCATGCAGGTGAGGGATCCGACAAATATTATACATATCCTTGATATTTATATTATACACTATCCTTTACAGGTTCAGCAGCACTATCGCTATCAGAAGGAGAAGTCAGACCAGATGAACTCGCTCACATCGCAGCTCCTGCTGCTGGAGTCGCGCCTGAAGCGGAAGCAGAAGCAGATCGCCAGCCTGCTCAACCACAGGGAGCTGACCATACAGCGTCAGCAGAAGATCATAGATACGTTGTCCTCGCGTCTAGTGGACCACGGCCTGGAGACAATAGAGGCAAGCTACGCCAACGAGCTGGACTCGCTGAACGACTCTGACTCGGCGGTGGTGATGGAGGACATCGACTCCGACAGCCCGTTGACCCTGGGTACGCGTCGAAAGAGCAGTGGCGCCGGCGGACTGGGTGGTGTCCTAGGCAGCGACGGCATCACCATAGTACGTTCCATATCCGATGCGATCGAGACGAATCTCAACAAGTACGGCGCGGCCAGGCGTAACAACTGCTTCCTGCGGCGTCCCGACATCCTAGAAACAGTTTACTCGGTGGAGGAGGACCCCGAGCCCACCTCGGACGTGGCCGAGAAGCGGGACAAGTTTAAGAATCGCTCTGACAAGGCCCTGAGTTCCAGTTCCACCGAGGGCCAGATAGACTCCGCGAGTCCCTCGGGCTCCGCCTCCGACAAAGCCAAAGAGTTGCCCGTCGACGGCGGCACCGCCATCCAGCGGCGTCAGCTAGGTGCCCTCAAGCGGTCGCCCAGCCACGATGCCCCCTGCACAACACTCAGCGTCAAGGTGCCCCAGCTCCAGCCGCCGTCGCCTCCTCCTTCGAATACGGAACCAGCCAATGGGAAGAGTCAGGTAGGTTACCTTGATTGGGATGCAGGCACGTCTTCCAGTAGAAACACTGATTATCTCCCATTGTCAACGTCGCTTTTCAGGTAACCAACTACAACCGCGTGATGCTGAACCATCGGTCAGTGACCAAGCCCAAGGATGTCAAGTACAAGCGCATCAACAAGGCCAAGTCCAAGAGTCTGGAGGAGCTGCGGGGGCGTCTCAAGAACCTGGTGGAGCGGCCGCCGGGCCTCGATGGAGGATACGCCAGCGGCATGATGCCGCAGACGGCGCAGTCATATGCGTGACATTGGCAGCAGCCAGACGAGGCCTCTGCCAGGCCAGCGGTGGCGAAGGCGCAGGCGCAGGCGGAGGCGGTGGCAACGGCGAAGGAGGAGAACGAGGAGTCCATGTCGGGGACAGTCAAGCTGTCACCAGCAAGGAGAGACAGCGACCTGACCACCCACCCGACCCCTGGACAGGAGACTTCTGCTGGCAGGCACGGCTTCCCGAAGCGGTCACTGACCCTGCCCCGCATCCTGGTGCCACGGCAGTCGACGGCGGGAGTGCCCAGCTCCAGCGGAGGGGGTGGAGGCGGAGGCGGAGGTGGAGGCCGTGGCGGCTTCTAGCAATTAAAGAAATTTTTCATACGCAATTGTGATAAAAAGTAAAAACATTTCCTTTCCATCTCTGCTCGTTTCTGTCCACTTTCAGTTGCTTTAACATGATTCTCTTTTGTAACATTTGTTTCCTTGATAGTTATCCTGAGCTTAGTTTGGAAAACTTGGCATTTAATTAAGTTTAGTTTTAGTTTTACCAACCGAACTGCATTTTTACTTACCATTAAATATAATTTTACAACAAAATAAATCTATTTTCAAGCCTATTCTGTCTATGATTTCTCAAACAGTACAAGAAGCGTATGAAAAATTTCGCAAAAAAGGGTTACACCGTAAGTCTATACAACCGGAAAGAGTCTGTGAAAATTATGCATATTCGAGGACAATATTTCCCAAGCCACGAAAGTTCGATGGTGAGTAGTAGCTCCTGAGAGTCCCAGAGGAAAGGGTGAAAATAGGATAGACTCATGGTAAAGATAAACTAAAAATAGGCTATGTTACACATATAAGGAAATATACTATTTGTGTCGATATTCGTCAGTATTTTGTAATATACACTTTCTGAACATTTAAGAGCTTCTTCTCCTAACCGATCAACATAGATATGAAACACCATTTAAATGATATATAACAAAATATACCGAAAACCTTTTCGTTCTTTTCTGACTTAGTCTTAAGCTCTACTCCATGGACTGTCTTCTAGATAACAGAATTTACATCTCAATATGAATACGGATATATATTTTCTTACTAACTGTTACTATCTATTTTTAACGTAACAATTAAGAAGTACTTGTAGAGAAAAAAATTATTTTAGTTGGACATTTTATGGAAATTGTTTTGTAACTTGTTATCGACTCTTGGGGTCCCACCGACCCCGAGGTCATAAGTGTCAAATGTACCTTGCGAACACTCGTAATAGAAAGAAAACTCAGAATCAGAATTACTATAATTAAAATTATAATGAGTTTAAGTCTACTTAGGCAGGAATTAGGTGCGAACTCTGACAATGGCTGCTATCAGGTCTCAATTATGTAAATCCCACAAGAAACAAATATTTAAAAACCTAGAAAGTACAATGCTTAGCTTCAACGTTAAAAGCTGTGTGCTCCGAAATATATAATATATTTATATATATCAATGTGCAACTCGGTGTTTCAGTGAATGTCCTATTGCAACAAAACGTACCTAAGCAAGTGTTGAGTCAATATTGTTGAAAAACATTTGTGGGATCTTAAGCTTACATTTTAGTATTAATACAAAACAAAATGTCTATATTAAATACTGAATTAGGGATAATTAATAGGTGCGACAGAACAGCCACACAGTAAAGAATCTCTGATTTGGGGTCAGGGTTAGACATAAAGTTTTTGAGTCAAGAATCCCTATAAAAAATCATACCTGGGATATCTCCCAATTATGGCAATCGTGTTGTTGGGCTTCGACTGAAAAACTTGTAATAAGAATCCCCACCCTGATCCCTTTTAAGAGACTTGTATCTTACCACAGTCAATTTTAATTTTAAACTTTAATTTATTACTTTAAGATGGTTGTAGCAACTAAATATTCGCCAACAATCAAAGAAAGCGTGTAATTCTGAAATAAATTCATTATAATATATGGTAAGGTAGATATTACGAATGCAAAGTAATAAGGTCTTAATGAAGACTTTATTACCAATATATAAGAAACGTTGCCCGAAATTCGCCAAATTTAAGCTATCGTATCGGAACACCAATTGACTTTTTATATTAGTGTAAGATCAGTATAACTCAAAGATAATCTCTTCCAACAACAATCTCCCAGCCTTTAGTTAAAAACAAAGACATTTTTGTGGATTGTCCCGACCGATTTTCAAAGCTTTGCATTTTCTGCTCACAAATATTATGTATGCAGCTCTAGTATACAAAAATCATTGCCACCTGGTGGCCGCTTAAAGAACAAATTTTAAAAAATATATATTTCAGTTAAGGTGTATGATAAATATATAAATATATTCTTTTCTTAAAGGGGCTTTTTATAATTCTTAAAATTTCAAGTTAGTTAACATGTTACCTGTATTTTCATTTGTGTAGAACTGTTGAATTTTAATTTCCTTTTAAAAGTATTATATTTCTTAAAAACTGTGCGACAAAAAAAAGATCTGATTTTATTTGCAAAACTAAAAAAGTCAACAAAAACGCGTCTGTCATGAATAAAATAGATATATTATGAAAGAGAAATTAAACCGTGGATTTTCAACTTATTTTCACTTCGCGCCAATCTTTACTTCCACAAAACCTTTTACAAATGCATCTACTGCATATTTATTTTTTAATTCAATAAATTCAGTTAGATATATTATGTGTAAATCATATTGTATAACAATTCTACTATAATTAAAAGCTATAGCCCCGTACAAATAACTTTAATTTCTTACGGAACTCCACAAAGAAGTCCTATCTTAAAATCAATTTAAAGTAGATATACATATCCCTCCATAATTCCCATTTGGAGCAGATATAAAGATATATAGTCATAGATGTAGTAATGAAAATAAACCAAAGTGAGTAATTATTTAAGTATGTAAAATATGTTTCTTTGCAGATTGTATTATATTTTTACACTACCCTTTTATTAAATGTTAATTAACAAATTTTGAGCGAAAGATATTTTTTCAAACCATGCAATTCAATGAATCACCGAAAAAAGTCTTATTTTTAAACATATTCAACATATAAATATATACTACAACATTTTTAAGAAGGCTAAGATAATAGCTTTTATTTGTCTTATTCTCAAAATTGTTGGAACACTTAAAGATTTTTGTTAATTTTAATACATTTGGGACTTACTTTCTTGTATTTTGCTACATCCTATAAGTAATTTCCAAATTCTTGATTTCGTACATCGCAGTGTTTTAAAAATATTTTTAAATTCCTTAACTATATTCAATTAAAATATTATTAAGAGACAAATAATATCTTCGCCCAAATATTTACGGCTCCGTTCTAAGTACAAGATTCAAAAATGGCATATGAGGGGTATTATATATTTCTTTAATATAAAATGTTTATTACAAATTTCCGATAAAAATTAATAAGCTTAAAATGATTGGCTTTAACACCCTGGCTTACATAAATTATTTTTAACATAGAAGTTACCTGAAACGAAATATAGCTATCAAATTGTAATCAGGCTTTAAAGTCTATGCTATTTGTGTTTTTGAAGCCAAATACAGCATTTGATTATTTATTTCCGAAATCTATGAGTTCAATTGAACTAAATAAAAATACCTTGTGAAAAATATACTTGAAATAATACAAATATACTAATAATTCGTTTATACGACAGTAATTGTAAGATTCATGAAGACAATGTTAAGTCCCCACTTCTATTATATTTTAAGCCAATTATTGCTGAACATGGGTATATATAGTCGCACTCATGACAAAGATTCCGCAAATCCCATTACGGAATACAGTAGCAGGCTAATAACTTAAGTGTAGGTCAAGACGTGCAATTTCCGAATGTAATTGCTGAGTGCACACGAGCATCCCCAGTCGATTGTGTGTGAATTTATTAGTAACATTACTTTCTAGTTAGCTTAATTAAGAAATCGAAATCGAACGAACATTGGCAGCCAATAATTTGCTCACTCTACACTATTCGAATATACGACTCTTGAGATATTTTCTACTCGCGCTTAATAAAACAAAATAAACCCAAGTCCACGCCGATCGGGGAGGGGTCTTTGCTTGGGATCAGTCTCCGTCGAGCAGCGGTCACGGCAGCATGGCTAGAGCAGAGCGCAGTCCGGTGCTTCTTATCAGCATCGCCTGCTGGGGCCCGTGGCTTATCTGCCTGGTGAGTGAGTTCAAGTTGATTAGATAGTTCCCTTATTGATTTTCCGATGGCCAGACCCTGGCCGATCCAGCCCAGATCCGCGACCGTTCAGCCGCCCTCGCCAGCCCCACTGTCCAGGCCGTCGAGAGGCTGTTCAACCAGGTGCTGCATGCCACCGTCGAGGATGCCCGGCACCGAGTGCCGCACCTGAACGCCAGCGATGCCATCGACAGGCAGTATTTCGAGGACCTGGACTCCATTGCTGGGAACGAGGACTACTACAGCACGGCGTACTACATCTTCGCCTGGATCAACAGCCAGCTGATGGCCCACCAAAGTCCCGATAAATTGCTCCTCGAAGTTCTGCCTGGCGAAAAGATAGCCATACGGAACTTCTTTGGCAAGGTCAGACCGCATCTGGCCAAGTATCTGCGCCTCAGTCGGCAGGACAGGCTGGAATTCATGTCCAATATCACCCGCTGGGCCAGCGAAAGCGAGGACAGCCTGGTCACGTACTACCTAGAGTTTCCTCGAACCCTTCAGCAGCAACTGCCGGAGCTCCAGCTGATGGACTACACCAAGCTGGCCAAGGCTCTGCTGGAGGGTGTGGCAACGGGTATATGGAGAACACTTTAGCTTGACCTTCGAATCACACTTTATGTTATAAATAAATCACATTTGATATTGAGCATTGATTTAATTCAGTTTTAATTGTTCTACCTACTGCCCCACCAATCTGTAGGTTTTTGCTTTCAGCATTTTGAAGGTCTCGTCGTACTCCTTCAATACCACCTTTACCGTTCGCAGTGTGGCATCCATTGCCTCCTGGTCACTGACTCTTCCCACATACTTGATCTCCAGGGCCTCGAGTCGGGCTTTTAGCTCGGTATAGCCATGTCGAAGGACTCGCAGCTGCCGCAGGACACTCCGCTGCTGGCAGTCGCTTCCCGGCTGACGGCACTGCTCCACGTACTGGACCATGTCCAGGCCCAGCTGCTCCAGAGCTTGGGCCCAGGTCCTGATGTCTTCATCGAACTGAAGGGCCGGAACAGCGGTAGTGCTCTCATCCTGCTGCCTCATCAGCTTGCGTAACTCCCGGAGGCTGTCGCTCCGCGGCGACACATGTGTCAACTGGAGCTGAGAACACTATTTGATAGAATAATCGCAAGACGGACGGATGCCACCTACCGACAATAGCAAGACCGAGATGAATATAGCTGGGGGCGGCATCTGACTAAAACGCTCTTATCACGCTCGTCGCAGGCTGGGGACTGATTACAGTGCGCGAAGGAGGAGATCTCACGATCACACATTGTTTATTATTAAGGCGTACTTGTTTTTGTTTAGCGATCACGTAAGAAATGGGGGACTATATAAGATTCGGTGGCAACGCAGTTTCGGCTAGAATTTGGACACAATGGCCAACAGAGTGCTGTGGTCGTTCCTCTTTGCCCTGACTGTCCTGCAGTCGTCCGTAAGCTCCTTCCTATCTAGACTCTTGATTTCTGGCTGAAGTTTTATATCTATTTCGCAGTGGTCGGCTCCCACCTTCACGAGGCTGCAGCTGGAGTTTGACGTGGCCAACGAGATGTTCCAGCTAATGACGGCTACATTGGAAGAGTTTAAAGGCTTTATTCAGCGTGTCATCGACGAGGCCGAGCTCATTCTGCCTCCAGACTCTAAAAGCACCATCCTTGAGATGTGCCAGGAACTCATTAACATATTGAATCCCATGGATATTGAGGACTCCTTCGAAATGGAGAGAATGGCGGATGCTATGGAGGATATCATGAACCTCTTTGACTCCTTGGACAGCTCAGAGTTCAGCTCCGAAGCGGATGAAATAGTCCTGTCCATATTTGAGCAGCACGGAGGTGAAGACATTGAGCGGAAACTGGAGGAAAAATTGGCAGAGGCCCTGCAAAGGATCGAGCAGAGATTGGCGAATTATATAAGCAGTTGGTCCGACAGTCGACAGGCAAGAAATTCCGACTTCCTAAAGTGGTTCATGGACTTCAAAAACGAAAAGGATCCCTTTGAGAAATTAGATTTGCTATATCAAAGTGATTTCATTTAACTTACAAACTGAAGTTCGATCGGTGAGAATCTATAAATAAATTACAATACTTCTAGTAACCTGTAATTTATATATTATTTGCTGCTGCTTCCGGACTCAATGATACTGAGACGTGTTTGCAACTAGTTTACCTGGAAATCGTGAAGGGGAGATAGGCAGTTATCAGCTTCAGCTTTGAAGGGGAGATGACATTGAATCTGATGAACTCAGATGTACTTGTATTATTTAATTTCTTTCGACACGATTGCTATAGATTCTGCTGACTGTTTCTAAATTAAATTTGAACTTAAGTTAAAAGTTTCTCATCGAAACTCCTCCAAATGGATCTCGGGAGTCGTAGACGTTCTGCGAGATCTGCGGGGGTCCCCTGCCATCGGATGAGTAGCTGTAAGACTCGGAGCGGTGGAAGTTGTTCGATGATCCAAAAGATCCATTCGGACCTCTGCTAGTCAGCTGCCCTCCGAAGATATTAGACGACAGGGGAACTTGGATCTGGAATTAAATTAATTAGCTTATGTAGGCAGTGAAATATAAAGATTCTTACCGGCCTGGATAACCCCTCGTTGGGACTAAAAATTGGTCTAATGTTGCTGCTCCTGAAACCGGATGAACTGGGAAAAGGCCTGCTAATTTCAGCTGGTCCAAATCTGGGGACTCCCGGTTGAAAACTGCTCCGGTAATTGGGCGCCTAGAAGTAAAGTTTAATATTATGTATCAATAAACACGACTGTTTAAGAATTACATCTCCAGGAATGAGAAATCCCGTTGTCCTTCGAGAGCCTTGGCGGTAAACTGGTTGACTATCATAATCATCTTCCTCTTCTGTGTCATTTTCTGCTTTCACAACTTCGACTCCTCCATCAAAACGCTTCAATAAAAAGAAATAGGAATATATTTTTCACTGCTTAGTAATATATGGCCATTAATGTCACCTCTTGGAATCGAATATCTGCTTCTTCCGATGCGGGGTATAGTTCACCAGTTGAATTGCCTCTATTAGATCTCGGTGGCTGGTGGCCTGCATTTTTACCCACTGGCTTGAACAGTTCTGTGGGTATATCGGCTGTGTCCCGAGCAATTCTAGCCTGAATACATTGAAAAGAAACAAACAATCGATTACAATTAGATTTCTGGAATTCACCAAATGATTCTTACCCCCTGGGCGATATACAGGAAGCCCATGAGCAGGGTCACATGGCTGGCACGGAGCGGCGGCATCTCGCAGTCTCAACCCTCGGACGGTCGTCAGAAGTATGAGTTTACTTGGTGGAATGCGCTGCAATTATATGCGTCGCACTCAACCCGTCTGACTGGAATCATTAGGTGAGAACCTGGCCTCCGCGGTTATCAGTCCGGGAAAACTCACGACTAAATAAATTGAAAATCAATAGGATTATCGAATCTCTCATACACTTAAATTTCTTTCAAACATTTTCTAAAATTAAAAAAAAAAAGATGTTACTTGATGGTTGTTGGCATAATTAAATTTCAAAGTATTTGTCTTATTTTTAAATGTAGTGTATTTAGGTACTAGTTGCCGAGCCTATTCCACCGACAAAAAAGGAAGTAAGCTCTTTATAATTTTATAAGTAGTTAATATTATTAGAAAATTTTTATTATTTAATTAAAAATTGATTTAATGACTGTAGCTGCTTTTCTAAGATTATTAGTACCGTCCATAGCCGTAGGAGGAACCATACCCGCCACCCGACCTCGGATAGCTGGGCACAGTGATTACTGGACGTCGGGGAACCAAAAAGACTGATGGATAGCCATAGCCCGGTGGCCTCAGCGGCACATCCTCCGGGTTCTTCTCGTCCTCCTCCCCGGAATGGTCCTTGGGCTTGTCCTCGGTAGAGTCTTTTTCGTGATTAGGCTCTGCTGGGTATCCCAAATGCGGATGTCCAGGGTATCCTTGGAAGAGGGGTGGCTGGTAGGGAGAGTACGGCGATCTGAAGCTGGGATATGAGGGATAGCCGCTCAACTCCGGCGACTTCTGACCAGCTCCGTGGGGAGGGGACGAAGAGTCCGATGCAGGCGCAGGCTTGGGTCCTGTCGGCGTGAACATCAATCCAGGCTGACCATAGGGATGTGGGTGTTGTTGGGGATACGGGTATGGGTAGGGGTATGGGTGTGGGTATGGCTGAGGGTGCGGGTGCGGGTATGGGTGGGAATAGGGGTGTGGCTCGTGCTTGTGGGGCTTTGGCGTTGTTGTAGTTGTGGTGGTAGATGTGGTGGATGTAGTAGTTGTGGTCTCCGGCTCCGGCTCCGGCGTAGTAGTGGACTCTGGAAGCGCTGATCCGGCCACGACCTGACCCAGTCCATCATCCAGCTGACCCAGACCATCGGGAACAGCAGTGGCGTTATTAACCGTCTCCAATGGAGGCTCAGTTGTCGTTTCGGGCTCTGGAGTCGTCTCGTGCTCAATGGGATGGTGAGGCTCGTAGTGGGGCTTGTACTGGGGAGGTTGGTGCGGCTCCGGCTGGTGCGTGTCATCGCCCGTCTCCTCGTCGCTGTATACCGAGGCATCGTCGATGAGCTTCTTAGCCTCTTCGACCGACAGATGGGCGAAGGTCAGCGCCAGCACCTAAAATTAATGCAAGCCAAGGGCGAAATAAGTGATCTGTTATGGCTTGGTCAAGATCTCACACCCACCTGGCTGATCAATAGGAGTTTGATGAGCATCTCAATCTGTTGCTGCGGCTACAAGTGCTTGAAGAGAACTGTTTGGTGTCGGCACGCCGGATCGGGCTTATATAGTCCAGAATCGCCCACAAATATGGAAATCAGAAAGCCCACAATTACACTCGCCCCGGAGCAATCAGCTCGGGCTGTGTCTCTCTCTCTGATCGCAGAGCGAGATGGATTCAAAAAACCCGATTGCCATCAGGTGTTGGATGCGTCTGCCCGGAATTTCCCACCCTGCGATCGTAATTATGAGATCGTCAGCTCTATCAGGGAATTCGCTCTGCCCGTAAAATCAGGCAATGACTCCTCCAATCAGTCTCCATGGCTGCGGTTGCTCTAATCGATTTGACGGGAGCAGCGACTATAAAAAGGTGGCTTTGCCCAGTCGCTGCTTCTGGCCTCTGGAAGTGACGTCAACATGGCTACACTAAACTTGCAGCTGGTAAAGGCAGTATGGGTATTTCTTCTGTTTGTATCTTTGTTTTTGAACTGTTTGCAGATTGGAGTAATTATTTTCTTGGTAGCGGCTCTGGAGGCCCAGGAAAGTCCTGCGACTGAGTCAGTCGCACCTACCGAAGCCACCAAAGCTGAGGAAGCCACCAAAGCCAGCGAAGGCACAGGTTCACCTGAACCAACAACTGTTAGTGCCACCACTGCCGGGCAGTCCAGCTCCTCCCCAGTATCGGTATCCACCCCCAAGACCAGTACTGCTCCATCCCACCTCTTACCCACCGACCAGCCTGCATCAGATAGTAGTTCTCTAGAGAACGGTGGATACTCTTTCGATAAGCCAGGAAAACACCACCCAGGCTTACGTCACGTGAAAGCACACGATGGCTTCCACAGCCTCGGGAAGGAGGAGAACTGGGCCCACTGGAACGACGCCTTCACCACGGCCAAACCCTAAGCTATGTTTACCAAAATATATCTCATCTTTGAAACAGGTTGAAAATTTTATAAGAATAGGGTATATTCTAGCAGGATTCCTGAGCACCCTTCCCGTGCTTCATGGTCCAGCCACAACCAATTTAATTATATGACAGAATTGTGTTTTTATGATGTAGTGGAACAGCAGACGATTGTTGTGAATGCCACGATGCGGGTGGAATTCTGCTGCTGGGTAACAAATAACTCATCTGAAATTAAATGCAAGCTTAGTAATACTTTTACCCAGAACCTGTTTCTGTGGCTGCAGGCAGTAGTAGCAATCGGAAAACTGCGTCACGCGATCGGTCACGATGGCTTCCACAACATCGAGAGGGAAAAGCGCTGGAGGAACTGGCCAGCACGTGTGAGATCCCATCATAGGCGGCACCACCTTGAATAATATTTAATAATAAACAATAAACAATCCATATTACTTGTAATACCAATAACAAGGTCGGAATGGCACTCGATTACAGAGTTAGAAGGTCATCAGTACCCGCAGAATAATGGGAAAAGGAACTCTTTTAAATGTATACATTTCACTTACTCATGGCTTTTCTAATATCTGCATTTTATTCCCCTTGAATATCTTAATCCGAAGTCTTTTTAAACCTATGCTACGTTAAAAGAACTTGGCTTATGGGCAACAAGTGAAATAATTAAAAAATTGTATCCGTAAAATTGTTTTACAATGCATTGTATTTGTGAAGCTCCAAGAAGTGTAAATGATGTGAATGTTTCATTATATTTAGGACATTTTACATAAATTTAATAAAAGAGAAAATGATGAAGTACATGTAAGAGGAACACCTGTATTCTAGAACTTGTTGCTCTCGATGAAACGACGGCGCTCGCGTGCGCGAAACTCGCGACGTGACGCTGGCGGATATCCCCGAGGATTGCGGATGATTAGGTCGGTTTCACAATGATCCCGCGGATCATATGTTGGTGCAGGCGGCTCAGCGTCCCAGTCCTCAGCAGACTCCACACAGAAATTGGAAGGTTGTGGCTCCGCCGTCGTCAACTTGTCCGGATTCATAATGGGCAGCGGAACTTGACGATTGGGGCACGAACTGATGTGCGTCGTCATCTCGGCCACGGAGTGGATGTGGGTGGTGTTATAAGGACATGTTACCTTCTTCGTGGAAGGATGGTTGCGTGCGCAGCGAATGAGGTGCACGGTAAGGCGGCTCGGAAGCAGGCGATGGAGGCTGTCGTAGGGACACACCACGTAGTCTTCGATTTTAGGAATGTACGACATCGTAAAAATTTGGTTTTTTACTCTCTCCTTCTTGACGCCGTAGTTAGTTAGTCTAGTTTAGGAAGATAATTTACTTTTAGTTAAAAAATGAAGACCAAAACTAAAGACAAAATTCATTTTATTAGATATCTTCAAGGATTTCTCGTGAAAGTAAGCAACACCAACGTTGTTAGTTCTTTTGTCGGATTAGAGAAATATTTTCACTGCTGCTTTAGAAATAAAAATTTGTTACCTGACTCTCCGTGTCTCTATTGACAATAAATCAATGGACAACTTGATCTCAACATTGAAACATAGAAACCTTCGGGTTGTCAACCTGTATTATAATTTCCTTTATTCCTGTTACGCTTAGAATTCCCCACTGAATTTGTTTACCACATGAAGCAGAGTCTGTCTGGTTAAATGTTAGTTAAATTTTGAAGCAACACAATATTAAGAATAATATGGCCTCCGAAGGAAGTGTTTATTCGACGAACATTTACTTGTATTTAAAATTAAAATGATGCCCGTGAGATACGGCTACAGTTACAGTTATAGTTATAGTTATAGTTATAGTTATAGTTATAGTTATAGTTATAGTTATAGTTACAGTTAGAGTTACAATTGAATCGCAAGAATGTCGGTATTAGCTAGTATACGCGTGACTGTGCGCCTTGAATGTGCATTAGTTAGTATGTACGTAATATGTATTAGTATCACTCTGGTGCAAAGCATTAACCCGGCCGATCGTTGTCAGATTTCGTCGTCCTCTGCAGACATTCGGCGTCGCGACCCTAGCCAATGGTGGTGGACAGGTGCTTGGCGGAGCCGACGGAGCCAGGCGCCGGACCGTCGTTGGCCACGCAAGTGGGAATGGCACTGGACCACTTTCCGTTCTTGAGGCACTTGAGCACCTTGGAGCCGCGCAGGTCGAGGCCGGCGTCGCAGGTGAAGGTGATGCTCTCGCCGATCGCGTAGTAGAACTTGACGGAGGACATCCGGCCGCTGATGACGGTGCCCGGGTAGGAGCAGGCCTGAACGCACTTGGGGAGGCCCCCAGACCAGCGCCCGTTATCCTGGCAGGCAATAATTGGCTGGCCCTGCATCATGTACTCCGGGTTGCAATTGAACTGGACCACATCGCCGGCACGGTAAGGTGCCGAGCCCTGGGCGTAACCGTTTTGCGGCGCCCCCGGGTTGTCGCACTGCACCTCCACGCAGGTGGGCAGCGGCGCTGACCATTCGCCCGTAGGATTGCATATGGCCTCCGAGGGGCCGCGCAGCCCATACCCGGAGGCGCACGAGAAGGCCGCCCGGCCGCCCACCTCGCGCGACAGCACGGAGACGCGCGGCGAGCTCGCGTTGTTCCCCAGCGGGATGTCGCCGCACTCGACGCTCTCGCAAACCGGCAACGGTGCGCTCCAATTGCCACTCGGCAGGCAGAACAGCTCCGAGGCGCCAATCAACGAGTTGCCGTTGGCGCAGGACAACAGCGCTCGTGTGCTCAGCTTGGTGTCATTCGTGTTCACGATCAGGCCGCGCCGCATCGGGATCTCCGGGCAGTTGATTTCCTTCACCACCACCTCCACGGCGTGCTCATGCCTTGCCGGCGTCATGCACGAGTAAAAGCCGGTATCGTCGCTGGCCGCATCGATGATGCTCAGGCGGTACTCCAGCGTTGAATCTCTGCCCTCGTCCGCTTCCGTCACCCAGCCCTCCGTGTAGTTCCTGCAAGACACACGGATTCATGTTAGAAAGGCTAGCTACATCCAAGACGAAGAGTCCTTTTCTCAAGTCCCCCAAAATATCTGTGACCTATTAAAGAATATTTTTGTAAGTAAAAGAGTCTTTGCCTAAGTTCAAGCTGAAATGTAATTGGAAATTTTATAAAAAGCATCCAATCTGAACCTCTCTGATCACAACCCAAACAACCGATACCCACTTGTGCGTGTGACTGACGTTCCACTTGGGATTGCCGAAACGCCGCATCCACAGGCACTCCATGTGCAGGGTCGTGCCCGGATATACGATCAGTTTGCCATCGTTACTCTGGGCGATGGGTCCGTTCTGATGGCGGAACAGAATAGTTGGCGCCTTCTCCACTGCATTGGGAATGGGGATTGAGATTATCAAGTAAGTAAAGATGCTGAGTCAAAATAGGATGTAAAATACCCACTTGCATAGTCGTTCTCCTGGTTGAGGCCCGAGCACACGGGCTTGGTGTTGGTCCACTCCGAGTGGATGCAGGTCCTTTCGTGGCTGCCCATCATCGAGAACTTGCCAATATCGACGCACCTGTGGTAGCAGCCAGACTTCAGGATTCTCTAAAAGAATTTAGTTGATTGCCCAAAACTCACCTGGATATAATCGTGGCTCCTGGAGGAAAGTCCACAACATCTTCACGGATCTCTAGGTCGTTGTAAAAGCTTACCACATTGGCTTCGTTGTTCCTAAACACACACGTTCCGTTTTCTGGGTATAGTTATGAAGGAAAAGTATAGTTTAATGAAAGAAATAATATAAATCCTGCTCAAATTGTGTAATTTCAATCAGAGATTAAAGCATAACTCACCGCAATTGTAAGATCGTCCAATCCACAGTCCGTTGTCACAGATGATGCGCCATGTCTGCCGGTCCCCGGCCGCATTCGGAATGCAGTTGAAGAAGATCTCAGTACCGCTCTCATAGGCCCCATCCAGTTCCGGATGCTCAGGGTTCCTTCAGGTATTCAAAGGACTTAGAGGGACTAAAAGCTGCCGTGCCCATCACTTACTTGTAGACCAGGGCGCCGTCTGTAAGACTCGGAGGTCCGCACATCTTCATGTCGTCATGCTCATCCGTACTGTTGTCGTGATGGTCGTGATCGTTGTCCAGTTCGTTGTGCTCAGCCTTGGCATTGGGGAGATGTGGCGCGGGGGTCGTATGCTCCAGTTCCTCGCGGGATTTCCGTAATCCTGACTCACACGGAATACTGGGAGGTGTGAGGACGCCCTTGTGGCACGACATTTCAATTGGATTGGCATTCGTGGAGGTTTCACAGCGAACGTTTACGGTGCTTCCGTGGCCAATGGTAAGTCCGGCTCGATAGCCTCCCTATGGTATATGGAATAGTTTGATTACTAATTGAGCAATAGCTGGATGAGATATCGGAGTCCTACATCATAGATGACACCAGGAATGTTGGGCAGCGTGCAGGGTACAGAAGTGCACTCTGAAAATGCATTCACCGACCAGGAGCCATGAGCACAACGCAGCTGAGCCGAGCCCTAAAATATCAAGAAATTATGTATTATATTCCTTCGCTTTGGTTGCGAAACCTCACCTGTATGTTGAAGCCATCCTCGCACTCCAGAGTGATGAACTCATTGGACTGGATCTCCTCGTAAGTGGAGACCGGCGGCAACGAGGGCTTGTCGCTGAGCTGCTTCGTGTGCGACTCCACCTTATAGTACTGGCCATGCTCAACGGCAGGCACCAAGCACGGAGCGGACAGACACTTTGGCGTCTCCGGCTTCCAGATTCCCCGGATGCAGCGTGCCGTGGCATTCTCACCCTTGATATTCAGCTTGAATCCCGCGTTGCACTCCAACTGCAGCATGATGCCCACGGCATTGCGGCCAGGAGCCTTGCCCGGTCGAACGACTGTCACGTTGCCGAAGGAGTCCCAGTCCAGATCCTCGCAGGGACCGCGTAACCGCTTGCCATTGCCTCCCTTTCCGGCTTCCCCGCCGTCACTGCTGTCCACTTCCCCATCCGGAAGAGTAGCCACCGATGGCGGAGGTGCCTGCCCAATGCTGGAGCTGCGCTTGCGCCTCCTACGGACAATTTGCGACTTCAAGTGTTCGATATAGGACCTAGTGGCGTTCACATGGAAGCTGCGGGATGTTTCCGGCGGCGAACCGTTGCCTAGGGGCGCTTCATTGGAACTGCGATCCACATGACCGACGTGATTCCAGGAGACCTGGTTGATGTTGGGCAGGGGCACTACTCCGCCTCCCCCAACACCAATGCCAGCGCGATAATTGTTGCCGGCCTCGAAGTCCCTGAAGTTGGATTTGCCCCGCATCATTACCTGCCCTCCATCGTGTGCGTTGAGATTGTGACCCCTGGCGTCCTGGAGGTGCAGCTTCTCGTATATCCTGTCATGGCCGAGCATTTTGCGCACATATCGCTGGTAGCGCTCCTTGATCTTCTGGTAATACTTAGAATAAGCCAGGTCCAGATCCGAGGGATGAGGATGCGGGGCAGGATAGGGACTGGCGTTGCGCTTTACGCGGTGTTCAGACTCCCGAGCGGGAGCGTTTACTATTAAATTTGAAAAAGAAAATATATATACTGTCGGTTTCTGTAAACTCAGTCCATAGCTTACCCGCTTGAAGATACTTTTGGTTCTCGACCAGTTCCCGTTGAAGCTGCCGCTGACGACGCAGAAGATACATGGATCTCAGCTGTCGGATCTGCAGGGAGCGACGTCTGCGGCGATTCCAGCGAAGACGAGGGTGCTGTCCCAGTAGGCACTGGGGAAGATCCAGGGGACGCCACTTACCGCCCACGCATGTGGCACCTGGTGGACCGACCTATAGGAGGCACCAAATACCAAGAAAACATCTCAGATGGAATCCTTACAAGAGAAGTGATTTTGAGGATTACCTCCAGAACGTATCCCTTGTCGCAGTCGTACATGATTTGCTTGTTGTTGACGATCTTCTTCACATACGGCCGGTAGTCGTAGAGTCCCATGTTGCCCACGAGCAGGACCTTGCCGTTGGGTATATATCCCGGAAAGGAGCAGAAGACCTCGTCGCACTTGGGCGTTTCTCCAGTCCAGTTTCCAAAGGAGCAGGTAAGCACATAGTCGTGGGGATCGGTAATATCCTTGCCCTCGGGACTGACCAGCTTGAAGCCATCCTTGCACTTAAAGCGCGCCTTCATGCCGTGCTCTGTCTTCGGGGCCATTACCATGCCATGCTTTGGGGGACGAGGCATGCTCTTGCACCTGGCCGGGATGCAGCGGGGAATGATGCTCCAGGTGCCGTTGTTGCAGGTGGGCGGACTGAGCAGCGAGACTGGGAACTCGTAGTTCTCATCACACTTGACCTCCAGCGCCGTGCCGTGCTTAACCTTCTCCACCCCGCCCAAGCTTTGGGTCTGCGTGGGAGACTGCGTCGTGGTCGTGGGTGGATGGATGATCGTCGTGCCGTTCTCATCGGTGGTTATCTCGATGGGATATACATTGCCCTGAGAGATGGTGGGCACCACGCACGGCGCCAGGCACTCGGGCAGGGCGTTACGCCATCGCCCATCGATCTGGCAGACGCTCGAGCCCAGGCCATTGATCATCATCTCTGGCTGGCAGCGGAAGATGATGCTGGCCCCCAGCCCAGTTCCCGCCTCGATGTTCTCAATCCAGCCGTTGTAAAGCACTCCGGGATGTCCGCAGTTGATCTCTAATAGATTAATTATGATTAGTTGTTAGAGCTAATAGGCATGAACTACTCAGAGGATAATCCTCTCGGTTCCACTCACCCTTGCAGGTGGGCAGGGTGCCGCTCCACTTGCGATCCGCTCCGCAGCGACTGGAGCTCTCGCCGACGAGCGTGTAGCCGTAGCGACACTCGTAGCTCACCACCGAGTTGTACGCCAGCGTGGTGTAGGTGGCCTTGCCGTTCTTGGGGTTCTCCGGCGTGGGACACACCACCGAGGTGACCACTGGGGGATGGGGAAAGGGTAGGCAGTGTTAGCAATGGATTTTTGGCTCGGGAAGCACGCTAAAAGTTACCACAAATCTTTGGAAGCCGCGCTCGCAATCGAGATCCACCAAATAAAACAACTTCGAAGTATGGGTTTCGATTTTTGATTCAATTCTTTTGTTTTATTTTGCTTTGTTCTGTTTTGTTTTGCTCAAGATTTGCGGTAACTTTTATTTATTCATTCAATCAACATTAATAGGCCAACAACAACAACAATGTATTGCATAAAATTTGAACAATCTATGGGTAACACTAGAGCATATCGTATCAGAGAGAGTGTGGTTAACAGGAGCGGAGGACTCCGACAGGAGACCTTGGGCCCTGACCAAAGTACGCTTAAAACACGGTTTCGGGATTCGGGTTACGGATTTCGGATTTCAGATTTCGGATTCGGATCTGTGCCCTCGCCAGCTCTAATTAGTTGGCAACTCAAATGGTCGCTGGGGTGGTGGTTACGTTTGCGCTATCCGCTTCAAAGGTCAGAGGTCAGAGGTTCGGTTACAAGCTCTACACGCATCACCGCAATACTCACAGACACAAGTGGGCAGCTCCTTAGGCGTCCAGGAGCCATCCGACTGGCAGTAGCGCTCGTGCTTGCCCACCAGCTCGTAGCCCGTTCCACAGTTGTAGGTGATCTTGCATCCGTAGGTGTAGCACTCCCCGGCATGCCATCCGTATGCCGGATCCGGCGGCTGGCCACAGGATCGAGCTATGGTCGCAAACAGGAAAAGTTAGAGGCGATCCGTTAAGGTTACCCAGCATTCCACTCACGTTCGCACTGTATGTCGGGTCCGTACCAACTGGCCTGGTTATCGATGGCCAGGCACTTGGCCCGCGGAAAGCCATTGGTCACGTAGCCGGTGTGACAGTGATACTGCACGGTGGAGTCCAGGTCGAAGGTCTCCTGTTCCGGCAGCGCTGAGTTCCTAGCATGCTCGATCTGTGGCGGCTTCAGGCAGTAAACTGAGAAGGATCGCATTTAGATGACGAAATTTTTAACACCAAGTTTTGCGGGCACTTCACTTACTGTTCTGCTTGCATGCTGGCTCGGCACCGGCCCAATTGCCATCCGCCTGGCAGAGTCGACTCTGCAGACCCACCACGTGGTAGTCATGGGGACACGCGTACGAAGCCCGCGCGCCAAAATGTCGTCCAGCCACGGTGACTTGACCCAAGCTGGGTTGCGCCAGCTCTGGACATTCACGATCTGCGGAAAGAGGATTCAAATACGGGTTATTTATTCAAATACCATTTCCTGCAAGCCCAAAGAGCGCTTGGAACTGCGACTTACCCGGCTTGATGCAGGAGTTGCCGCAGACGCCATCGCATAAGCACTTTTTCTTCTTGCTCTTGCAGTCCTCGTCGGAGGAGCACTTCCTCAGGCATTTCTGGCCGAGCAGCGTGGCCTGCTCCTCGTCCCGTGGACACTCGGATGAGGGTGAGTTGCGGGGATTCTTGTAGACGCGTCCGTCGTCATCAGACTCCAAGGAGTCGTCATCCTCCTCCCAGTCGTCGTCGTCATCGTCCTGCTGCGGTATCTCCGAGGTGGTCTGCAGGCTGGTGCTCACTGTGCTAGTGGGCACAGATGTCACTGAAAGCACACACAGGTCACAGCTGTTAGTCATCTAGGAGGAAAACAAACCCCCGCCCAACCCGAGACCAGAAGCCACCCCTTGTTGGGCCTTCTGTTTTGGTTACGAATTCGCGTCTGTTTTGCTCCGAGTGCCTCGCGTGCTGGCAAAAACATTGACCTATTTCCCCCGATGCCTGGTCCAGATGTCAGATGGTTGGGTGCCAGACTCTTTTGGAGCCTGCGCACTGGCCTCCAGCTTATATAATCCCACGCAGCATATACATTTTTCATCTTTGCAATTTCGAGAACTCAAAACCAAATTCTGGGACTATTATTCTGCCCAGATTCCCGGTTCAGCAGATAGTTTATCCCGTTAAGCAAAAACTTGGAGACCGAGCTCTGAGCCCTGTTTCCCCGTGGAAATATAGCTCTTAGAAGTGTACCTTTGTAGACCAGAATGGTGGTCACCAAGCACTGCAGCAGCAACCGATTCATTTTGATATTATTTAGTTGGGGTTTCCTGATGGTTTTTTCCTTTTCACAGATTTGTCTTCGCTTTACAGCATCTTAGCTGTTGAATAAGGAATTCCTCGCAAAGGACAATTTATTGAAAACTTTTTCGGTACTCCAAGGCCAAAATTCCGCGTCCCGAGACTTTTCACGTTGAGGTAAAGAATCGAAATGCAGCCAGTCCAGCTGCTTTCGCCTTTTTCACTTCTGCGACTTTGACAGATCAGGCACCCACTTTGACAGCTCTCTATTGGTGGTTGGTCCTTTGAATGGAAAGGGAGAGAGAAAAAGCGAAAATGGGAAAATCACAAGGATTCCTGATTCCTGGAGCTCAACAGACAAGAAATTTTATTTAAAAAGAATGAACGCCTTAATACATTTGATAGTTTCTTTATATATTTGTTGAAACTTATTTTTAACTCATTTTCGCATATTTAGTTACATTTTAAGTTATTAATAATTCGAATTAACTGTGTAATAAATTTTTAAAGGTCTATTCAATGTATTTATTTTTTAAACGGATTACAGCTAAATATGAAAAGTATTAAAAATTATATAAATAATATTGGCATTATGTGCATTCCAAAAAAGTTTCGTGTACGTTTTAAAGCTGTGGTCTATTTTTAATACGGGAATTTTTAAGATGGTAATGTTGAGGACCAAAAAACTATTTTGTACCAGGATTGTTCAAAAAAAATAAACAGTAACAAATTGAAACAGTAACAATTGAAATTAGTTAATGAAGTGTCAAAACATTTAATACTAGCACATAGTTAAATATAATATCAGGAACAACATAAGAGATAAAATATTTTAAAATAAATCACTAGAAATGGTGTCAAGGAATATATTACAAAATTAAAAATCCTTTTTTTATTTTTTGTAGAGATTATTCTGTGGGGAACTTAATTTTTCCCTTTAGCTTTCTGTCGCTCTAATTAGCAACTTATGATTTAATTTCAATAAAACTAATTTAATTTAATTAAAACTTTTAAGTAAAATGATTTATTGCCTGCTATCGAGTGCCTTTCCAATGCACCTTTCCCCTGATTAAACAAATAAATTCAGCCAGCTATAATCGAATTATTTTTAATAAAGTTTTCTTAACCCTTGAGTTATACTTTTGATTTTTGTAATCAGCCCCTTGGCGGTTTCGCCTAACGGTACTCTGCTCGTTAATTTCAAACGGATTGCAGCCCTAGCAGGAAAGCTGCCGGCAGTGGCGGTCGGCGGAAAGCTTCCGCAGCTTTCACTTCACGCACTCGCTGGCGAGAGCGATTTTCCAACGCTCGGCGGACGGAATCAGAAGCGGTGAAAACGCACAGCGCCGAGCACGACCACATCGCACGCACAGCTGTGGGAAACGGAAAAAGCTGCTGGGAAAACGAGGCGCGCAGCCAATAAAAAAAGATAGAGAACCGAACCGAGCGCACACAAAATATACACTTTTCCGGACGAAATGTCTTCGCGGCGAGTGTGTAACAAACAATTTGATTAAGCAATTAATTGAGCAAAGTGCAAGTGCAGTGGGTGGAAAATGTTTTAGATTCGTTCGCCAGCGGGAGTGCGGGGTCGGGATCGGGTTCGGGGGCGCATATATGAAAAGCGCGTAAAGAAAAGTAAGTGTGCCATGCCAGCAAAATTGTGTATTAAAATGTGAATCAAAAATATAACCAACTCGAAACGAGGCATACACACTGCGAGCAGCGTGTGTGTGAATGCGCTGCAAATGTGACATCTGCGGAGGGAGCGCGACCGAAAATACGTACTTAAGTTTCGATACCAAATTAATTGATATTGAACATTTTCGAAATTCCTGCGCTGCGACAAATGTCGAAGAACTGCGCGATTCAAAGGCATATATACTCTGTATATAGTGGGATTTATTTTTAGCGCTTTCCTTTCCTACCCCCAACAAAATCAAAATTGGACGCGAAAGACGAAAAGTGTGTGTATGTGCGCCATCTCGGGGCGATTGAAAATATTTTGATATCCAATAAATAAATACTTAACTAAAGGAACACTCGTATTTGCATCTATAGCGATTTCGATGGCTGCCAGAGAGAGATGCCAGAGCCAGAGCCAGAGGGAGAGGGTCTCGCGCGTCAACAATTTTCAAGCGTGTACACAAAAATCCAGCCAAGCGCATTGCCCGCAATAAATCCGAGACGAGACCCAGACCCAGACCCATCGGAACCCACCACCCACCACCCAGCGACCAGCCGCCAGGCATCCAACCACCTAACCACCCACCACCCGGGCCAGTTCAGTTCACTCGGACCACTTGATTAACGCCAATGCCAATTCAAACGCAGAAAATCTCTATAAAAGTTCCAGCAGCGAGCATGCGTTCGCTCCTCGGAGCTTTTCCCGCTCTCTCTCTCACCGTTTTTCTCTCCCTCGTGCGCTCTCTGGCACTCGCTCCTTGCCAGGATGTCTTCCGTTTCCCCGAGCACTTTGTTTTTGTCATTGACCTGTTGTGGAAAAAATTACACAGAGAATTCATCAAATATTAATCGCAATGATTACGAGACAATTATACAGATTAAGTGCTTTAAGGGAAAATCTCTTTGAAGTGCCCCGAGTCTGAGTTTAGAGTTTTAGTGCCTAGAAATCGATAATGACATCTTAGATATCCTTTAACAGCTGTGAGACTTTAATTAATGTGAAATAATATTAAATTTACCATGCGACTTATACTTTTTTCCTAATTTTGGTTAAGTTATAAAGGATTATGGGGCAGTTTCTCAATGCTTGTCTGCTCAGTGCTTTGAATCGATAGTTTTGATCCCTCACTATGTTAATGTGACTCAGGAAGAATGAAGTATCATATCTAAGGGCCGAATCTATCCTCGTATCCTGGTAACATTAATAGGGCCTAATACTTCCTGTTAAGTCATTTTCGGCTTTAAACCCGATTTGCTTTTGCGACTAGTTTAATTGGTATTCATCTACTTTGTAAAGACAGATATCAGGGAATGTAACAATGATATCAAAAAAGATTTTAAGAACTGTTTTTAGATAAATGAGCTTATTGAGAATAAATGTTTTATCCCTGAAACTGTGTACCTGATTAATCAAATCTCTTCCCCTTGGTTGCAGGACATAAATAGTCAATTGTAATTTAAAGACGACGAAATCGAGCGAAGGAGCGCCATGGGCAACGTGTGTAGTTCCGGCCAAAAGAAGAAGAAGGACAAGGACAGTGCCTCCGAGAAGTCCGACGAGTGAGTTCTTGAAACCTCAAGAAAATCCATTACCTAAACTAAAACTGATTTCGTTGTGATTGTAGCTCACCTCCGTACCAGGAGGCGGACAAGAAGGACCTGATCTCCTCCGAGTCGAATGCCGGCGACGAGAAGCGCGCTCCCCTAGCGGCTGTTGAGGCGCTGCCGGATGTCACTCCTTTGCCGGAGGCCAATGGCAATCAGCTGCAGGACCATCAAAACCATCAGCCACCGACAGCCCTGGGAAAGACCAGTGGAGCAGACAAGGGTGAGTAGCTAAAAAAATCAAAACCATATTGAAAGGATGTAGTGTAACGTCCAGGGACTCTCTATTTTCCAAGACACAAGAATTCTTTCAATATTTTCGAATAAACCACAACCAACGTCTATCCTACCAACAGATTCGAATACCACCACACCGCAGGGGGCGCAGGCGCCCAGTGATGTGGCCAATGCCAATCCCGTGGCCGGGAACTTGAGCGTGCTGCAGGGCAAGCCGCCACCTGGCCGCAAGATCGAGCGGGACAAGAAGATCGTGGTGTACATCCTGGCCGACAACAGCACCGAGTACAAGAAGCACAAGCGCGTTGTCCATAGTCTGTACAAACACTTCAAAAGCAAGTGCCAAAGCCGGGGCTTCGACTTCATCATCGCCGATGTCCATGACAGCGAGCCCGATACAGAGCCAGGGAATGGTAACGCCAAGAAGGACTTTTCCCGCCTACAGGAGGTAAAACGTTGGACCCAGACGCCGCTAGAGGCGCAGGGCGGGCACGAAGAGGCGGCCAATTGTCTGAGCGAGATCACGCGCCACTCAGCCGGAGCGTACATCGTGCCCGTGCTGTTCCTGGGCGCCACACTGGGCACTCCGATGCTTCCGCTGACCATCGAGAGCCAGGACTTCACCTCGGTGCTTGGCACCGCCAGCGAGGCAGAGCGACTCCTGCTGGAGAAGTGGTACACCATTGACAACTCGTACCAGCCGATGTGCCACCGCCTCCACGCACAACAGGTGGACCCGTACTCCGGCCAGGCAAACGGGGAGTTGAACGAGCTCCTAGCTGTTCTGCTGCGCCTCTTCTCCGAGGACGTCAAGGACTCCTATCTGACCACTGTGGTGGAGCAGGAGATCAACAACACGGTACTGATGAGCCAGGAGCTGGCCAAGCGATGCATATGGATCCAGACGGGTCAGATGGCGCGAGCGCCGGAGAACAGCAGCCAGCTGGAGTTGGAGGTGCAGCGCCGGATCAGCCGCGTCTATTCGAAGCTCAAGAGCCAGCTGTGCGAGAAGAATCTCATCCGACTGCTACCCACAATGAGCATCCTGGACGAGGAACTGTCGGCGGTGATCGAGAGCCTGCTGGACAAGGCGCTCGCCGGAATCTTCGAGGAACACCAGTTGAAGAGCAGCATTCCCTATAACACGCTGGGCGTGGATCGGGTGTTGCTCGAGGAACTGCAGCTGGTGGGCCACTACTCAAAGCTGCTCGCCCAGAACTCGGCCAACTTCGACATTATGAACGACGTGAAGCGCTACATTCGGGACAGCACCGTCCAGCCACTGGTCGTGTCCGGTGCCAGGGGCAGCGGCAAGAGCGTCCTAGTGTCCAAGATCATGGAGAATGTGCATCGCTGGAAACCGGAGGCACAGCTTATACTTAGGTATTTACTAATATTTTTTGTTTAATATATTCAGTATTCAGGTAACAAATCTTTCTCTTTCAGATATGCCAATCTTAGTGCCCGCTCCTCGGATCTCACCTCGTTGCTAGGCTCAATGGCCAACCAGATGTCAGTTTTGGAGACGGGTCATCAATGCCAAGTTGCACACGTAAGAGAAATCCTTTTCTGAAGCTACTTTCAGAAATGGTTAATGCCTTTATCCCTGCAGACATTGGAGGCCTACGCCGGTGTGATACGCGAGATTTTGGATCGACAGAAGCGCTTTTTCGTCCTGATCATAGACGGCGTGGACGAGTTGCAACGGGATGAAACGCTGGATTGGCTACCCCTGCAGCTGGGCAGTGCTAAGCTGATCCTCACTGTCAGCGAGCTGACGGAGGAGGGCGAGGACGGCGCGGACGGCCCTGGGGCTGGAGGAGACGGCTTTGATATGCTCGCCGCGCTGGCGCAACTGGGCATACCTCAGCGCTGTTTCCTGCGCGTCCGCCAGTTTACGGAGCGCCAGTGGCACGATATCCTTAGCTCCGGCGGTGGCGACTTCTACGCGGCCAATGGGGCGCTAAAGCTGCCTGATGAGTGGAAGACGCTGCACGGCAAGACACCCTACCACGCCAAATCCCTGTGGTGGCTCGCCTGGCTGGGACATGTGGCACAGCCAATCAGCGAGATCGGCGACATATCCGGACGGATATTGCAGGTACTGGAGTCCAAGTTCGCCACCGATCAGGTGGAACTGCTGCTGCTGATCGTACGGCTGTCGCCGTGGGGCATCCGTGAGAGCGACTGCCTGGGCGTGTTTCAGAAGATGACGCAGGTGGAGGCGCAGGTCGCCTTTAAGATCTGGTCAAAGTTCTGCTGGCTGATGGGACCAATGCTACTAGGTCTTAAGAATATTAGGATAGCAGACAGGAGCTTTGGACGAGCGGTCCTGGCGAGGTACGCGCAGAAGCAGTGGCTGGTACATGAAGCGCTGCGGGACTACTTCGACCGGCAGGACAGCGAGTTCAAGGGTAGCCAAGGTGTCAACACGTGAGTATTCCTCTTCTATAATTTTGACTTTATTTTCGAATAAAACGCGTTACTTAAAAAAACTATAATAATTAATTCAATCTTCAATCTCTTTCACCATCAGCTACAATTACCAAAAGTACTTAAAACTGCCTTATCATCACTTCTGTGCCGTGATCGAGGACAAGCCAGCGCCGCACAAGATTGACATACTCTTCAACTGCTTTTACTTTACGGATCTACAGTGGATTGCCAACAAGGTTCATGCCACCGGGCCAGATCACCTGCTGAACGACATCCTGCAGGCCGTCTGGCTGGCCAAGTCCGGGGGCGACGATTCCACATCCGAATATGTCCACATCCACTTCCTGAAGCGATTCCTCGAGCAGTATCTACACGAACTGAGCTACGACGGCCAGCAGTTCTACACGCTGATGAAGTACTACCTGAAGACGTCCTTCAGGGAGTCACCGGAGCTCAAGGACGACGAGAAAATACGCTCGTGGTGGGAGTGCACAAACGAGCTGGAGTTCGCTTTTCTCGAGATTCTCAATGCCGACCTAGACGCAGAGAATGGCAATCGGGCAGATGAAGCTCCGACGACAGGGGATGTCGAGGGTGAAGCTTCCACTGCGACTTCCACCGTCAAGGGCTACGACGTCCTGATGAATCTTCCCCAGCCCGGCTGCTATGTGGCCTCCCTGTCTACGGAACGCGCTGAGATCTGCATTTGGGACGTGAAAAACTGCTGTCGCATCCGGGAGCTGCAGGGCATCCAGCAGCCAACAGCCATGTGTCCCGTCGGCAGCTACGAGGCGGCAGTTCTTTGTCGGCGCGAGATACGTGTCATTAATCTTGACGAGGGCAAGTTTAAGGTGGGTTTTTGATTAGGAGGATATATACCTTCATATTATATTCTTGAGTCCAATACACAGGTTACTCTAAAGGGAGTGATGAACCAGAAAATGCCATACTTTGGACTACACGACCAGAACCACTTGGTATGCCTATCCCGGAACCGAATGTACGTCAACCTGATGAACCTGGAGTCGGGTGACTGCGTGACCACCTTTAAGGCAGGCGAAGATCGCTTCCTCAACTCCCTGCTGGTCTCCGGCGACGGACGGTAATTTCAACTGTATTCTTAAATTTAGAAAGTTTTCAAGAATTCATTTTGGATTTGTAGAATTTTGGTCTGCGGCGATGAGACTCAGAAGCCCTTCCCCCTGCTCGTATGGCACCTTTCGCAGCGCAAGCTGCTCTACGACCTCCGAATCCCGCATCATGACTTCCTCACCTCACTCTCGGCGATAACCCACGAGGGCTCCTATGTCTGCGTGGTGGCCAAGGAGCTTAACGAGCCGACGACTCCGAACTTCATTGTGGTGTACGACCTGCAGAGCGGCACTCTGTTCAAGAAGTGGAAGCCCAGCTGCAACACAGTTTCACTGGCGATCTCCCAGGTCAATGCTTGCGTCATAGCCGGCCTGGAAGATGCAAAGATCCTGATCTGGGACCTGGTCACAGGCAATTGCAAAAGCACTCTCATCGGCCACAATGCCCCTGTGACTTTCCTAAAGCTGGACCCGCTTGGCAAGGTTCTGCTCTCCTACGACAAGGAGGGTCGTGACGGCGCCATTCGTATGTGGGAGCTCAATTCTGGTGAGACAATCTCTGCAACCTTAATACAGGAGCCTTCATTGTTATCTTTTTACACAGCTAAATCCCTGGCCGTTTTTAAGCCACCGGCTCAGGTGAGCACAAGCGAGATACTGCCTAATGGAGCCTTCGTGGTGCTGGCCCTCAAGGATCGCAATTCCCTGCTGACTCTGGCCCTCAAGAATTATGGCAGCGGATCGGGCGACGCTCTGGAGGACGATTGCGGCGGCAGTCTGTATGGCAATCCCGACAACCAGCACAAAATTTTCGACTTGAGTAATTAAATCAATTAACGCTAGCTATCATTATTCAAATTATAAATGAAACGTAAGCCAGAAGAAAGATCTCTGGATTATTATAAATATGGCAAACAATTTCTCATGCATAATTCATTAGTTGTATGAACAAATTCTTTGAACAAATCTTACCAAATGTACAAAACAAAGCAAAGGAAATCCAAAAAAATTAAAACTCTTCAAAAATCTATTCATCAGCCGGAGGTCTTCTTTTTTATGTGGTGGCAAACAGATACAGCAGATTCTTCGCAAATTGGATGATTTCGGTGCCGCCGAGCTTTGAGGTGCCGTAGATGCGGTCCACGAATGTTATAGGCACCTCGGCGATGCTGTAGCCGTGCTGACGCGCCCTCACTAGCATTTCCATCTGGAAGACGTAGCCCTTGGATACGCAACTAGCAATACACTTCTCCAGCACATCCTTTTTGTACAGGCGGAACGAGCCAGTCAGGTCGCTGGCATTTGGTCGCAGCAGCACCTGGGAAAGGAAGTTTGCGCCACGTGAGATGAGCTTGCGCTTGAAATCCCAGCCGTAGACACCGCCATCTCCAGCGTACCGAGTGCCCGACACAATGTCGTAGTTGCCGCTTTCTTGCAGCCGAATAAACTCCGGTATAAACTTGGGCTAGAGGAGAAGGACAATCTTACATTACTTCCAACCACACGTCAGTTTCGCCCCGTTATTTTTGCTCACATGATGACTCAAGTCGGCGTCAATGATTATGATAAAGTCTCCAGTTGCGTGTTTGATGCCATGAATGTATGCCGTGCCCAATCCCAGCTTGGATCCGCGAGGCCTCAGCACAATCCTATCCTCACCGTAGATGCCCTGAAGGTCCTTGGCCACGTCCAACGTTCCATCCGGACTGCCGTCGTCAATAACAATCACCTCGTAGTCGTATCCGCTGCAAAAGGTAAAATTGGAATGGCTATTTTTGAGCTCTTTAGAGGGCCGCTCGTCACCTGGCTTTCATGTATTTCACTATTAGCCATATTATAATTGGCAAATTATCCTTTTCGTTGTAGGTGGGCAGCAGAATGCTGTATTTGTGAGCATTTGTTGGCATGGCAATGAATTTAGTTTGAAACCATGTAAATAATTCGAATACCAATTACGACAGTGTTGGTGAATACCAAATGCAAAACAGCTGATGGTGTGCGATTGAATGTTTCAAAACCGATAGACATATTGGTATCGAAAGACATCGAATAGCCAAACAGTTTTGTCTGGCTTTACGATTTTGTGCAGGAATTTCCTGCCTGTTTAGTCCTCCTCGATCGGTGTTAAATTGTTGTTCAATGTGCAAGCGGATGTCGCGGATGTGCGAGTGGTGAGCCCTGCATAGTCGTGGGTTTTCAACGTCGCCAGCATGGCCAAAAAAATACCGTTCAACGTTGTATTCGCCTCAGGTAAACAAACAAAAAGAATGTGCATAATTCATTAGCTCTTTATTTTTGTTTTTCATTTATTTTCAATATTTTATTATTTCCTTTTTCGTTTTTTATTTTATTTATAGTTCTGGCTGGAGTTGACCAAAAGCACTCCGTTATCCCTGTCCCCGTCTCATCCTTTCACTGCCCCATTGCACTTGAGAAATCGATAAGTCACGTATACGCCTAGTGCGCCAGGACGTTATGATTCAATATAGGAATACAAGCGAGCTATTTAATTCCAGCCTAGTTGGCTTACAATATGTCACAATTTGTAACAGATTCTGCCGATTTTGAATGGACCATTACCTCCATGAAGGGGAATAAGTTACTGCAACGCTTCATGCCATAATTTTTCATTATACTTTTGACAGATTGCCGGTTGCATATCGCCTCTTCTTTTGTCTGCATATTCAATTAGAGTTGCGGCCAAAGATTTATATTTGGCGAGGCGCCAAGCTCTTTATTTTTGTACTGTCAAAGTCCTGTTAGCCTCAATGGTATCTGCTTCGTCTCCCTGCTCAGAGTCTACTGGACCTGCTTCTCCGTCTTCTTCTTAGACCTATACCTGAGCTTAGTCAGCAGGGAGAGGGCCGGCGAGATGAGGGTGAGCACATACACCAGCGCAGTGACCAGCATCATGCCTGGGATGAAGTCGTTGTCCACATGCTTGGTAAAGAACTTGGAGTAGTAACCCAGATATATGGCTCCCATGCCCAAGCTGAATGTGAGGAGGCCGAATAAGTTGTGACGGAAGCGCAGCTCCGATGGCGGAAAGAACTTCAAAGCGAACTTTGGCTGAAAGTAGTTAACAAAGCCGCCGACGATGCTGGCCGCACAGCCAAAGGTGGCAGCAGCGCCTGAAATTAATCATTATTATTAGGTTTCTGGAGAATAGAGGATCTATCTGTCTGTTGACTCCTACCCACTCGTCCGTGCCATGTGTTGAAGTGAACGTCCTTGTTTGAGAATTTTCCGATTCCTCCTAACAGAACCATGGCACCGCCCACGATTTGCAGGATGGCATGGAATCGCGACTTGTTGCGGTGCGACAGCCAGCGAGTGACGGGATTAACTTTGTAGTGTGACATCATGGCCTGGGCGATTAGGACGTGGAACTGTCGAAAGCAGGGAAAGCCTTTTTAGACGATAGGTCGATAAGATAGCATGGCAAGTGACGTTGCATGTTCACTATACAAATCGAAGCATAATGATTACACGCCTATCGCGCTTTACTCACTCCGATGCCAGTCATGAACATATGCATGGCAGTGTCCTTGAAGTCCAAGCTGCGCGCCAGGACGAAAAAGAATCCTGCCACCAGGAAGATCAGCATATGATTTATGCTGTTCAGCAGGCTCTGGATTTGCAGCCAGGCGGTGGCGGCCGTGTAGCCCTCCGGCATTATTTTATAATTTATTTATGACCTTTTAATATATTTAGCTAAGTATCTGATAGTGTTTATACTATCAGATAGCAAATAGATTTGACGACGAGGCGAAGAATAGTTTACCCCTGAAACACGACCGGCTAAGTGACGACTAAACTCGCGGGTCGGCTTTTCATCGCTTAAATACAAAACGGAGAGGGAAAGAGAGTAGGAGCGATAAGCAGAAAGAGAGAAACACAATTGAGATACGAGCCGTACAGTTCTTGGGAAAATAATAGCACCAGCTAACACACTTGAAAATGGTCTAATATCTCAATTAACATAAATTAAACTAAAATGAGTATTTAATAACTCAAATGAAATATTTAATATTTTAGATTTAATCCCTTTTCTCAATAAAATCAATTGAAAACTTTATTGATGTCAAAACACTTTCTTGAAAAGTTAAAATTATTATTTCGACCACAACTGTATTTAAAAATTTAAATGGTGCAGGGGCGGTTCGGAAAGTGCGAATGAGAATTGGAATGTGATATCACTGTTAAAGAGAGCCGTTTTGTCACCTGCTGATTTGCAGCTCTTAAACCCTGCACATAATGCTGACTTGATAATTTTGTACGCCTGTCTAGACGAAGATGTTTCCTTTCCGGCCAGCGAGCTTAATACGCACGGACCTACTGTTCACGGCTGGCGGAGTGCTCCGGACAGCGGACTCACCACCCATGACATAATCCTCCGTTTTCACCAGCCTGCCAAGATTTATCGCATCCAACTTCTGGCCCACCAGTATCTCATACGTAAGTGGAAACCTGTTTTAATTTTGAATTAAGTCTAACGATTTTCTTTTACAGCTGAGAAAGTAGAGCTCTGGCTGCACTACTCGCCCAAATCCCTGCCCAGCACACCGTCGTCGCAGTACTTTGACTTCCTTGGCTTTGTGGCCCTGGCGGACAACGCCTACACCAACTACAAGTCCAGGGAGCTGCAGAGCGTAACTGTAAGTCCCAGGAGGGGTACGCACCTGAAGCTCCGCCTTATCGGAGTCCACGGCAACGAGTTTAATGCCACAAGTCAGATCTCCCTGCTGGCAGTCAACGTGTTGGGCGAGGACCTAGAACTGAGCCCACCCAACAATGCCAACAATGGCGAGGAGCACCACATAGGCAGCGACGCCCCTCCGTTGGACACAGCTACCGGGGAACTGGCACTGGCTTCAGTATGCGACGACCTGCTCTTCTCCATGTATGTCGAGGAGTCCATCGTGCAGTACATCCGGGAGCTGGAGCAGCGCAAGGCGCAGGCCGTCAGTGCCGAGCGATTCGAATACGCCCGCAAGCTGAAGCTATGCATGACCGCTCTCAGAAGTGCCGGCGAGCGCCTGGGTCGCTATGCCCTGGCTAAACGGCAAGCGGTGCAGCAGGAGGACTTCACTACGGCTCGGCTACGCAAAGACCAGATCGAAATGTATCGGACAGCGGTGCTGCGCCAGCTGCAGGTTGATCAGCTGCTCGAGCCGCAGGGCGTGCTCAGTGCCAACGATCAGAGCTGTGAGATCTATGCGGGCGGAAAGCCCAGTCTGTCGGCGGCCCCCAGTCTGCAAGAGGTGGCTCAGGCGCTGGCCGAGGCTGCATTCAGTCCCAAGAGCATGGCTAGTCTCAGTTTGGACGAGAAGTCCTCCACGGAGGGGTCCCAAGGCCAGGCAAGCAATGACAACGCAGTGGCGGCTCCTGCTCCTGCTCCAGCACCCGGCTCTCTGCAGCCGACGCCCACACCCACGCTTGGCGGCTGGCGGAAGTCGCACGACGAGCTGCCACAGTCACCACGGCTGGCCTCGCGGCACAGTTCACCAATGTCCAGTAGGCAGGGATCGTTGCGGCGGCGCAACAAGAGCGTTCCTCGCAACTCGTACGAAGACTACGAGGAACGGGCAATACCTACGCTGCGACAGTAAGTACCGCGTGTGTGTAGAACGTGTGTAACAATAGGTAAACAATTGTGGTTTGCTTACGTTTTTGTTTAAATAGCTGTCGGATTTCAGTGTTGCATGACGACTCCTTTGCCGTAGAATTAGCTCCTCCAATGATTTCCAACACTGGCGGTAGCCAGTAGTAAGTAATCGATAAATAACTGCCAATGGTATTAAAGTTTTATTTCAAATTTATATTTAAACTGATCTTTTTAGGAGAAAATTTTAATATTTAATTTAATTTAGCTGAAATGTTTCGATAAGTTTAATCATAAACTGAATTAATTTACAATAGCGAAACGCAGGTTATAAGGTCGGGACGTTCCTCTTGACTTTTACATTTAATTGTAGGATTCGGAAACCGAAGAAACCTCTAATTAGTTGATATATTAGTTGATTTACGTTTTTTCGTATTTTTATCTACTTCTATAACCCGTAAATGTATTCGTAAACGTTGCCATTCCTATATCAAAAAACCAATCAAACCGCTCACAGTTCAAATACTAATGAATTTTTAAGGGAGTGCCAAGGCAACGCGCTGCTAGAAGCGGATCCGAATCGGGGGCGCTCGCGCTTGAACGACCGTGAGCGCCGCCAGGCAGCCCTTCCTATACTGGTCTTCGGCAGTGAACTGGTAAGTGCACTCAGTCATTGCTTAAACATTACTTTAGTTAAAAGGTGTAAAACCTAATTTCGAAAATCAATTTTTTTATTTGAAAAAATCTATCCCATTTAATCGTCTACATACATAGGTGGAGCAGTTTTACTCCCGGCAATTTCAAGATCGCGAGGATGGCTTGTTGCGTCTGCGCAACTTCTTAAAAGAGCACGAAGTTGAGGAGGAGACGCCTTGTAACGAGCACGCCGCCAGTCCCAACAAGGTGGCCCGCAGCGCTGCACTACTCCTCCATCGAGCGGTACGAGACGCAGTCTACTCTGTGTTTAACCAGGCCACGGAAACGGTGCGAGTGTTGTTCCTGGAGTACGTACCAGGACGTGTTTCGCCCAGTGAAGTGGCTCGCTGTGTGGACCGTCTACTTCCTGAACTGCTGGCCAAGTCCGGTGACCCGTCGGCGCGCTTGCATACTCTCGCCCAGCACACGATCCTGAGCATAGCCGCTTGCCCGGAGGTAGCAGAGCAGCACTTGGTCGCCCCTGCACTGTCACGTAGCGTCGGCTCCGGCACCCACCAGCGACTGGCCATGAGCCGCCTTCAGATGCTGGAGCAATTGGTGCATACACAGGGCATCAGCACAGATAAGCACAGTGGTCTTACCTGCCGGGCACTTTCCGAGTGCGGCTGCTCTGGCATCCACCATCCTGCAGAGCCTGTGCGAAAGGTGGCGGAGCGCATCCTGCTTCTCGTCTACAAAGTCAATCCCCGCTTGGTGCGCAAGCAGCTGCCTCCCGACGACGATATCACGCGCCGGAATCTCCTGTACCGTCAACTCTTCACCGAGTTTGATAAGTTGGATCTGGACCGCAAACAGGAGCTGCTCGAGGCTAACAAGTACCCGGGAGGTGGTCATAGTTCGGGGGATGCGACCACGCCGCCGCCGGACAAGGCTTCCACCAGTACGGATGCCACACGGCTAAAGAGCCGGAGCGCACAAGGCCTGGTCGTTCCGATGCCCAGCTCCAGCAATGGTTTTGCCAGCTGCAATGGAAAGCAGCAGTACAATGAGCAGCTGAAGCGCTCTATGCTATCGGCCTCCAACTCTCGCAAGGGCTCCGCCTCTAACTCAGAGTCCACCGAGGACAACTCGCCCAAAATGTGAGTATTATGTGTAAAGGGTCATATTGTTTTCTTTAGGGATTCAAATCAAAACGAGAATTATAATTTTAATATAATATATTCTCTCCGCTTCTTTTCAGACATTGCCCATTCTGTGACTGGTCATGTACGGGCAGCGACGTAAACCAACTAGATCGCCATTATTGGAAGTCGTGTCCTTTTCTCACCAAGTGCCCGCAGTGCAGTCAAGTGCTGGAAATAGCGGCCCTTAACTATCACCTTACAAGTAAGTATGTTGAAAGTATTATCACAGTATCTTACTACATTTATAATTTATTCTTCCAAAAGTGGAATGCGATGCCAAGGAGAGCTATGTGGTCTGTGCCCGCTGCACTGAATCGGTGCATAAGCAACTTTATGAACTGCATCAAATGGAAGACTATTGCCGGGGTAAGTTACTCATGTCCCATATGGTGCCACCAATTTTAATATGTTATTTTCCAGAACTTAAAACTGGAGCCGCTCGTTGTCCACTCTGTCATGACGACGTTCACCTGCCCCAGGACGGCGGCTGGAAGTTGCATCTGCTCAGTGCCGGTGGTTGTCCCGGAAATATACGCAAAAAGAATCTCAAAAAGTCAAACTAACCGATCGATCTATTGGCATTCGTAGCGAATTTATTAGAGCAACTAACAAATAAATGTACTAATCCGGAGACTCTTACTCAACCGAGCTAATAACTAATTGCAACTGCAATAGGCATAAGCGTTAATTAAATAAATATGTTTTACACTCTATGGATTCTCTTTAGATTCATTTTGTTATGCAAATTAGTCAGATTAATTTTGTATCCATTCTTTTGTATGTTTTCTAAGGCAATGTGATTTGTTAGCTGTAACACGAATTTTTGAAACGTCCTTACAATAAATAAAGCCCATCCATACAGTTTTAAACATGCATATGTATGTACATTTGTGAATTTTATTTTATCGGTGCAAATGTGTAATAAGAAAAGGCCCAATGCATTTACTCTTACACCATACAAATTGGGGTCGGTAATAAATTTTTAATTTTCATTCTGTGCATTTAAATATACAGATACAAATAAATATCTATATGCATATATATATTTATATATACATGCATATATTTTTACAAGTACACCAAATGCAACTTAATTGGATTGATTAAAAATCTTTTGTCATATGCACACGTATAAGACAACTGAGGTCATAGTAATAGCCGCTTATTAGAATACAAATACTTTGTTTTCGAATGTCTATATATTATTTTATTTAATATTGGTTTTATTTTTTAAATGTATTTTTAAATGCCTTAAGCACCGGGTTTCTTCCAATTGAAGCTTCCAGTCACAAAATACAAAATACAAGTAGCAATTTTCATTTTATTTTCTAAATGTAAGTTTAATTTTAAAATAAAAGTTGTAACTTAATTATATCTTAAAAAGCAAGAACGCTTTAATATAACAGCCACAAAGTTGTTAAGTAGTTAAACTAAAAATAAAAAAAAATATATAACTAAGAATGATGCAGAGAAATTAGAAATGACCACTTTTTAATCATTCGAGAACTGCATTATACAAAAAAAAACAATAACAATATAGGTGCGATTTGGTTACAACTATTTTCGTGCACACTACTGTACAATTTAAGTGTTGCAAAACGACGGCCTTAGTGGTGGCTTGTGTGCGTGTGCGACGCGATTGGAAGCGTGAAAAAACAGCCGGCGGCGGCGAGCAGCGGCAGAAATTAAATCAGTATTTGCAATAAAAATAAACGCGAGCTACAGCCCGGCGCGCGCCTTATTTTATGCATTGCAATTTCGCTGTTAACTTTCGCTTCGAGTTCGATTCGGTTCAAAAAATTTGCAAAATGTTCTGACTGCCAGTTAATTAAACGCCGCTATTATCAAACACCCGCCCGCTACGCTCCTCTCCGCCGCTCTCCTTGAAGCCGGCTGTCGCGTGTTTTTCCGTTCAGATTAAGAAATACTTCAGATTCCGATCAAAAAGCCAAAATGCAGAAGCTATTCAGACGCTTGATGGACCACCAATACCTGACGAGGGCCCAGATCAATGGCTTCGACAACTACAAGGTGGGCAAAAGGATGTTTGAAAAGGATGTGTGGGCGGTGGCGGCGGCGGCGTCGGCGGCAGCTGTACCATCATCAATTCTGCCCAAGAAGTTCCAAGAAACCCAAACCAGTTTTCGGTACTCCGTACTTAGGTTCATTAAGTTCTATTTTTAGAATCGAGACCAAACAAAGACATAACATCCCGAATAACACCGTCCGTAGAGTTGTGGAGTTTCCCGCATTAATCGAAATAATTTTTTTTCTTACAGTACAGTGCCATCGACACCTCACCACTGAGTCAGTACGTCATGCATCCCTTCTGGAATTGGCTGGTCAAGGTGAGTGCTCCGCTCTGCGAAATGATTGCCTGCAAAAATCAATAACGCCCATCCCCCCTCCCATCGCAGTTCTTCCCGCGCTGGTTTGCGCCCAACCTGATGACGTTTCTTGGCTTCCTGTTCAGCGCCATGAACCTGGTGCTGTTGTCGTACTACGACTGGAACTTCGATGCCAGCTCCGGCGAAGAGGGCACAACGCCCATTCCTTCTTGGGTCTGGCTTTGCACAGGCATCAACATATTCGTGGCCTACACGCTGGATGGAATCGACGGAAAACAGGCGCGCCGCATCGGCTTGTCCGGCCCCCTGGGGGAGCTCTTCGATCATGGCTTGGACTCCTACACGGCAATGCTCATACCGACCTGCCTGTACAGCATTTTCGGCAGGAGCCGCGTGTACTCGGTGCGGCCGATGCGGATGTACTACGTCTGTCTGACGGTATACTTTAATTTCTTCGTTTCGCACTGGGAGAAGTACAACACGGGCATCCTGTACTTGCCCTGGGGCTATGACCTGAGCATGTGGGGCAGCACGGCCATGTACCTGGTCACCTGGTGGATGGGCTTCGAGCGCTGGAAGTTCGAGCTGCCGCTGGGTTCCTACGGCACCCTGCCTTTGGGCAATGTCATGGAGGCGGTGCTGCATGTCAGCGCCATGGCCAATCTTCCGCTAGTCATCCTTAACGTGTACAAGTAAGTCGAACGCTCAATGTAATTGTTAATGCTTTACTAAAACAGCCTTCTTGTTTTAGTTCATATAAGCAACGCACTGGCCGGCTGCTGTCGTTCTGGGAGGCAATCCGACCGATGTGGCCCTTCTTTACCTACTTCATCATCCTGTTGGCCTGGCCATATGTCTCGCCCAACGATATCATGGAAACGGACCCGAGAGCCATTTTCATGCTGAGCGGAACCATCTTCTCCAATGTCAGCGTAAGTCCAGCTCCTTTTTAGATCTTAACCGTAATCCATCTCTTACTCGTTTAAATAGTCAAGTTTAACTTTTATTTTTGGTCCTTTTATTGAGAGCGACTCTGTTGATTCCTCGAACATTGCGATAATAAGGGATTACAGAAAATATAGAAATATATCGGTACTGTAACGCGAAGGCTTATAAATAGTACGATATTTTAACGCCGCGTTAAGTCGATATTTTGTTGAATGTATCGGACCAAATGACAGTGATATGAGTATTTCATTTTAAATTAAATACTACATTTTTCGATACTGAAAATATTGTTTTTTTGGTGTTTTTTTATTGTTTTGCAAAGTTTCTTGTCCGTTATATTTCACTGATAATATATTTTTACCTACATGCAAGACAATTATATGATACATATCCTTTGATATAACCAAATGCGATTTAATTAGGCAAGGCATTCAATTCCAGGTAAAAAATAGTCATTTAAAAATAAAAATTATACACACTGGCCTTTCTCTGCTTTATCAAAACAGTGTCGCGTGTAAGGTTGAATCATATAATAATCTAGATAAGGGGCGGGTGTGTCAACGTCTGTAGTGGCCCCTTTTGGCCTGGAGTTTACTGCCAAACAACTGCCAACAACTTTTAATGAGTCATTTGACTTGCCCCGTATCGGCATTTGACATTGATAAAACCAAAAACACAGGCCGAAAAACATTTCTTCGGAATGCCGCCCTTTTGCTGCGGTGGTCGGCGCTGCGCCCAGGGGCAGGAAAAGCTGAACGAAGGAGAAGGTCGCGAATCGCTTAGAGAGCTCGTTTACACCACCACCCCAGAATATGAGCGTCCATTATCCCTGAAGTTCTACGCTCGCCACGACTGGCCATATTTCAACTGCACAGATACCGAGATCCGGCACATACGGGAGAAGCTTGACCCAGACTCGCTGAAAAACGCCAAAAGAATGGCTAGTATTGATTCCGCCGATGGGAACGTTGAGGAAAAGTACGAGTTAAAGCATAGCACGCCTCAACCAATGACCGTTAACCAGATATATGGCTGGTACTCGGATCGAGCTCACCGCTACCTTAAAGAAGACAGAGGCACTTTCGTCTTTCCCCACGAAAACGATCCGATGATTGAGCAAATTCTACGAGACAAAAAACACATTCACTAAATGTGATTAAAGCTTTAACATTTCGAGGAGTTTAAAATTAAAGTCAGCATAGTTTAATAATAACCCAATTATGCTTTTATTATTAATCATATTTTAGTGAAATATCACAATAATGCTCATATTTTAAACAAGTTCCGGTCTCTTTCTCTCTGTTAGGTTTCGCGGATTGAAATTTTTTTTCATTTGGATCTTATATTATAACCCTCATTAAATGCTGGCTCACTGGTCATATGGGTGTTTTTCGTTTTATATACTTTCCTAAGTCCATCCCTCGTCAATAATCATTTTCCTACTAGGCCCTTTTCTCACATACAATTCGTATTTTCTTTTTTGCAGTGTCGTCTGATTGTTTCCCAGATGTCGGTGACGAGGAGCGAGGCCTGGCACTGGCAGACGCCTATGTTTATGATTTCCTTCGCGTTGAGCCTGTGGCTGCCATTGCTGGAGAGGCCGCTGCTCTACATGCTGCTTTTGGTGACCACACTGAGCCACTGGCACTACGGAGCCAGTGTGGTGAATCAGATGTGCGAGCACTTTAACCGCGTCTGCTTCACAGTGCACAAAAGAGTGCCGCTGGAGGAGAAGACCCTACTCGGGGAGAAGATGGAGAAACCAAATCTGGATCCGTACGAGGGCCCGTCGAAAAAGAATGAGTAGACAAACGCAAGCTACTTATTTGCATGCGTCTTTTTCCGGGAATTGCGCCGACCTTTTAATTTTAACTGCGATTTTTGTTGCACGTTTTGTCTGTACATTATGGAGGCTGTTTAGTTAAAACGATATATCTTGTGAGATTATGTATAATTTGTCATATAGTTAGAATATATATTTAAACAATGGACATCCTAGTGAGTGCTGCAGTAGTGTTTGGAGCCCGTTTCGGCCTATCCCAAAGGACTTTGATTAACGTAATGCTCTCTTCCAATGATAATCCTTAAACTTAAACTTATAATGACGACTACGTTTTCTGTATTAAATTTAACTTTACAATGACCCATCGTAGTAGATCAATTGCATGAACAAAGGCTTAACAAGTATTCTGCGTTGCTGCTAAGATATCACTTAAGTATTAGTTGATAGATCACAATCGCGGCCAGGCAAGTTCCAGTCCATAAACTCAATTATGCTTTTAACTTCTCTCTAACTGTATTGCGTACCAAATATTCACTAAATATTCAGAAAATAACTATACAAAGCTCGCTTTCACCTTCCGTATTTCGGTGTTTATTATATTCGTCTAGACATAATCGAATAATTTTCATGTGCTACGCCTAATTTAATTCCATTGTTTTATTTATAACTGCTCTACAAAAGCGAATACATAAACGCCGCTACAGCAATAATTCTAAACTAAAATAACCGCAAAGACCTCTAATTATTTGAACACACATAAGCGTATACATTATTTTTAAAGTAAACCTCAATGTCATTCAACTGTAGTAATGTGACGTCGTCCAAAGCGCCACAGCACGCTTTTATTGTATGGAACCTATTCGTGAGGTTCAAATTCAAGACAACAGTATACAACAAATAAAAATAAAACAAAGTATTTTGAAAAGTTTAACCCGATTTTTGAGATAAACTCCTGTCCGCCTGATTTATGTCTGCTTGCTGACATTTGAGATTACGCATTGCAAATTAAAAACAGTTTGCCAAATTCATAAGTAAGTATCTTACAAAACAACCAAATTTAAACCCATTTTTTGGTAATAAGGCTGTTTTTGTGTTTTTCCCTTGTTTTTTTTTTTTTTTTTTAATTGGGATTTTAGAGCCTAATCCTGACTTATCGAATGGAAAAAATGGATACTTTAAAGTTTTCGTAAATATAGATTTTTATCTAAGTTTAATAACAGGAGTCGAGTGTTATTGTGTTAACTGCATAGGAATATATGTATATAGACTTTGGCTCGGCAAAGTTAACTTCCCTTCATATTTTAATTTTATTTCTTTATTTATTCACTGATACAAATTTGGACGATTAAAAAAATAAGGTGATACTGCGCATCTGATACATGTGTATGTACATATGATCAGCAACTGACTATAGTTGCTTCAATTCATGAACAATTCCCAAAATCTCTGTAGAACATTATTATTTGTGAGCGCCGCCATATGAGTACATGAATGCTGCACCTATGTTTAATGAATCCATAAATCAATCTTAATGGAACCCTCATGATCGCATTGATATCGTTTGCTCAGGTGACAGCAGCCGGGGATGCGTAGTACGGCGTATGTACGTGTTCTGCCTGTTAGCCGCCTGGTGCTCAATGGGCGAGAACAAAACGTTTCCTTGTTAGCTATTTAGCGTGAATTTCGAGTCCAAAACCCACTGTGCCAGGCGGTGAGAACCGTGTTGCCGCTAACCCGCCCACCCCGCCTAACGGCTGGCCAATATCAATAAACAGAGACGGACGCCCGGACGACTGCTACCAAGTCACGCAGTCGAAATGGGCACGGCCAAACAAAAAGAGACGGGCCACTAAGTAAGTGGCATAAATAAAAGCCAAAACCAGAACGAGAATCGAGCATCCAGAAGAGAGAAGAAAGCCGCAGCAGCAGAGGATTCACACGCAGAAAAAAGAAGCTGTGGTCGTCAATAAGTAAAATGGTAATGTACACTTGTGAAAATAACAAATAAAATATTGATTTCAAAAAAATTACATGGAAAAATATTGACAAACCCTTTTCCATGCAGTGATCATGGGTGTAATCAGTATCGAGTAAAAATTGTATTTGTACAATTTAAATATTTTGTTATAATAAATATTACATATATGCTTTAATATTTATCTTAGTGTATCGGCAATGGCAACGCCAGAATATGAAAGTTGCGCCTGCGCCGACGTCGACGCTGAGATCGAAGCTCTCCCGTCGGACTGGGAATCAGTTGCGAGGCAGAAGCGCACGAGTCCAGAACACTAAGCGGAGCAACCTGACCAGGAGATAAAGCATCATCAGTGCAAAGAGATGGCCTGGAAGACATTCATGCTACTGCTGCTGGCAGCAGAGACGCTTGTCTCTGCCACCCCTTTGGTATCTACCACGGAGCCCCTGCCTTCCCCAGCAGCTGCTGCTGGTGCTGAACAGGGACCCATCATCAAGGAGGAACATTTCCCGGCCATGGCCCCGCCCCAGGCAAACGAGTCCAGCGGGTCCAGTGGCCAGCCCATTGCGTTGCAGCCTCCGCCCATTCCAGCGGCCGCCGGATTAGAGGAATCAGACTCGTTGCGGCGCCGGACTATCACCTACGATCAGAGGCAGGAGGGACAGTACAATATTCGTGCCGATCTGGAGAACTTTATGATCCTGCTGATTCCCCCCGGTCCGCAGGAGGGGATCAGCCTGCTGGAACTCCTGGGCAGAGGATCCACAAAGGCAAGCGGCGCCAGCAAGCGCAAACATCCCCTCAGGAGCAGCCCCTTGAAGTCCTTCTACCAAAAGAGCCATCTCCAGAAACTGCAGCAGCAAAAGCATCAGGATTCCTTGCCAGCTGCGGCTCTACCAGAATACATCGAGGGTCGGTCCCCCTACCACGTGGACATCTCGGCCAGCGATCCCGAGCAGGCGCAGCGTCTGCAGCGCCAGCAGGTGGACGTACTGCCGCCACAACTGATTCCAATGCCTCAGCTGATAAAGCCCTTCCACCTAGAGGCCGAGCCGGAGTTGATCCAGGCCCTGCCACCAGTGGCCGCCGGCAGTAGCAGCAGCAGCAGCAGTGCGGGATCGAATTTCTTCGAGGGCTACAACAACCCCGGATCCCAATACTTCCGCAGTTCACGCTCCCTGCGCGGCGACAGCTACCTTAACACCAATCGTCTGTCCGGAGGTGACTACGGCAGTAGTCCGCGCTCCATTAGTGCTCCCATATATCGCAGCGAGTTTGGAGGAGCTAGTAATGGAATGTACCCACCCATCGATGCCCCATCTTACTTCGTGGACCAAGCTCGCAGCTCCTGGCAACTGGACGAGGAGCCCACAAAGGTGCAAGCGGCCGAGCCTGAGATAGTCAGCTTCGATCTACTGGCCGATGACGACGACCTGACCGATTCCCGGACCCTCCTGCGTGACGGCTTGGCGCGCTGCGCCCGTGGAGAGCGTCGGGATAGCTACGGGGCTTGTCGCCAGATCGAGGGCTACTGAGGAAGGAGCGAGAACTGCCAGACTGCCAGCCTAAATGTTAGTTTCATTTTACTTTGCACACACACCCTAGAGTTAAGCCGACGAAACTGTCTTATCAATAAATTCAAAAACGTAACCGTCATCCTTTAAAGTAATAATTAAATTATTATATATGAACTTGTGCTCAACTGTAAATCAACGCCTAGATGTTCGCCTTAGGCCAATGACGGAAGTGGGCGCTCTGATGATAATGATGCGCTGAAGGATGAGGCCAGCATCTTGACAGCCGGGGGCCACTAGTGGCAAGTGCTTTCCACACATAAAGGCCAACTGCTCCATCATAATTTGTGTGGAGATTTTCTATGTGAAACCAGTTTACAGAGAATGATGATGCTGCTCCCGGCCAGCCTCTTCCTGTGGCCAAGTCATTGAACCTGCGTCCAGAACTGCAGCGAGACGAGGTAAGTGGAAAAGTCAACAGAGCCTCGGATTGGACAAAGACATATTGCAAATTAGTATAGTTGTGATGATTTTCGATTTCTTCTAAGCTCAGCTCGGAAACGAGGTTATTAGGTTAACATTTTACGAGCTCATTTCAAGCCCAAAATAACATGAGGAATTTTTAATAACAATAATGTATACATTTTTAAAATCATACATGAAATATATGCACATATGTTACAAATAGTATCAGAATTGCATAAAAATACCTTTAAAAAACATTAAAATTGTGATCACACTTATGTAAATATTAAACAAATTAAAGCTAACACAGTTATTTAGTGTTTAACAATAACTACTAAAGATTTTAAATGTGTTGACCAAAAAAAGCCCTTAACAACTTTTTGGAATCTTCAGATGATAATAGGATGTTTACTTCTTATTTATTAATTTCAGTTAAGTTATTTGTAGAAACAGAGGTAGAAAGAGATCTTTTGCGTCCCATCTCGCATTTCGAATATCTCGTGTGGTTGCTAGGAAGCATTAGAAATGCACGGTACAGAAGATTCCCACAGTACCCTGGCAATGCGGAAGTCTTTGGTCTAATCGGCGGCCATTCAACTGAGTCCAGCAATCGGGTTTTCGTGGTGTTCTAGTCCAGGTGGGCTTACTTACCTTCACCGCCACTAAGAAACTCGACTCATTCGCCGCACGCCGTTGGAGCACATCGGTCCTGTGTCGCCATCCGCTGCTGGGAAAATGTGCAAGTTCACCAATCGGCTGTTCGTCTTCGCCCTGTTGCTACTGGCGCTGGGTGGGATTCTGGCCAAACCCGCTGGTGGAAGGAGGAACGTGGTCAGCGACCTGCTGGAGGTATTGTACGAAGACTACAACGACAACGGTTTCCAGCGGGAGGACGTGTTCTACGACCAGCGGCAAAAGGGTGCGGAGAACCTTCAGCTGAGTGTGGATGGCGTTGTCATTGGCATGGCACCCCAAATGGGTTCCAGCTGGCTTTACTCGATGGCCGAATACTACCTGAGTAAGGGTTTCATAAAGATTTCCCATAAATGCCTACAAACACATCTTCTCTAGCTGAAATGATGCTGCGTCAATCTACACCCGAGCCTGATACCAACCAGCTATACGAAAAGGAGCCCATTACAGAGACGGTGGAGTCTGGTGCTGGTGAAAATCCCACAAAACTTCCAGAACATTCAAATAGTGATCTAGAAAGTAGGCAGCAGAGCATTGTATCGGCAAACAACTCAACTCGGTAAGTAAATACATTTGGAACGTTAAAAAAGGAAACAACCAAATTAGTAATATTTTACGTTTTCGCAGTGCTCCACCTTTGCAATTGCTGAATTTGCTGAAGATGTTTAAAAGTTCAAAGGCCTAAGTGCCACAAAACCAACTTAGAACTCATATTATTCTTTTAGTTGTATGTTATTTTGCTATAACTTGTGGAATAAAGTGAATAAATGTACAATATCGTTATAGAGGTGAGGATCATTCCCTTAGTCTGCCGTTAAAAGTAGGCAATGGTTATTGATTACGTGGGCGATGGTAGTAAAGGTAGGATACATGGTACATTTTGGTAAACCTCGTTTAATTTCGGAATATTATTTTTATACGCTGTTTCTCCATTCAGGAGAGCTGTAAGTAAAAATTATAATACTGTTAAAGAATAAATATTTACACAATATTTATTACTTTTGATCGGAGTTTTTGAGTCGAAAAAGCAAATTTCATTTTTTTTGACAAAAGAAACAATAGGGATAAATGAAGGAAATTTTTACATAATTTAAGTATGTAACAAATACAAATTTGTATAGTTGAACAAAATCCATGTTGGCGTCCTTATGTTAACCTTAACCATCTTTTGCAACCAATTTTACAGCTGAAGCGGAAATAATCTACACACATACAGCTAGTGAATAAAAACATATTTGTAAATCTAGATTTATGTAAAAATCGCAAATTTAATCAAAAAGTTAAAACTTTTTTAATGAATGAAATGAAATGTCGTTTTTTTGGTGATTTTAAAATCCTAAAAAGCAGATGTAACTAACTTAAGTTGTGGTAAAAATTTCATGCTACAATTTTAAAAATTAATCGTGTTCTGTTCTGAGCCTTTTGAAAAATAAGGAAAAAAACATTTGAGAACTATAGTGAGCACTTAAAATAATTATAACTTGTTCGGTTTTTTTAAGGCCATAAGTCTCATACTCTCCGTTTGGCGAAACTCGCGGTGTACCGCTTACGGAGCGCCTTGAGAATTACGGATGATAAATTAATCTCAGTCTTCAGTGGACTCCACCAAGAATTTTCATTTTGTCCGGGCTGTTTTCAGTTTTGGTAATTTGTTTATCAAAAGAATAGGATCTCAATTTTAAATCTAAAATAAAAAAAAAATTGTTTGTCTACAGTAAAGAAAAACCGTTGTATTTCAACTTTATCGGACAATCCAGTGGGAATGAAACATAAATGTTTCCAATAGAAAAATACCAAAAACTGTGAAAATTATAGCATTCTTAAAAGTAGAATTAAAATACTTCACTCATCGATAACCAAAATATTATTTTTTTGTTCAAAGACCAGCTTTGGCATTACTTTACAGTTTTATCAACCACTGCGGCCTGGCAGTACCGTGATTTGCAAGAATTTTGAGCCACGAATACTCAGGAACATTCCAGTGACTAGTTCGGCCAGTATATAAACCGGCCGTCGCTTCAGTTGCACTTGTATAAACAACCCGAACGAGCAACTACGACGCAGTAGTCGGAGCCCAAAATTTAGTTTCGACAAACAACAACTTCGTTGCAAGAAATCAAACAAAGATATCTAACGAGAAATAATATTCAGAAAATATAGTGAAAATGCCAGAGAAGTTGTTGAAAATCACCTACCAGGGCGCAGGGCCCCAGAAGAAGCTCAATGCATATTTGCGTATGCCATCGCAGAATTACACCATACTGCGCCGCGAAATCGACCTGTATCTATTCCAGGAACGGCAGCTGCCGAAATGCGAGATCAGGACTTTTTGGATTGGTGAGTACTATGCAAACTCCTCCAAAAATGAAAGAAACATCAGAATAGCACAGTATACATATAAATGTATGTACATGCATAAATTACATATGGCAGTCTGATTTTGTAACTGCATTCGACAAATGCAACCAGCAGTGCAGATTATTTGGCTGTGAAATCTAGCCTTTTTTTGTATCTAGTGGTAGCCAAACAGGTGCTCCCTTTGTTCTGGGTTTTACAGATTTCTCCGAAAAACAAACAAGTTGTAATTTGTAATATACATATGTATTGTTTTCTATATTACTATAAAATATATGATTTGCATCTTGACCTTTAGTTCATTGGTCACAGTCACAGGCCGTTATTTCATTCGTGTGTATAAAAAAATTGTGAGAGATACGCCGAATAATGCCGTGCCGATCTCTGCCGTTGGTATAGATTTAAAAAAAGAAAACAAAACTGAAAAAAAAAACATAAAAAAGTCATATTTTATTTGCAATGCCGGTTTGACCAGAAGTTTTGCTAATTTGGAAGCTAGTTCTCTATGTGATTCACCTGAAAATCACCCTCCGATAACAACACTGACTCATTCCATTTTTTGATTTTCCTTTTTTATTTAGATACTGATAATGATGAAATTGAGATTGTCAACCAAAATGACTATGAGATTTTCCTGGCGAAATGCGAGCACAACATGCATGTCCAGATTGCTCCCTTGGTGCCCGTCCAAGAGGAGAAGCAGCAAGCGAAGCAGGCTACCAAGCAAGAGACTTCTCCCGACGATCCAAGCAATTTCATCATCCATGACCACGTCGAGTGCGACGGCTGCGGTGTGGCCCCGATAGTGGGATTCCGCTACAAGTGCGTCCAGTGCAGCAACTTTGATCTTTGTCAGAGCTGTGAGGCAGCTCACAAGCATCCTGAGCACTTAATGGTCCGCATGCCTACCAACGATGGACCCAATGTGGTGGAGGCCTGGCTCACTGGACCAAATCCGTGGGGAGGACGTCGCTGTGGACGTCGCTCCAGGGGTCACTGCCCCTTCGATCCAACCCAGGCGGCTGGCGGTGGCTCCGCTCCGGCTGCAGATTCTGGCCGCGAAAGTCGACGCGAGCGCCGTCATGCCCGTCGTCACGGCGGCGTCTTGTCTCAGTTTGTTGAAATGATGACCAACTTACCGCTAAACGAACCTTCGGCCACAGCATCGGCTGAGCCGCAGCAGCCGAAGGGATCAGATCCTCCCAAAGCGGAGCCCACTGTGACCGCTCAGAAGACTGCAGAGGCCGAAGCCCAGACCAATGATAAGAAGAAAAGCACTGAGGCACCAACAGAGCAGCCTCCGACCCAAGGTAGCGCTCCCACTACTCCAGTGATCAACTTGGAGAACCTCTCCCAGATGGTGCCGCCCGAATACATGCGTGCCGGCATTGAGATCCTAAACAATTTTAGCGAAATGTTTGCCAAAATGATCGATCCTACTGAGTCGTCCGCTCCCTCTATGGCTTCTAGTCCTGACACAACCAAACCAGCTGAGAAGGATCAATCTGGCAGCCAGTCAACAGCATCTTCAGCCAACCAATCCAATGCTCCTTCTCTTAACCCATCTGGAGCTCCCTCTGTTGCTGGATCCATTTCAGAGCCTGCTTCCCTCGAGACCGAACCATTGCTTCCCAAGACAACAGATGGAACTGCAGTGGCAGGAGCTTCGATGGCCAGCGAGCCGGAGAGTCGTCGGTCGGATAGCTTGGACCAGGACTGGCAGGTCATCGACAACGCGTACTCTGCTAACAACACCAACAGCGCCAATACTGACGCCCTGATCAATCTGGATCAGTCGACTAATCCCCCAACTGCTGCTCCCCAGCAGCCGGTGCGCGACTTTGGTGAACTGGGCGAACTGTTGCGCCAGCACATGAAGGAGGAGGCTCGCATTGCACAGACAACAGCCAACACTCAGACCGCTCAGGTGGATACGGTTAGTACTTCCACCTCTACCACATCGGTGACCACCAACAGTGTCGGCACCTCGCCTGCCGCTCCCGAAGAGAAGCGCAGCGTGCCCGTCTATCACACGGGTAAGTCGGCTAGAGAATTTGCAAAGGCATTATTAATAACCTTCTTTTAACTTTAGATGAACGCATTAACTCGGCTATCCATGCCATGATGGCCATGGGTTTCAGCAACGAGGGCGCCTGGCTCACCCAGCTGCTGGAGTCGGTCCAGGGAAATATCCCAGCCGCTCTGGATATCATGCACGTCTCGCAGAACCGCAACTAAGCTGCGCTTTCAATAAACATAAATATATATATATCTATTATGTATCCTTAATATTACTAAGGTTGCCCTATGAAATATGGGAGTTCATTTTATGTTTTTAGTTTTCTTTATGTAGTTATAGTTTATTATCCGTGGTGATTGTATAATCCCGGTTACCGAGAAAGAAAACATGTGTGTATTTTATGTTTTAAATAATCAAAGAAATACTATATGTATGCAATGTATAATCTATGTGAAACAACAATAAAGGCACAAAGTCAAAAATGTATTATTATTTGTTTGGTTTGTATTGTCTTACATCATAAAATTCTTTAAAAAAAACCCACTCGTATTAAAAAAAATCATGATTGACATTGATTCCACCTAAGAACTTTACGGACTAGATAACAAAAGTGTGCAAACATTTTGGCACAGCTTTCCAGATCCTAGAGCTTATCAGCGGTGCCACAGAAGCAAAAATTGATTTTAAATTAAATTGAAGACGTCTCGGTGTACGCAATAAAAACTTGATATATCCTGTTCCTTAGCATATCAGTTAATATAGAATCCACAACGATTCTGTGGCATCCCATACGGTTCCATTCGGTATTCGATACACTACAATACTTATTTTTGGAACTCTCGTTTTGATGAGGTATCGATGCTTTCCCAGAGCAATAACCAGAGCTTCTACGTTCAAAGATCAACTCTGGCTTCTGCTGCTGTCTCAGGACCATAGAGGTATTGCCCTGCAAGGCCAACAATGTCCCGGACAAAGGTACGAAGTTCGTAATTCACCGTCGTTATGGTAGCGATAAATGTAAAGAACTTAAAAAGTTTCTGGTGATGTGGTTTCCACTGTCTCCGACCGAAGCCGGTATTGTAGCCGAACATTTGCGACACCATCAGGGCGAGAAATCCAGCCAATCCGAAGAATCTATGGAGTAGTTTCAAGGCCAAGGCACCAGCACCATTGCCGTTGATGAAATACAGCGGAAGACCGCTGAGAACGCTGCCCAGCAAAAGACCACAGCCGAGAATGCCTAATCGGGGATGATATGGGAATAAATTAACATTGTTTCTTTGGGTTTCGTGTTTTGGTCGAACCCACCGTAGAAGCCGTGATTGCTGCGAAAATGCCTAACCGTGGCATTCGGATCTTCTCGTTTGCGCTCCAGCTTCTGCAACGTCTTGATGGCTATGCCTCCGACGCCGACCACAAAGGACAGCAGGCCCAGGGCAGCATGTAGCCGGTTCAAGTTCAAGGGTCCCAGAAAGGACTCCAAGGTAATGCTGTTCCGCACCAGTAGTGCTTCGCCCATGAAGAAGACAAACTGTAAAAAAAAAATTATTTAAAATGTTTAAAAAGGGAAATTTAAAAAAAAAAATAATTTTTAATTTGAACTGATTTGGTTAATTGGAAAAGTATAAGTCTGGTGCTGGACTATGAGCTCGAGTGTTTGAGAAATATTTGTAAATAGGTGTGCGTAAGCTAAAAAAATTTACCTAAAAGTTGGACCTTAAATTTCAATAAACACTTTATTTTTATAAATAATAATTCCGTCTTGAAAACTAGAAGATATTTTCCCTAATCAAGAAAACAGAATCTCAAGAAAACAGTTTCAAAATAAGACTTATATAATTATAATTATTCTTGATCTTGGCAGGCTTTTGATGGAAAGTACTGAAATTTAAATGGTTGAGAACGGTTTATTTCTCAGTGTATAATGGTGAAATAGTATCTCTTCTTTTGTGAAAATATGTTTCACATACATTATGTCTACTATAAGGTATAAGAAAATCATTACTCACGGCGATTGTGCAGTAGAAGGCATGACCCGCCGTGTGCTCCAGCTTCAGCACCAGACACTTGTACACCACGGCCACAGTAATGCCCGCCAGTAGAAAGTGCGAGATCAGCGTGCAGAAGCCAAAGTAGAAACCTCCATAGGCGCTGGAGGAGACGGTGGCAGCTCCCTGAATTCCCAGCTCGCAGACATCGCCCAGACAGCCATGTAGTTCCTCAGTCGTCATTTTGTAATGTTAGGGAAATCTGTCCGTCTTATCTGCTACGTGAGATGCGCACGTCGTAGTGATAAAGCTAGTTGGCACTATAAACTGATCGCGACAGCGCTCCGCTCGACGCGAGTGTTAGAACGCGTTTGACGCTCTGACGGCACCAATCAGCTGGAAAAAACCGACATCGATCGCTCGCGTTTTTCTCTCCAGGTGGTGAATTCTGCGCCGAGGCTGAAAATCCCCCGTTCGTGGCTAGTGGAGCGGTTCGTTCGCAAGGGTGACTCAGCGAGTAGCCCCGTTCACGTGTCTTACCTTGGGGCGGGAAAGGCGGCAGCAGCGGCCACAGGTGGTGGTGGCACTGATCGGCATTGCTCTCCACCAGCTGACTGGGATTGTGCGAATATTGTTATTTTTGGAGCATTCTAAAACCAGTTTCTGTAATTGAGCATGCAAAATGTCCGGAATTAGTCAATCCCCTAAAATACACTTTGTCAAGGGTATTATCGAAATTATCGAGGGGTGTCTAATACATTTTTTGTATTTTTATTTTGAGATAATTACATACAATTATAATTCAAATAATATTATTGCTATTGCATAGAACAAGTGTCAGAACTAAGCTTTTATCAGTGAAGTTTAATAATGCTGCATACTCTTAGGGTTTGGTTCTAAGTTTGTGTTTCAATATTAGCTTTTTTTGCAATACATTTGTTTTATAAACCAAAACTTGTGGTAGAACCGTGAATGGATTCCATTTTGGAATTTATTCTGCTCAGGGTGCCTTTGTTTTCATTGGCAATGTACTGTGACCCCTTTCGAAGATCGTCTTTAGGGGAAGTGGAGTTTAAAACTCCAAAAATATAAAGAAGTCGCCGAAAACTTAACAACGAAGCACTCTTAAGAATTTTTTAGAGAAACTTTACCCAGTTTCAGCATCTGATCTTTTCTAAAGCTGACACGGGTAACATTCATTAGTTTTGAAAAAACATTTTTTTTTTTGAGAAACTAAACCTTCGACAACAAAAAGGAAAGTTATATTCTCTATTTGAAGATTTACAATTTAAATTTTTTGGATACCGTAAACTTAAATTTATTCATTTATTCACTTGAAAACCCTCCTTAACGTAGTTGTTTTGCATGTCATTAAATGCACAGTTTGTATTGTAAAAAGATTGTATATAATCTGTAAAGAGGCAACCTAAAGACCCTGTTATCATGAACTTAATATTCCATTATTCAAATCAATCATATGGGAGATAGTGCTTCCAAGAATATGAATAATGATGAAAAATATATAAAGTAATTCCTGGAATATCAGTTTTTTAAGTTCAGTAGAATATTTTTCCGATGGAAAGAGTGAAAAAACTGTTTTATTCTTATTTGAATTTTAAATGGTTTTTAAAGAAATTAAAAACAAATTTTAAAAAATACTAATAACTTTGTAATACCTGACTACCCTACCATATAATGCCTTTTCAATTAGCTCAGATATCACTTCAAAAGAGAGACTAGATGGGGAATCACCCGACGTTAATCTGGTTTTGCCCATCTCATATATGTATACACCGCAAACAGAGCGTTCGTCCCTTAGTCATCTTTACATTATTTACATCAGTAAATAGATATGCACAAACACGCCTCTTTTGCACAGCCATGTGAAATACAGGCATGATGACGTCATCTCTGACTACACCGCGGGAGAGTCGCAAAAATAGAGGCAGTCCGAGTAGGAGAGTCAAAACAACAACAGCTGACGCACCTACACAGAGCGCAGAAAAGCCGGAGAGAGTTTATATATAACTGTTCCATTCAGTTGGCCACAGCATTTTCAGTTGGACGCCTGCATTATTGGCCTAATCAACAAGTTCAAGACCTCTGCCCACTGGCACCCGAAAACATAAACAGCACCAATTATTTACCAACTAATATTGGGATTTTTGAAAAACCGAATTCAGTTGCGGAATTCCCAAATCATGTACGTAAATTACTTTTGTATGGCTCTCAGTGGGGAGCTTCCAAAATAAATCAAGATTCTAATTTTCTGTGCCAAACACGAAGCAACAGTTATAAGCGTTAATAAAAGTGTTAATTATTGAAAAAACCCCACAGAAAATACATATGTATATATACAAAAGCAGATATTGTCCACTTCCCGTATAATTTGTCTATTGCCTGACTAAAGTTCTGTGACACACTGTACATACAATGCCATCGCTCATGAAATCCATTCATGGTAAATCAGATAGACAAAACTTATTTTTCTTTTGTTTTTCCATTTTCCGATAAACACTAAAATTTTGCACCGTGATATAATGCGATAGTTGCTTAATATGACGAAATGATGGATGATCAAGAGAATTTAAAAAGAATGGGTTTGAAATGTATTTTAAAGCGCGCAACTTGCTGCGCCAGAAATTAAAATTAATAAAATTTAAAACTAAATTATTTTCGTTCTTAACATTTCAACCAAATTTTTAATGTGAATATCAGTGATGAATTTTATTATTTCATTAAGAATTTCAACATATAATAATGTCAGTCTGATTTAAAACCACTTATTAAAGCTCACAAATCTGTTTTTCAAGCTCTGCTTATACAAAAATGTTGTTTTAAGATGTCTAGAAACCCGAATATAATGTAAAATGTATTAATTTTTTTTTTTTAATAGTAGAAGAGGTATCGAAAATTACGGAATTAAATATTTCAAAAATACGAATGGTTAAACATTACAGAAGAGAAAACCAAATAAATTTACCGATCGGATATAAATTTTCATTTAGGTACTTAAAACACTATTCGTAGAGGGAGAGACGGTCTTGGCCAGATCGACTCGTCTGTTAAAGCTAATAAAGAATGCAGGCTTTTTGAATTTGCTGCACACTTTTAGACACAATTTAAATTAATTAAACATTTAGCAGAGCTATTTTAATTCAAGCTACCAAATTCTTGTAAATGATTTTGTCGAGAAGGGCTTGCCGAACTCCAGCCAAATACACGTCTGTTGACGTTTGCCGGCATTTTTTGTTATTGTTTTGGTTGTGTGGGATCAACTCGTCATCGATTAGTGTATGTACTCAGTGAGTATACATATATGCGCACACACAAACATATACATTAAACATATATGAAGCCCTCCCTGCATATTATTTGCTTATAATTTTTTATCAGTATTTATTTTTTGATGACCGCGACTGAGCCGCTCTGCCGGCGCCGTCGTCGGCCGGCTTACACAAATCCAGTGCTATAACAAAATCCGTGAGACAGTCGACTGAACCAGTCTCAGCTCGGCACTTAGCCCCATCGGTCGTACCGCGCTTGCACATTTTCCGCATCGATCGCCCCGCCAGGTGTACTAATTTGATTTTATTTGTGTTTACTCTTCCTGTTCCCGTTCGACGACGACCACACCACACCACGCACGCAAAATGCGTCGCGCAGACGCTCTTGCTGTAGCCGTTTGGGCCACTCTTTCGCTGCTGCTAACCATGGACACGGTGAAGGCGGAGGGGTAAGTGAATCTACGATATATATACCTATATGATGCGATAAGTGATTACCGGAGATACGCACAGCTCCGGCCAGAATATTAGTAGTTGTCAAGGATTCACAAAATGTTGTTGTGTGTATATTTTAACGCGGTTTAAGCTTCAGTTCGATGGTCTCTGTAAACTTGTTCCTCAAAAAGCAGACATTCAGGCCAAAGCCGGCATCTTGGGCACTTATCCTATATAATGCAATATAGAATGAAATGAAATATATGAAATCTGAAACAAAATTAACGAAATTAAGTATATAACACTACAAAATTTAAAAGCTTAACAAAAGTCTAGTTGGGTCGTCTTTTAATATTGGTTAGGTAACGTTTTTTCTATGACTCGGTGTTATTTTCGAAAGGTATCCGTTTCAAGTAGCTTAATAGAAATAAATTAATATTGTTTTACCCATATTAAATGTGATATTTCTGGTAAAAACACAGTTTCCAAAGTATAAAGAGTAAGTGTATTAAATACCTTGTTCTTTTTTCAATGCGAACTAATTTAATAGAATTAATCCATTTTTAAAGTTCAGAAAATATTATTCAATTGTTTACATTATATCACACAAAATATGAAAAAGCTAAACCTATTATTGTGATAGACGCTGTATCAATGTTAGTAAATAGTCACTAATTAATTCAATATGCATATGGGCAGATAGGGCCGATTAACGATCAGTTTCAAGGTAAACTAATCGAGTTGTTTTTCGTTTTAATGGGCAGAACTGAATTATATTAATTTAATTTGTAATCTTGATTTCCCTTAGAGCTAAATAGGGCAGTTTTCAAATGAACTAAATTAGATTTTAATTGAAGAGAAAATACACCCTTAAACGAAAACTATTAATAAGATGGTACTGGGTTTTATTATTTTGTATGCTCATTTTTGTTTAATCTCAATATAAAAAAACAAATAAAATAATATATTTTATGAACTTGTATGTTAAATGCCGTCATCGCTCATCCATTCGCGATGCTAATTGAATTTCAATGTAAGCCTTTTTTGCACAGATTATTATACATTTTATAGTTAAGCAAATGCACACAAGAGACATACACTTGTACATATTGTTTTTGACTTAATTGTGTTTGGGTTAATGAATGCTTCATTAATCTGCGACACGATCGGATATCTTCATAAAAAGCGTGTAGCTAATTACTAGTAAATAGAGGCGAATATAAAGCTTGATTACTGAACACAATTAAGACTTTTAAGAGTGAGAATAATCCAATAGAAATTTTGCTGTGCGAAATTGGGATGGCCCCAAGCTCAAAGTTAACAAAGAGTTGTTGTTCATCGTAAACAAATAGTGATGATCAAGTACACAGAATATATTTGGTGTACGTGTTCGAGGACTGTAAGTGCGAAAAATATGGCTGCTCGGATTTTATATAATCTCTAATCCGGTTTTGACATTTTCGAGGCAGATCAGATCAGGTTCCCGGAATATTTTTACCGTTATCTCCAGGGCTATAATAAATTCATGTATAAATACATAAAAAAATGATTGTCGAAAAAAAAACAAACAAAGCGATGAACATAAAAACTTCACCAGAATTTCTTAATGCGCCCGAATGAATTGATAATGCAAAGTTCATAGGCGAAGTAATAAAGTTTTTTTTTTTCGAAATATTTAGCTCAAAATATGAGCTCCCCAAGTAAGCCTTAGTAACAAGTATTTTCAAAACATAAATTAATTATTATAAATATTTATAATTTCAGTAAATACACCATTGTGGGCCCCGGAACCATCCACTCGCACCGCGACTACAATGTAGCAGTGGCTGTTCACCAGACCAAGGAACCGGTAACCCTGAAGGTGGGCATCACAGGACCCTCCTACAACGAGTCGCAGACTGTGGAGCTGGCCAAGTCCGATGAGTTCAAGCAGATCACCTTTAAGCTGCCGCCTCTGGAGTCCGGCGAATACAATCTGACGGCCGAGGGCTTGAAGGGACTGGAGTTTAAGAACTCCACCAAGCTCAACTGGGAGAGCTTCAAGCCGTACATTAAAATCCAGACGGACAAGGGAAAATACAAGCCCGGCGACACGATCAACTACCGTGTGATCTTCCTGAATGAGAACTTGCTCCCAGACACTGCCGCCGATGAGGTGGTGGTGTGGTTCGAGGACTCCAAGCGCAATCGCATTAAGCAGGAGAAGCACATCAAGACCACTGGTGGCGTGTACACCGGCAAGTTCGAGCTCTCAGAGTTCGCCACTCTCGGCTCCTGGTCTCTGCAGGTCCAGAATGGCGAACAGCAGTTCAATGAAGGCGGTATTCGTCCCAGGCCCTTCGGGGGCTTTGGTCACTTCTGGCGTCGCTCTGACGAACGTGTAAATTTCGAGGTGGAAAAGTACGTCCTGCCCAAGTACTCGGTCAAAATGGATGCCACGCAGCAGGTGTCTGTGCGAGATGGCGAAATGAATGTTGTCATTAAGGCAAAGTAAGTATGTCCATGAGAAAGGATTTGAAAAGTTGCAGCACTTACTTGATGATCAAAGACTCAATCCTCAAAGCCTGAGATTACATTTATTAATCACTCTCAAAATAATCTTATTCCCTAGTTATACCTACGGAAAGCCTGTTAATGGCAAGGTTCTGGTCAACGTGCACTTGGATGAGACCAGCGTATGGGAGAATGTTGATGGAAAAACTGTGCGCCAGGACTTCCCTGGTCACGCAGTAATTGGCACCGCCAACATGGTTAATGGCAAGGCCAAGCTGGAACTTGACCTCAAGGAATTCGCAGCCTTCCTGCCGCACAAGATCTCGTCCTCCTATGCCCAGATTACGGCCACCGTTGAGGAGGACTTCACCGGGGTGAAGCTCAACGAGACGGGCGGAGTTCAACTGTATCCCTATCGGTATGAGATGTCCTGCACGGACTATTCCACCTGCTTTTCGTTCAAGCCCGACAAGGAGCACGAGATCATCTTCAAGATAACCCTGGTCGATGGTACCCTGCTGACAGATACTAAGTCAGCGGTGAAGGCCAAGTTCACCGAGGGTATCCGACGCAACTACGGATTCTATCAATACGGAAACGATGAGCAACAGCCGGAATTGCCCAAAATTGAGAAGAAAACATTCGAGTTCGAGAGCCATCTGAATGCCTCAAGTCTGGCCGTCTTCAAGGTCACGCTGCCCGATCTCCCGGACATGGAGAACTACACCCGCTACTATAGCATTGAGCTGGAGTTTGCCGACGAGAAGCGAGAGCTCTACACCACGTACCCCTACAGGGAGCCGAAAAAGATCGAGAACCCCGACAACAGCGAGGAGGAAAAGGAGTGGTTTAAGGCTGAAGTGCACCGACCCAAGGACACGTGGAGGTAAAGATCAAGATAATCCCGACCTGGCTGGGTTTTTCTACTGAGTAAAATTCAGCGATCTATGAAGTTCAATGAGCTAATTCAACTTTTCTTACAGCCTCAAGATCGGGCAGGAATACCAGGTCACCCTGAACTCCAGTCGCCCGCTCCACTACTTCGTCTACAACATTATCGGACGTGGAGACATCCTGGAGACGAAGCGTGTTGAACTGGCCGAGCCCCAGAAGACCTACAACATCACTTTGAAGCCCACCTTCCTCACTGCTCCCCACGGCAGGGTATACTTCTATTATGTGGACGAGACCGGCGAGTTCCGCTACGCTGAGGAGTCATTCAGCGTGGAGGTTGAGCTGCAAAACCAGATTGAAATCAAGGCCCCCGAGGAGGTGAAGCCAGGTGCCGATGTTGAGCTGGAGATTAAGACGCCACCGAAGTCATTCGTAGGACTGCTCGCGGTAGACCAGAGTGTGCTATTGCTGGGCAACAACAACGACTTGAACAAGGACTCCTTTAACTGGCGCCTGAATGGCTACGACACCTCCACTCCCTGGCAGGGTGGCTACTCCTACTTCCCCGGAGAACGCAGTGGCGTGGTGACGATGACCAATGCCTACTTCTTCTACAACCGTACAGCTCCTGTGGCCTATCCACGTAAGTATATATTATTATTAAGGAAATCTTTATAGATATAAATTCCAACCTGCTTTTCGTTTCTCAATTTTACAGAAGCGGCAAGCTTTGGTGGAGGCTCCTTCGCCATGAGGAAAACAGCTGTGGCCCAGGATGCCGTATATCACACAACAACCTCAGCCCTGGGCGCAGTCGCCCCACAGAGCATCGGATTCGCAGCAGAGGGAGGAAGCGCAGGCGCTCCAGTTGTCCGCAAAAACTTCGCAGAGACCTGGATCTTTGCCGACATCGAGAGCACTGAGGAGGAGGTCTTCAAGTGGGTGAAGACCATACCCGACACGATCACCAATTGGGTGATCACCGGCTTCTCCCTGCATCCCTTAAAGGGATTGGGTGTCACGAATGACGCTGTGAACGTGAAGACCTTCCAGCCCTTCTTCGTCTCCGTTCGTCTTCCCTACTCGGTGAAGCGCGGCGAGGTGATCAATGTGCCGGCTCTGGTCTTTAACTATCTGCCGAAGCAGCTGGATGTGCAGCTGACGCTGGACAACCAGGACGATGAGTACGACTTTGTGGACGCCTCAAACGAGGTTATTGGCGACCAAAAGCGCACCCAAAACCTTCGAGTAGGCGCCAACGAGGCGGCAGGCGCCTCCTTCCTGATCCGTCCCAAAGTCATTGGCAACATTCTGCTCAAGTTCACGGCCATCTCGCCGCTAGCCGGCGATGCTGTGCACAAGGCGCTCAAGGTGATCCCAGAGGGAACTACCCAGTACCAGAACCGCGCCTTTTTTGTCAATCTGAAGGACACCGGTGAGTTCAAGAATACCTTCGAACTGGAAGTGCCGGAGGACATCGTGCCAGATTCCGAGCGTGTGGAATTCGGACTGGTCGGCGATCTTCTGGGCCCAGTCGTCAAAAACCTGGAGAATCTGCTGCGACTGCCCAGTGGCTGCGGAGAGCAGACCATGTCCAAGTTAGTGCCCAACTACCTGGTCCGGGATTACCTGAAGAGCATCAAGAAGCTGACCCCCGCCCTGGACACCCGCATCAAGAGGAATCTGCAGGAGGGCTACCAGAATATGCTGCACTACCGCCATGATGACGGCAGCTTCAGCTCCTTTGGACCCCACAAGTGGAGCGAGACGGACCCCGAGCGCAACGGCTCCACCTGGCTGACCGCCTATGTGCTTCGCTCCTTCAGCAAGATCAAGGAAATCGTGGATCTGGATGAGCAGATCTTGGACAAGGGATACGAGTTCCTCCTGAGTCGTCAGGCAGAGAACGGCAGCTTTACGGAAGCCGGCGAATACTTCTATGGCTCCCAGCGATCCCCCCTGACTCTTACGGCCAACTCCCTGCTGGCTCTGCTTGAGGTGCCGAAACCCAACCAGACTGCTGTCGACAAGGCTGTGGCCTATCTGGCCGCCAATACGGCCGAGTCCGAGGAGCTTTTGCCCAAGTCTATTGCCATCTATGCCCTGCAAAGGGCCAAGTCCCCTGACGCGGCCAAGCATGTGGCGAACCTCAAATCCCTGGCCCAAAAGGAGGATGATCGCACTTGGTGGAGCGAGGATCTGGAGAAACTGCGCTCCTCCGACCGCTGCCGTCGCTGGTGGTGCTGGGTGTGGAGTCAAGACGTGGAGATCACGTCCTACGCCCTGCTTTCGCTGCTGGAATCGGAGCAGGAGTCGGCGGACGATGTGCTCAACACGGTCCGCTGGCTGGTGGCCCAGCGTAACAGCTTCGGAGGCTTCGCTTCCACCCAAGACACAGTGGTCGGTCTCACGGCCCTGATCAAGTTCGCCGAAAAGTCTGGCTACGAGGCAGCCAAGTGGGACCTGACCGTGTCCAACAAGGGCAAGCGCGAGAAAACCGAGAAACTATCCACCTCGGAGGAAAATGATCTGCTGCTCCAAACAGTCGAGTTCCCCCAGGGCACCAAGTCACTGGAGTTCGAGGCCAAGGGCACGGGCGCTGCCCTCGTCCAGATCAGCTACCAGTACAACGTGGTGGAGAAGGAACCGAAGCCCAGTTTTAAGGTTGAGACTGTAGTTAAGCCGGAGACATCGCCAGCCAAGTTAGAGCTGGCCGTGTGCGTGGACTACGTGGAGGAGGGCAAGTCGAAGACATCCAACATGGCCATACTGGAGGTATCTCTGCCCTCTGGTTACACCGCCGACGAGGACAGTTTCAAGGACATCCAGGAGATCGAACGCGTTCGGGTAAGTTCTCCGTCGTCTTTGACATTATTTTCCCTTAATAAAACTTTTCTTGCTTTCCCTACAGTTGGTAGAGACCAAGAACGGAGCCTCCGTCATCGTTGTCTACTTTGAGAATCTGGCCAAGAACGAAAACAAATGCATTCCCATCGAGGCCTTCAGGACACACGCAGTGGCTAACCAGAAACCTTCCTCCGTGATCCTTTACGATTATTACGACACCAACAAGAAGGCTACAGAATATTATTCAGTTGACTCCAAGCTGTGCGACATTTGCGAAGACGCCGATTGCAAGAGCAAGTGTTGAAGCGATTAATAACCAAAACGCTCTCTGTACGAAACAACTTTACTTATGAACAAGAAATAAAAAATATTGTGATTCTAATGTATATACGAAAATAGCGGTTTGTTTTAATATACTGTTGGTAGAGAATAAAAAATCAATAAGAAAACCTAATTATCATTCGAAAATGTATTTTGACTGCATTCTTACTGATAGTTGTTTTCTTGATAGATTTTAAATCATCGTTTTGCTCTTATTCTAGTTAGATGTATTCGTCCTTTTGACAACACCAAATATATATACATAATGGTGGCTATACTATCGACTTGGTTTTTTTAAATACTTATGTATTAATTAAAGAAGATACAAGAAAGAAACATTTTTTCTGCAAATTTAGCGATCATTCCTATGACAGCTATATAATTTGTTCGTCCGATCCGGCTCGTTCCAGTGAGAGCATACAGAAGACTATCTGCAAAGTTTCATTCTGATAGCTTGAAAACTGAGGGACTAGTTTGCGTTTGGAGAATATATATACTTCATAGGGTCGGAAATGTCTCCTTCACAGCGTTGCAAAATTCTGACAGAAATTATAATACCATGCAAGGGTATAACAACGAATCTGCAATCCTGCCACTGGAAACTCGTTGGGTTAGCCTTTAAGTAATTATTCTTAATGCAACTGAGGTCAACTTTATTCAAAGAAGACCGTGATGCAAGGGAAGAACTTTGATTGGATCCGTTGCTTCCATCCTAATTCAGTTTTTGGAGTTTTTTGTGAGGACTTTGCGGACTTAGTAGCATACTTTCAGGCAGCATTTGAATTGATTTTTAGCGAGTATTCGGGCGCATCACTAATAGAATTGTTTCTTTTAAAAGAATAATCGTACACCTCCCATCTGGTGTTCAAAGGATAATTAAAATGAGTACAGTAGGAAGATTTAAAACTTCTTGTCATGAAATAAAGAGTAGAAGAAGGAGGCTGTATGTATCTAAGCGATCTATCTAACCGTACATATTATTTAAATATCATTTTGAATTGAAAGGTAACTGTACCAAAAGTTGCTATCAAAATGATAGAACCCAATTTACAAGATCAATGAACCGATGCCTGATATTATAAGTCTACCCAATAACGAATTCAAATAAATTCGCAATGACTAATGACCCATCAGGAACCTTGGCCACTGGTTATCTTTGGTTATCAGAATATAAAAGTAGCCAATATATTATCAACTTGAGTCTGGGCTTAGCAAAACTGTCAAGCACTTAGACTTGAAGAGAGCCCGCTAATCGTAAATCAATCCATGCAAAAATATCAATCTGCGCACAGAAAACCTAATCACTAAGTCCAATTATAAGGCACTTTCAATATATAGTACATACATACATCTAATCGCAGTCAATGCCAAATTTCAGATAGAGAAGAGCGGCGTCAGCAGTTGGTATTTGTAAACATTGTGCTGACAGGGTTTAATTTAGAAACAGTGTTCACCTAATCTTACCGCAAACATGCAGCTCAATTAAGAATTATGTGAGTGTTGGTGGTTTGCCGAAAAAGCGATTGCTGTCTGCCCAGACGACGATTGCCCGAGAAAGCGAAATATATGGGGTTTCGAGTGTGACTATGTCCGGTTACCCCTTATCTCGGTACGTGCGATTTTGCATTTCGATAAGGCTCGCGAGTGACTTGCGATCGGGAGTGAAATACATGTATATTAAGTGTGTCCGAGTACTCCACCCACAAGAGCCTAATTAATATTAATAACGCCCTCTAAATTTAGCCCAAGTACTCAGGGACTTGGAATGGGTGGGCAACGTGATCTCGGGCGCATAAGACAGGACGCAATCCCTGGCAGCTCCCCAAAAGCTCCAATATGAGTGAGTGAGTGAATGGATCTGATCGTATGGCTTTCGATAATGCGAACGTGAACTTGCAACCAGCCAACGGCCACTCAATAACGTTGAGCAAATCCCATGAGTCGAATGCATTAGATGAACTAAGCACTAATGTTCCTGATAAATCGATAACAAACAAATAGTCTGCCAAGCGAGTATGGAGACCCAACTTCACATCGTCGCAGTCGGAGGCAATAAAAGCGCCAGGCGAAGGTAGTTTGTTGTAATAACTAATGCAATACGGTTGATCAATTGGAGAAAAATTCAAACCAAAACAGAATCCTGGCATAAGGATATTCTATGTTGAATTGATACATCCCTGCTTTTGTTTTTTAAAGTTTTTTAGCCTCGCGAATATTTTTCGAAATTAGTGACAATGAGTGATGAAAAATCGAGACCAACCTCCGTGCTCCAGCACATCGAGGCGGCCTTGTATGTGATTAACCAGTTGTGCATCGGTTTCGTGACGATTTGGGTCAGCTGGACTTGCCTGCGCCAGGACCTGGCCGGCATCCGTCTGCACGCCTGGCTGGTCACCTTTGGCTTTGTCTTCCTTATGGCCGAAGGCATGATGTGCTTCTACGACGGCAGCTGGCTAACACTGCGCTTCTCCCGTAAATCCAAGACGGTGTTCCATGTGGTGCTCCAGATATTGGGCGGCGGTATGGGAGTCGCCGGCTGTCTCATCCAGTTGATCCGCGACGATTGGACAATTAGTGTAACTGTTCACGCCCGCCTGGGATTCGCCGCCTTTGTCCTGTGCCTTATTTCGCTGCTTAGCGGTGTGGTTGCTGCTTTGGCGAGATCGCTGAGCCGGAGCATCTCGCCGTTGATCAACAAGACCTTCCATGTGGTTCTCAGTTTTGGTGCTTATGTGACGGCCATGATGGCCCAATATTATGGATACACGCAAACGGGCATTTTCCGCGGACAGGGACAGGATTTTGTGATTCTCATGCAAGTGGTCACTATGGTGGCCATGGTTATAACTTGCATAGGTGCTATTAAGTCCCTGTACCAAAAGTTCTCGAGCTTGGCCAGCTAAAGGCTAATTCTAGAAAATTAATGTATTCTCTTAGTTCGATCAAATTTCATAACTCTAATTAACCGGTGCTGTGTTCCTTGTAAATAACTTTAAGTTAGCTTAGAAATAACCTAACCAATACAATGAAATTAAATATGTATACAATTATCAAACATAAGATACTTTTATTAATATTTTTAGATAGTTAAATTAATGTAAAATTAGAATAATAACTTAACCCTTTTTTTAAACAAAATAATACAATTACATATTAAAGAAAATAAATTCAAACAAAAAATTTCGAATAATGCTCTTATTAAATCGGAATCAAATATGTAGAATACGAAATTCCAGGTGGAATTTTACAGGTGTTAATAAAAATTTCACGGAGGCTAAACAAAATGAATAAATATAGGATGGTAATTGCTTATTTTAGAAATTACCATTTTCGAATAGATTTAAAAAATCAACAGCATTCCTGACACAGTTGCGAAGTTATGTGCAAAGTTACCTTAAAACAGTAGATTGTGAGTTAATGGTTATCAATTACCCATAACTTGATCAACTTTGCTTTGAACGATTTGAATTGATCCTTAAAATCGTTCTGTTAAGCTGTTTAATATTGTACTTTTTCGGGACTTTGGGTTGCATAGGAACACGGAGATTTAATTTATGAAACTCTAGTTTTTTTATCATTTTAAAAGTAAAGTTAATATAAAATCTTGACATTCCACATTGCGTCGCGTCAAAAGACAATTAGATAACCGCCAAAACATTGCCTACTTTTTGGCGGTTGCCTGAAAATATTATGACCGTAATATTTTTCATAGGTATACAGGGTATATAATCGAAATAACAGTATCAACACGGCTTACGGTCAGTTTCGGGCAGCTTCGGTCAATTTCGGGGAACTTCGTGCGCTATCTGCTTAAGAGCCGAACAGCTCAGGGAACACTGGGTGGTCAGCGCTGTATAAGGCGATCTTTATAATAAAGGGTAAGCCCTAATTAATATTCTTTTCATTATTTGGACTTTAGCGATGCAACGAATAACTAAGAAAATATTTAATAAAATATGGAAATGCTTTACAGAATAGGACTTTTCAGCGTAAAAAAACGATATAGACTAAATTATGAAAAGAAATTAAATTAATTAAATAATTAAATTAATGCATAAAAAGAAAGAAAGCTAACTTCGGCACGCCGAAGTTTGGTAGTGAGAGCATATAGCAAACTATCTGCAAAGTTTATTCAGATAGCTTCAAAACTGAGGGACTAGTTTGCGTAGAAACGGACAGACAGTTCGACTCTGCTGTTGATGCTGAACAAGAATATATATTCTTTATAGGGTCAGAAATGTCTCCTCCACTGTGTTGAAAAACTTCTGACTAAAATTATAATACCCTGCAAGGGTATAAAATCGAACTGGGTGAAACCATAAACGTTTGTGATCACAAGGATATTTTTCCTTCAAATTATAACGCTAAATTATATTGGTTTATAATAATAATAATTTTCGTGCAACTGTATTAAAAATGGTTCGACTAAATAAACTTATCTTGCGAATACTAGAGTGAATAAAGTAAATTTATTAGTATCATTTGTTATTCCACTGAAAAAAATCTTATAGTAATATGATTGCCAAACAAAACTCATAAATACTCATATAACAAAAATATCAACAAAAGCTCAACATTTAAAAAAAAAGAACAATGTGTCAAAGAAATACATAATTCTTGAACTCATTATACTAATTAATTTCAAACGTATTTTTTACAATGTTTAAAAAAAAAGCATTTTTGGTTAATTTAAATTTCACTATTTTATTGAAATTGGTAGTTTTCTCCGACCCATATCAAAGTTTCACATACCTAATAATTAAAATCGCTAAGTTGTCAGCACTGTTGCATAGGGAAAAATCGTTATATTTAGTGTTGATAACTGCAAGTAGATGAATCGGTGGCGCGCTATCGCAAATTAAAAGGGGAAAAAATACGAACATTTTTGAAGGCCCCATCTGCGGTTTTTTTTTCTATCACTCGCACTTTATTAGCTTCCCCAGAGGAAAACCGATATGAATAGAGCCAAGTCATTCTTGTGGTCAGAAGCGAATGCTGCAAGCCTCGGCAGTATAACTTTAGTTTTGTCGAGAGCAGACGATCATTTAAGGCATAGGCGGACAGGCAAAGTTCAATGGGCGTATTAGTCGATACGTTTACCATTTAATTGCCATCATATTCGGAGCTACAATAAACAGTTTGCGCCAATTTGTCTGTGAAAAGGCAGGCGGTATTATCAGTCGCCAATTGTACAAATGTTAACACGAAAATAACATTATTCCAAAGCGCTGATAAAAGCTAGTGTTCCGAAAACCGAAACTACAATGTCCGAGAGTCAGCAGCAGGCAGTCGTCAGTAGAACGCAGCTAGCCGTCGACTACGGCAGCACGATCCGGACGGAGTCACACCGACAGCCCTCATTCGTGCTTGTTCAATCCCCGCGACGCTACTCGAAAATGTCCCACAGCACATTGTCATCCAAGGGCCAAGATGCCCAGGATCGTCTGCAGAGATTGGAGTACTTTCTGAACGTTCTCAACCAGATGTGCATTGGATTCGTCACCATCTACATGTCATATTTGACCCTGCGAACCGGACTAGCCGGCACCGGCCTGCACGCTTGGCTGGTGACCATTGGGGTAAATACTTAGAAGTCACCGCCTCCGGATCGGGTATTTAAATCAAGACCTTGTTGCTCGCAGTTCTCGTTCTTCATGGCCGAGGGCGTGATGATCCATTACGGTGGCAATGTCCTGACTAACGGATACAAGCGTCAGACGAAGACGACAATCCACTGGGTGGTCCTAACACTGGGCGGAGGCTGTGGGGCAGCTGGTGCCCTCATCAAAATGATACAGAAGGGGTTTTTGCTTCAATCGATTCACGGAAAGCTGGGTAAGTAGGGAGACAAAGCGACAGATTGCCAGTGAAATTACTGATTACAATTACACTCTGAAAAATTTAAAAGATGGCGTGTGCTTGCATTAATTATTTAGTCAGTGAAATATAAATTAACTTAAAATGTAATATTAACTTAACAAATGCCTTTACATATTCATATACAAACTAAACTAACAATTTTAAGCAGCCGTAGAGTAATTTAAGTGCATTCATTACCCGTCGAATCAATCATTTGAAACTTTAAACACTTAAATATATTTCTGTTGAACGAGTTTACTCAAATTTCTTTTGTTTTAATTCTTGGACTTTTTGCTATAAAATGTAAATTACACTAAAATTTGAATAATTCGAAAAAGCGCAGTAGACAAAAACTTTATGAGTGATAAAGAAAACAATAAATCTTAATGTAATTATTGCAAACACACTTTGAATATGGATGAAAACTGATCATACAAGGTAAAATTATACCTCAATCGGTTTATATTTGTTCTAAGCTCGTTTGCGAACGAACATTTATTTTAATTTATATTGTTTCTAAATGGGTTTAGCCACATTGTTTCGATTTGTTTTTAAATCGTAGTTTTTGTAGCTTGTTTGTATAGACGTTTTAGGTTTGCCCCAACATCCAATTTTATTTTCGTCCTTTCAGATTTCAAACAAAATGTATATTTCATTTATGAATGCAATAATTTAGTGCATTCCTTAGATGTTTTCTCAATTTGTTTTTTCATCTGTACTAACCTGTCATTTACAAAATCTGATGTGGATCCCCCACTCAAGGTCTGACAAAGTAATAATAACCTATGAAATCGAGCGTGTGGAGAAGTTAATACCCTGCCTTCAAATCAAACATGCCTTTTTCACACCAAAAATTGTATTTGATAAAACTTAACTCGGTCTAAATGTTGATAGTATGATGACATGAATTTTCAAAGGTGATATTTTTTAACTGGAGCAAAAAAAAAATTAATAAAACCCACGATAAGGTCCTAATCTTTTACATAAGCTACCGTCTAAATTTTTTCTAACCCCAAGTAATCAATTCCTTTTTGACTTTACAGGGATGACCGCCTTTATACTCTGCATACTGGCCATGTCCTCCGGATTGTCGGCATTGTTTTCACAGCGCTTAAAAAAATTGATTACTCCATTGCTTAACAAGACATTCCACAATTTCCTGGGCTTCGCTTGCTTCGTGATCGCTCTGGTGACCCAGTATTACGGCTATCAGACGGGCTACTTTAAGAGCCGCAGTGAGACGGACCTCCAAATCCTGATGAAATGCCTTACTCTCATATCGTTGGTCCTGACGAGCTACGGACCGTTAAAGGCGCTGTATCAGAAATGTGTAAATATAGCGCACCAGTTCTAATTGGGAGAATCTAACATCAATTTTCGAATGTTGTACATACACTAAATAAATAAGTATTCAATCTAAAATTCATTTCCCTGACCTATACATTTCCGCGGACGGTCAATGGTGGTAATCTAATCGTACAATTTGTGAGTACATTTAATTTATGGATCCCATAAAAAGAAGGTAAATACTTTGGTCATCTATCATTAATGACTGGGAAACCCCACTATAATACCGAGCGGAGCGTGTCAGTCTGTCGTCAAACCTTGCCGTTTAAAAATCCGTCAAAAAATCCCATTTGATTCACAATTGATAAGCGCCTCAATCGTAATAAGTCTACTATGCTATGCCCTCTAGTCTCTGAAAAGTGAAAAGTGATAACTCATAAAAAGATAAAACGCCCATGAAATCATATTACTTAAACCAGATTAAACAGTGTACGTAAAAAATAATCCCCTCAATCGAATTATTCTAGTTTAATACATCAGATGTTCCATAAACTTACTTCTCCATATATTACATCAAAGGTACATCTGCCAAGATATCACAAAAGGAGGAAGATGGATAACCTGATCAGTTCCCACTTGCCAACTTCAAGGTAGTAAATATCAGATCAATGTGTCAGACATCGGGTGCTAACATAATTGATATTGCAGACTTCCTCCATGGGAATTTATATAAAATTGATCGGAAAGAAAGCTTAGCGTCACTTCCTCTACAATAATTAACGCATGTATTTGCATCGTGCATTTTCTTATATTTATTTAGCAAAATTTATATAATTATCGTAAATCTCTCGCAATAAATAATACTTGGCGCGTGTTTCGCGTTGTGTTGTGTGTGTGTGATACGCATATATCAGTTAGCGATAATAAATAGCTAGCATAGGGTGTACAAAAAATACATAGTTTGATTTGAGAATAAAAGGCTGGATTTAACCACTTTCCTTGGGAGCCTGTGCCACTTTCGGTAAAAGAAAGTGGGTAATCTCTGGACAGGAGGCGTGCGGTCAGTTTTCGAATGATGTACTTAGTTACTAATGCACATTTTGGAATAAAAAAACTACAGACAATAGAATAATACAAATTCGTGGCATGCATCAGTTTAGTTTTCCATTGGTGTGGCAAGGCATATTATAGCTGGGGAGTCCCGTCTATTTCGTTTATTCACAGCTTATTGCTGCGCCGAATGGCGAAGGACACGAGAGCGTGCTCCAGCCGCATGTGATAGGGTAGCTTAGGCTGCTCCACAATGAGCGGCGGCTCATCCCCAGCCGGACAACACTGATTGCGACAGCACTCGCAATTCTCCTCATCAACATTGTATTCCTGCTCATCTTCCTGTTCCAGCTCGTAGGCCTTCTTGGCAGCGCGCTGCTCGAAGCGCAAATAAAAGGCCAGGCAGACAAACAGCATAAAGACCAGGGCGCACATGGCACCGCTCGCGATACTCGCCTTCTCCAACATAGGACGCGGGCGCTTGGGCAGGTAAGTGTTGTCAATCTCCTTGTACTCGCACCTCTGGCCCATAAATCCGGTGGCGCACTCGCAGCTATACACCGGAAGATCGGCTATCTTTACGGCAAAGCAGTGGGCATCGTTCAAACAGTACCAAGCATCAAAGGTCTCCGGGCATTTGTACGTTGGGAATGTGATATTGGGCCGGGGCGTGGTTGTTGTCGTCGTAGTGCGCATTGTAGTGCTAGTGACCGGCGACTGAGTTGGCGGCAAAGCAGTACCAGACATGGACGAAGACGAGATCGAAGGTCGTGGCTTGGGCACTGTACGGCTGGAGCAGGCCTCAATGTAAACCGGGTATTCTAGACATCCGATGACCAGCAGTAGGGTGGCAGTTAGCATTTTTCCTCCACCCATTTTGGAATGCATTGGTGTAATTGGTAGCGGTTTCTTCTGTTTGGATTTCTCCTTTTTTGGTTGCAATGTTTTGGTTATTTTTAAAAGCTTACAAACTATTGACTATCACAACAAGAAATAAATAAATTAAAAAATATTCGATGTGGTCCGCTCCGAAGGCGTCGTCGTCAAGATCTCTTTGGAATTGCTGCTTGTGTGGAACGTAAACGTGGAGTTAGGATGTGTTGTATCTGTGAGAAAGATAAAACGGCATTAGTGGCACGTTAAGCACTATATCGGGCGGTAACTCTATAACTGTGTACTTAACAAAAGGATATAAAAACCAAAAAGGCAAAAAATCATAAATATACATGTACGTATAGGTATAATAAATAAATATGTTTGAATTTGTATGTACTATATATGAACCATTATGTTACATGGGGTTTTTAGTTCTTTACTTTTTATTTTAGTTTCGAAACCAATTCACTTTTTTCGAATTCTCAATTTATGTTGTCTCCCGTTGATTATCCTAGCTCATCAAAGCTGGCTGTGATATGCGTTGGGTATCCATATCACAACCACTTGATGAGGCTTAGATAAGCAACATCGTAATGGTATTCGATTGTTTTTAAATTAATGGTGTTCCGATACCATTCCAGCTCAAAATATGTTTTCACTTCCAATTATAACAAATTTAGTTCTCTGTCCATATGTATTTCCATCTCGATTGCATTCCATTACAAATTTTGAGGGGCTGGTTGGCATGTACAAATGATGGATATGTTCTTGTTGTTGCGCTAGTGAATGATGTATTATGATTGATGTACGATACATTACGCTAAGCTCATCAAAGCTGGCTGTGATATGCCGGCAAAGCGTTAATGCATTTCACAACCACTTTGAGAGCCCAGCATGAATGCGCCAATTTTTAAATAGATTTTGATTATTTAGGTTCTAGGATACTTGTTGACTGCGGGATTTTAAGAATTTGAATAATTTTGATATTAATGTGTTATGTAGTGATGTAAAATAAATTATTTGCTCTCTCTTTCACAGTTTATTCATATGCACTTTGATTTATTAATTTAATTTTACTGACTTCGTTTTAAAGAAATAATAGTACAATTTTGCGTAAGCTTACGATTTCGTTCCTTTTGTTGTCTTGAGCATTGCGTCGCTCCTCAAAGCTGGCTGTGATATGAAAAGGCATAAAAAGGCAAACATTTCACAACCACTTTGAAGAAGGACACAATTCTCCTATGTTTTGACTGATGAAGGTTCCACATCTTCTTCGATGAGACTCTGGTTCAGATTAAGTGCTTTTTCTACGTTCTCACGGCCACGGGCAGCGACACAGTAAATAAATATACATAAATAACAATAACAAAAAAAAAGCACTACAAATAGGCGACGAGACGGCGAGAACAATTACAACATGATGATGATAATGGTGATCATGACAACGACCATAATTCTTATGATGATGATGCGAGAGCCTAGCGATAATATTCACAAAAACACACGAGTTCGAGTTGACATGAATGGTGGCGGTGACAGTGCGAATGAATGAAGCTATTTTTCGTACATTTCTACGCGACAGATAGGCTAGCAAGTATATTTCAATAATAGAAAACAACGGAAAATATTTAACTTCAGTACGCCAAGTCTTTTGTACCCTTGCAGAATTCATGCATTAGCATAACAAAATTAAAAAAAAAAATGTTAATATTTAAAACAATGTGGGTTTGTAAGTTTTTGTAATTTTTTTAAGCCTAAATATTAATTTTAAAAGAAATAGCAACAGACAAATGATACCTAAACGATCTATCGAATGGTATACACCCATTGCAAGGGCATGCAAAAATGTCAGCGGACAACGCAGTGAAGTAGAAACGCCACAACAGAATGGCATTGCCCCCAACAACTACAAATAAATAAATTACAAAAAGGTAAACATCACATTGGCGCCAGGCATTAACAATTTGTCGCGAAAATTTGTTTTTGAATCTTCGCCATTTATATGCGATAAGGTGGAGCACCGACAAACTGGAGGATCGGAATAAATGAAAGAGAGAAAGAGCTCGCAAAACAGTTATTTAGAATGCATGGGTGTGGGGGATGTGCAAGTATTCACATGTACGAATGCTTTTACAGTTAACAATTGATGCACTTCTTTTTTCTCGCTCACTCATTTGAAGACGGCAGCAGCTTATTAAAATTTCCGTTATAAAAATTAAATCCGCCACCACTCTGTCACTTATATGTACATACGTATGTATATATAGACATTTGATGTGTGCTTGTGTGCGAAAGCGAGAAGAAATGCGCGAAATAAAATACAAGTTGAATAACCATATAAACTGCGCTGAACTTGTCGGCGTGTAGGTCAAGATCAATCGGAGGCACTTCACCGTTTTTACATTTTTGCGAAACGCAATCGAAGAAAGTCCAACGACCGTCGTTCAACAGGACGAATAAAAACAGTTTCAATGTGTATGCAACCAACAACAAACATAACAGGATACAAGCATCGCAATAATTATACCAACAACATTAAGACCAACTACATTAATAACAACAAAAAAGTGTGCATACATACATGACAACAACACCCGCTAATAAAATACTGTAGTGGCTGGCTTTTGCGCCTCAGCTCTTCTTTTTCGTTTACAATATCTTTGGCGAGCTCGTTGTTGTATTTTTCATGTTGCTTTGCTCTGTTTCATTCTTGGGCGTCGCTGCACGAGTTCGTTGGCTCTTTTCGTGTGTGTATGTGTGTGTGTTTAGAAAACTGTAAGAAAAGCAAAGTGTGTGAAAAATATGGTTAAAGTAAAATTCCAACACAGGAGAATCAGTTTATGCTAACAACTCAACGCTCTCGCTCTCTCCACCTCTTCGGCTTGCATTTTCAAAAAATGTACCGGTTTTTATGTTTTGCGTTTGCAAAAAGCGCAAAAAAACAAGTCCTACAAGTTCCGTGACTGAGAGGCCGACCAAAAAAAGGCGTGAGAGCACATTTAGCCGAGACTACAACCATTTGAGGTGTGTTGCGTACACAAGAGAATTTAAGTGCTCGCTCGCTTTCACACACTTCACACATACACACACCCGAACGCTCTCTTTCGCACCTCTACGTACAACGGTGAGAAGGGGATACCTTTTTTTTTTCGTCGCGTCAATGTGTATATGTGTGCATCACTTGGTACATTTGTGTGCGCGGGAATGTTGTCAAGAATTCTAAGAATTTTGCACAAGCTACGAACGAGACGAGGTTCGGAAACACAGCGGCAAACCATGAAAAATTTGTTTAAAATATATATTTAGCAAAACCAACTTTACGCTGCATTATGAGCGGATCAATAAAATAAGACCACAGCCCAAATAGTTCACATCACGCACACAGGCACACGAAAAATGGGGGAATGGAAGAACGCGTGTAGGCGGTAACCACTCCTTTTCGACCACTAGCAAAAAAGACACATTTGCATTAATTTTCATTACAACACAGCGATCGTCTTTCCACTGGACAAATTACCAATTGCTTGCACTAAACTTGGACATCAGTGCAAAACGCCGACAAGATTTGCCGCGCACATTAAAAAACACAACCGCACCGAGAGAGAGACAAATGCTCTCTGAGCGCGACGGAAGATAAACGCTATGAGCGAACGATTTCAATCCGTCGTGTACATGGAAAATAAAATGGGAAACATGTTCTCAGCTACTCATTTCTTATATACAGGGAGGTTTCTGGAGAGAGCAGAGTGCCGCTCTCCCGCTCACTCTCGAACTGCTAATCGGAATTCGCCAAAGTTGAAAAGTTGCAAGTTCCAAGAGTGGTTTTGCTCGTTCGCTCACCATGTCTCTCAATGCAGTCTCTCACGACGGAAAAGGAAAAATGCGGCACAATAACAATGCGGCGGGCTTTGGAGAGCTCTTGTCCTGTGTATAGTTTTGTTTTTGTTTTGGTGCTGCCAGAAGATTTCGCACGATTCAACATGTTATTGACACGCCGCCGACGACGCCAAGTTTCGAGTTTGGCGGAGCGAAAGCACACAAACAAGAAGCGACGCAGGGCGGCGGTAGGAACCACTAGGACAGGGGCGTGGCACGAGGGGCGCGAGGGTGGGGCAGGTAGCCGGCCAAACGGGACGAACAGGATGGAGTCCAGACGAGTTCAGGCGACAAAGCTGCAGATTTCATGGAACTAGCCGAAGGTTAACGATGCGCAGGCGCGCACGTAAACAACATTCCATTCCATTCGGGAAATTTCTTCATTGCCTTTTGCCGCTCGCTCGGGAAGCGCGCCAAAAATAAAACCACCAACAAAGAATGAATAAATGACAAAGTTGCCATATGCGTTCGATATCAGCCTTAGTTAAAACAGTTGCATTTTTTGTTCAACTTTGTTTCGTATGGAGATAAATAAAAATACATTAGGAAATCTCGTAAAATTGTTAATTTAGAGAAGATGGTCATTTGAAAACACATTTACACTACATTAAAATATTTTCAAAGTTAAAATTAAAATTATAATTTTCTGGGGTAAGTATGCTACAAGGTCTCAGAGAAACCAGAAAGTATCCCCTTCAACAATGGTTTTAAAAATTCGTTGCAAGTTCTCACAATTACAGTAGGCACTTTTTTTAAAATCACAATCTGCAAGCAAATAAGCTTAATCTTTGTTGGCATATGACACTTTTAGTTACGGAAGTTCGACTGCATGCGCGTACATACATACGCATAAATATGCTACAACTACTCGTTTCCGGTGGGGCGGTCGGTCCGTAAAGTGGGCCGTCGACACTGTTCTTTGCTGACTTGACGTCACAAACGCAGCGCAAAAGCAACAACCGGCACACGCTGTCTGGGTTAGAGCACATCACAAATGATGCAAAATATTAAAAAAAAAATGTATTTGATTAAGGCTTGGTTTGCATTCAACACTCGGAAGTCACAGGTTCAACTGTACATCAAGAACACAACACACACGGTGACCACGGGGATGGGCAAATGTTAATGGATTGCCCTAGGACTGCCCCCATTCCGTTGCCATCTTTGTCGCTACGCTTTTGCACTTGTGCATTGCATTGCATTGCATTACCCTATCCAGTTCTCCGCTTCTTTGCCAACTTCTTCCCCTTTTTGCGGTGTTGTTCTGTTGCTGTTTTTGATGCTACAATTGTTGCACTTGTTGTGTGCGGTTAGGACATTGAACCACAGAACCGACACAGAATAGCATGGCATGCAACTTGGGCCTGGCAAGTGCACAGCTGAGGTCGGAAAATTAGCAATGGGCTTAGGAAACTTAAGCGATATTAACAGCTTTTTTTATTTTTTATGCAAAAAAGGCATTTAAAATCTAAAGTTGTCCCGTTTAATCTTTAAACAACATAAAATAGTCCAATCACTAAAACTATTTTCCAACATTACAAAAAGTTTACAATTTCAAAGTTAATACATATTTTTTACTGTACTAAAGAATCAAAGTATGTCTAAAATAATTTTGTTGGTGTATATTTACATTTTTGTAGAGTTCTTACCATAATTCAAAATTTTTGATTTGAAGGCTTTCTTAAAATAACTTCCAATCGAAATCGGGGTAATATGTCATCCAAGTTAAAAGAAATTTATCCAATTTAAGGCAGACCTAACCACTACCGAACGAATCATCTAATTTTAGCCTTATTTTAGAGAAGTGAAATTTAAGTGGTCCACAGTACGTCGATGAATGTGTCTTTTCAAGAAATATACATATTATCTTTATCGCCACTGTGAGCCTATGTAATACCTGACTCCCTTGGATAATAAATTAAAAAGCACTCCTTTAAAAAATCAATAAATAAAGAAGCTTATTCATTTCTATCTTTTATAAGCACACAATTTTTTCAAATCACAACACAAACACACCTCGTCCAGTGACGATAAAAGGTCACGCAAAAGAATTTTTTGCCAATTGCTGCTGGGTCGCTCAGTCTGGGTCGCGAGACGTCTGACTAGACAACATGCAAATTGTAACGGTAATCATTAGAAGCACACACTCAGACGCTCTCTCTCTCTCTCTCTCCGAGCATTTTACTTGCGTAGTGTAGTCTCTCTCTCGCTCTCTCTTTCTCGGCCATTTCTATGCTAAGTTCGACGGCCTTCTTACGTAAAATCAACAACAACGCGCGGCGGTATTTTCTTCTAATAAGCAGGCGATTGGTGGAATCCGTGTCTGTGGCGCTGGCGGGGTGATGTGCACTCGCAGTGTTGCCACATCAGGCGAATCATCAAACTCGTTTTCAATGTTTTGACTAGATTTGTTCGTATGCGTGCGTGTGCGAACGGTGAGTGAGTATCTTTGCAACTGTACAAGAACAATATGAGAGGCCACAAGCAGCATAAAAGCAACAACTCAGCACAGGGCGCAGACGCCAAGCAAACCGTCGCACCTCCGCCACCCGCTCCCCAACATCAGCCTTCCCCCATTCCTAAAGTATACACTGTCTGTTTGTCTTTATGTATGCTTTAGATGTGCCTGTATCCGCGTGTGTGTGTGTGTGTGAGCAATTTTTATTTTTCTGAATGTAAAGGAAGTGGCACGTACTGTACTACTCAACTCACCGCTGCCGCTACTGACGACAACAACAACATCAGTGACAGCCGGATCAGGCTGGGAATTGGGAATGAGAGTGGAGAGCGTGGTATTCGTGTTCCAATTCCGCGTCGTTTCTAAGCAGCGGTCAGAAGCCCGACGGCACAGTGGTTGCAAAAAGTGAAATGCAGTGAAATCGAAATTGGTGGATGATCGCGATCGAAAGATAAGAGCGAAAGCAGGCGGAAATTGATTTTAGATGTTGAATCTGTGGTACGGTTGCTACCTCACTATCAAACAGCTGTACACAGTTTTACTATTTACGATGGTGCTGCTCGATGGCTATTATTTATATATTAATTAAAGAAAGTTGCTAAATATAATTTATTTAAAGACCAAACCACTGTGCAGCGTCTGTGTAGTCACAACAGTCTGGTGAAAAGCGGTGCCACTGAGAAAAAGAGATAGGAGGAAAGAACCGGCTGAGGTTCGAGTCTCCGCTTTGCGGCAGACAGGCAAGTTGGCTCGTCCTATGGATGTGAAAAGAAAGACGCCATGCATAAGGGGCTGGATAGAGATGACGGGCGGGGTGGCACAATATTATAAACAGGAAATGGAATTTACCCACACGGATGCAGCAGCCCGCACACACATTGTAAATTGGTTATGTGCCGACAAACGGACGCGGTGCTTAATTGACAAATGAGCATATGAGAGAGCGACAGAGAGCGGGAACCCTGCAAGTTGATTGAAATCAATAGTATGCGAAAGCTTTACACAAGTGTTTGGCAGCCGTGCGTCTGTGTGAGTGTCAAGACTGCCCGTGGAATGTGTGAAAAACGCGGCCATCGACGGCAATCAAACGACGAGAACAGCCAGAATGTTGAACTCTGGAATGCGACTGGAAGATGGCAAGAAGAAGCATTACGCTGAAGTTACGGGACTTGGCACGCTTACTTATCATGACATTGTAGGGGGGGCGAAGAGGACGGAGAGATATTTGCACCTGACCTCGCATATGCCACGCCCAGTCGGATGCAGGGCAGCTGCCGTGGAAACTATAAACATGTTGCACAATTGCGGCGGGTTGCCTACATCCGCATATGCATACTATGTATACGCATACACAGGCGTGATTGCAGATGGCGACGACGCAGCGAGCAGCGTGTGTAGTTAGTTCTCGGAAATGAGCAATGAATGAAATTTTGTTGTTTTCAGTCACACCTATACACACAGATACATACACAGAGCGCATGCCGCACTCGCGATTCGGAGCAAGAGAGAAAGTCTACACGACATGCGCCCTGGAGGTAGTGTGTGTATACAATTTGTTTACTTTTTGCGCTACAATTGGCAAATAAAACAATAGAGCAAACATAAAGCGCATTTCAGCGCACTAACCTACATTAAGACGCCCCCAAATGCAGCGCGAAGCCCACGTGAAATCAATGCAAGCCCACAAACAAATTTTCCCGTTTAATTCGCAAGTCTCTGCGTTAAAATAAATAAAAATGTCGGCACAGGCGAGACGCAACTGTATGCGGAAAGGAGACGGCCATATTAAAAAAAGACACATACACATGAAACCGCTGCTTGCGGCGCCCACACATGCACACTCACACATTTAGATATTAAATACAACTACTGCGTAAAACCGTAAAACTATCTTTTTTGGTGAAAATCTTCACATTGTGAATTTAGTTTTCTTTTTGTTTCTCAAGTTTTCATTTACTATAAAGCACACAGCGGCCAAGTTATGCTCGCTTACATAGACACACATTCGAGTTTCACTTTTAGAAGGAAAATACAGTCTGCAGACTTTTCCTCTTTGTATTACACTTACTTTGTGTTTAAGCTTCTTCCGGTGCACTATTTTGGCCGTATTTTGACATTTTTTTTCCAGAAAAAAAACACAATCCTGAAATCTCTTGTGGTCGATAATTTACGGCTTTTAAGATCGAGTACCCGATAACTTAGGGCACTTTCAAGTGAGTGCTCACTAGAGGCTGAAAATATCGATAGTATCGTTGTTTCCGAAAAATGCTTAACGTCGGATTTTTCTGTCAACAATTATTATCGCCATTTTTTGCAAAAATATTACAAAATTTTGAATCATTTTCAGTTGTTAATTAGGCAAGATTCCAGATTTAAATTTTCAAATTATGACTGCACACCAACGCCTTTATAAAATTGTAAGAAATCTGCACTACAATTTTAAAAGAAGATTCTTTCTTCTAAAAAATTATGTGCTCACGTTAAAGTAAAACAAACTGTACATAAAATAAAAACTATTATTTTAAAAATGGGATAAAAAGGGTCCTACAAAATCTATAGTCGTGAAAATTTTGTTGGCCCTAGTTACAACTTGGTAAGTGTGCCCAGAGCTACATGTTAGTTTAACGTTAGGAAGATTTTTCGTTCAAACAAGTTTGGCAACTCCGTGCGACGCCATTTCAAAACAAATGCGCGGCAACGAGCATTTTTCGCCCCGAAGTAATCTGTAAAAAGTAGCTATCTAACGCAGAAAACAATTAAAAATGGGAGCCAAAGCAACGAAAATAGAGGGCGAGTACCTGCCAGACACACCGACACTCAGGAAACTGCGCCTGGCCAGCCAGAGGCCCGAGAATGTGGAAATGACCACGCCGAACCGCGAGCATAACAACGCTCTGCTCGATCCCCGCTCCCCGAACGGATGTCGTACGCCTCTGAACGTAAGTTGTGCACTGGTACGGTTTTTGGGAGCTAACACTAGTTTTCTTTAGTTTTTGCAGCCCGAACCGCAGATGCCGTTTGAGTCTGAAATGACGCATCAGGCCACAAACGAAAATGCCTTTTCGCAGCTGCGCAAGCGCCTACTAAAGGGCTTCTCCCTTAGCGATCCACGCTCGCCGCAGCTGAATCGCACGCCGCTAGTGCTGGACGAGGTGCGTTCACTAAACCTGGACGACACTTTTGCCGACCTCTTTGTAGACACCAGAGCACCGACGACTCGCGCGGCAATCGCTACGCCTCCACAAATATCTGTCCCACCTCAAGCTGATGAGAGCTGTGACAGCTTTGGTACGCCGCCGAGCACCCACAATAACAGTTCCTTGGAGATCGTCTCCCTAACGTACGACGAAGAGGAAACCATGCCCTGCGAGGCTCAGCTGGTGCAGACACCGCCTCCGCCGCCGCCGTCGTTGCAGATGCACTTTGATCCACGCTCCCCCAGCGTAGGCGTTGATCGTACGCCTATAATGTTCTGCGACGACGAGGATGAAGAAGCGCGGGAGGCGCAGATGCTGGAGCAAATTCTGGAGACACTGACACTCAATCTGAGTACTGGGGGCAGCAGCATGGCGTCTTTTGCTGATACTGCCGCAGACCCAAATGCAGATCCTTTGACAGTGATGCCGGCTAACAAGCATTTGGAGCGCGTCCGTTTGGGCCACAAGCGACGGGTGCCACCGCGTAAGCCGGCGAGGGCCAGCAAGCCAAAAATCTACGTAGACCAGGAGGAGGAGTCACCGTCGAGGGTCGGCGTTCGCACGCCAACTTCAAATTCTACGCCGCTAAACGCCCAGAAGCGAACGCCACTCAGCTGCGTTAAGAATCGGGCGTATCTGAGTTCTCATTCGACGGAAAAGGAGCCTCAGAAGACCCCAATGCCCCTGCTTAGCCGCGACGACCAGCTTAATCTGGCGGAACGCTGCAACTTTTAGCGGTCGTCCGGAGACAATTTCCAATTACTAACCCCGTTTAGTAGCTTCAACTGCCTTTCTAGCCCACCTATATAGCACACCAAATCATTCATTTATTAATTTTCACATCATTCATTCTTTTATTTTATATTTTAAATAAAACATTTTATTCGTTTGCATTTTAGTAAAAAGGATTGTTGGATAATGCTAGGCATTATCTCGTGACATACATATGTGGGCCTTTCCGTTTTCCTATATGAGCATATTAATCTTCAACAGCGGTGGACACGTAGAGGCTCAGACTAAGGTCGTGTATTTTTTAAATTATTTATTTTTATTTTGTTTATATGCAAAACACATTTATATATGCATTCATATATTCTTAAAATTACATCCATTACTAAAAGAACTAAGGCGAGGTCCACATCTATCTACATTTGGTAAACCTTGAGGTGTGGGATAATTCTGCGATCGTTTTCGAAATCCAGGTACAGACTACATTAAAGAATTTGAAGTTCCACCTAATTGCGTTTCCTGCCTATTTTCGCTGTCCTTTCTCATTTTGCCTAGAGCCGTCAGTCGGGTACTGCCGTACTTCTCCCTTAGGTACTTTTGCACATTGCTATTGTACTTGCTGCGAGGATTATCCATAGATTGCTTTGTTTGTCGATCTAGCAGGTCTTCATCGCCTTTTTTGATCATCAAAATAGACGGTTCATTTGAGGGCAGCAAGTCCGGTTGGAATTCTTTGATTTCTCTTTTTATCTTGGTGCTGCCGGTAGAAGGCAGAGTTGGTGAATCGCTGGTATTAGAACAAACGGCTGGGGATCTGGGATCGAGCTTATCTGAAAAAAATATGTGGTATATTATTAAATGTACACAATATATTGGTTAATATATAGCCAACAAATTTTTGAAATGCATGTCTAAACAGTCATATTTTGTATATCAAACATAACATGATGCACCATAGATGCACCATAGATATATCAACTGTTAGACACACAGTTAAACGATTCGCAGTGATTTCACTATATATGTTAGTATAGATAATGTTTATGCATACCATTCAGTTTGCCCTCTCCGCTTTTAGGCTTGGCACCATCGCTTCCACCGTTTGTTTGATCCTTAGAAAGAATAGGATTGGGCCTGTTATCAACGACCTGATTATCAAGGTATTCCAGATAGTTGCTATTTAATAGCACGCCGGCATAGTTTCTTCGAGCGTTGAAATTTAAATCGGTCACATTTCCATTTTGCGATTGAAATAAAACATAATTTTTACTCGATGCAGCACCAGTTGAGCTCAGTGAATCCACCACACCCTTTCTGTCCTGAACAACTGCCATGCTTAGGGTACTGACCCCGGCAGCATGACCATCGCCAGAATGTGGCTGTATCGAAACACTTATTGGTTGTGACAAGTGCGTGTGACGTCCATTACCATGAAAGTGTTTGAAGCGCTTGTATGTGAAGTAAGTGATCATGGACAGGAGGATCGAGGTGCTCAGAAAGCCCAGAGCTATGAGGCTTATGATAGCAAAGAGATCAGTGCCGAGTAGGGCGCTCCGCTGAGGTGTCTTTTGGACCACTAGGTTTATGTGGGCAGCATCTTTACCTCCGGGATTCTCGGCCAGGCAAGTATAGACCCCCTCATCGCTCTTCTTGGCATCAAGGATGGTGAGACGCGACACAAAGATATCGTGGCCAAATTGCTGATCCTTCGCCTTTTGCTCCCGCATTATTTCAATATGTACCCGTTGCTGTCTCGGACTTTTCGCCGACATAGACCGAGATTCGTAAAGTTGCTTATTGAAGTCCCACGCAATGACCGTGTTGGGGGTTCCGAGCACCCGACATATTAGTGTCACGTTCGCCTTGGATGTGTTGATAGACGTACCCAGGGCGGGATACACAATCTTTGGTTTGCATGCAAAGGCCTCCGGCTGATCCTCGATCCACAGCATCCCGCGCAGCTGCAGTGGGTAATGGCACGCAGTGGGCGGCGTATACAGGTTCATGTTTATAACGAAGTCACGGAACAATTGGAGGTCGCAGGTACAATTCCATGGATTCTCGACTAGCGACAAGGTGTTAAGTTTATTCAAACTCCGAAAACTCTGCGTTCTGAGTAACTTAAGCTCATTATTATCCAGGTATATCTGGGATAGAAGCGGCACGCCAACGAACGCCTGAGAATCGATGCTTATGAGGCGATTGTGCATGATTTCTATCTTGTGTAGGTACTTGAGGTTGTGGAAGACATCCCGGCGAAGTGTTTGCAAGAGGTTTCCATTGAGCAATATCGCTCGCACCTTGGACAAGGCATCAAACACATTGGGAAGCAGGTCCTTGAGAAAATTATTCGACAAGTCGAGCTCAATTAGTATCTGCAGTTGGGTGAAGCTCAGCTGACTGATGTGCCTCAAGGTTCCGTTGCGTAAGATGAGCTTGTGGAGATTCTGCAGGTGGGTGGTCGCAAAAACGTGCTCCTCCAGGTAAAGGATGCGGTTCAGCGACAGGTCTAGCACCTGAACCTCCGGACTTAGGTTCTCGGGCACGCCACCGAGACTTAGATTCCGGCAGTCGGCCGTCTTTTTGCCAGAGTTCCATTTACAGTTACAGTTGCCACAATCCATCAGCCAGTCACCGCTGGCGGACTCCAGCAGGATCAGAAATCCCAAAACTATACATTTTAATATGTAATTATGGAAATTACTGCGTGGATCGAAGCTGTGTTTACTCTGGCGAAAAATACTTCGGATAGCCATTGATTATTTAAAACATCAAGTTCGAGTTATTGTTTCTTGCACATCTAAGATACTTTCATTAATTGTTTGCTTCTTCCAGTATCTGGGCTCTAGAAGTTTCATAAAATGCCAAAAGTGGCGGAATCCATTCTATTAAATATACAATAAGTAATAAGTTAGCGATAGGTTAAATTTAAAAATGATACACGTATTTTTAATTTAAGGTATAATATCGATAAGCAAAGAACACTGGTCGCTCAGTACGTGGCAGTGAAAGTTCAAGTTTCTATATGTCAAAAACTGATCGTTTCCGATTCTTTGGTAATATCTTTTTCGGGGCTATTTTATTTAAATTATCCCAAAATTAAGCGATCAAGCTGAAAAATTCCTCAAAACGGAAACGGTTTTTGTTCACCAACCGCTATTTTCTGAGTCCGGCTGCGATTATTTAGTCCACTAGTTTGGTATATTTTATTTCCGTCAGAAAAGCTCTACAATAAACTTATCCACCAATCCGACATAATGCATTGCGGGGTTATAACTGTATAATAAGCTTAAGCCAATTTCTGTCACTTGTCGGACACAATAGAATTTTTTGCTGTGCATGTATCAAAAACGTGCAGCCGCCAAAAAAAAGACAAGGTTTTGGAAAATGCAATGTTAGCGAGCTCCACTGTGGCTTTTCGGAATACAATTTTTCCGGGTTACAAATTTTGAACCATCTGTCCTCCAGCTATGCGTAGAATTTAGTGGTATCACCAGATTCGTCCCTTTAACCCAGGTCTTCGCTCTTATTTTCGCACACACCTCTTTTACCAATATCAACAACTGAAGCGGACATTTTCGACAATAACAATCCGCACAGTGACTCTGACCGTGGTAAGCGACTAGCGATGCACTTTGTTGGCTTACCTACATATGTATTGGCAAAAAATATACATTTCTATGCCTCTGCAGCAGCAACTGCCAAGCTCTAAGCGAACTCGTCCATAGACCTCTCTGCGAATATACTCAACGACTAGACAGTGCATTTGGTATAACAGAGACTTCATCAGCGCATGTCATATAGCGATAGGGCGTTCATCGCCTACTGTTGTCGTATCTGTTGTGATAGCACTTGAAAACATTGAATTTTACTTGATAGGGAATAAGTTTTTTAAAACTTAAATATTTAATATAATATAGGTGGATTTTTCCTGAATATTTATTAAAATTTTCAAAAGATAGCCGATCTGTTGTATGCTCTTAAAGTATTTTTAAATATTTTTAAAATCACAGAAAGAACATTTAAATATTATTATTCTCGACTTATACATTTATATTTAATATCTCTATAGTATTGCCTGGAAAGTTAAAATCCTGAATGCTTAAAAAATGCATTGGAAATGGTCGCCTGTTGAATGTGCTGCTGTATTTCATCAGCTGTTGTCAATAGAACAGACCAAAGACCAATAGAACAACAACATATATTTGGTCGTTGTTTTTTAGGTGCCTCTTTAAAGATATTTTAGAGCTTATAAGTAAAGAGAATGTCTTAAACAAATATTTCCTTATAATGCTACAAATATTTATTTATATATATTTTTATATTTTTATTATTATCTATATTTCCTACAAGTTGTTTAAATTTAATCTTATTTAAAACATCTAGTTTCAAGTAAGAGCAACCCCTGTAAGCAGACAACAGCTGCGACGGCCTTAACATCAACCCCTGAAAGCAGACAACTGTAAGTTGCCGTCTGTTACTGAATAAACAGCTGCATGAAATTTTTTTGTGTGCGCACTTATAGTTCCCAACTGGTTTTAGCCCCTTGGGTATGGATAGCCTGGTGTTTTGCCGTTTCAAGTTATCGCTTCTCGGCCTTATGGCTAAGATCAAAGTGTAGTATCTGTTCTTATCAGCTTAACATCTGATAGTTCCTCCATTGGAGGACAACAAATGTTAAACTGATTTTTGGAAACAGACGGAGTGCTAGGAGCTTGCTCCACCTCTGTCGCGGGTTGGCCCGGTATTGCAGTACCGCCGGGATTTCGGCCCAACTAAATAATAAATTTTAAAATTGTAGATTTTGCGAGTTGATAGTTGCAAGTTAAATTTACCCTGTTTATTCCTGTAACTAATTACTTTTACAGCAAAGTGTACTAAGGTGTTATATGGGTTGACATCTCCGGCATTTTTGACTCCACAGCACTGGTTGCTGCGTCATCTGTTTACCTACAGATTATAAAATGTGTGTTCTCTATGCACAATCTTAATATATATTTTTTAAGTTTTTTTATAGATATAAAATTATTATTGAAACACATTTTTATTTTGGTTTGAATGATTAGCCAACTCGAATGTATAGAAATATAAAGGTTAAGTTGATTTCTTGTTGAATTATTATCTACATTTATATAAAAAATACGATTTAACTTTTTTAAAACTAAGGTCATGCAATCTTAATTATTCCACACCTTAACTTAATTAAATTTTTAAAGAAAAAGAATAGTTGGCTTATGAAATATCGTACAAGTAAGTTTGAAATCCTGTATCCAGAGTTAGGTAAACTGTTGGTGGTTGGTAGCAATTATAAGATTATTTTCCAAGGGTGCGCTTCCTTGTTCACATTGCAATTTGTTGGTACCTGAAAGTAGCCCCTAAAGTAGGCAAGTTATTGTTGCATATGCAATTTTTCTTTACTCATGTCTATAATTCCCAACAAGTTCTAACAGAGTCTATATGGACAGCCAGCTGTTTTGCCGTTTCCAGTTATCGCTTCTCGGCCTTATGGCTAAGATCAAAGTGTAGTATCTGTTCTTATCAGCTTAACATCTGATAGTTCCTCCATTGGAGGACAACAAATGTTAAACTGATTTTTGGAACCAGACGGAGTGCTAGGAGCTTGCTCCACCTCTGTCGCGGGTTGGCCCGGTATTGCAGTACCGCCGGGATTTCGGCCCAACTAAATAATAAATTTTAAAATTGTAAATTTTGCGAGTTGATAGTTGCAAGTTAAATTTACCCAGTTTGTTCCTGTAACTATGGAAACACTTGGAAGTGTTCTGAAAAATCTGACTAAATTATTGATGTTTGTTTCAACGGACCCCACACAATACATTTAATAAAATTATCCAAAGTTGTCTATATTTATTTCGATAATACACCTATTTTTAATACAGTTTGTTCTTTTTGATTGTTTGTATTTGGTTTTGTTGGTACATTCAAATACATACAAAATAGTCAATGGCAAATGTGGAAACTTTTTACCGAAACCAAAAGTTCTTTTGATTATCTTATATTTTCCATATCAATGTCCATATTATTTATCTTTGTATGTTTCGAATCGTCCAAATTATTATCCAGAATTTAATTTTGAATACATAATAACGGTTGGTAAAGTTTTACGCTGATATATTTATTTTATATAATTTATAATGAGGTAACAGTAGTAATCATCGATTTCTCATTGTTAATGAAACCAACCAAATGGCTAGAATATCACTTATATTTTGTAAATTCATTATACTTCTCAGGTTATTTTTTAAAGAGGTTAACTCGGCTATAACTCGTTCCACCTCAGCGTTTGACCAAGTCAAACTAATTATTTTTACAGCAAAGTGTACTAAGGGGTTATATGGGTTGACATCTCCGGCATTTTTGACTCCACAGCACTGGTTGCTGCGTCATCTGTTTACCTACAGATTATAAAATGGGTGTTCGAAGCACAATCTTAATACATATTTTTTAAGCTTTTTTTACAGATATAAAATTATTATTGAAACACATTTTTGTTTTGGTTTGAATGATTAGCCAATTCAAATGTATAGAAATATAGAGGTTGAGTTGATTTCTTGTTGAATTATTATCTACATTTATATAAAAAATACGATTTAACTTTTCTGGAACTAAGGGCACCCAATCTTATTTATTCCACGCCTTAACTTAATTAAATTTTTAAAGAAAAGGAATACTTGGCTTATGAAATATCGTACAAGTAAGTTTGAAATCCTGTATCCAGAGTTAACTGTTGGTGGTTGGTAGCAATTATAAGATTATTTTTGAAGGGTGCGCTTCCTTGTTCACATTGCAATTTGTTGGTACCTGAAAGTAGCCCCTAAAATAGGCAAGGTATTGTTACATAAGCAATTTTTCTTTACTCATGTCTATAATTCCCAACAAGTTCTAACAGTGTCTATATGGAGAGCCAGACGTTTTGCCGTTTCTAGTTATCGCTTCTCGGCCTTATGGCTAAGATCAAAGTGTAGTATCTGTTCTTATCAGCTTAACATCTGATAGTTCCTCCATTGGAGGACAACAAATGTTAAACTGATTTTTGGAACCAGACGGAGTGCTAGGAGCTTGCTCCACCTCTGTCGCGGGTTGGCCCGGTATTGCAGTACCGCCGGGATTTCGGCCCAACTAAATAATAAATTTTAAAATTGTATATTTTGCGAGTTGATGTTGCAAGTTAAATTTACCCTGTTTATTCCTATAACTATAGAAACAATTGTTCTGAAAAATCAGAGTAAATTATTGATGTTTGTTTCAACGGACCCCCACAATACATTTAATAAAATGATCCAATGTTGTTGTTAATAAGTCTATATTTATTTCGATAATACACCTATTTTTAATACAGTTTGTTTATTTTTGATTGTTTGTATTTGGTTTTGTTGGTACATTCAAATCCATACAATACGCTCTTCTCAAGGGCGCCTCAAACATGGTTCGTTTCATTCCGTATTTAATAAATTATTGGAAACCAAAAAGAAAATTAAAAACAAAACAAACTCGATTCAAATAATTGTTCAGCAATTACGATAATTCTTACATTTCGGTGTTTTATTTTTGCTTTTTAAGGGACAACAACTTCGACTACGGAACAATCTGAGGCTGGAGGCTGTGTGAATCCCTTGTGGCTATCTACTAATAAGATTAGCATGTGGGTACCGACTGGCTAATAGCTGCGCTATGTGCTTCCACAAAACAACATCAACCGTAACAACGCGATTTCCTATCTTTGGCGTGAGACCACCACTACGTTCAAGTTTTTTTGGAAAAAAGGGAAGAGATTTCGTGATGTGTAACGTATACAATGCCATAGAGCTAAAGTTAAAGAGTGTTTCTACTAGCGTGGGTATGCTTAAGACGACGAGAGAGATTTTCTTAGACAACCACGGCTCCAGCCTCGGAGCGACTAACAGGCAGGTCGGGGCAATTCTTCCAGGTGTCTGACAGAGGATCATAGCATTCGACAGCATTGATGGTCACTTGTGCTCGGTAAAAGTTGACTTCGCAAGGCTGAAAAAGGAAAAATAGATATTTTACTAGTTATTTGTAACGATCCGATCTGATGCCTTACCTGATCCCCGCCAGCTACATAGAGAAGCCCATCAGCTGCGGCGACGGCAGGAATGGCTCGCGGCACGTTTAACGCACAAACTGTGGTCCACTTGTCTTCGTCGAAGCTGTATCGCTCCACGGAGCTGAGAATGTCTTGACTAATACTGCTGCCGCCCACCACATAAAGGTAGCGATCCAGGACGGCAACGCCCATTTGGCAACGGGCGGTTTGCATGCGGGCCAATTCGGTCCACTCTTTGGTCACGGGGTTGTAGCTGCAATGAATGAATATGGTAAACAATGAAAACAAACAGAAGCAGAAAGCCGAATATTTACCTAATCAGATCCGGCAGATGACGCGTTGTAGTCGTGCAGCCACCAACAATGTAGATCAGACCCTCGAAGCTGACGACGCCCATGCTGAACCGAGGCTGCGGCATGCTGCCAATCAATTTCCAGAGATCCTGCTCTGGATCATAGCACTCCATTGAACCGCCAATATCATCGCCAATCCAACCGCCAACGGCAAACAGATTGCCGCCCATGGTGCAGAGGCCAAACTCACAGCGGGGCACAATCATTGGGGCAATCGGTTGCCAGACATCGTTTTGCGGATCATAAACCTCACCATTGGCCAGAATCTGGGAGCCGCGCTCGCCGCCCACAACATAAATCTTGCCATTCAAGGCCGACACGCCGGGCAGGATTCGTCCCACCTCCATCGGAGCTGTCTCGGTCCACTCGCGTCGGAATATGTCGAACTTGGCCACCGTTTCGAAGATGCAATCGGCCGAGTTCCAAGTGCGTGGTGTGTCCCTATGGGATCCGCCAATGATATAGATGTTTTTCTTGGCCAGCTGGCGAGGACAGACCCGCAGCGGCACGAGCTGGCCACGCTTGGACGCAATGTCCCGGCAGATCGAGCGCAGGGCTATCTTCACGGACATGTCGCGGCAGTCGTCCTTAAGCGCCTTGTCGATCACCTTCACCGGCACCAGTGCCATGCGTACGTGCGAGAGGATGTCGAAAACGTAGCAGCGACGCTGCGTTACATCATGCTTGATCCACCGCAGAGCCGCCTGGAACACCTGGGACTCGGAGTCCACACGCAGCAGCTCAGAGTTCAATAGCTGTGAGAGCAAAGTCTGGGGAGTTTCCAGGAACTCATCCTCCAAAGTTATCTGTTCAAAGCACATAAGAGAGTTTAGTTTACATTATACAACTTGGAAAATTAATATTTAATTGGTATTACGTTATCAACAAATGGATTTGGATATTAATCCCAACCAATAAAAGTTTGTTTATTGTCATAACTGCAAGGGAATATACACTTCGATTAGCCGAAGTTAGCTCCTTTCCTTGTTTTGCAATGTATTATTTATTGGCCCAGCAACATAGTCGCCAGGCCCACCAAAAAATTGAAGTTAGACTCATTAGAGTGTTCCTCTCCACGGAAATCTTTAGTAAAAGGCGAAAGATTTATTCGACAATTGAAGAGAAACCAGAGTAACTTATCAACCCCAAACATTCAGTTCCTCGAGCAAGTTTGGCTTGAAACAGTTGGGAATTTTAAGAACACAACGTGAATTTTTCTTGCTACCTGAGATAAGTCGTTGTGGGACTAGAAGAACCGTAACAAATAGGGGTGTGTTTTGATTATTACTAGCTGTTCTTTTTATTTTTTGATTTTATAACTATGGAAGGCTTTATGAAATGTAAATATGATGTAAGAAAAAGGTTTATTATTATTTATAAATAGTTTAAATTTGAGTTGATATTATTAATAAGCATTCTTTCTTGTTATTTTATAACATACTTTTAGGAGGCAAGATTCGAAAATAACAAAGAAAGATATTACTCAATAAAAATATTTATTTCATTTCTTTATGCATCTAAGAAGTAAAATTAATATACTCTTTTTTACAACATTAAAAATAAAGAATTCATATAATATGACGTTCGGATTTAAGGTAGACTAAGTTGAAAGGATCTGATCATTTAAGTCAAACAATCCTATGGTATTGGATGCTGACATTTTTAGAAAATATTTTAAGTCAACTTAACATAAATTGTTAAACGAATTGTTGTTGACAAAGTCAATTGGTATGTAGAATAAGAAAAAACGCCCTTAACTAACCACAAGCTATTCTATAATCATCCAATTGGAAACGGCAAGCTCCCGTTGGTAAACCTTTCAAGTGCATCTAACTCACCGCTGGAAAATTGGCGTGGACAAAGTTCAGTGCACTCTTGGCCAACGACTCGCAGTTGTGCGCCTCCGCGAAGCGTAAAATGCCCAGAGCATTGGAGGCGTGCAGCTCGCGGCAGAGGAACTCGCAACAGCCGTCAACCACCTCGTTCAACTGCAGCATGTCGGCGGCGGCGAGTAGCTCCTGGACATTGGACTGCAACGATGGAGGGGGCTGTGAGTGGCGGAAACCCTAGGCTGTAGATTTTGAGACTTACCTGCGTGATTTCGCAGCGACCCGTGTAGATGAAGTCCAGCAGAATATGCAGTATGTCGCCATCGATGGTGTGCAGCACCACCGACTTCTGCTTGACCTCGTTTAAGCCCAGCTCCGGGCGGAACATAGCCTCAAAGTAGGCACTGGCCGCGCTCAGGACCGCCCTGTGAGCACTGAGTGTCGCCCCGCCGGCCACGATATCCACATCGCAGAAGCGGGACTGCTCGCGCAGCTGGTTAAGATTGGATAGTACCTTGAATGGATACTGGGCGTTGCAGTAGGAGGGCAGATTTGTGCGCTGGGTGGCCGCCGCCGCAGCGGCTCCCGATCCCGTGGAGTTAAAAAAGTCGGCATCGCTGTTGGTGGGATTCGAATTCGCATTTGCATTCGCATTCGGATTGGGATTGCCGTTGCACTGCAAGTTCGCATTGTATTCGTGGTGTATCTGGTAGGTTTTCAGCGGTGGCATTTCGTCGACTTTTGCTGTTGCAGCTTCCTATTTACTGGGGATTGCTTCGATAAATGCACTTTTTGGGGGCAGCAGCAGCAGCTCAGCCTTCTCACATTCAATTGGATATCTTAATTAAACTTAATTGCTGCCTTTCTCGCACAGCTACAACTTGTGCGCCGTTGTTTTTGTTGTTCTTCGTCAGTTCATTTTTCTTCAATCAGAAGAGACACACACACATGCACATGCACACACCCGAAGCAGAGACGTTAATCAAACCGAATAAGTTGACATTTCGCAAGAAGATCGACTTGGTATCAATTTCTATTGCACCATCGAGATTAACCTAATCCTAGCGTTGGAACATATTTCCTTAACGGCTAAAAACTGGCATATTTTTCTTGTTTTTTCAATGCACTTGTATGTATGAGACCAGCACGCCATCTGGCAACGCTCGACTGATGGAGATGGCAGTCTGTCCGTTAACTTACCAGCTGTCTGGCAACTCTTTTGTAACATCGATAACATTGTTGTTATTTAATTATTTTAGTTTGGAACATTTTCATTTTAACGTGTTCGCTATGCTAGCACGAAAACTATTAAGCTTCCGTTTAGCCCCCGCTGTGCGCCGCTGGGCCAGCACTGATACCCTCAGCTTGAACAACAAGAAGCTGCAAGCGTACCTGGAATCCCTTCGACAGGAATACTACGTCCTTCGAGTGAATGCCGCGGGAAACAGCAAGTTGTACGAACGTCTGGGTCAGTTGGAGGGAGTGGTCACCGCCTTGGAGCAGCGGCGGGTTCTGGAGCGTAATATCACAAGTGCACGGGACTTGGAACTGGAAAAGGATGAGGAAATGCGTGAACTGATGCAGGAGGAGAACAAAGTGTATGCGGATCTGTTGGCCAAACAAGAACACACGCTGCTGCGGGAGCTCCTCACACTAACCGATGACGAGTCGTATTCTTCACTCATATTCGGCCTGAATGCCGGAGCCGGTGGACAGGAGGCTATGCTGTTTGCCCAAGAGCTGTATGAGATGTACACCGGCTACTTTGATCACATGGGCTGGGAGTACGAGGAGTTCGCTCGCGAGACCATAGACATTGGGGGTCTGCGCCATGCCGGCCTGATGGTCAGCGGAGACGATGTCTTCAGCTGGCTGCGCTACGAGGCGGGAGTCCATAGGGTGCAGCGAGTACCTGCCACTGAGAAGAACGGACGCATGCACACAAGCACCGCCTCGATCACCGTGATACCCCGGCCCGCCGATGTCCAAGTGCACATTGCAGAGAAGGATTTGAAGATCGAAACGAAGAGGGCTAGCGGGGCTGGTGGCCAGCATGTGAATACTACGGACTCTGCGGTACGGATTGTTCACCTGCCCAGTGGCTTGGCCGTTGAGGCTCAGTCGGAGCGTTCGCAACTAAAGAACCGGGAGCTGGCTATGAAGCGTCTGCGGGCACGACTTGTGCAGCAGCAGTTGGAGAGTGTGGAGGCCAGCATGTTGGCAACAAAGAAGGCGCAGCAAGGTAGCCTTAACCGCAACGAAAAGATTCGCACCTTTAATTTTGTCCAGGACCGCATCACCGATCACAGGATTCAAGGCGGCACACTGCACAACCTAGAAGGTTTTCTTAAAGGTGGCGAGCAGCTGAGTGGGCTAATAGAGAAGCTGCAGCTGGAGCACCGTAAGGACCGATTAAAGGCTCTGCTGGAGGCGTGGCAGCCGCCCCAGGAAGCGAGCAATCAAAGCTAGATAGCATGTAAAGTGTAATTGTTGTTACATTTGTACTCCTGCGTATAAAAAAGAATAATAGCATAAAAGAAATAATTTTAGCCATTAGTTTGGTATTTATACATATATACAATTTATCCAATTTCCTTGTTTTTGTATATAATTGAAACGATTTCTTAATGAATTAAAAATACATCGTGAAGATCCGTAATATAGTAATTTTTTAAAGTTTTATATTTCCTAGTATGTTTCTGGACAGATTTTAAAGTTAACGCAATATATTCTGGGTTATTTAAAATTTTTTAATTTCCTTATCACTTAATTCAAAAGACTACAATTCTTATAAACAAGGTTACGAAGAAGAAAACATCGATTTTTTAACCCACTCTCGCCCAATCAGCTGCACTGCCCATGTGTAAAAGGTGCTCCTTAACCGCCGCTTCCAGAATGTTGCGGATCTCCCGACACCCACTCATTGCCGTCTCAATAACCGTTTCCAGATGATCAATGTGAAATCGCTCGCTCATCTCAAGGAAAGCGATTTTCTCGGCATTGGGTAAAGCGGCAACAGTCAGCATTGGGCCGCCGGAAACCTCCTCGATGTGAGAGATGTCGGTTAGCGGGATGTTTGCCTTGCTCAGGGAGGCAGTGCAGGCAACAATGAACTCGTTTAGGCAGATCCCGGCATCGATAAGCGCCAGGGTGGCAGCGTTGAGGGCCACCGCGTAGTTGGCTCCGTCCGCCTGAAGTACTTCCACATAGATGTCGATTTGGGAGCGGGGATACAGTTCTGATTTGATGGCTGCACTGAGGGACTGCTGTAGGTACATCTTAAATTCGAGGGATTTTCGATCGCCGCGCGGCCGGTTCTTGCGTTCCGCCGTGGAAAATGTGGCCTGACTGTACTGGCAGTTGATTACCACATCGTTGGACTCCGTCTTTTTGCCCTTGGCCTGATGTGGCCCGTAAACGGCGGCCAGAACCTTGGTGTTTCCCTGCTCCATATACGCACTGCCATCGGGCTTTTCGAATACGCCCAACTTGCACTTAATGTGGCGCAACTCGTGTGGCCGCCGGCCATCGAGACGCAAGCCCTGCTCACTTAACAGTTCAAAGTTGCTACCCATCTCGTTCTATAAAATATACTTCAATTTAAATATAGTTGAACTCAACACGTGCGCTGTCGGCGCTTTTGTTTACAATGTAAGCCACCAGTGTTGTTAACTCAGTTTACGTATTTCATTTGCGGTTCACAATACTTTCAAAAATATCGATACTTGCATGCCGGCGTAATCAGCTGTTTATGGCAGAATAAAATTTCCTAAAAAAGCCTGTTCTTTGAATATTCAGTCAGCATTCGGCCACATTATTTGTCTTAAAACAAAAAAAAAAATAAATATATAAATAGCTTGTGAGTGCTGCAAAAATCAACTAAAAAATAAATACTTGGACCAGAAAAGTGAAAAAATAGTGCCAGCCAGCACTACTCGTTAGAGCCATGTCAAAATCCAGCGCAGGTAGGTGTAAAATTTCTGTGAAAAGCAACCCAAAAGGGCAACTGACGCCGCCTTGCGCCAAAGAAAACTAAAATAAATACAATCACATTTCCGTGAAAATAACTGAAAATGAATAATTGTACCGCAATTTGCAGCACGCTGGGTGAAGTTCTTCAATGCTGCTGGAATCCCATCGCCGGCGGCCGCCGGTTATGCTCATGTATTCGTGGAGAATCGCATCCAGGACGACATGCTGCTGGACCTCAACAAGGAGTACTTGCGGGAGATGGGAATCACCCTGATGGGTGACATAATAGCCATTCTCCGCCATTCGAAAAGCGTCTGTGAGCAGAATGCCCGGGACAAGGTTCTGACTCCGGAGCCAGTCCAGCCAGTTGCCTCCAGAGTGCTGGCTCCGCCGGTGGTTAAGTCACAGGTCGCTTCAGCGGGAGCTAAAGCAAAGGTCTCGCCGCCCGCTAAGCCGGCGAGGCGGGTGCTGCCCGAGCACGAGGGAAAGTACAAGGTAACACTCCCTTCGGGAACCACGGAGCGCAGCAAACAAATTTTGGCCAAGCGGGAGAAGCGTAAGGATTAGAGTGGGCTGTAACAAGGAGCAAATAACCCTTTACGGTTTGTTTTCATTGCAGTTTATTCCGATCGCGTGAGTAGTTCGAAAAAGTCGGATATCTTCTCTCGCCTTCACGCAAACGCAGGCGAGGACGAGGCCCAGGAGGGCATCGTCTCCAGCTCAGGCGAGAGCAACGTGCGGGTGCACGTCACCGGGGCGACAAAGCTTGCGGACACATCCATCAACAGTTCCGTTTTCTCGCGCCTCGGCGGAAAGCAGTCAACCTCCTCGCCTGGCCAGGCTACTCTGACCAAGGAAATTAAATCCATACTGAAGAACAGTCAGCGATCTGGGCTAGCCGGAGGAGTGACAAAGAACTCGCCAATTGTCAAGGCCAAAAGGGTGGCACCCGCATCTGTAGTGAAGTCGCAGCAGAAGGTTATGCTAGTCCACAAAGTTCCTCTAAAACGGGGCGACGATGAGGACGAAAGCATGAATGATGATGAAAGCGACGAGGACGACGACTACTTGTCCAGTGCTGAAAGCGAGGACATCGACATGGCTGTCAGCGAGAAGATTGTGAAGTTCGCATCCACGGCGGAGGTTCGAGAAATTGCCCCAGAGCCGTCAAACAAATTCAGAAACGGCAAGAACTTTGCCCATAACATAAAATCGAGGCTGGGAATGGGTGAGTTTTGTCTTTATGCTCGGTTTTATAACAAATTAATCTGTGGTACCCTTTTTCTTAGTATCCAAACTTCACGCCACTAAGAAGACCTACAATTTAAAAGCATCTCCTACTAAGAAAGCACAGGGTCGCCTCAGTCCCGTAAAAGGCAAGGCCATACGTATGAGAAGCGATGAGTTATTGACTTGCCAGGACACGCTGCCTGTACACAAACGCTTAGGAAGCAATAGCTCAGCACCGGCTCCTACCAGGCTTCCACCAGCACCGCACCGTCAGCAGCAGCAGCAGCGGCGCGAGCAGCACCAGAATAGAAAATATGCACCTCCACGTCGCCATAACAGCATGAATGCTGGTTATAACAAGCCGCGCGGGCAATCTAACTCTGTCTTTGACCGCCTGGGATTTAACAATTCAATGTAAAAAAGTATAAGTAATATGTTTAACCTATAGTTTGTTTTAAGTTCAATGCCCTTAATTAATTTTGCCAGTAAATGATGTTCGAATTAACTTGGTGAAAATGTTTAATGGGCGATCGCTGATTGTGAATAATGGATAATTACTTGAACTTGAGTGGGCTCTTGATATAAATGTATATTAAGAGGAAAAGAACGAGGTGACTATGTATATACGAATCACCTTTATCTCAATCGGCAGTCAAGTCAATCGAAAACGTTATATTTACGATTATAAGGAAAGAATGTTCAATAATAATCACAAGTATAATTTTTAATCAAGAAAAATTTCTGATATCAAGTTCTCTGGAAAATGTGTACCTTTGTTGAAATGCTACTTCCATAGAAACACCAAAACTAATTGTAAATCCGCAAATGATGTAAATCATAGCTGTTCAAACAGAGTATCCTAGGCTCCAGAGCCTCCCTTTTAGGAAGTCCTTGCACCATATAATCCCATTAGGATTTTAAAATTTTTTCCCATTGAACCTATTGAACGACGATGAATTGATTTCCGAATGTTGTATTTATATATATATTTAAAATTTAGATGTATGTACAATTATTCTAGGGCTACACTACTTGGTTTCGCTTTCGTTAATATCGTACAATCTGTCTAGGTGTCACTTAAATTTATTATCACTGGTTGCTAGGCAAATCACTCCGTTGGTTTGGGACCCGTGGATCCGTCATCACTGATGCAGCAGTGTCTGAAGGGCCTGACGCCATTCCACAGGCCAAGTGTTGGCATCCGGATTGATGCTGAGCAGTTGACGCATCTGGAGCACGGCCCGCTGCTTCTGCAGCATATAGGCGTAGGCCTGGTGACTGAAAACCGGCGTGTGCGTCGATGTCGGGGAGGTCATGGTCGTGGCCGGAAGTGATGGAGTTCCCGGATACTGCGGATGCTGCAACTGATGCTGCTGCTGCGGCGGAGTGGTGGGCGGTGTGGGAGGCAGGGAGTGGTACTGAGGTTGGTGCTGCTGAATTTCCGTAACCTGGCGACGCTTTCGCGGGGTGTTCTCGCTGAGGGCGTAAGGCCGGAAGAGTGGCGTGGCCGAAGAAGTGGCGGCTGCCTCCTTCTCCTTGCTGCTGCTGGCCTTCTTGCTGAACTTCTTGTGAGTGTAGGCCGAGGTCTTAAACTTCTTGTGTGTGTAGCACTCGGTGGTCTGCGATTCGTTTTGATATTCCATGTTTGAAGGTGCCATGATTGCTCTTGCTTAGATTTCGATTTTTTGTAGATGTATTCACGACGGCTGTTAGGGCTTGACTGTGCTCCTGGCTGCTGCGCAACCTGGATTTTATACCCCTGGACGATGACCTACCTGCGGCCGCCCTGAAAGAAATTATCATTAAGGGCGACTCTTCGCCTTGTTTATGGGAAAATCTACGTTGACAAAAGGTTGGCATTGTCTGGTCGTGCGGAGAAAAAGGATTTCGGCAACACCCACACTACCTGGCCAGGTACCACGCTGGTACCTGCTCGCCCGAAAGAAAGTCCTTTGTAATTAATTTTTCATTTGCTGCTGCAACGAGCTCGCACCTTCTTTTTCTTTTCTGTCCACATTCTGGGTACAGGTCAGCAGGGATTTCCTGGAATTTTCCTGAGGAACATTTCTGGGAACAATCTGCTGCCCGGAGATCTGCCAGCGCCTGCGCTTGCCACTATTGAAGCCACCTTAGTTCGGATCCTTATCTTGCTTACCGCTAATCTGCCTCATTAAGTTCTGGTCCAGAGTTTTCGGTTCTCGGCCCTGGGTACTGGATTCTGGGGATGCCGCTGCTTAGTCACAATGGCCATTGAATGGAAATTTATTGGGATTTTCCCGAGATATTGCGTATGTGTACAGGGATTCTTTCTGTCACAAATAAATTTATAAAGCTATTAAGAGCGTCGATCTTAGAAATAATTATTTTTGAGATATATAAGATGGCCATAGAAATACATAACTGTTTTGTTTATAATCGACCGTTAAGAAAGCAGAAATATGTCAGTTGCGTAATATAGTAGATAGATTGATTTTTTTAGGGACAAGACAATTCCAGTGATATTTGCGAGACAAAAGCACTTAAGCTTAAAATAAAAATAATACAAATCGGTATTACCACAGGTATTATTAGGTTAAATAAAATACTGAGTATAAAGTTCATTCAATTACTAAAGAAACTGAAAGGTTTGTAAATCTATCTTTTATAATGAATGGGAAGGGGTAACTATTTTCTTTTAATACCCAACGCCCCTTTCTGTGTAAGTCTTCCAGATTGTATCACTTGTATCCCGTATAACCGACTCCTTCCGTTCGAGAACAGATGGAAATAGATCAATACATAAAGGAAACAATTAAACAATACACCAATCTTTCACTTTGTATTTTAACTCAACAAAAAACCATTTCCCAGCCTGCTTGTTGACTCTGCACTGTGAAAAATTCAATTATCTTAAGTGAAGTTATCCGTCAAAACAAAGAAAAATTTTCTATACTTTTAAAGAGTACAAAAATTATTAAATAAGTTTATAATTTATTATAATATTCCAATCATAATAAAAATGTGTTAAAAAAAATATAATGATAATTTTGCGACTGTGCTCAATTAAAATTAAACAATATGCGGAATAAAGCCGCTCTAAATTAAGAATAATGCTAGGCTCCAGTATTTACTTTAGTTTAAAAACAAATGTTAAAACTTTTTACTAATGTAATGAAATAAAAAACAAGTAAAAATTTGTCTAAATAATATACAAATTGATTTAGTAAATTGCTCTAAAACAATACAAATTAGAAAGATTTTTCTTAAAAATTTAAAAGTTTTTCTGGACTTTCATAGTATATATTTTAAATATGTGACGAATGTTTTTATATTAAAATAAAAAACAGTTTAACCAAAGTTTTTTTTCTATACTTTGAACATCTCGGAGTTCAATTAAAATATGTATAATTTCTCTCTGTGCGATCTCAAGGACTGGTCTCAAACCCACCCGATGAAGAATAAAATCCGCTTAGGCGAGGGAACACCGAAATGTGAGAAGCAGCCAGCGTTCTTTGACTGCATAAATCAATGGACAAAAGGCCATTGAATGAAACGAAAAATCCGACATAATGCCGGGGACACCGGCAGAAGGAGCATTCAGTAATAGCCGCGGAGTTCTTTGGTAGTGCCGATGCCGGAGCAATGGTTTTTCAGCTGTCAGAGGCTGAAGTCAAAGATGCGTGTTTTCGGATCAATATCTCGGTATCGAGAGCGGGACCGGCAGGCACTGTTTGTCTGCTATTCAGGTGCCACAAAGAAGGCCGAACAATAGCGGGCCGGCAGAGAACTTGGCCAAATTGAGCGCCAGGATTACACAGCGGTCTTAGATCCTAGAGATTCCTTGCCGAGGGTCGGGCGAACAGGTAATTCCGTTGAAAACTGTCGGCCATGTAAACAGACGGAGGAAGGACGACAACAACTGGTTTATGACACCCTCGAGACTCGAGGCGAGCGAGTGGAAAGGAATGGAACCTACTGGAGAGAATGCCAGCCGGCGGATTAGGGACGCCCTGTGCAGGTAACAGCCGGGACTGCGCGGGTGATTAGTTCGGGACATCTTTGGCGAATGAATGAACTGCGACGGGGAAATACCTGGATGGAATTCCAGGTACTTGGTGGTGGGAAAATCTTTCGGATTTGGGTCGCTCGTTTTGTGGGAGGCGCTCGCCCTGATTACCTAGAGTTGCATAAAACGGAAAGCCGGGAGGAGGGGCAGCACAGTAGCCACAAAGACACCGAAGCACACACACAGCTATCAATCAATTGGCGATCATAATGGAGAACTACAGCCACAAAAAATTCACCGCTGCTCTGAAGCGGAAGCGCAGCCAGGACTCTGAATCCGACGACGATGTGGTCTTCGTCATGGAGCAGCCCGGCCAGCGGACCCCCGAGCAGCCTCCGTCCAAGCGTCGCTTCTTTCGTCCTTGGCTGGACGAACCAGAAAAGGCAAAGCAGCCGGAGCCGCCACGCAAGACTATGGTAACCCCACCACTGGTGGATCCCACCTACCAGGCCAACATGGTGCGTAGCCACAAGCGACGCCAGCGAAGTCCACAGGAGCAACTACGTCGGGATCGGAACACCTTGGCTAGCCTACGTCACCGGCGATCACAGCAACAGCAGCAGCAGCTCATCGAGCAGCAGTACTTGACGAGTCGAATCCAGCACGAGGCGAACCTGGAGCAGCAGATCCGCCTGAGTCTCTACTATGTGCGGTTCCTCCAGCAGACTATGGCCACCATAGAGCCGCTGGTACCGATGCAATACCAACAGATGCCCCATGCCCGACCTGCCACCACCCAACGGCCTTGAAGAAATGTCGACTTGACGGTGTCTCAGCTGTCTAAGTACTTGTATTATAATATTAGGAAAATCAAATATGACCTTGTGATTACTTTTAAAGTATTATTTATTTGTTTAGTTGACTTAGCAATAAAACTATGAAAATGTTATGCAAATTTAATGAAATTTTTTTATTGAGTAGATAATTAAGCATTTGAAGCTGGGACAAGGGACGAAGCGCGCTCTAATACATTTTTTGAGATCTGAGCCTACAAAGCTAATACTTGATCTTAAAGATGGTTAAATGTTAATTTTTCCAAAGAAATTTTGTCGCAATAAAAAAATGTATTCATTTTCTAAAGGAAACAAACTATACAGTTTAAATTAATATGATCTGTTCCATATATTAAGAACATAGATTGGGTCCTTAAACAACATCAATATACAATAAATAAATAAACTATTAAGAAAGTATAGTGTCCTCGACTTTTGGATACCCGAGACTTTACTAACCGTATGAGACAAAAGAAATAGAAAGGGAGATAGGAGATATAAATATATTTAAGAAAAACTCGCTTAACAATGCTCCCACCTTACTCAAATTATTACATATCGACATATTATTGATTTGTAAAGGAACTTCTAATTTGTCTAGCTGTTATGATCTTGAAGCAAACTGTATATCTCAAATAAATAGTATTATTTAGTAAACAATTTTTTATAAAGGGTTAAAATGTTATTTATTTTTAATTAACCTCATTTAAGTAAGCACTAAACTAGTTTCTGAAAAGTACTAAGTCGTACTTTACAGTACACACATGGTAATTCATCTACGACTAACGCGCATGATAATAGCTTGACTTAGTGACTCATACTAATAGTAACATTTATGTAGATATACATATGTAAATGAATCAAAGATTATCGCGAATAAAATAAATTGTTATGTGAATTAATTTTGTAATATATTATCAAATCCGCATCGACATATTATCGAATTAACACATTCTCGGGAAATACGGCAATTAAAATAGTATTGTCTGATCGCCTCCGGTGACATCTATGGCAAGATCCGTGTTTGGGTTTATATAAGAGGAAATTAAATTATCCCATTAGTAGGGGTAATAAGGAAATACTTATGTCACGGCATAGTAACGGCATATTTATAATTGTACGATTTCAAATGAACGATAACGTTGTTAAACTGAAACAATATGTATTTTCCAAACATAGGAAATGAAGAACGTTGACAAAGCTAAAGTTTCTATGCTCTGCCAGAATGCAATTTGAATCAAGACAGCTGAAAAACATTATCACTAATTGTCATATAAATTAAGCAAACGTAAGATAATAAATAATTTCGTTTTGTATAAAACTTAAAACCCATTTAAAAATAGCATATTTCTTAGAGCAATAAAGTTATATTTCTGTGATATAATATATTAAATTCCTATTAAATCACAGTTACTTTATATATTTAATCTTTATTTCACCTGTTTAAATATTATTTTTTGTAAATTATTATTGTTTGTAAAACGGTTTGTTTACCGAAATATTTTGGAAGATCGGAATTTGTTCGCTAAATAGATTGTTTATGGCTTGCATAATACTTAATAGCAAGATTCTTAAAATATTTCGCCGACTCTTTTGGGCACTTCCCCAGAGTTACTAGCCAATCAAGAAACCGTTTGTAAAGGCAGTATTTACCAATATTAAGTGTCAATATTTGTGATGTCAAATCGAAATATTTTGTATTATTAACTCAAATAATTAATAATAATAATTTCACACTTATCAGAACAACCATTGACTTGAATGGTTAAGATCAACATATGTTAAAGATGCTATTATGATTATTTTTCCATGGGGGAAAATGTTTAACGATGATTATTTATGAGTGCAACCTATAAATCGATAGAACTCTGACAAAATGCACCATATCCCAAATCAGGTAAATCGTTCGCAGTTTCTAGGGACTTTAACAAATCAAATGACGTAGAGTCAGGCCTGTACTAAGGGCCATGGAACCATCACACAACAAACGGGATCAAGTAGGTCAATAAAACTGAGAGACTCGTAGTTGCTCGGCCTAGAACTTTCCTGTTCCGGTGGCCACATTTCGCGGGCAATTCAGGTAAAACACTGAAAAGGATTCAGAGCCTTTTGCTGAGACGGCAATTAGCAGTGATCGTGAAGGTCATAAAAAATATTCGTTAATCCACTCGCAACGATTACCTAACACGGGATGCGCTAATCCCTTTGTTGACAATCCCGCGACTTTGGCTACCTGTAGGTCCTGGACCTGTGTGCATATAAACAGGATATGAAGCTCAGGGGGAATCATTCAGCAAGCATTCGCCAAGCGAGCAACATCACACAAGCAAAGTTATCCCAGTCGCACCATAAAATGGAGAGCACAACGATCTACGCCCACAAGAAGTTTGCCGTTAGCAAGCGCAAAAGGGACTCGGACAAGGAGAACCTTCTCCAGCATACAACGGAGCAACCTATCACCAAGCGCCGCCAGGTCCAGGGTTTCTTCCGACCATGGCTGGACAACGAGCAGAACCAGTCGCAGGGAGCAACGTCCCCCATTCCTGCGGTCAAGTCCAATGGAGCCGCACCCGCCGTCAGCCAGTACCATGCCAACATGGTGCGCCACAGCCAGTCGAAGCGCCAGCGTAGTCCCAAGGAGCAGCAGCGTCGGGATCGCAACACTCTGGCCTGCCTGCTCAGCCGGCGCGCCAAGCAGGCTCAGGACGAGCGAATGGGCCAGCAGTACGAGCAGTATCGGAGACACCACGCCGCCATGCTGGAGCAACAAGTGCGCCTGAGCCTCTACTACCGCCAGATCCTTCAGCAGGCGGTGTTCCAGCGGGCCATCGCCCCAGCCCCCGCCCATTTACTGCCCCCGCAGCAGCAGCAGTTCCTCCAGCAGATGGCCCTCTCACAGCAGATGCTCATCTTTGGTGGCCAGCACTGACCACTGATCGGGAGAGCGACATATTCAGCGACTATGGACAGCCCCATAATGTGATTTAGTTTTTAAGCCTTAAATTATTTATTGTTGACTTTAAAATAAATTCTAAAGAATTCATTTTTAAAAAACTAAAGTTTTTTCTTCAATTGTGGGGTGTTTAAATTGGTATATTACAATTTCGATACTTTAATAATTTAAACACAAGCTTTGAATTGAGGCTTAATGTAAATAATACACAGACGACCTAAGGGTGACATAGCTTTAACAACTTTAAAAAAATTCAAATTTTTAAATAAATATATGCAAAATGTAGAATATTTTCTTAAAAAAGAAAAACACATCTAAATTGTAGGCAATTTAAATTTTTTTTTGTAAAAATGTATAAATGAAAAATTATTATTTTTTTCCTTTAAAGTAATTTTTTACAAGTTACGCTTAAAGTATTAACAAACATTTTTTTATGTTTACATTAGAACATTCTATTATAAAATACATCGGACACCTTGAAGTATACATAACAATGACCGATTATTTATTAATTTTCTTTTAGCTCTTCAGTAATCCTTCAAGAAAGCTAAATCTTTATCTTAACATCTAAAATGTTTGCACTAAAAATATTAGTTTTTGTATAAAAAATTCAGCTAATCGCAATAATATTTACCCCTTAGACCAGAAATAATTGTTAAGAGTTTCTAAAATTCCCTATAATTTGATAAAGTCGTTGTTCATAAAAAAAAACTTAAGCTTGCGGTTTGTGTAATTTTTTTTGGTCAAAGATTAATCAAATAATACACACACTTAATGACACACTGGAAATTACAGCAACCCAGTTTACAACGTGTTTCTTTATAGACTGCTAATGGCCGCGAACGTCTTACAATTAAATTATTAATTTAACTAGAATCTAATGTAAATTAAATACATTGTAAATTGAAATCCAGTTCCCCAGGTAGATGTACAATTATTGTAAGATCTTTTGTCAACAAATATTGTAAATATTCAAATGTTGTCTGGTGATTCATTCCCATGAATATTTCCCAGCTAAATTCAACAAGTTTTCGTGTGTTCTTAAAGTGTTGTCAAGGTTCAAGCCCGAAAACAAAGAACAATATTGAGACACGGCTGAGCTTTTGCCATTGCCCTCGATCCACGTAAGCAATGGCCCGCAGCAAATATTGACAGAAATCGGATGCAGGAGATATATATAAACAAATATACAAGCCCCGAAGGGGGCGCAAAAAGCCACAAGTTCAAACCCAGTTGTGACGCAGTGTTTTGCAAGCGTTAAACCTGTAGCGCAGAAGTGCAGTTTTCAATGTTAAGCAACCTGGCCCAAAGCAGATCAACGCAACTCGACAATTAGCCGAAACTGATGTTGGCGCGGCACAAGTGCAAAGTGGTTTATTGGGTTGCCATGGCCTGGCCGCGACGGAAATTTTCTGCACTTGGATTTTCCATCCGCTGCCATAGGAAGTCGAGAGCCGGCCAGCAGTACCAAATGGCCCACAATGAAAATTAAAAGTAATTAACTGCGCTCGCAGCGGTTGCGCAATGCTAAAAGAGTTAATTATGTCTATGATGGACTTCCCCCTGCCGCCTGAACACTCAAATTAAGTAAAGCTCTTATTTTTCACTCAGTGCAGCCAGGTCCGGACTCACTTGGCTGCACTTTTAGCAGGGGCTCTCAGAGCTGAGCACGAGCTGTGTCCATGCCTTCAAATATTTTCTTCTTTTTAATCGGAACTTCCTTGTAGGCCATTGTTTTTCAGCTTGGCGGAGCCATTATGCAAGTTGAGTTGACTGCGAGCGACTTGCCATTTGATCGAGTGAAAGCGCACTGGTCTGCAAAAATAAAAGTAGAAATTAAGGTACAGGTATTCCCCCTAATTAGGCCGTTACCTAAATCCCAACCAAGCAGGACGGGGAGAATTCAAGTTCGCAAGCATACAATGTATATATATGCCACGGTTGGAATGAGTTGGGTATGTACAATCGGCAAAACATATTAACGAAAATATCGTAAAAAGGTTAAAATATGAAACATTAAAGGATCCTAAAAATATCGTCCTTAAATAAATATATTATCAAAATATATAAGAGCAAATTAATTGAAATTATTTATATTAAATTATTATTATTATATTATAATTATAATTAAATTTAATATCGACTTCCATTTTAAATATTCACTAAATAGCGCTTTATTGATTATTCTTAGAAAGATGTGGAGATTGCAGAGATGTAATCTGGGTATAGCTAGTTTGATATAGTTATATGTGTTCACATGTGTTTAGTACTATATACAAAACAGCTAGATTAAACTATTAAAATAAATGATAAAAAACACTTGTCAATATTTTCTTTACTGTACCGAGTATCTGATTTTGTAGACGATACAGCGGTTTTTGTTTGTTTAGAAATTGGTTAAAGCTTTAACCGGTTTCCTGTAACATTTTTATAGCTATAAAATTTGATTGATATTTAAAGCATTATAAATTAAAAACAATCATAAAAATAACCTATGGCCAAATTGGTTGTAGCTCGATTTAATAAAAACAATTAATATAGACTTGAGCATTAAATACAACGAAGAACAAAGAGTTTAAAAAAATTAATACTAATATTTATACCTTATATTTAACTTGAATATTTTTTTTCAAAACAACTCTATTTTTTATTATTATTATTGACAAATCACAAAAAACTACAGACATACGGCTAGACCAAAAAGCTGTAGCGAAATTTATATAATTCAATAATTGTATACAATAATTCAATAAAATGAAATAAAGAATTTTGTATCAGTATGTAGCGCTAAAACGATTGTAAATAAGTTGTACATATATAAAGTTGAACCTTTAGCGTGACCGATATTATTATTCAGGCTTAAACCATGTCTCGTAGCTGTAACTAGCTTTCATTTCTGGTTAGTTGTAATTGAAGTACAATGATGACAGGTGAGTGATGGATGTAGAAAGAAGATATTAACTCAGACACGTACCACCTAATAAATTCCATTTAAATAGTTGCATTTTTGATTGGTCTACTTTGTTGCCTTTGGGTCGGAGTTGCAGAGGGAATAAGCCAGATTTTTACGATGGACTTTTCCAAAATCTTTCCGATTGGTAAAGAATCTGCTCAGTCAGGACTGGGCGCCTTCATATACGGTAGTTTTTGAAACTGAATAGATATATTGAATGAGATTTTCCTGTCGATATGTGTATATTCCTTTAAATAATAAATTAATTGATGGAATCATAATAGTTAACATATTCTAGGCACTCGGGTCAACGATGAGGTGCATTATTTGTGAGAAATAAAAGCAAACTTTATGTTTTATAAATATAAGATCTGTGATATTTATTAGCAGGTTTTGATCTACAATTAAGTCCTTACAACTAATATTTGGCATTGATAGTCTTATACTTAGCTTTCAAAGATGGCGTAAATACTTAAACAAACTTAACGTACACTTAAATAAGTTATGGGTTGCTATAAATTACAATAGAGCTTTGATCTTCAATCCCGAAGCCTAATCTACTCCCGGCTAATGGGTCCGATCAGGTAGTCGATGGAGAAGTTTCTCCTGATATTCCCCACCCTGACTATCCTTGGTGAGGGCTGGCAGTGGTTCACCCGTTCTACCAGCAGCTTCAGCTGATCCAAATAGACCTTGGCACGCAGACTCTGCTCGGCCATCTCGTGGTGGGTTTTGAGAAATTGTTCGTACTCCTCTTTGACCTCCAAATCGTCGATCTTCTTCTTCCGTCGGCTCAGGCGGCAGGCCATGGTGTTCTTGTCCCGGCGCTCCTGCTCCTTTGGCGTGCGCTCCTTCTTGGGGAACTTTCGCACCATGTTCACGTGGTACTTGCAGATATCTCTCATGGCGTCGACGTTGATCGGGCTGGGTGAGTTTTGGGATGGCAGAGAGATGTCCGAGAACACGGATGCGGATGAAGAAGCCAGGCGGCGTCGCTTGGGTAATGGAAGGAACTTGGTGTCCTGGTCGCTGAAGCACAAACTGGAGGACATCTCGTCTGAGGCTCTACGACTGCCTGAGCTGCTGGAGACGCTGCAGGGGGTGTTGCTGCGGGATATGAGCTCCTCCTTTATAAGCAACGCAACCTTATCAACGCTTCGGCCCACATCGAACTTCTTGTGGCGATAGATCAGATGGCTGACTGACTGCATGTTGTCTTCTCGAAGTCTCTGAATTGACTGCTGGTCCAGTGGGTGGTGCTGTCGTTTTATATACTATAAGCCCTTATCTCCCAACCCATCCCAAATGAATATGTTTATGAGCTTGTTTACACAAATCGAAGGAGTCGCCATTTTTCCTTTTTGCAAAACGAAAACAAAGTTATAAATGACGCCGATTTGCCTGCGCACGCGTACCGGGCGCGCTATCTCTTTCGCACCCGCACGTCCTTACCTACGCCCACACGCTGACCTCCGACCCTTTGTGCGGCTCTGCAACATGTTTGTTCCTGTCCAACTGCGCAGCATGCGGTAATCCGCTCATTCAATTCGTGTTTGTTCCTCTTTTTCAATGTTCTTTGTTCATCCCTTGCCGTGTAGCACATATTAGTGATCCATAGGGACATTTTCTCTTGTTATCGCGGACCGAAACGAATTCGCATTCTCATATACAATATGCTGATAAGTTTTAGGCTTTAGGTTTTCTTTCAGGCAGATAAATGGATGGTTTTGGGGTTTCCCTTGTGCCATGTCTTCTACAATTGAGATAAGTTCATCCGGAGTACTTCTTCCAGAGATAAAATAAAAATGGTTGCTTGAATTCATTACCTAGGGGGAGGGATCCGATGATATAAAGTACAAATACATTTTTACGCGAACTGGTCTTCATATGACTTATAGTTGCTTTTGAAATTATTGAAATATTAAGTGGAAAACAATATGCAATTTTATAAAACTTTGCTATTTGTCAACATAAAAGTGAAGTGAAATTCAATTCTTGATTAAATAGAATAAATATTTACTACTGACTTTACTAATATTTACTTATGACACGAATGTTACAATTATTATCATAAGTAATTATTAATTGTTATTAAATACTTCACAAATTTAAGGTATGCCAGCTTTGAATACTTGTGGAATTACTGCATCTTTGTATTCTCCTTTGAAGATTTTTCAATACACAAATAAATGGAAGAAGATAAGGCGTCATAAGACTTTTAAGTGCTATATCTCATTTGCATTGTGAATCAATACATATACATTGACTTGGTCATGGTTGATTTCAAATGCCTTACAGAGACTTCAATTAGGCGCTTCTGGGGAAAACTTGTTTGCTAAATAAATATATTCTATTATGCACCCTTAGATAGGGAAATCCAAAAATCTATTGCTGCTCTCTGTAGCAACTACTTAAAGAACAGTACAAGATTAGTTGCTTTTTACATACAATCGAATTACAGATATCAATAAGTCAATAAACATTTAAGTGTCCTACAAAATATTTTCACTTTCTAGTTTTTCAAAAAGATTTATTTTTTTGAAGTAAGCACGTTTTGTCTGTAGCATTAGCATAAATAAAAAACAGATTCATTAATATTAATTATATTTATTTTTTTTAATATTCACAAACTCATTTAATTTACAATACGTTAAAATTAATTTGTTTACCAATGGTAAGATCATGCTGTCATTTTAAATCCGGAACAATAGGGACTGATAGTGATGCAGTATTAGAAAATATAAATGCAAACAAATCTCGCGCTCTCTTTGTTCAGCGATTTGCCCAATTTTTCTAATGCAGCGAATGGCATTAGCTTATCTTTTCACTTTTAGGTTTTCAACAAAGTACATTTCAAAACCGAAGATGACGCTGAAGGGAACAGCAGGGATTCCTCTTCAGTCTATCTGTTTCTAGCAACGATTGACCACCATACCTTTCTCAAAGAGAGCAGTTATCGCGATGAGATAATCTTGTTTAGTCTCGACAGGCCTTCGATATCAATAAATCAATACATATCTTCTTCTAAAAATATCGAAATAAATTCAAACTCTGTACAATACTTTTGAGACTATAGTAAAATACAGAAATTTTCGAAGGTTGAGTATTTTGTTTTTCATTTAACCTGGCACACCATCAGATCATATCTTACTGTTCAGACAAGTGGAAATCATGTTCCGGCTGACTTATCATCAATGTCTTTATTTCATTGAATACCAGACCTTAAGAGTTATTAGCGTTAATTTATTTAAACAGAAGAGTAATAAACTGAAAGTAGTGCAATCTTTTAGATAAATTCTATAAAAAATAATTTTTATTGGGTTTGTTTACATAAGAAAAGTTAAACTTAGTAGACTTCCCTAATAATGCATGGCTAGGTATAATGCTAGGAATCAAGGTGCCAAGATGCCGGGTCATCCTATTAGGTGACCTGTTTTGATTACAAGGCTGGGATGCGATCGGGACCAAGATCTGGGAACTGATGCCTTCACGTGTCACCGAAGCTACAAAAGACGAGGAAACATCGTTGGACAGCTGCCGGTAGTCGGGTCGGACCGGGTCGGAATGGGTCGAGCTTAGTAAAATCCAATGGCTGGGTGGCATTAGCTTCACGACTGACTGGGGGAATTTAATAACGTCGTTTGTATTTCACTACTGACTTTTGCATTCGCTTTGTTTTCTACAGCTGACGTCGCCGTAGTCGTAGTCGTCATTAGTTTTCAGCTATTTTTATTTGCCGCCCCTCGGCCCGCCCCAAAATCCCTATTATTTGCTAATGCTGCGCATCTGTGTTTGTGTATTGCGTTTTGTCTTTGGTCTGGCACACTGGATTTGATTGGTTTTGCTTTTCGCTTTCTTGCCATAAATAAAAAGCCGGCGCTCGCCAGAGCTCTCAGACGTCGATTAGCACTTGCACCGGCCAGGCCTTATATAAACCCAACTTTTTGATAACCGATAACAGTTTTTTAAATACATTCTACTTGGAAAATGTGGAGAATATTTTGTGCTTTCGTTTTCATTTCAATTTCCGGCATCAATGCGGCAGAAGATGTGGGAGTTGAGCTGCCGCATGTGGAATTCAAGCCGGTGCGAGAATTGTGTGAGTTTCTTTATAATAAAATGCGAAACAGTGCAGTAAATATTGAGGAAAATAAAGTAATGTTGATGAACAATATATTTAAATACTGTAAATAAATCAGCTTTAAGAAAAATTAATTGTATTATGGAATTGTAAGTCAAAAAAGACAATTTGAGATTGGATATTCAAGCTTGGATATACCAGCTTCAAGTGGAGAAATTTCGACGACAAATTGTTATGATTCCGGTTATATATCTTGAGTTATATCCATTTAAAAAATTCTCGAATTGTATTGTTTGTAGCTCGGGCTTAAAAAAATGATTTAAAGTCTTAATACATGATCATGTGATTATAATTCTTTTGGTCTTAATGATCTTCAATTGTAAAAAATAAAACTATTGCCGTTTAAGTCATCTTGTTTTCTGTTCAATCTCAAGAAATACTAAAAGTAGGCAATGATTATTTTGAAATTTTTATTTCCTGAATTATGTGATAGAAAGTATGCAATACCATAGCTCCTAATGATATTTTGGTTAGTAATCTCAGATAACATTTATATAATAGTACATACATACTTTATAAACTAGACATATTTCAAAAGATGCTAAATCAATCGTAAACTTGGTGAATACTGGGCAAAGTATTTGTAATAATTTAGCACACCATATTCCTGCTGTCATAAGCTGTCTTAAACGCGAAGTTTAAAATTTTCAAAATGTTTATTATTTTTATAATAAATTATCTTGTATAATTTGACACTTTAGTAGACCTTGTGATGCAGTCGTAAACTATATAAGCTTTAAATTTTGAATTTGAGGTTCAACGTCGTTTCGTCTAGATCTGATAGCGGTAATTGTGTGAAGCACGCAATTTTGTGTGAATTTTATAACAAAGCATTATCCCCGAGTATCTGCCAGTCAAAGTTCCGAAACAAATTACCTTTATTACTGAAAAGTGCCCAGAAGTTAGATATCTAATTGGAAAAAAATTGTACAAATCGTTACTAAACATCTTGCGAGACTTTAATCAAGAATTGTGTCCAAAGTGCTAATGGTTAATTAAGTCTACGTTTGGAGAAGACATATGCAAACCAAATGTATAATGATACAATTAATATTCTAGTCCCGAAAAAGAATAATAAAATTACCCGTAAGTGGATAGGAAAATTGTAATAAAAATATTAAAGCCAAAATTTGTTGATATATTTTATTTTCTTATATATTCCCTAAAGGAATGTTGTGATGATGACATATCTAAACGCTTTTTGTCGAAGTTGCTTATAGTATTAAACCAATCTATTAATTTTAAACCAATTTTGAGAGTTATTATTATTAGATTATAATATACTTATGAATAAAAAGTTAGTAATTTATTTTTAGAATATTTAAATTATTTCTTATTGTAGCCTTTGCTTTTTTGTTTGCATATTCGCACATTAGTATGTTGATTTATTTGGACGATGAAAAGCGTCAAATTAAGATTGTCATGCTGATAAATAATATCTTTAAGCCGCTTTTTGCCGAAAATAAACGCCTGAAATAAAAGGCTATTTAAAGTACCTCATTGGCCAAAACAACAATTGCAGTTGTTGGCTTTATATTTTAATTGTTGGCCGAGTCAGACATGGCTGTAGTTATAAATAAGACATGCTTATGGGAGCATATAAAAATAAATTGTTCAAGAATTGTCAAACGAGTTTGCTGCTTCAGTCTTTTGTCTGGGGCCCGCACTTCCGGTGCCGACCTTCTCCCAAGGTACATATGAATACCAAAAGCCACAATTAGGAACGCATTTAAAGCGAAACGAACTTGATACGATTAAAAACAATTTCAATTAAACACATGAATTATCGCTTAAATCGCCTAACAAAATCAAATTCAAATCCAAACAACAAATAAATTGCGCATGACGCTGACCGCCGAACGGCCTGAATATTCTCGATTAGAAAAATGTCACGTTCTGAGCATAAGCACATCGATCGAGCCCGGGCTATGACTAACGCTTATGTTTGAATTACATAGGATCTGTCAAGGTTCCCCGTACGTACTAATTATACTCGCTTGACATTCGACAGCTAACGATATTCCGACATGTCGGGAGGGCGACCTGAACATAAACGAGTGCATCAAGCAGGGCCTCCAGCAGATAACGCCACGCATGAAGTACGGCATCAGCGAGCTCAACATCCCGCCCCTCGATCCCTTCGAGATGGGCAAGAGTTCCTACAACTACAATGCCGGCGTGCTCCAGGGGCGCATTTCCATGAAGAAGGTGGTCGTTCGCGGCCTGAGCGACGGCATCGTCGACAAGGTCGACTTCCGTCTGAAGAACAGGCGGGTCCGCATGGAGATTCTGTCGCATGTGCCTCAAATTCTGGTTGAGGGCTTCTACAAGGCTGACATTAAGCTGAACGACCTCAAGCTCAACCCCAAAGGTGCTTTCAACATAACCATGAGTAAGTTAAAACGAAGATCACGTGATTAAGTTCGATTAAGTTAGTCATAGAAATATAAATATAAAGACATTTGCACTCACAAAATTGTTCTGTTTATTCCAGCCAATGTTGCAATGAGGGCGAGACCCATGGGAGAACTATTTGACCGTGATGGTCACACATATCTGCGTCTGACTAAACTGGAGACTGAGCCCAAGGTGGAAGACCTGCACTTCTATGCCAACGGCCTAGTGCCCGATCCCGCTCTGAGTAAGTTCTGCCAAGTAACTAATTCTATATTCTTATTAAATGATCTCTTACCGTTCAGACGATGTCATCTTGGACTTTATCAATCAGTACTGGCGCCAGCTCTATCAGGCCATGCTCCCCGAGACCCTAGCCACCTGGCAGCCCCTTATTTTGAAGTCTACGAATGACTTTTTCGATGCGTTACCATTCGACATGCTTGTCACCAAGAATTAGGTGTTATGGTATTATTTCCTCCTATTTGCTTTACTCAAGACGTTATCATTTGTTTTTACGGCAATAAATATTGACTAACTTAGTACTTTGTTAAGAGTTTATTGTTTAGTTTTATAGGAGCTTCCAACCAAGTCTAGCAAAATTCTCAGCAAAGTGTTCTGTTTAGATGGCTACTTTTATTATTATATCTATAGCAATAGTGTATATTTTGTTTAATCTCATTCAATGTTCAATTGTCTTTGTAATGTTAATTAATATGTGAAGTCTCCAGCTCCATAACACATAAGTTCTGAATCAATCAATCAATATACTTCAAATCGAAATACAGAGACTTAGAACATTTTTGGAATTAAAAGAAATAACTTCCGAAGAATAAAAGTACTTTGGGCACTACAAATACAAAGAATCAAATTCGGCAGAGAGGCAACGAACGCAAGTAAAAGTTCTTCATAAATAGCATTAGCAAATAAGTACGTATTGAGTAGAAATTACCCGATTTTTAAAATCTAAACTCTTGAACTGAAACTACTCTGTCTAAGCTTGAACTGGTATCAAAATAGGATTGATAACGGAGTGTGGCTGATTACATATTTACCTAAAATAAAGTGAGTGCTCAACCTCAAACTGATTTCTGCAACCACACAGCGATTGAACATTAAATTAAATATTCATATTATCTTATCTACATATGTCTGTATTTAAAGGTTTATAGTGTTACATTTTCTGATTAAGTGCAATGTGAGTTTTAAGTCTTAGAACTCGGACTTGTTTAATTAGAGGCCTATCTGTTTACACAGAAATAAATTGTGACTTTCTGTAAATTTAAACAACGCATCAAATGCGCCAGCCGATAATAGTTACCAAAATTGACCTTGAAAGTTATCAATATTTATTTAACACAACTTACAGTGGTAATGAGACCTCCACAAAGTAAGACATTATTGAAATATTAATAGTGTGACGGAGGAAGTAGTCTACGATAATAGTACTGCTTTAACATAGTACTAGTGCTATTAGATAACTATAATATATGCCGTTTGAATGGGCACTCATCGAGTCAACCTTAAGAGCAGAGCAAATTTGCGTTTCTGGTTTGAGTTGGAAGCAAAGTTCAGGCCATATTTCCAAGTACTGCTCTGACTCACCAATGAGAAGCTTTTCTTTAGGCTTGATTTGGCAGCCCTTCGAGTCCGCCAATTAACGACCGACTGAATATCCCAAAGAGGCAACCCCTTGATTATCCGTATTCATGGGGGTAATTATTAAAAGAATTTATGGCAAATCATCGCTGTCATTTACTTTATAGCGTCAATAATTTTTTCTATTTAATAATACGACATTATAAATCAGAGGACGGAGCCGGTTTTGTGATCAGTCAAAGTCTAACTGTTTGCCGGAAAATGTTTCACTGATTTACAAGTAAAATACACTCCGCTTAGCTAGAGCAAAGCGAGCTCGCTAGTCTCTAGTGTATAACTTCTAGTCTCAGACTTGTGCAATGTGCAGCTTTGTGCTAATTTTGAGAATAAAATAGCCCGGCTGTGGGTCTCAGCGCTTCAGTTGTTGATTGACGTTCTAGCCGCCGCCGTCTGGAAGCTGTCCGTGACCAAAAAGGATTATCCCAATTTAGTGGAGTGTAGTATAGATTGTATATAGATTGTATAGTATACGCACATATACGCAATGCATTGCGTCGTTGGAATGCTGTGCCTGCTGGCCTTGGGCGCCACTGCGGCCCCCACGGCCACAAAAATCCTAGCTGGTGAGCAAATGTCTAGTATCTAGTGTTCAGTGTGCTCTAATTCGATTTTGGCAAACGATTTACATTAAAGACCTGCCAAAGTGCGCGGCGACAGATGATCAGCTGGGGGAGTGTGTCAAGCAGATTTTCAATACGTTGACGCCGCGCCTTAAGGACGGCAATCCCGAATTGAAGATTCCGCCCTACGAACCCTTCGACCTGAACCGCACCAGCTTCCAGTACTCCAGCGTCACTGCCAACGGTCGCATAACAGTGCGCAACGCCAAGATCTACGGATTTAGCGCCAACACGGCCAAGGACGTGAGCGTCAAGGTCAACAAGGACAAGGTCAAGCTGCGACTGGTCACCTACATGCCCAAGCTGAACATTGTGGGCAGCTACAAGGCCGACTTGCAGGTGAACCAGCTTCATTTGAAGCCCAAAGGAGACTTTAACGTAACACTGAGTGAGTGCGAGATGCTGCGGTTTCACCCTGCAGGTCTCTAATGGGTTAATGTCCTTGCTTTCAGAGGACGTGGAGACAACGACACTCACCGACGGAGAAATATACACAAAGGACGGTCACCGATATTTCCGACTTAAGAATATCGACACGAAGCCAAAGATTGGAGACTTGGTCATTAAGGCCAATGGAATTTTTGCTGATCCTGAATTGGGTAAGCTTGCACTTTAATTTATTTTATTTACCAATATTTTAATAAAACCTTCATAAATGTAACTTTATTATTAAATAGCAATATTTACTCAACTTTTGTGGGATAGCATTTTTAAGTTTACATTTTAATCAAAGCAAAGCTTATGGACCCTTGTGTAATCCTGGCATATAAGAAACCATTAGGAAATACTAGCTGTGCTTTCGCGAGAATTCCAGCAAAATAGTTTCATAACTGAGTAATTTATTTGCGTTAATAGCTGAGATTAATGCAGCGATGATGGCGATTTATTATAATAGCTTTTATGAGTGCATATAAAATGAATATGGAAAGAAAGATTGTATAATTAAGAACCCCTACTCATGGCTTTAATAATAGCAGTATAAGTGTTGAAGTAAACTGTTTACAGTTTAAAAAGGAAAACAAAAACAAATAAGAATATTTTATTATATCGTAACTTTTTTTTCAAATCTGCTCAGATGGAACTAGAAATATTTAAACTCAGTTTACTAGTACCCATACCTATAATTTAATCTAGTAATCCTAAAGGCATATATATAATACTAGAGCATTTTCTTGTTAAATATTCTTGCTGAAATTAATAGTTTCTCACAATTTTTTGTTTACTTTTACAGATCAAATCGCCCTGAATGTGGCCAATCAGTATTGGCGCGATATCTACGGCATCATGCTGCCAGAGACGCGACAGTATTGGCAACCGCTGGTGCTGCGAATGTTCAACGAGGCTTTGGAACTGGTTCCCATAGACCAGTTTCTTACCGACGAGCAAAGTTAATTATTGAGCTTGTGATGATCGCTTTACTGCTAATAAATGGTTCCATTGCATTAACTGCAATTAAATGATAATTGTTGCTAAATTGGTAAACACTCATTCTAGGCGCCATTTGCCTTGCCCTCTTAATAGCGACGGATTGAAAATTCGAAAACAAGTTTTATTTGTTTTTTCATGCCCCAGTTAAGCGCGTAAATTCATTCACAATTACAATTATTTTCAAACCCCTGCCCGTTGGGTGACCCAATAACAATAGCGATAATGGGTTAAGTGCTCCTCGGCGTTGACCCTGACTGGACTCCATGACTCGTGGGGATTGTGGAACATTCCCAGCTCAAGTGATAAAAGTGAAATTAAGCAAGCTAAGCGCAGCCGCTAAAAGCTAATGTGATTTTGAAATTTATTATTTAGTTGGGCCGAAATCCCGGCGGTACTGCAATACCGGGCCAACCCGCGACAGAGGTGGAGCAAGCTCCTAGCACTCCGTCTGGTTCCAAAAATCAGTTTAACATTTGTTGTCCTCCAATGGAGGAACTATCAGATGTTAAGCTGATAAGAACAGATACTACACTTTGATCTTAGCCATAAGGCCGAGAAGCGATAACTGGAAACGGCAAAACGTCTGGCTCTCCATATAGACACTGTTAGAACTTGTTGGGAATGATAGACATGAGTGAAGAGAAATTGCATATGCAACAATAACTTGCCTACTTTAGGGGCTACTTTCAGGTACCAACAAATTGCAATGTGAACAAGGAAGCGCACCCTTGGAAAATAATCTTATAATTGCTACGAACCACCAACAGTTAACTCTGGATACAGGATTTCAAACTTACTTTTCTTTAAAAATTTAATTAAGTTAAGGTGTGGAATAATTAAGATTGGATGCCCTTAGTTCCAGAAAAGTTAAATCGTATTTTTTATATAAATGTAGATAATAATTCAACAAGAAATCAACTCAACCTCTATATTTCTATACATTTGAATTGGCTAATCATTCAAACCAAAATAAAAATGTGTTTCAATAATAATTTTATATCTATAAAAAAACTTAAAAAATATATATTAAGATTGTGCATAGAGAACACACATTTTATAATCTGTAGGTAAACAGATGACGCAGCAACTAGTGCTGGAGTCAAAAATGCCGGAGATGTCAACCCATATAACCCCTTAGTACACTTTGCTGTAAAAATAATTAGTTTGACTTGGTGAAACGCTGAGGTGGAACGAGTTATAAGCCGAGTTAACCTCTTTAAAAAATAACTTGAGAAGTATAATGAATTTACAAATTCTAAGTGAAATTCTAGTCTTTTGGTTGGTTTCATTTACAATGAGAAATCGATGATTATTGATTTTAAAATTCTTGTAAATGTACCGATATATACTTTAGGGAAATGAGGTGTACTGCGTTAATTGCATACTGTTACCTCATTATACATTATATGAAATAAATATATCAGCATAAAACTTTACCAATCATTATTATGTATTCAAAGTTAAATTCTGTATAAATTTGACGATCCGAAACCTGAAAAGATAAATAATATGGACATTGATATGGAAAATATAAGATAATAAAAAGAACTTTTGGTTTCGGTAAAAAGTTTCTACATTTGCCATTGACTATTTTGTATGAATTTGAATGTACCAACAAAACCAAATACAAACAATCAAAAATAAACAAACTGTATTAAAAATAGGTGTATTATCGAAATAAATATAGACTTATTAACAACAAAATTGGATCATTTTATTAAATGTATTGTGGGGGTCCGTTGAAACAAACATAAATAATTTACTCCGATTTTTCAGAACACTTCCAAGTGTTTCCATAGTTACAGGAACAAACTGGGTAAATTTAACTTGCAACTATCAACTCGCAAAATTTACAATTATAAAAATTTATTATTTAGTTGGGCCGAAATCCCGGCGGTACTGCAATACCGGGCCAACCCGCGACAGAGGTGGAGCAAGCTCCTAGCACTCCGTCTGGTTCCAAAAATCAGTTTAACATTTGTTGTCCTCCAATGGAGGAACTATCAGATGTTAAGCTGATAAGAACAGATACTACACTTTGATCTTAGCCATAAGGCCGAGAAGCGATAACTGGAAACGGCAAAACGTCTGGCTCTCCATATAGACACTGTTAGAACTTGTTGGGAATTATAGACATGAGTGAAGAGAAATTGCATATGCAACAATAACTTGCCTACTTTAGGGGCTACTTTCAGGTACCAACAAATTGCAATGTGAACAAGGAAGCGCACCCTTCAAAAATAATCTTATAATTGCTACCAACCACCAACAGTTTACCTAACTCTGGATACAGGATTTCAAACTTACTTGTACGATATTTCATAAGCCAAGTATTCTTTTTCTTTAAAAATATTATTAAGTTAAGGTGTGGAATAATTAAGATTGGATGCCCTTAGTTCCAGAAAAGTTAAATCGTATTTTTTATATAAATGTAGATAATAATTCAACAAGAAATCAACTCAACCTCTATATTTCTATACTTTTGAATTGGCTAATTATTCAGACTAAAACTAAAATGTGTTTAAAAAATAATTTTATATCTGTAAAAAAAGCTTAAAAAATACACTCATAAAAATGTTTACCTAAAATCGCCCTAAAAAAGCCTCTTTTCGCCCGTACATTTAGAAATTCGCCCTAGAAACGGTTCCAAAGGCGAGTCGCCCTAGATCTAAGAAAAAATTGCCCTAAAATTAGGAAAGAATCTTTCCTAAATCTAGGGCGATTTTTCTTAAATTTAGAAAATTTTTCTTGTTTTTAAGGCGATTTGCCCGGAATATGTGATAAAAAATTCCTAATATAAGGGTGAATTTTCCTTACATTTAGAAACATTTTTCTTAGTTTAAGGGCTATTTGACCATTAAAAGAAGAAATTTATTTCTAAATTCAAGGGCATTTTTTTTTAATTTAAGAAAAATAGACGTTACATTTACATTTACATTTTAAACGTTAAATTAAGGGAACATTTTTTTTGGATTTAGGGTATTTGACCGTTAAAAAATATTTTTTTCTATATTCAAGGTCAATTTTTTTTTATTTGGGAAAAAATATAGTCACTCTTAGGATAAGTAACAAGTAACATTGTTGACTCGCTTCTATATAGCACATTTCACTTCAAAAACTTCGACGGCAACAATCACTTAATTGAAGAGGTGCTAGAATCAGTTGGGAATCATAAGTACACACGTGCGAGATTTGTCGACTAAAAATTGACAAGCAAAACAAAGGCGATTCGCCCGTAATTTAAGAAAGAAAATAAACGAAGCAAATCATAAAACCTTGCCCTAAATTTGAGAAAAATAGGTAAATAAACCCTAAAAAAGTGTATTTATGGCGGCTTTTCTTGATTTTTCGGTGCCTTGACCTAAATTCATGAAAACGTTTTCTTAATTCCAGAAAGATTTTCTTAGTTTTAGGGCGAATTTTTTTTAGGGCGATTTTTCTTAAATATAGAAAATTATTTTTATGAGTGTATGTATTAAGATTGTGCTTCGAACACCCATTTTATAATCTGTAGGTAAACAGATGACGCAGTGCTGTGGAGTCAAAAATGCCGGAGATGTCAACCCATATAACCCCTTAGTACACTTTGCTGTAAAAATAATTAGTTTGACTTGGTCAAACGCTGAGGTGGAACGAGTTATAGCCGAGTTAACCTCTTTAAAAAATAACTTGAGAAGTATAATGAATTTACAAATTCTAAGTGATATTCTAGCCATTTGGTTGGTTTCATTAACAATGAGAAATCGATGATCACTACTGTTACCTCATTATAAATTATATAAAATAAATATATCAGCATAAAACTTCACCAATCATTATTATGTATTCAAAGTTAAATTCTGTTTAATAATTTTGACGATCCGAAACCTACAAAGATAAATAATATGGACATTGATATGGAAAATATAAGATAATCAAAAGAACTTTTGGGTTCGGTAAAAAGTTTCTACATTTGCCATTGACTATTTTCCGAAAACTTTACTTGCTCACTGCGGACTCAAGGTCATAGAGGGGCTGAATTTTTTGCATTAATCAAAACGCGAAAGTTATGCCAGCAGGCTTTTTAGTATACAATTGTTTCGCTCTTGACAATAATTTCAACAAAATTAAATTAAAGTTTACTTAATATTTTAAAAAAGGTTATCTGTTTCTGATAATTTTAAAACAATTCTTTAAATTAATTTTATTATCTTAAAACCATTTTATCATCTTTGTAAAGTTTTAGTAGAGGGAAAATGAGTCATACTAAAATTTTGGACTTTGGATATATTTACTGATTCTTAACAAAACAATTTGTTTAGCGAAACTGTGAGTGTAAATTTTACATGTATTTTATTAGATCCATTTTGTAACATTTTGTTCAGTAAATTGATCAATTTTTAGACTAGGAGTGTGTTTTGTTCCAGCTCTTGGCGCTTGGTGTGCCACAAGTCAGGTTATGAATTATTTATTCTATATGTTTTAAGCTAGTGATTCGTGATGTGCATGCAGAGAGGGTGTTATTGGTAGACAACAAAGCAAACACGCGACTGTCGCCTGCCTGAAGTCCATTATGCCAGACATATTAAGTGTGGCTTGCTTTTATAATTCAATTAGACATTTTGAAGACAATTTGCAAAAATGATTACATAGTTACAAGTAGAAAAGTGCTTATTCTCTTATCAGTTCTTTGAGTTAAAAGACCCCATCTGTGGACTCAAATTACCGACTGAAGACGTGACGTCCCAGGTAACCTTGAACATCGATTTGTACACCACAAAGTCGCAGGTTCATGAATAATTTTACGAGGCCTACTGCCTAGCATGCAATATGTATGCTCATAAACGGCCGCAAAGATTTATAACTGACCCACATTTTACATGAACACTTCGCAGGGCCTTACTGGCACAGTGCCTTCCAAACGGCATCCACAACGTGACTTGCACTTTGACTGAAAACAGGGATTGGAGGCCCACTGACTGCTGTGACAGTTTCCTCATTGCTTGCATCGCTTGACAGATTTGGGAGAGTCATTTACCATCTAATGCTTAATGTAATTAATATTATAATATTACATATTAACATTCCCAACGTATCGATCATTAATCTTTATACTATATTATACTATTAAAATGTAGCGATCACATCACACCCTTTTTAGGAGCTTTAGAACTTATAGACCTTGGGTTATATTTTCATAAAAACATTTTTTAAATGTCAAAAGAAGTAAAAAACAGAAAAGTTTTGTTAAAACAAATACAATTTATATAGATTTTGGAAAATAGTTTGTTGTATTTATTTAATTTTACAATGAGAATGAAGAAAGAAAGTAATATTTTGATAATATATAGATAATATATATATATATATTATGTCTGACTTTCTCTAACGATATCTAGAAACAATTGTGAATATAATAAAAACTTTACTTTAAAATAAATAAATTATGTTTATGAAATGGTGTTTTTAAAAGAGCACACCGAATTTTATAATTGTAAAATTATTCTTAAGCAAGAAAGAAAGCTAGCTTCGGCAAGCTGAAAATTAAAAAAACTACGGAGACTAATCGCGGCTGATTATGAAAGTTCTTGCAAATAACATATGTTGGAATAAAGCTATTAAATATTGGCTTCAGAAATTATAGAACAATACCAAATGGACATATGTATATGGAAATATGTTGAAAACTGACAAAAGAATAATTTTGTTTCTATAATTTCTCCGATTGTTTCTACAGCAAATATTTGATATAATAGTTCGATCCTGCCAGTCCGAACATATATAGTAAAGAGAATATACATATATAAGACAATCTGCAAAGTTTCATTAATATAGTTTAGAAACGGGGGGACTAGTGTCCGTAGAAACGGATAGACGGAACGGCGGATGTGGCTAGATCGATTCGGCTGTTGATGCTGCCTAAGAATATTTATACTTTATAGGGTGAAAAAAATCTCCTTCACTGCCTTGCAAACTTCTGACTTAAATTATAATTCCCTGCATGGGTATAAAGATTATATTATTTACTGGATGCGAATACTTTTCTTTTTTTTTAAGAGGCAATCATGGTCAAAATTTCTTATTAAATTTGTCTAAAGAATTGTTTTGCATAAACTTATAATTTCCAAGTCCAAAATAATAAATAATTAACTATTAAAATATTAAAAAACATCAGAGTGCCGAGGTTGTGGCTCTCAAACTGCCTTGCAGCTTTCGGTGAACTGAGCTTTCGACTTCGGATTTGGGCTCGGCTCTGACGGCCTAAAGCCTTCGAACCGAATTCCGTCGGATATGCCTGGGCCGCATGCTGTTGTTGGCGGCTTCGTGGTTTCGGGTTGGAAAAACTTTGGAACACAAACAAAAATCGGACAGCTTGGAAACTATAAATAAACGTGGGTTTTATGCAGCGCTCATTTCAAGATTTGCAAGCAACGCGCGCCGTCAACTCGAAAATTCGTTTGCCGATTTTTGCGCAGAAGTTTGGCAATTAGCTTGGGTTGTGTGTTTGTGTGTGGGAGTGTTGGTGCCTGTGTGCGGCAATTGCAGCAACAATTGCAGTTAACCGAGAAAACCGACCGAAAACGACAACAACAACAACATAAACACCGCTCGTGAAGAAATAAAAGTGAAGCCGGTTTGCAAAAATTACGCAAAAAAAAGAAGGAAAAACGGAGAAAACAAAATTACAGGCTGCACTGTATTCGTGTGTTAAATCGAGTCACACGAAAATAGTCAAAAAGGCCAGCCCCGTAATCGATTAAAACTAGTTTGCATCGCCTGCATCCCATTGTTCGATAGTTTTTGAGGAAAGCAAAGAGGTTTGAGCCCGAAAATGCAGTCGTCTTGCATCTCGCTGACGCTGGTCGCCTTGGCTATCGCACTCGGAAGTACTCCTCGAATGGCGAGTGCCGCCACGCTGCCAACATCCGCGCCGAGCGTGTTCAGCAGCGATCCCAGGAGCGGCCCGACGAGTGGCGACGACGATTTGGGCGGCCAGCAGTTCGATTCAGGTGAGAGGGGCTTATGCAACTAAGGCCAGAACTTGATATTCAAACGAAAGAGTGCCGCCCAGCCCACGCCCTCAAAAAATGTGCCACTAAAATTAAGTCCGAATCAAAACAAGTTTGTTGCCTAAGTCTTTCGTTTGCTAAGCGGCAGTTAATGTAATTGTAAATGTAATCGAAAAGCACATGCTGCGGTTAGCTGTGGCAGCCAATGGAAGTGCCAAGACACAATTTGTGAAAGGTGGAATTTTTCATCAAGGCAAAGGCTTAAATATTTTAATTAAGGAAATGTTCTCAGAAGGAGTCTTGAAAATAATAGTAATAAAAATTTTTGCAAACATATTTCTAATTTACTTAATTTATATAATTATTTGCTATGCAAACACTACATAATTTGTTTTTTTAATAAATATTTCCAAAATTGTTTTTAAAAAGATTTATAAGCAAGTAATGTCCCGACATATTTTACTTCCCTTTGTGCTATGTACCTCTTATAGTCGTAAAATAGTATTTCCTGTCTCTGGACAAAATCAATATACATTCTGTATTTTCCCTCTGTTTCTGGCCAACTTGAGGTTTTCGTTAAGATTCAGTACAGGCCTTGGCCAGTGGTGTGCTGTCCATGCCAATCTGTCCCGCTCACTGTAAGCTTCTTAAAAAAGTTTACGTTGGCTATGCATATACTTAACACCGCTTTTTATAGGCCTGTAACCTTCGCAAATGAGCAAAATTGGGAAAAATACTAAGAAACAGCGATCGTAAAAGATAATCTTTAATGAGATTTGCCAAGAGCCAAGTCCACGCCACGAAATTGCAATAGAAATTAGCAAGTGTATTTGCACTTAAAATCGTTTTATTCATACGACTTTTAACACTTTTTTAAATGACAAAAGAAATATATATATATAAAATACCCCTTTCAACCTGTGTATATACGTTAAAGAGACAAGCAAGTCATCGCCTAAGCCACCTGAACTTGACATACTTACACATGAGTTTGAGTAAAAGTTATCAGGCTGTTCGTCGCGAACCGCAGTGGCTTCCACGCTGGGCAAATAGAAATTGTGATGCAAGGCAGGGCACATGCTCGTAATAAATGCAGAATAAACACCAGAAATACAGGCCCGAAAAAGTCACAATAATATATTGCCAATTACATTAATTTAATCAGTGACGAGGTGTCGGGTTGTGTGTGTTTGCGCTCTTGCGAAAAGAGTTCAGCGCCAGAAAGAAAACAAAAAAAAAAAAAACAGCAACAACGGCCAGGCATAAATCCGAAACCGGCTGCTGTCGCTGCCACAGATGCTGACAAAAAGCGAAAAGCTGACGCTGAAGCTGAAGCTGAAACTGAAAAACTGACCTACATCAATGCGTAAGCGGCGCTGCTGGGCTTGTGCCGAACTGAAAGCTGCAATTGTAAGTTGGCTCTAATTGCGCAAAGAAAACGTCAACGGCAGCCGGCGATAAAAAAAATTAAGCGAGCAAAAATTTATTGACATTCGCTTGGGCAAACAAAGGACTTAGGCAACGAACTGCGCGTCGAGTTAGCCCGTGTGCTTATGCTACTTTCTGGCACCTTTTTCGCGTTGGTTTCTCTTGTGTTAGGCTGTTCCATGTCATAACAAGCGGGACAGCTCACCTTTGACATTGAACTTGTCAGGCGAACCAAAGGTAAAATATAAGGCGAAAACATTGGAAAACAAATTTTTTGGCATTTAAGCCAAATGACTTAAGTGGCTATTCACGTGCGTAACTCACCTGAAAATTACCTGCGGCTTATCTGTCATTCTCTTAATGCTTAATAGCCAGCATTGAGTTTGTTTTCTATTTTTAGTAACTCTTTAAATGTTATGTATGCTTTATACAAAGGAACACTTAAATAATTGAGTTTTTTGTTTGTTTTCCCTTGTCACTAGAAGCAGAAGACAATGACTAAATATCATTTCAAGTAAATCTTAATTATACTTTAGTTTCCTTTCCTCATTGTTTCGCTGTTGAACTCTTATTTATTTTAATATGTTTGGCAATGGAATGATTCACCTTTTTATTAGAATAACATCGCAAGAGAAAATTATATTATATCTTAAATAATCTGAAATTCAATGGATAAGGAATGATATTACGATTTCTCCAATTTTTTCCCCTCTTTTATCATGCCTAATGGTGCTCTTCCTTGTTCACAAAGACCTTGACAGGTGTCACCCTGACACAAACCCCATTCGCATGTGTCGGAACCCAAGAGCTGTGCAGTGCCCGTCGGACTGGGGACACGTGAAGTGCTTCATGGCTGGTTGGCTGGCACAAATACCGAAAAAAACGAAATATAATAATTATTATTATCCCCTCCGGGCCAGGCGCTATGCTATGCCATGCCTCGGCGAACTTTACAACTGTGGCTAACCATGACTTAACCGACCTGTGAACTAACCTCCCCTCACTTTCGCCTATTAGTTACACCACCGGCGCCGACTGCCCTGTCCGAGGGCTCCAACGAGGTGACACCCTGTAGTCTCGGCTCGCCGGAGCTCAACGAGTGCATCCGCGGCCTGATCCAGACATTTGCCCCCAAACTGAAGTACCAGGGAGTTCCCGAGTACAACATGGGCGCCATTGATCCCTACTTTTACAAGCGGGGCATCTTCCGGTACACCAACGACGGCATCCAGGGCGGCCTTCTGATCAAGAACATGGAGATCTACGGCATCAGCCAGCTCCTGGTGAACAGTGTGGCCGCGAATTTCACTGAAAACGGATTCATAATCAAACTGGGAGTGGAGCTGCCCGAGCTGAAGGCTGGCGGACACTTCAAGGCGGACGTGAAGTTCGGTGGCCTGCGTCTGGTGCCCAAGGGTCCCTTCAACATCACCATCGGTGAGTTTGCATTCGCCTTCCACCTGTGGTCAAGTGCCTCATGCCATTACCTTCTCCAGACAACGTCAAGGCCACCATTCTGACCGACGGCCACATCGAACAGCTGCCCAGCGGTCAGCAGCGTCTCAGCTTACACCGCCTGAATGCCAATGTCAACATCGGTGACGCCAAGGTGGTAGCCAACGGCATCTTCTCGGATCGGAATCTGAGTAAGCGAACTGTTATAAAATAATATTTCCCGATTTCTGATCTAATAAGTCCTTCCCTCTCTCAGATGCTATGATCCTTAATCTGGTCAACGAGAATCTGCCGGAGATAACTCGCGTCGGAATTCCAGCCACCCGCGAGCAATGGGCTCCCATCTTGATTGCGCACATCAACGAGTTCTTCGCCAAGGTTCCTATCGAGAAATTCCTGGTTCAATGAGGCACTAAATCCCTTCTCTAGGAATAGTTAGCTCCTAGTTAGTGTTAGCCTAATAATTACAAACTTATGTTAAACGCTGTTTCCAAATAATTTTATATGCTCAAACGAATTGGCAATCATTTGGAATAATTTTCTACATAACCATTTTGTATTTATTTATGTTCAACAAAAAAAAAAACAAACAACAAATTATAAGTAAGAAAATTCCAAAATAAACGCTCTTTTCCAAAATGTTACCCAAAGCAGTTAACTGTCTGAAAAAGCTTTTCCGTATTCGATTTTATCCCAAAAGTATGCCTTGTGTTTTATATTCACAGTTAAAGGTTGTCAAATAGGTAAAATTTTGGGTAAAATTTACATTTGTATAATGCAGAAGTCAATAATATATTCTATCAACTATTAAATTCAATTTTTTGTTATAGTTAATGTAAGTGCCGTGCACCGTTCTTCTTATACTGTACTTTTTAAATAGCTTACTAACTACTCTATTTTTTTTTAATTGAAGACGAATACCATTAGCTTTAATATTTTTCTGCAATTACTTATTGGTTCATTGGCCACAGAGAGACACAATTCTCTCTGGAAGAACTTTCAATTGGCCCTCTATAATTTCTGACAACTCAAAACTCATTCGAAACGCATCTCCTTCAATGGCTTTGGAGAGCTGCTTAAACACAATTCCCAACACTCCCACTTGTCGATCAGTCAAACAGGCCAATATATGCCCCAAGGCATCCAATTACAGACAATTAGTTGGCAAAATATTGAAATATAATAAAAGGTCCAGGCCGTGACACTCGGCTCTCCATCGATCAACAAGTGAGACGCAGATCGAGGGTTCTTATTCCAAAGATCTCGCTAATTCAGGGAGAACAATTGATTTAATTTTGGATTTTAACACCCAAGGCGACGCCCGATTTTGGGGGTGACGTTGCAATTCCCACAGAATCCTGATTAATGTTCGAGGTGATTTTGATTTTAATTGAATCCTGCATTGAACTCCTTGGCATTCAAGTTCAATGATCGCCAAGATCGTCGTAAAGTTGGCATGTTATTTAGCAAACACATTTGCGTCTGCTGAACTTGGACTGGGACTGCAAGCGGCAACTCAAGAACTCAGAGACTGGTAATGAAAACGAATTCAAACGGGTCTACTTGTGCTGGCCAAGTGGAAAATGAAGTATCCGATGCAATGTGCACCAAGGAATTTAAATGGAAATTTAATCTAGCCATGCAGAGAAAATATATGGGTAAAGGTAAGACACAAGTTTGAGAAACTGGGAATATTCAAATTGACTCTAAAATTAAAAAAATTCTATTAATTATTTTATAATGAAGTTTCAGTTTAAATAAGAGATTTTCAAATAAAACTTTACTGATTATAATGGTTAAAACTCCCCTTGAAAGGTTGTTTTATTTATTCGTACACAGAAACTTAAGTGGTTTATAAACTAAACAATTAAAATAAATTTACATGAGGGCATAACAAATATATTTAAAATAATGAAAATGCACTGCCTATTCAATATTGTTTTAATTATTCATCGGTTTTGCATTTAATATAAAAACCGAGTTGCTCGTAAAACAGCGGAAATTCCTTATTTAAATTATAAATTTATAATTTTAATCTATATATTCCATCGAGAAGGACTCCCAACAATTTCTCCAAGTGCTTAACAATGGCAAATCGAGCTGCTGTAGATGCAAAAGATGCAACCACAGCTGGATTTTTCTTTTATTAAGTAGTTTGCAGTCGCACAACAACTTCCAGGCGGCCACGGCTGCTGCTCACTCTCAGTCTGGGCCGGTGCGTGTTTGGGATCGGATTCGGGTTCGGGCTCCGAGAGGACGACTCGCCGCCGGCTGCCTGGTGGGCACTGGCCATGAAGGCGTTGCCTGGAACTAGTTTAGCGGTAGTTGTCGTCGCGTGAGCAATAGAAGGCGGCCCAATAACTTGGCCAAAAGTGAGCCGGAGAAAGAAACCGCGTTCATAATTGACAATTCGGCGGCTTCTTCGGCGTCAACATTTCTGCCGCGTCGCTGTCGCTGTAGCTGCTTCTTCGGCCCCTGTTGCTGTCTGGAAGCGTAGCTGTTAACCGAAGCCCAGATCCGCTCTTGTCTCAGAAGCAATCGGACCTCACAGCCCAACGGACGGTCCTGTCCGTCTAACGCACGAGTATCGATATCGAGAACCGAGAACCGAGAACCTGGAGGCGAGCTTAGGAGCAAGTCCCAGTCCGAGAACTCCGTCGTGGTCAGGTGAATGCCATCGGGCAACGTGCCTGGCATTCAAAAAGCTATATCGACAAGGAGTGTTCGTGGTGGCGGTGCTTTATACCGTATAGCAGCCAATTTATATATGGTTTGCCCAGTTCAAAACGAAAACAAATTGGGAAGATAACAACAATCGCAGCAAGAATGTTTGCATTTTTGCGAGTTTTATTACTTTGTGTGCATTTGCTGCATTTTAAAACAATCTCTGGAGCAGATCTCCCATCCCTCGTGGCAGGAGCTTCTGCGCCGCACCATGGTGATATAAAGTCGTCGCCTGAAGCAGGATATGGAGCAGCCAATGCCACTGCAGAGGAAATTATCGATCAAGCGGCAAAGGGTGAGTATTATTGAAACACTTAAGAGCTTGAAAATACCTTCTTTAACTGCATAAAATATGCATCCTTTTTTAGTTAATCAGTTTAAATAAATAGTAATACTATATGATTGAATATCACGTGCACTCTAAAGTTGTGTACCGCTTAAAAATCCAGTTATGAACCTTGCACATTTACCATTTTCTGATCAGAAATTAAATAAAGACCTTCGTTCATTCGTTTTTTTTGTAATAAAATTTAATTACAATAAGAACGGGAAATGATTTAAGTTAAAAAAAAAAAAAAAACACTGCGGAAACAAGATTCACATTTATTTTATAATTTTTAGAAACTATATGCTTAAATTTGCACTACTTGGCAGGAAATATTATAGATGGGAAATCAAATGAATCTCTATTTTACCACATGTGTATATAATTATATATTCCACATAATTATATGTTTTCCTTATTTTATTATTATTAGTTATTTTTACTTAAAGTTAGTTAAACAAATTTATCATTACCCTAAAGATATTTGTGAAGTAGGTAACTAATTTTTATTTGGTGAACTAGAAAAAAATTAAAATTGGACAATTTTATATATTTAAACTTTGAGATTCTGATTATGTTTTTGATTAAAATGAAAACCGAAACTTAAATACAATAAATTTACTGTATAGTTCTAAGCTGCTTCATTTGAAATGGTTATTTTTAGAATATATTTATTAAATTTTAATTAATTATTGGTAAGATTCTAAGACGGGAACTACAGTTCTCCCAGCACTATCAATAGTTTGTTTTAAATATACGTCATTAATATAAAGGCAGGTTCAACGACTTCGAAAAGAGAATTTTCTGTTTGATTTATGCACCGCACGCACGTACCATTACTTGTTTGACCTTCAAAAGTCTATAAATCGTATATGGCAACAGGGGGGGAAATGCAAAATAGTCTTGGAAGAGTGCTAATAGGCCTGCCTTGGATCCCTTTGGATCAGTTGGGGAAAGATGTCCAGTGCGTGAACTTTCGGATCAAACTTGGTCGCTCGTGCTCTGTCGCCTGTCAATGTACCCGCCAATCCGTTCTCTCTGTTATTTACGGCCGACAATTAGACAATTAGACAGCACTTTTGATGGAGAGGGGCGTGATCCGAGTGCGATGTCTCTTCGGGGGCGACGACATAAGCCTATTAATTTGGGATGGCTCGCGGATTGGGCCATAAACGTATACCACACATATATAAGGCAATAAGCCGACACCTAAACCGCTTCAACAACAGGCAATATTCATTAAAAATTAATTTTTATTCACATTTTGCTGAACGGCTGTTAACATCGTTTGGAATGGGAGCCGCGATAAATATCGTTTATATGACTGCTGGTCACATAAAATTTAAGAGCGGCCATAAAGTAGACCTCCTCCAAGTCCAGATCGCTCTGATAGTATCCTGCAATTCAGGTTTATTTTCCAGCACTCCCGTATAGTAGCTGGCAGCTTGTAACGGTCGGAAGACCTTGAACTTGCCACTTGCCCCCGATTCCTCGTAAGCGTTTAGCGTATCTTCAGTGCCTTCAATGGTTTCTTCTTGACTTGTTGGGTCTTTCGAGGACAATAGAGACTTCCAAGAAAAATATGAGTCTGTATATTTAACCAAGTCTTTCCTTAAATAAAATAAAAAAGATTTTATTTTGCCACCTCTTGAAAATGTAACATTCGTGAAATCGTATTAAGTGTGTCGAAACTTCACCGGGATCAGCGATCAATCAAAGCGTATTTATTTTATTTTGTCTTCTGGGTGACAGCTTGTCATAACAATTTAAAAAGAATTAAAGTTATAGCCAATAAGCAAAACAAACGACATCACTTGGGGCAAGTGAGTAATATTCCGCCGAAATGTGGGATGAGTCACAAGTGGATTAACATTTTTGCGCTGGGTGTTAGGCATACTTTGTAAAATGGGCCGAAAATAATTATAAATTCCTGGCACGCCCTGAACGTATTCATCATTACGAGTTGTGAAGTTGTGCCAGTGAAGCAGAAACCACGTGCTCCCTTGCAAGACTTCGCAGCTCCATAGCTTACCCTTTCAAATGGACATTAGGCTGGAATTAGTATCAATAAAATTTACACCTCATAGAAACCATAAAGCCCATACGTTGACAAGAAGCTCGTTTAAATTAATCGGCACAAAAGAGAATAGCCACGATAAACGGCCGAAATAGCTCATTTAGGCGATTCTGTAAACTCGAAATATGTATAATTTTGGGCCAAGAGCAGCGAGAGACATGTCAAATAAATTAAAGTTATGCCAAATTCATGCTAAATAGCAAGAACAACCACACAGAGAAACCAAATAGAGCCCGCGATCTAAACAAAGGCCTAGACTAATTTTAAGAAGCTGCCAATGGACATGACAAATATATGACAATTGACAGTAGAAAGTTGCCGCGCTGGGGGGCAACTCAAGCATCTCTGGCGCAACAAAAATGGCACAGCAATTGTCATTCAGTATGGAAAAAGCTTAAGTTTATTGTCAATATTCTGGGCGACAACAAAAAATGTCAAAATATTGAGTAATCACTCTCAGCTGGGTGAGAAGCGTGGACCCGAAACTCGAAACGTGAACGAATGTTGAGTAAATATTGGCTTGGTCTTTTCTCCCTCCATATGTATATATATATTTTTTGGTAGGTGCTTTGTCAATACCGCAAAAGATTGACTCAAAAATAGGTTGTAAAGTACCATAGTTTTGGCTAGACAATTGCGTATGTAGCTCAAATCTTTCGAGGGGTTAACGAACCCGGCTCTCTGAACTGCCTCCAGAAGTGCTCGGCGGACACTCAAGTGCGTTACAGATTCTGAAGCTATGGAGTCATGACAGACAATTAAAAAAGAGTTCTTTTTTGTAATTTCCGGAATAAGCGTATAAAATCTGTGACCTACTTATATTCCTTATTATTGGTTTGCAAACGGTTTCAAGTCTTCTCTCTCAGCTTCAGCTATGGGAAAACTGTTTAGGAGAAGGTTCCTATTCTTTACTCTTTCAGCATCCTAAAAAAAGGCTACTTTCCACTAAACTACTGATTTTATATCATTTATACCACAAAAAAAAAAATGTTATAATTTTAAGCAACTCATCTTATTCTTTATACTGTCTTTGACTTCTCCCAATATGCACCCTGAGTATTCCCAATTTATCACAATTATTTAAAAATATGGAGCAAATTTCTTTAAGATAATATTTCTTAAACATATTTTTCAACTTACAGACTCCCCTTTGCCTAACCTTAGTCGACAGCGTCGTCAGTTCTTTTTCGACCCCAATCTGCTTCTGTGGCAGGCGGGTCTAGGTGGCTCTGGTCTTCCTGGTGGCCCTGGAGGCTGGGCTCCCCTGGAGGGCTCCAAATGCCTCACTGTCCGTGGCCAGGCGGGTGTGTGTGTTCGGATTGATGGATGTCGCCAGTACTATCGAGTAGCCCGCCAGCTGACCTTCGTCACCCTGCGCCAGTGGCCGTCTAACGGAGGGTTGGGCCTAAATGGGAATCTTTGCAACTTCTTCGATCAAATGGGAAGGGTCAATAATGGAATTTGCTGCACGGACATCGACGCCAACTCCTTTGGAGTATTTCCTCTGCCGAGCACAACGACCACGACAACCACCGAGAAGCCTCTGGTGTCGGCTGATGATGCAGATAATGTGGACACAAATGCAGAGGAAGAAGTGAACAATGAGCAGCCTGCGGAATCTCCACAACCCGAGGATCCCATCGATAATGCGAATAGCGTAGAGGACATGCCGGATTTCCAGGACGTTAACACCATCGAAGGGAATGCTCCAGAGGCGAGTCCCGATACCGAAGCGCAGCCGGAGGAAGAGGAAGTGGAGCAACCGGTGCCGGCTCAGCCAGCAACTCCGATCAATCCTTATCAGTGGCCCTTCGGCTCCTTCGCGGGCGGAGTGGCCCAGTGGCCGCCACCGTTACCCACTCATCCGCCCACCACTGGAGGCTGGCCTCCACCGCTGCCCACTCATCCACCGAACCATCATTATCCCACGCACCCAACCACCGCTGGAGTTCCGAGCACGAAGCGCACCACTCCGCGTCCCAGTCCCATAACCACCAAGCGACCCAGCTACCCGAGCTATCCAACCGCGGCGCCAACAACCACGACGACCACACGCCGCCCGGCGAGTGGCAGCAGTCCGGAGGGTCTACCGCTGCAATGTGGCAACAAGAACCCGGTGTCGCCCGACCAGGAGCGAATTGTGGGTGGCATCAACGCCAGTCCGCACGAGTTCCCCTGGATAGCAGTGCTCTTCAAGTCGGGCAAACAGTTCTGCGGCGGCAGTCTCATTACCAACAGTCACATTCTCACCGCCGCTCACTGCGTGGCACGGTAAGGATCAAGGAGGACCTCATGTTAAAGCAGCTTCAATTTTTTGTATATCTTTCAGCATGACTTCGTGGGATGTTGCGGCTCTGACTGCCCACCTGGGCGACTACAATATCCGAACGGACTTTGAGGTGCAGCATGTTTCTCGGAGGATTAAGCGTTTGGTGCGCCACAAGGGATTTGAGTTTAGTACATTGGTAAGTGCTTTTTGAAAATGTTACGGACTCAATTTTAATGTTCTTACATTGATAACATTGCGTCGTGTTCCCAGCATAATGACATTGCCATACTCACTTTGAGCGAGCCAGTGCCCTTTACCCGCGAGATCCAGCCCATTTGCCTTCCCACCTCGCCATCGCAGCAGTCCCGATCCTACAGCGGCCAGGTGGCCACGGTTGCGGGTTGGGGCAGCCTTCGGGAGAACGGGCCTCAGCCGTCAATCCTGCAGAAGGTAGATATACCTATCTGGGCGAACGCAGAGTGCGCCAGGAAATACGGAAGAGCAGCGCCAGGCGGCATCATAGAGTCCATGATATGTGCCGGCCAAGCGGCCAAGGATTCCTGCAGTGTAAGTGTGAATTATCTATCAAATAACTATTATCCCCCAATTTCAATGTATATCCTATACCTAAAGGGTGACTCTGGTGGTCCCATGATCATCAATGACGGCGGACGTTATACCCAAGTGGGCATTGTATCCTGGGGCATTGGCTGCGGCAAAGGACAATATCCTGGCGTATATACTCGTGTGACGTCCCTGCTGCCTTGGGTTTACAAGAATATTAAGTAAATATAGGATTGCGGTTAGTCTAAGACGTGATATGCGATGATATAAGAGCGAATAATGTAATAAAGCGAACCAACTTTTAAATTTCAGTAACGCCTGAAAGTATGCCATGAACGTCAGTGCGAGTGTCTGTTATTATCTGTGGCGATGGTTTGAGGGGCTTGGGTTGTACATTTAACTCATAAATAATAAAATAAATATATAAATGACAACGCAGTATACCCAGTCACAAGTTTCTGTTTCACAAATATTTCCAAACGGAACACATATCCCTGTGCAAAATGACGACACCTAGACTATTCCTGCTGGAAGACATGTTCAAGTTTAACCACATCGTGTTCGATCCATTGGTCGAGGTGTACTCCCTTCCGTTCGTTCTCCCCAAGATATTGGAACACCCCGATCTGGTCCTCGCGGCAGTGGCACCTGATGATCGCCTCATGGGCTTCATCCTGGGCAGCCGAATAGTGGACTCCAAAGAACCCACCACTGGCGACGGTGAGAAGCAGAGTGCCACCCACGGGCACATCTCTGCCTTGGCCGTGGCTCACGAGTACCGGAGACTGGGCTTGGGCACTCTTTTAATGGAGAGTTTGAGGCAACTCCTAGACGGCTATAAGGACCTGTATGTGGACCTCTTTGTGCGCGAGAAGAACCATAATGCCATTGGCCTGTACGAGACTCTGGGGTATGTAAAGTACCGTTGGCTGCCTCAGTACTATGCCAACGATCATGGCTACGACATGCGGCTGCCCCTAGCAAGCGACGTGAAACGAAGATCTCTGGATGGTATTACGAGGAATAAGTTCTACAGCTTTGGCAATATGATTTTTTACCTCCTGATGCTCTATGTGGTGGGAGTAAGGCATATTCTGATTGGTGACACGCGATAATCAAGCTAAAAAAATATCAATATTTCCATTACCCTACTTACCCAACACATGTTCCGCTGCAGACGTGAATAAAAATTTCAGAAAAAGTTCATTGCACTCGAGCAATTTGAAAAAATATTAGGAAACCTCGCAAAGACAAAGATGAAAACTAGAAAATATATGTCAGAGAACATATGGAAGCAAGAATTGTTTATATGACAACATTGAACCAGAATTTTTCAATTCTGTCCGTTTCAAGTTGCGTAAAATGGCAAAAAGCGAAAATCATTGCGCGTGTTTCGGACACATGCTCGGACCAGGCTACACCATTATATTTATATATATATATATATATATATTCGAATTTGTTTGCTTTGAAATATGTTGCTAATAGAGAGCACAACAACAAGGGCCTTGACCGTCTCCAAACGCGAATTTTGCAATTGAATTTCGCTTGGCAAGGAGACGGAACATAAATGCGTTTGGCCGAAAGTATCTGCACTGTGTACGGGATCCGTATCTATAGTTCGCCCTCGTGCGTCAACGGAAATCTGTCCGTCGTTCGAAATCTACCTCAATCGATTTTTTTTAATTAGCTGAAGCTGAAATTTATTTCGAGTACAGATGCTGCGTATCTCGGAAGTCCTGCTCATCATCTAATTGCCGTTGGTGCTTGAACCTCCAATGGCCGTCGAATGTACTTTCTCATTTCGAAAGCATTCTCTGGCTCCGGGTAGTAGTCGAACACAGTTCGCAGATGTGCGTAGCCCAGGGAAGAGTATAGGCGGTAAGCGACCAGGTTACTGCATCGCATGAACAGGTTGATGAAGGAAGCCCCTCGGAGGTCCAGGGCCGTGTAGAAGTAGTCCATCAAGGCGGTGGCCACGCCAAGACGTCGATACTCCGCGGACACGGTCAGCGACGAAATATAGCCCGATATTTTGCCTCTGTTCTCTTGCTTCCCAAAGATATATCCCATCCGTCTGCCTTCGGGACCTGGAGCCACGGCAATTTGTGACAGTCCTGGAAATTTCAGGAGGTGCTGCACAAAGAAGGTCAGGCTGTACATCTCGGTTAGGGCATCGAAGACCAAGGAATTTAACTTGAACAAATCGTCAAATCGCATTTCTCGCAGGCAAGTCATAATTTGGTAAAAAGAATTACACTGAATTTTGAAAGGGGCGTGGCCTTACAGCTCTAGTAATACTGGTTGTAGAATGTATATTTAGTGACAAGTCTCGCTAAAGTAAAAGATTACACCAAGCACTCCTGTATCTCAGCAAAACAAGTCATCTTGAATCAATGGATTTTATCATTTCATCATTACTTTACTCTAAAGGCATAAAAATGCAAGCTGCCATATTTTTCTCTTAACCTATTGAGATTACTTAAAAGGGTTCATAAACCAAATGGCGTTTAATTTGTACATTTTTTTTTTACAATTGTTGTCTGACTTTAAAGATCAGTACCTTCTCTCAAATAAACTGTATCAAGCCGGACAGTTGAGAGCCTCCGCCCACAGGGGAATCAGAATATATATCTTTTGATTCTCTAATGAGGTTAATGTTCGAGGCACTCATTGACTCAGCGGCCCGTGCGCGTTTCAAAGATCTATTTATACAATTTAATGGCGCATTTTGCACAAAAATAAATAAAAGTACAAACCGATATTTGTTTATATATATTGTGTACATATGTGTAAATATGCACATATACCAATTGTGCCGGTAAAGAGCCAGCCATCTATTTATATTCGGAAGCATCATCCAACGTTGTTGTGATCTCCTGGCTCCTGGACAGGTGGTCCAGTCAGAAAGATGAAGGCTTGAATGGTCTTCGTACAACCAAGTGTAAGTTCGCAGATCTAAATAAAAAATTTGTCTGCTTCGGGGCTGAAGATGAATGATTCGCTAATTCCCACAACATTAGTCCATTCGCATATATCCCTGCGCTCGAGACTTGCGCCTTGTTTTAAGCAGATACATATATAAAAGATATTTACATATGTATATATAAGTATATCAGCGCACTGGATGTTTGTTTAGCGGTCTTTTCCTATTATTTATTTTTCAAGCATGTGTGATTTATAATGATTTATCATCCCATTGTGAGCGCACAAAGCAAGACCAGAACCACCAAATGGAATCATTCACATCTGTTAATATATATTTGGTTCCTAGAAAAGCATTGCATATAATAAATATTTGTATAATGAGTAATATTAAAATAAATAAATTATTTATGTGTATTTTATATTTTTGTACACAAGTATTTATCTCCTTTTATTTAAAGTCTTCTGAGTACTAGACCCATTTTTAATCTTAACGGGTAATTAAAATATTTTTACTAGTTCATAAAACAAGTAAAAAGATAGCAAATCTAATTAAAATGATAGTGCCACTCCCTCTCCAAATGGCCTCATTTATATAATATTTTAAGCAGACGTCAAGGTTATAACTTTGTTTTACGTTTTTCATTTATTTATGGGGTTTGCAGTGGGCGTGGAAATTTTTCATCTTCATGCGGACTTGACTAAATCGACTCGGCTGGTGATGCTCATCAATATAAATATACATTTTACAGACATTTTATGTCTGCGTCAGCTAAATACCCTACAGATACCGGGTATAAAAATTGTCTTGAAGAAAAAACTCATCGAGATATAATATGTATGTTAATTTAACCTATATTATAATTTCCAATATGATTTACGCTTTCATTATGTTTTGTATTAGTTTTTAAGATATCAGAGTATCTGAGTAAATAGAACCCGAAGATTAATGTTGTCTATTTATCGCTAACACTTTGCCCGATGCACATCGGACTTGTTGAAGCCGAGTGCTAATAATTGATTTAATGTGGTGAACACGCATAAGTGCATTGGGCATTAGCCAGACTGTGTGGATTATTTTGACACGGGAAGAGGGCAGAACAATCAGTACAAACGCCCGCAGGCTTGCTCAATTTTTAGATATCTTTTAAATAAACTCAAAATTCATAGAACCGAATTTTCCAAGCAGACGCACTTTACACACGCTCGCAAGTACGCACAGAGTGGCGCGCGGACCACCACAGGCCCACTGATGTAGACACAGACGTGACCGATGGTCGAATAGAATATGTACCGAAGAAGAAGCAGCTGAATTCATTTCGAAATGTGAAATGTATTTTCTTTTCGGCTTTTCTGCTTTTCGGCCGAGGAAATTCGTGTGCGAATTCAGTGCGACTTGGGCTGCTAACTTGAACGCGTTGCAAACGAGAAAACCATCCGAAATAAAGAAATTTTCAACTAGAAACTAACACATAGATATATCTATACCATCTATCTAGCTGGGCTGTCTATATATACGGATATATAGATATAGATACGAGTATTCTCTGGCAAAAGTGAGCAATGCGTTGTGCCGCGTTTTAAAAATAGAAACTTACAAAATTCTCAACAGAGCATTGGTGAAAAAAGGGTTTTTCAATTTCCTCGCCAGTGCCAAACCTTAAATTTTCAATAGAGTGATCATCCCGAATCTGTGCAAATATTATGCATATATTATATACTATATGATAATACATACTATATAAATGGGGAAAACTATTTCCAAATGGATCGCTTGTGTTCGTGCCCGTTCCGAAAAATTATATAAGAACGCGTGATATTCTGTGCAAAATAATTCCCGATTTAATATTCATGATTTTCTTCCAATCTTCCATAAATTTTCCAGTGCTTCTGTGTGCATAGGCGTCGTTTGCAAAATCTTTTCGTAGAACTTGCGTGCGATTTGGCAATAACCAACGCCTACGACAAAAATTGAAAGAGCGCGATTTCCACCGAACGGCGGCTGTGTGTAGGCGGTGTGCAAAAGTGTTTAAAGTTGAACTTGAAATTCATAACAACCGGCTACCATGAGTTCTGGGTAAGTTATTACTTAATTTACTTAATAGAGATATATAGAGTTATTAAAATTAAAACAGTCGGCTCTCAGTTAAAAACGACAGTGCCTTTTTTGTCTAAGCTACCGGAAGTGTTTTCATATAGACTAAAATCTTTTTGTTTAGAATTTGGCACAGGATAAAAACAAAATAGTTAAGGATTGTGCTTTATATACTTGTGATACAAAAAATACTTCCCATACTTTTATTATGCATTTTCCAAATACTTTATAATCTTTGGTATGTAGCTTAAAAATTTCTTCCTTTAAAATATTGTTTTTGACTGTATAATAACACATTTTTCATTAAAAGTGTTACCTTTCAAATAAATATTTTAAACAATTTACTTTGCGGTTCGTAGTTATTTAAATCTCTTAAATTTAAGATAATTGGGCTATAAAATTATGATTTACAGCTTCCTTATACCATTAAATCGAAATGACGATTTTTGCTAATTTACAAAACCGATCGTAATACCTAAAAATACCTTGTCAGGGCAGCAGCTGTTTAATTTCCCTACCACAACTTATCATCAATATTTTTAAAGAGTAAACCAAAAGAACTAATAAAAAGAAAAACAACTGGATCCGGGAAAAACTCTTAACACGAGTCAGAGAATAAATAAAACAGATGTGTGTTTGCATATATGTATAAAATATACTTACATATATGTATGTACATATAGCTCAACATCTTTATGATCTCTTCTACAATTAAGGCTCACACATGAGTTTTTGAAGGCCATCGGCTGTGGCCCACGCCCACGCGCACCCACAAAGCTCTTTTGGCCAGCCCCATGGTGCACGCGCTTTTTGGCAGGCGACACTTTCGGTGTTCGCAGTCCCTTCCCCTCCGATCCCTGGTCGACATTGTCAGGCCATTTAATTAATTAAATTTCGTATTTTTCACAAACATTTCGCTCGGTTGCACAGTTTTATGTCTTACCCCCAGCGAGCAGCAGGCTCTTAGTTCTGTCTAGAAGCATTTGGCACACGTGTTTCGGAATTCGGACGGCTGACGGCATTCACCGGAAGTTTCTCTCAGAGCCACGCACTTCATATAGCACAAATTCCCAAGAACCTTTCAAAACAAAGTCAAGAATTTGGCATAAAATGCATTTGCTTTATGTTTGTCGACTTTTTCAGGTTGAGATGTTTGGGTTTTTCTCTTTATTTCTTTTGCATTTCTTTTTGTTGACGTTGATGTGTAGCGCATAAATTTTCAGCAGCCGAAAATATCAGGAAAATATATTGAGGAAATTGGGTCAAAGTCTTAAAAGAAATTGACACATTTGCTAGAGTCAAAATATATTTGGGTTAGTTTTTAAAATTTAACGGGAATAATTAAATAGTGTATAATATAACTTAACGATAAATTGTATAAATATTTAAAAAAACAATTCAAGAAGATCAATAACAACAAGTTTTAAGAGCTGTACATTTTAGTGCGTGAACTTGAAATTAATATTGTTCAAGTGTGTCGTTATGGTCGTGTGAACTTTTATTTAAGTTTAATTTATTTTTCGCATTTTGATGCATTACCCGACATGACTCTGATTTTTTCCAACGACAATTATTTTCACACTTCATTGTCGGCTGTCTCAGTGTCTTCCCCTTTGTTGATTACGTAAATCAGGTGTGAGTTTATTTATTTTACACATTCTTGCATTTTTAAACTTCGCAAACAGATCGGTGGCCTGAAGTTCAAGCGGGGCTCTCAGTTGACCATGAAATTTGAATGTCAAAAAGGGAATTAAAATTAAAGGAAGATTCCCGAACCGATATGGCGCAATGGAAATAAAGCCACACCCAAGTGACAAGTCAACATCACTAAGTGTTGACTTATGGTCAGCCATGGTATTGATTTGGATCGTTCTCGCTATGATTCATGGATAAGTTTTAAGTGGAGTGTGCTTGAAAAACAAGAAAAAATACCTTGCAAATAATAGAATGTTTAGAAAACGTCCAAATCGATTTTATAAACTCTGGTTTTTCAATCTACTTTCTTCTTTCTCTTCTTCTAAAGTCAAACTTTTTCTTTACTCATTTCCAATCCAATTATTCGTGTGCCAAAATCGATATCCTGGCTATATTTCTCAACTGCCAACGACTTAATCTCTTAGGAACAAGTAAAACAAAACACGGCGCGCCTGGCGGGTCTCGGTAGACGGTGAATGACGACAACATGTGGCCAGGGTAGAAATAATATTCAAAAATATTCGTTTGCATATCCCGCTATCGGCCGAGGAGAAATATGGGCGCCATCGATTGTGCAACGGGCTTAAGTCGGAGCAGAGCCTGCGCTTAACTTTCACCCGCGATCGTTGGGGGCGCCGACTCCCCGACGTTGACCCAGGCCAGATTAATATAAATAACTGCGAGTGCCGGCCAATCCCATGGGCTGCCCGGTTGCCCGGTTGCCTGGCCGCCCGGCTGATGTGCTCATGTCATGCAATCAACGCAGCAGCCACAGAAATGACAAATGCAAAACGAGTTGCACACACTCGGACGGCAGTCGTAGAAAGTGATGAATGAGTTCCCTGATTGCGATTGCGGAGGCCTCACCCGGGCCACTTTTTATCATACAATGTATTAAAGTTTTTCCTCCGGCTGAGCGATTTTTATTTCAAGGTCAATTTCACAGTGGAAAAAACGTTAATAGTTTTGCACAGGCTCGTGTCGGTGGGTCTTGGGCGTGGGCGTTGATTTGAATAGATATTTTGTATACATTTTGAGAAGGTATATAGTTAAAGTTCTTAAAAATAAATATATATATATATATGTATATTTCTGATTATGAATTAAAATACTGAATAAATTCAGCATTTTCCGTATTTTTTTAAATATAATTAAGCTATGCTTTAAATGAAAAAAATATAACTTTTGAAGTTGTTTAACTAATTGTGTATGGTTCGCTTAAAACAAATACTTCTTCTAGATCTATTATTACAAATATACAATTGTATCTTTTCTTATTTTATCTTAAGTTACTTAATAACTGTTATGTTGTATAAAAAAATATTTATCTTTAAAGATAATTTGAGTTACTAGGGTATTCCCGCTTCGACTTTCCTTTTTGGTCTTGCTTTCCTGTTCTTTTTATGATTAGTTTATCACACTTTGTTTTACTTTTTGCTAAAAGATTTCTTCTGCTTTTGTTTTTATTGGCATATAAATTTGCTGTGTTTTATGTAGGCAGCATTAAAATAGGTAAAAATAGTATCTAATCGATGTATATATGCCTAGGCTGGTATATGTGTTTGTTTGTTTTATTTTGGCTATCTGTATATATAGATATACTATGTACATAAACTATAGTTTTGGCTAATTTATGGGATTAAATGGCAGACGAAAAGGCGTTGCTTATGGCAGTAGACGAAATTATCTGATTAATCTTTAAAAACAAACACTTTTGAATAATTTAAATTTAAATATTGGTATTAATTATTCAAATTTATAAATATTAAGCCTTACTCTGGAAAGGGAAAGAGTTCTTAAGAAAATAAAACCAAAGAACCGTTGCAACACTTAGCACATCATTAAAAATCCCATTCATCTCTCACAAATAAGAAGTCCCATCTCCCATTTCCCACAATGAGAGGCCTGTGGCTAACTAATTAGACGGCCCTGCTGATTGATGGCTTCAGAGTCCCGAATATCTCTGTCTGACCCAGTTTCGCGCCAGCCAAAACGCTATTATTGAATGATTTAGGGGAAAAGCACATTTTCGTATATTTTCTCAGTGAAATCGAATATTATTGACAGCCACTCGACTCGAATCTCAAGAGTGCGTCAATTGCCGGTGGTTCTAATGCGTCTGTCAGTCTGCCCAATGAGTCACCGCAGCCGGGCACGGGCCAAGAGGAACCTTTACCAGGTCGGGTTATCCATGGAGCACGGCCTTGACAGAAATATAAAATCATATGGAATCAATCGAACGTCAATTCAATGCCCAGAACCTTCCACACAACCAATTCGCTGCGATCCATGAGGTTGCAGATGTGTTTTCACTGGCGGTCCGTCGTCTCTTGACTTTCCCCTTCTTTGTGAGAGTTTCAGCTTTTGGCCAGAGCAAATGCTTTTAGCGCAGTCATTCAGTGTTTAAAATTCTTTATCGCTTTCTTGCCAATTATTATTTAATCGCAACAAAGGCCAGAAAGGAAAACAATCTTATTTCTTGCCTGCCAAGGCTAGTGGGCCACATTTCCGCCAAAGCTTGTTAATTAGAGCAAACCGAGTGCGCGGATTCGATAAAGAAATCCCCATGAAATTCCACTGGCGGAGTGGGAGATAGACTTCAGTTTAATTGTGAACAGCGACAAAAGTAATAAGCAGACGACATGACAGCGGAGTGAAGACAATTAGCCGCACGATAAGAGATGCAGATACAGCCGCGAGATACCAGATACAGATAAACGAAAACTTCGAAAGTATTTGGCGCTTAGCTGGAGATTTGTCGCCAGCATCAAACCACTTTGACAGACGTATAAATTGCCCCACTCCGCTCCGCTCCACTCCGCTCCACAGACCGCTGGCAGGCCGTGTATCTTGTGGATACACGGTCATAGACAGCGACGGCCACCGCGTGCCAGGCGAACGTTTGTCATGAGCTCGGTTTTCCTTTTGCGGCACTGCTAAAATGTAAAATGTATCTGCAACAAGTTGCCGAACGACTCGACTCAGCCCCAGCCGCAGCCGCAGCCGTCGCAGTCTCCGCTGCCCAACCTCCAGCGAACCCGCTTCAATGCGCGTCGAGACTCCGCTGCGTTCGGTCGTCCAGTTCGCATCCAGATACAAAGCGAACCCGCGAGATACTTCTGCGCCGCGCGTGTGTCTACGCTAGTGAGTGACTAAAGTGGGCTGCGAGGCCAGGGCCAGATCGGTTCCCGGCGGAGGATCTTCCTCCAACAGAGAACGCGGCCAGATAGCGTTAGTTTAGCTTCAGCCAACTCTTTTTAGCTCATGCCTAAAAATAATGAAGATGCGTGAGCGTATCTCCGGTTCTCAGCGTGAGGAAACCCAGCTGTTCACGCGCCTCTTTGATTCTGTTCTCGATTCCACAAGAGTCCAATGATGATGATTCTCCTCCGCGGCAGTGAGTCATCATCAGTGGCGAGCATTTGCCGGCTGCCCTGTGTCAAAAAAAGGTTAAATTGACAAGCCGCAATCGATCGATCGTTGAGTCACACGCCGCCTAGGTCCCAGTCTCTGTCGCAGTCTATTGTCCAACCCATAATTTCAGATTATTCAGTGAACTCTTTGTGTTCTCCTTGCGCCAGAGCACATTTGTTCACACGGTTCGATCGATAAGGGCAGAAACATGTGCAATAGTCACAACAGAAAGAAAGATAATTTTACAAAGAGCTGGCTGAAGTTTCGTTCATTATTGTATAAATTAATAAGTATAAAAAACATTTGAGCAGAATAGTATTTCTAGCAACTGAATTCGCTAAGCCAGCTTAATTAAACAACAAAGTTAAGATAAGAAACGTTAAGAAAAAGAAAAAAGCTAACAAGTAAAAGCAGCAAACAATGGCCACCTCAACGCTGCACTCTCCAGCACCGTCGCCATCATCCGGCCCTGTCTCGGCCAAGAATCCACAGCTGAAGCGCGTGGTCTACTCCAAGTATCGCGAGTTGCTCGGCTCGTACAATGATAAGGCCAATGCCATCATAGAGACGCTGCCCGCTTACATGGTTCGTCAGGATCGCGGCTTTCAATTATCAGCGGATCTGTCGCCCAACGGGGATGCCGTCAAGAACGGCACGGAGTCATTGTAAGTTCCAATGAGAAAATAAGCAACTGAGAATCTGAGAGAGCAAGTGAGCAAGTGAATAAGTAAACATCTGAGTGAGCACTAAGAAAGCAAGGGATCAACTAAATAAAATTAATTACTAAACTAAATTCCACTGTTTTCTTCACTCTTTCTCGAGAGCAATAGGAGTCTATATTATTACTATATTACTCGCAAAACATACTACTTATAAGAATACTACTTAACGCGCAATTGCGGGAATAATAGCTGAAAAGACCTAGACTGCACAGGCGAAAACAATTTCTAAGTAAATATTTATCGCTAGATTAGCTCAACTGTGGAATGTGGGCGACGGCTGGACGGGACACCCTGTACTCCGCCTGCGGCTCCAGCTATTTATAGGCACACTCACACACAGTGGTGGACGGGCGGACAATGACTATCATTATGTCATGTTGCATGTGGCAGCTTTCAAGTTCTCAGCTCTGCTGCTGCTGCTGCCCTTGATCTTGAAATATGCGCGGCCAGCTGCAACTGCAGAAACTTCTGGGCAACGAGTCTGCTCTATGAACAGGGTATTATCGGGGTATTATGGGTTCAGGATCATTAAAAGTAATGAAATGCGATGTACTCCAAAATATATTAAAATTATATTTTATGAAGTTATCCCTGCTGAGCAACTTTAAAAAATTATGTTGACTTGGATTACTGTTTGAGTTATAAGGGGTACCCTTACCCTGAAACTCTGAAAAATATAATTTTTTAACTATATAAAACTATAAAAAAAACATAATTTTTCATTTGCCTATCATTATCATGTATCATGGATCAAATAATAAATAATTTCCTATAACTTAGTTTGTAAAAAAATTCTTATATGGAAATGAATAAAAATACTAAGTCAATCTAAAGATTAATCTTAAATTTTTTACATTACATGAGTCATGTCTATATTATACTTAAGTAAACCTTTTAAAGTTACAATCTCTAAATGAGCCCCTGTTGAATATTTTCCCGAGATACTAACGAGTTCATCACTCTTATTTGCAACTCCTCCCGCGATCAATTTTCCGTGTCTGGTCTAGATCCACCGGTTCCACGCTCTGGTCAGTTGCCTGGAGAGGCATATTTGCACGCTCATTTGCATGCGCAGACTCAAAATCGAATCCAAAAATAGAAAAACGCAAAAATAAAAAGTGAAAATGCACAGATATTTTTTCTGTCATTCCGTTTTTTGAAATTGTTTTGTAAATTGCTACCGTTGCATGTTTTATTCTCATGCACGGATAGATGCTTACGAGGGGAACAGATTGTTGGCGTTCAATTTTATTTTTGCCAACATGATTTGGATATTTACTTATAAATATATGGAAAAATCTCGTTTATTTAAGGCTCAGAATAGCCTTTAGTGACAAGAAAAATGTGTCATTGTTCGCAAATTGCAACAAAGTCTCAAAGCAAATCCAGCTAGCAGTCGAACATGCACTTGGTCGACGGCTCTTCCTGCTTTCGCGTACTTAGTATAGTGTAGTTTGGGGTCTGACACTTTAATTGCCAAATCTGTCAGGGCAGAGCGAACAGTTGGCGGTCTTGTCTTGTGGTCAATTGCTGGCCATTCGAATCCCCAAGTACCGGGTACTGACGCCATGTCCCAGCCATTGACGTCACCGGGCGACATCTGTCCCTGAGTGCCGGTGCCGCGTGTGCTCTTAGTTTTGGCCCGGAACGCGTGTATCTTTTAGTTTTTAATGCCTGTCTTCTTCACCATGGGAAATTTGTATGTTTGGGTGCCTGGATTTGAGAACAATGAGTATGATGGCGCCGCGTTACTCGCCCCAGGAAGTGTAAGTGCACAAGCAGATATTTTTTCTGGGCTTGTCTCAGGCTACAATAACTTTCATAATCGCGCCTTATAAGTCCGGCTAACGTTTAATACAGAAAAACAGTTAGCAAAACTGTTGTGTAAATTGAGTTTCCTACCCTGCCATTTACACCGATCGAGTCGAGTCAATAAACGAACCGAACTGAACCGAACGACCTCGCAATTTTGGGCACGTCCCGACAGTTATGGCAACGCCTGACGCTATTAATTCGCACATAATCAATGGCAAGTTCAGCAGACATAGGTATGAGTGCCTCAACCAGCCCGGCATATCTCTCCATAGTTTTCCCCGGTGTGTATAAGGAGCAGACAGCATTTCGTCGCTCGCCCCCCATATGGCGGCAATTAACGATCTGTGATCTCCGACTGGCTTCGATCTGATTTGCCTGCGAGTCAGACGCCAACCGACTGAGTTACGTCACTTTTTGTATTTGACTTTGATGCACGCGCTCCAATTTGCATGTAAGCCAGTTCGATACTTAGGTCTGACTTGTGGGTGATTTCGCAACTGTTTTCCCACACAGCGTGGCCTTTGCGGTTGCGGTTTAGCTCAGCTCTTGGCCAGGTCATCTTTTGCGAAGCGGCAGCGGCAGCGACTTCACCTGTTCCTGTTCGCCTGACCCACTTGGATGCGAGTCACTCACGACGCACAAGCACACATAAAAACTAATGAAGCGGGAACAGGCCCGACCACTTTTCAGAACCCGAACCTGAGCTGAGAGCCACACACGTGAAGAAATTTTTGTCAGGATCCGTTGGATATGAGATGGACTTTCACACACAAAACTATAATTTAAAAAAATACACTGATTAGCCAATTTGGGCCACAAAAGTATATTGTAAAAAGTATAAAAAAAAGGGATCGATAGTGTAACAATATTTAAAGAGGAAGTCGATTGCACATAGATTTTGTAGCATTGGGTATCACAATGTGTGTTGTTAATCTATATTAATATAATCGGAAATACAGACCAATAAACGCTCAAATATTATTAAATTAAGCGGGATTTTGGTTGATGTATCTTATGGGACTTTTCATCGCGAAATACATATATTGGTAAAAATAAAAATTTTCTTGAAGATAAAACTAAATAAAATATAAGATTGCTATTTTGAAATTATTATTTTTTTTTTTTCATACATATTACAAGTGTGTCGCATTTTCTATATTTTGACTTAAAATAAGAAGACTATAATTTCATGCCAGTTTTCTTTTTCTGTACATTGCAAGCTTCAGCTGCAGTAAGATGCCTGACCATCACTTTCTTTCCGCATAACAGGCTTTCATACTTATGCTCTGGCATCGTGCGGAGCATACGTTAACGAGAACGTCACCGAACATCTTCGATTTTCGCTTTTAATTAGTAAATTGTAAACACTATAAGTTAGGCAAATTATACGGAGAAAAGCGGCACTAAGAAGGAAGTGTGAAAGATTTTCTGTACGTGGGGCTGGGAAAGTGCCAAGAAAGGTGTCATAACCTTCGGGGTCAGAAAACTCAACGGGTAATTAATATACTCTGTAACTGTTTTTATTTGATTTTATTTCATAGTAAATAATGGGAAATAAACAAAAACCAATAGTTACCAATTTATTCAGAAAATTAAAATTTATTTTCCTAATCTCCAAATTAAGACTAATAAAGAATCGTCATATCGCTCTTATATTATTAATCATTTTTCCTAAACAATTCAAATGTTATGCGACAGGTAAGGGCAATGTTTTCATTAACAGTTTTATTATTTTTTGCCACAGCTTCTCACTTTCGACCTTTCAAATTTTGCACTTCATCGTTCGCCTCACCTTTTATGGATGGTTGTCCATAACAGCTTCAACTCAACTCACTTTCCCCCTTGATCGTAAAATATCCAAACATTGGCTCATTGAACTATCGATGAGCGACTCATTAGTCAAGCAGCAGCTAAGAAAGGAAAAGCACAAATGAGGGCTTTTGCGAGGCAATAAATTAGAAAAAGATTTAACAAAAATTATGATAAATAGATCGAACAAAGTGGAGACGGATGGTAGATTAGCATTGCCCAAGGGGGTAGCGAAAAACACAGTCACTGAAAGAAAACCTCTAGGCAAATTATTACACATTAATTACATATTTTAGTGTGTATTCTCTTTGTGCTTGTGAAAATATAATGACGGTTTTGTTGCAAAAACAGATTAGATTTTTACTTTCATGAAGTTACTTTTTATTATATATTTTATTTATTATTTATTGTGTTAAAAGCCATTCTAAATAAGCAATTTATCTAAATTATTTGTATTATTCCCACTTTTAGGTATGGACAACGCGGAGGAGGCGGAAACGGGGGATTCGAGGCCCCTGCCTGCGTCCAGAACGCGATGATGACAAAAGACAAGAAGCCCTTCACCTACACGCCCGGCGGCATCGATCTCTCGCAGATCCGGTCCGAACGCATGGCCAAGCGCCTGGCCCGCAACGCCCAGTCGGAGGGAGCCACTGGCGCCGCCCAACAGAACAGACCCGCCCAGCCCCAGTCGCCGGGTGGTGCCGCCAGCTCGATGGGAGCCGCTGCCATGGGCATGCCGTTCCAGGTGCTGCCACCACCGCCGCCGCCGCAGCCGCAGTCTCAGCAGGGTAAGAATGGCACACAATCCGTTGCTGCTGCACCCCCACCACCACCCCCACAACAACCCAGCTCACTCGCGCCGCCCGCTGGAAGACTCAGTGCACCCGGGTCGCCGGCCACGGCCCGCAAGTCGCCGACACCACAGCGATTCGAGCCGCCGCCGCTGGGCTTCCGGCCGGAGATTAAGATCCCGCCGAATCCCATGGCGGCGCTCCGCAAGGTTCCCCCGCCGGTTGAGAAGAACACATTCTGGAAGGATGAGTACGTCAAAGACCGCTCCAAGAGCCCGCTGCCCGAGGTGGCAGCATCAGCAGCGGCTGCCCCCGATGCCGTTGATGGTGAGCAGAGCTGAAGGATTTGGCTGGCTTTACATTTCGTTGGGTTTTTGGTTCCGCTACTGATCCCGATACGACTCACCACACATCGCCAGCAATTACTAAGCGGTTGAGGTTGCTTCTTCTAAACCCCCATTCGACTAACCAGACATCCGAAAGGCCCTACAAATTGGCAAAAAAGATCCTCTAACTAACAGCACTAAATTTTATAATTAACTTTGAAAGGGTCTAGAGATGCTTGATAATATCTTGCTTTTTTAATGTAGGTCCCAGGCCAACGGCAGCCTCCGTGGACAGCAACAGCAACAACTACAACAGCAACTATAGCCCCTACACACAGCCCTCGTTGCCCTCCCCCAAGACACCGCCATTGCAGCAGCCACAGCAGTTGCCTACGCCACCGGCCACACCGCCACAGCAGCAGCAGCAGTCGCCGCAGCAGCAGTCTCCGCAGCAGCAGTCGCCGCAGCAACAGCCTGCTCGACCGGAGTTCCGGAGTGTGCCTATGCCCACATCGCCGGCTGTTAATGTCTATACCCGGCAGACGGACTCTCCTGTATCGCCATTCGAGGCGACTCAGCGATCCACCGAGAGCCCCTTCCGGTATGCACAGCAGCCATTGCAGCAGCAGCCACCACAGCAACGTCCTGCAGCCGCGCTTTCACCATTGGCTCAGACTCCAGTGCAGCAGCAGCAGCAGCAGCAACAACAGCAGCAGCAACAACAGCAGCAGCAGCAGCAACAACAGTCAGTACCCTGGCGAACTCAGCGCGCACCTCCAACTCCACAGCAACAACAGTCGCAGCATCCGCAGCCCATTTACAACAATGTGCAACAGCAACAACGATCTCGGGATGTTTTCAGCCCGGCACGGACTGAATCCCCAGCAGCAGCAACGTTCAACGCACAGCAGCAACATTTTGGCACCCAACAAAACCAATATGGAGGAGCAGTCAAGCCGGTGAGTGTAAAATCCAACCAATCGAGACTATGAACATTACTTAAAATCTGACGGTCATTGAACATGTTTACACATTAATTTTTGTGTAATTTGCATTTGTCCTTTGGCTTTATTACTCATACGCCGCATTGAGCAAGTCCCTGAATGGCGTATGAGTAATATCCAATTCGTTGCTTTCCAATAGTAAATGACTCGCGGAAATACAAGATATTTTTAAATCAAAATCTATAAGAGACTCTTGCAAACACACTTCGGTCGGAACATTGAACGCACTCACCAAGTGCAGCGGCTAAAAATAGATGAATGCAAAGGCCAAACACGAATTTTGAACTTGAGGCAATTGGCAAGAGATGAAAATGCATTGAATAAAGCACTAATCGGAGCTGTGAACTTAGTCGTTGCTTTCAACCTAAATTGGGGAAGGCAACTCTAGGCAGAGGAATAATAATGATACTATATACTATACTAAAAATATTTCAATTATTTCTATAGACCAACGTTGGCTCGCTGTACATAGCTCCACTGGCGCAGCCCACAGAGCCGCAGGCTCAACGAATTCTGCTGCAGCAGCAGCAGCAGCCATCGGCCCGGGACTCGCCAATGCGGCAGTTGCCACAGCAACAACAGTCGCCACAGCAACAGCCGCAGCAGGGCAACCAGCCACTGAGATGGCTCAGCTCTCAGCCGGCCAGCAAGGAGCAGGCACCATGGGCTCGTCCCGAGGAAAATGGCAATGTGCTGCCCTCCACTCTTAGGCAGACTACGCCTGTCCCGCAGTCCCAAGTCGCACCGCCGCAGCCGCAGCCGCAGCCGCAGCTATCATATCAGCAGCCTCAGTCGTTGCAAGGCAATGGCTATGGGCCAACTCCGATCGCTGCCCCCATAAGCCTTCAAAACTTCGGCTCGATTCCCCAGACAGGGGGACTGCGCTTGCAGATCAATCTGAATACCAATGGCAGCAGCATCAACAATGCCAATAATCAAAGCGGTCCAAGGGTAAATTGGCCAATTGATTAAATTTTGAACATTAACATTTACTTCTCCCTCTTTAAAGGAGCGCATCATACCCATAACTCTGGAGCAGACGCCCACCTATGCCGCAGCACAGCCCAACTTTGGTGGTAAGTCCCTGCATTTATGTGTCTCCTGTACGATATGTGTGGCGCTTTTCCTAAAAACCCGTAGATGTTTGTGACTAAAACCCTAAGTAGATTATTCCCACCACCCAAAACCACCACTCCCAAGCACTATCCGCCCCAGAGGAATGTCTTTCCCACGTTTTCACTTCCTCCTCCTGCCACCCAACCTGCTCTCGTCCAACAGTGTAACTCTCCAACTTCTTTATCACCGTGTGTCTATGTATACTCTTTCTTTCCTACGAAAGCGCCTGCAGGTCACATTATTCGCTCAGCTAATCAATTTGTCGATCAAGGTTATAACAATTTCCCCGCCCAAGCACCGGGCGGCCAGTGGCGCGAACCCAGCTCCCAGCGCATCCTGTCGCCGTCCAGCCATCAAGTGTCAAATACCGGTCCTCATACCAACGGCAATGCAACCAGGATAATTCCGATCGCAATCGAGGGAGGTGGTCGTGGTGGTCCAGTGTCCCAGTCGCCGGTCCTGCTGCAAAAGTGAGTAGAGTCCTGCGTTTTCAGTGAGCCAATGCCCACAGTTACTCCCTTTTTGTGCTTTGCCAAACCCAAGCAATTGGCCCTGCTCTAATGCGTATTATTTTGTGCTTTCTTACAAACTAATCCAACGACTTTAGTGACAATTACAATTTGTTTGTCCACCAGTGTCCGCTCGAGGCGGAGGTACGCTACAGAAAGAGTCGTCTCAGGTAGTACTGCGAGTAGAAGACCACAAATGCAAATGTAAAATATGTTTATAGTTCATGTCATGCACTTACCTTTGTTATCGCAATAAAAGTAAATAAAAATACAAACTTCAACTAAGTTTAGGCTGTTTTGAGGTCCATTTCGATATATCTTACTGAAAATCGGTTTATCTTTCACACTTATCACAGTTAAAATATCCATTTATATATTGACATATGTATCAAACATCGATTTTTGTGACATACTTATTTTATTTAGTCAGCTGCCCTTTGCTTAAATGCCAAGAAGAACCAAACGAATCGCGTATCTATGCTTTCAAAAGTCCTGAAATGTGCTTTCTTGTAGAACAATTTTTGTAGATCGTTTACATTTTTCTTAGAGATATTATAAGTACAGTAAAAGCTTATATCTTAATTGTACCTAACTAATAAGAACCAAACCTGCTCCTCAGCATAAACAATGGTTAAGTGTAAGATACATTTGTAGTTACTCTAATCTCTCATATAAAGCTTCGCCTCTTTGCAAAATTATGAAAAATTTGGTTTTTTCATGGTCGCATACAGGTTGTATCACCAATCAAGGCAATCATAACACCTAACACACTAGTTCGCACAAAACAAAATCGTTGTAATTTGGTTGACTTCAGACATACTCGTTGGCATGCTAACCATCAACCTAACCTAACCCACGCCTATATCTACTTACAGCGATCCACGCTCACCGCCCATCCAATCGAAATCGTTTAGAATATTGCAAAAGATAACAGACACCGTGGACGATGGCAGCGGGGATCAGGGCCAGGACTTGAAGCAGCAGATGCAGCCGCCTCAGGAGGCGGAGCTGCAGAGGCCTCAGTTCGCCCGGCAGATGAGCGCCCAGCAGGCGCGGAATAGTCCGACCATCGAGCAGATGCGGCGCCTGCAAATCGCCCAGGATCAGCAACAGCAGCAGCAGCAGTCGGGTACGCCACTAGCTTGGTCCCCGCAAGGTGAGATTTGAGTGGTTGCTCCTGTTCCCCCTTCTTTCCACAGATCCCTCATACTGCATCGCTACATCCAGCGGTGGGTGAAACTCTATAGTGTGGTGAAAGTGCTTTATCCTTGGGGAGTTTCTTTGGGTGTTTGGGAACTGTACTAACCACAACAGCCGCTTTTAGCCACAACAGCACCTATTAGTTGGTAGAGACTAAACAGCTTCCTGTGTCTGTCCATATACTCGATTTCAGAGATTCGGTGCCACCTAATTCATATCAAAATTTTGCAGCACTACTAACGATATCTAAATATTCAGACTTAAAGGCTTACAATTTGATGCTTTTGTTGCAGGTAATGGCGGATCCGCTCAGAATCGATTCACACCACAACGTTATGGTAAGGCACAGACAGAATTAACTAAGAGAGATTCCAGCATACAAAATAAGGAGTTTTATTGTTCAATTCTATATAGAGAAATACAGCTAAATATTTCTCTTCCACAGATACACCGCCGCAACAGCAGCAGCAATATATACCGCCAAGTGAACAGCAAGTCCCGGAACCCAAGAAATACACTGGCAGCGCTATACCCAGTCGATCATTCAAGATTCTACAGGCAATGACAACACCTGAAAATGCCGGTAAGTACAGTTGTGTCAAACGGTCGCAGTAATCTGAAAAAAACTTCGAAGGAGCAACCGTTTCCCGATGAACTGAAGTTTAAAGTTTTGAATCCCATGCACAACATCAGACGAAACAATCATTGCTGTATATATGGTCAGAATTCATCACGCACCACTAACCCCGAAGGTCATTTGCTCACCGAAACACAGGTCCATTTAACACTGAATCAAGGATCGTAATTTAAAAAACCTTTTTGAGAGATTTCACCTTTTTTGCCGAATAGTTTCCAGACAAGAGTTTAATTTAATCCCCATTTCTTACCATTATTATTTTGATCATGAAACTGACAAGTGATGCGAATGGAAAAACACTGTTTGACTGCATGTTGACGACAGTTTTTTGTATTTTCTTGAAGCATCCCGCACTCCGTATTTCGAAGACGGAAAGTCCATTCTGCATTCCCCATGCGACATTTGCTTGTACATAGCTTGCCTGACCGTCTAACCAATGCTAAATCAGACCATTTCAGATCAGATCCAACTTATTTCGAGACAAACACAAACACAACATTTTGTCTGCGCACTCACCGTGTCTCTTTCTCTTCTTCTTCTTTTATATTTGATAACCGTGTACCAAAACCGACCTCAGACCATAAAATTCACACCGAGCTGGACTCGGGTTTGGAAAATGTTGAACTGAACGAAACCCCAAATAATAACAATAATGAAAATACTGAAAACAATAATAATAATCAAAATAAGATTAACAATAAAATCAATAAACGTCATAGCTACACCTCAGCCACAACCACAACAACACCCACTCCACCACCCACATCCTCATCCAGTGCAGAGCCCACTCACTCATCCAACTCATCTCTCAACTCAGACAGCTCTTGTTCCCCGCAGGCCCCGCGATCTCAGTCGGTGCCGCCCCATTATCCCTATGCCTTTGGGTATCCGTATCCCTGGTACATGCCGCCGCCACCACCAGTGAATGGCGAGGCTGCCCCATGGCCCTATCCGTACCCCTATCCACCACCACCGCCGCCTGCCCAAGCGATGGACGGCATGCCGGCAGAGGGATTTCCCCCTTACCCCTATTACTATCCCTACTATCCGCCGCCAGTGCCTCCCTATGGACAGCAGCCAGGAGAGCCCCAATCCCCCTCCACTGCCTATCCCCAGTTTCATGTCATGCCTCCTTATGGCCACCCGTACCCCTATCCAGTAGCTCCTAGCTATAGCCAAAGCTCCACCGAGGAGAGTCGAGCCAGCAGTGTTCTGCCAGACATAATCATCACACCTAGTACCGACGATATGCCCTCGCAGGTGATCATGCAGCACCACATCCGCGTGCAGCCAAGAGAGCCAACTAAGAGGACGCACTCCGTAGAGATCGAGGAACTGGTCACTAAGCAGAAGCCTCCGAGTGTTTGTACCAATAATCACGAGGTCATTGATGTACTGAGCCAGCGCTTAGCCAATATTAACAAGATTGCCGGCGGAAATACCCAGGCGAATCTCTCCAAGCAGTTACAGAAGAATTATGCGGGCGAACAGTCCAAGGAGCTAGGGGACAGATCTCCTAGCGAGAATGCCTCGAACTCTGACAGTGATTCGGATGACGACAGCAGTGAGGTCGAAGAAGAGGATACCCCGAAGCTGGGAGCTCGTCCGGCTCAATTGCAGTCGATCAAGTCGGTGACAAACGTGCAGATCTACAAGGGTAAGACTCTGGAGCAGAATCTGGATTTCGAGAGCAGTGGAGACGAAGATGACGATGACGACGTCACCACAGCTGATGAAATGTATGATGAAGAGGAACAGATCGAAGAAGAGCAGGAAGGCCTGGTCGAGGAAATGGACGATGATTTCATGGCAGAAGAGGACCTAAGTGTCATATACGAGGAGGAGAGTGAACTAGAACGCAGCAGCGAATATGCCAAGACAGTTATCAGAAAGGATGACTCCAGATCCACCCTGGTGGATGAGATTGATAAAGAAATTGAGGAGAACGACAATGACGATGACGACAATGAGTCCAATTCGGTAACGGTTCGATTGCCCCTTCGTTTTTCGTTCAGCAAAAGCTCGAATGATGAGAACATTGCTACCGTGCAGGTGGGAAGCTCAACTCAGATTGAGGAAAAGCGTCCGAACGTTGTCAATTCATTCAGTGTGGCCACGGTTGAAAGCGAGGACGAGGAGGATGACTGTGAGGTCAGTGTGACCATCAGTTTGTCCAACTCGTCCCGCTCCAATTCGGTTGAGAAATCTACACAACCCTATAGGACCTCCCAAGCCTATCCCGTAGAAGATATTTCCACACCGATCAAAGCCAGCGATGAAGACGTCTCCTCCTCATTGTCCCTGGGCATGCGTAACAAATTTGTGGGCGAAACAATAAACAATAGTAGTGTGACCAACAATATTTCCCGAGCGGAGCCACAGTCCGATATTATTAGGGAAGTTGCCAGCTCCCCGAAGGAGGAGTTCGATTTCTTTGCTACTTTGATGGCCACCAAAATGCAGGCTCAAAAAATGATGGAAGAGTCTAAAAACTTCTGGAAAACACCTGATTGTAAGCCAGCAGAACAGCCAGCTGAAGCTCCGAAGCTTCGACCCAAAGAGAATGTCACAGAGGCCAAGCCACCTAGGCCCAAATCTGGTGACATGTCAAAGACTCAGGCATCGCTAGAGGCCGCAAAAAATAGTTTCTGGTCTACGTTTGCAACTACCTCAAAGGAAACTGAGCCTGAGTCCCACGAAGAGGTCCCCGGAAAAACAGAGGAAATTGACTTTTGGGGTCACATAGAACAAAAGGAAGCCATTAATAGCGAGGAAAAGCAGTGGACCAAGAAAAAGAAAACTGTTACCTACACTCCATTACAGAAAGAAACAGTGAATAGAGTGGAGCATTGGACAACGACCTTCAGAGCCCAATTAGAATCACTGCCCAATCCTCAACGAGCGGAGGTGCACTTTGTAGTCGAGCCAAAGCCAACAGAAATTGAGCAGCCCGAAGAGGAAGAGGAGGAGGACTTTTGGGCATCCGTAGAACAGGCTAAAGCCATGTCTACTAAGAAGGAAAACATTGTGGTCAATACAAGCTGGGAGCCGACATCATACAAATCGGAGACTCAATCTGAGCCTGAGATTGACATCTGGCCAGCTCAGGAAGACTACAAACAGTCCCCTGCTCATGTAGATGAGGAGCCGGACTTCTGGTCGGACATCAAATCAACCACAAGCTCCCACGAAGAAAAGAAACCTAATGAATTTGTGTACGATCCCACCAAATATCCGGAAGAGCCGCGCGAAGTGGACACAGATGAAGAGATTGATTTCTGGGCTGAAATCGAGGCAAATCGAAAACCAGGGGAAGACGATGATGACGATGTGACCTTCCACAAGTCAGCCACATTCTGGGCTAAAAAAGAACGCCAGAATTCTGTAGAGGAGACTCCCTACAAGCCAGTGGAAGTTAAGGCTTTCCGGGCCAAGTTACCGGATGAACCTGCGGTTGAGATTGATGTATGGGCTACTCTAGAGGCTGCCCGGGGCGATGAACCCGAAATTGTAGACCCAGTGGTTGAAGAAGAAAAGGTTTTAGCTGAACAGTTTAAGGACCTAGAACAGGAAACACATGAGGAGGCTACAGGAACAGAGGAGATCAAGGAAGAGGAAGAAGTTGCGCCGAGCAACCTGAGCCAAGTAGACACGATGTCTCTGGCTTCGATGCACGAGCCAGCCACAGTCTACACGTGGACTAGCCCAGCCCAGTATGATAATGAAGATAACACCGATTTCTGGGCGGACATCGAGGAGGAACGGGCAAAGAAGGAAGCATCCGAGGAGGCCGAGCAGAAGCGGCAGAACTACCGACAGGCTATGGCCTTCTTTAACACCTCCATAGATGGCCAACAGACGCCGCCCCAACAAAACTCTACTCCCAATCGCAGCAGTGTTGTCTTGGATGTGGAAGAAACTCAAGACGTGGATCTGGGCCCACCTGGTGATTACCAAATAGTGGGTGAGGACGGGGCCATTGTGGAGGACCACACGCGATCAATTTCAGCAGTTGAGGAGGAAGAGAGAGGTGCTCCGACTCCCACAAACACAGAGCCACAGCTGCCAGAGGTCTATGTAGAACCTGAATTAAAGCGTCTACCCAATGGACTGCCGGACCTAGAGGTTCAGAAGTTTAGCGAAGCGCCAAAGATCTCAGTGCGTGATCGGATCAGTGCCTTTGAGGTGATACCTGCGAAGTCCGAGTCCAAGGCTCTGACCGCACAATCATTGTCTGTGGATAGTGGACACGGCAAAGGTACTCTTTCGCGTAACAGCAGCACACAGCGGTCCGAGTCGGAAATCGAAGAGGATGATTCCGGCGTGACGGACATGAACCGTCAGTTGTCCGAGACGGACACTGAGTCGGAAAGCTTCCCGGAGCTGCGCAAGATGACCAGTTACCAGCGAGCAGCCACACATTCCAGACTCTTCAAGCTGCTGCAGGACGAGAACGATGTGCCGGAGACGGGAGTCAACCCCCCTGATGAGTTCCAGCTGAAGCCGAGTCGGAGAAAGATCGTCCATAATGTGTCCATCACGAGGCGACAGAATCCCGGAGCCCTGAATGATGCCGAAACCATGACACAACGCCGGGAACGTCTCTCCCTGCCGCTTCGGAAAAACACAAGCATCGATGCGGACAACCCTTCGACTCCAAATAGTCCGGCTTCACCCATTTTGGGCCCCTCCGCCAAAAACCAACGAGTGGTGAGCGATAAGCTGGTCAACGAACTCGTACAGAGCCTACTCCTTAAGAGCGATAGCTCGCACTTAAGGAATCTACCCATGGAACGCCTTCAGGCTGCCGCGAAGAGGGCTCTGGTGGAGGAGATGGACTCTGCGCAGGAGAACAGCTCCCTGGACAGCACGCCGGCTCCCACGCCCAAACATGACAAGGAGTACTCTGACTACTACAACAGCTGGTGCGAAGCCAGCGGCAGTGGAGATGAAGTGCTGCCTTCCAAGGCCTTTCGATCTCTGCAGGATCCACGTCGCAGCCCCTGGACCGTGCGTTGTCCGCGAGTGCTGAGTTCCAAAACGATCAACAGGGACTTGGCCCGTGTCACAGAGTCGCCGGAAATAGCCAATGGACGGGGCAGTAAAAGTCCGGAGTGCTTCCGGCAGAACTCACACTCACAGTCCCGGGAACGGTCAGTGAGCAGCTGGCGGCGGGTCTAGAAAACGACAAGAGGGTACCTATTGTATATAGTAGGGCGGGTCTTAGTCTTAGCAGCGATCTGAGGCCGGTTCAAATGAAATCTTACCGGAACGACCCCTCATTTGGGGTAAGGAGAATAGTTGGAATTTTAAGTTTTAAGTTTTAACAACTGAACTTGGTTCCTTTTAAACCGGCTCTCGCTCCTGATCTTTCTTATAATTAGGCGCTTTGAGCGTAATTGCATTTGACATAAGCAATCACTGCCCACGGGAACGGGTGATACAAGAGCCAGTTGTTGCATTTCTCATCTCACCATCATTTCAATCATCCCACGCACATTGTACAATTTAAAAACCGATACACTCAACGCATTAATAAACTAAATCTAAAATAACATGTAAATAAAAACCAAATGAAACCAATGAAAAATATCGTTCATTCGTTCGTTCGTTTGTTACCTCAGTAAAGCGCCACAAAACAAAAATCAAAATCAAAACAAAATTCTAAACCAACTACTACCTGAGCATCTCAGTTTGTAAGATGTAACTCTCGAAATCGAACTAAATAATAACAAGCATATAAAACTGAAAATATATATCAAATCGCCACAGTAAACAACAAAATAAAAACCAATTTCATCTCAACTCAATGATTTTGTAAAACTCGTTCAAAATCCTAAGGTACCTAAAATGTGCAATTTTATTAAAACAAAAATATCCAAAAAGCAATTTGAACTAATTGAATGTTTTCATAAGATTCTGAAAATTGTCCTTTATCTATTCTATGTATTAATTTTATTTTCGCCGCTATTTGAGTTTAATTGTGTGCTGTATTTCTTTTAATTTGTCTATAAAAATATTTGCGATATTCGACATAACTTAACTTCCTTTAACCTTTTACTTTAATGAAGGTTTGTACACCGCTAATTAGCCAACTTAAAGAAAATTTTAGCAATCGGAACAATTAACGATTTACCATTAACAATATTAACTAAAACCATCGAAGACATTGAGTACTCAAAATATATCGCAAATATTTTTTTTGTATTTCTGTAGTTCCTATCCCAAATGCTTCCCTACAAAAATGAGCTTGGAGAGCAAACTCCACCTTACAAGGAACAACGAATGAAGATTACTTTTTGTTGTTTCGACCATAAACAAATACAATACATATGACAATAATGAAATCGAATAGAATTGTACAATATAAATATAAATATAAATTGTCGAAAAGTCGTTCGTTACATTAACCATTCATTAGTTTACAAATGCATAAATAAATGTTTCTTTCTTTTATACTGAATTAACTTGTTTTATACACTCAATACGGAATATATATTTTTAACAAAATTAATCGTTAACTTTAATAATGATAATGAATGGCTTTACCCCGAAAATTAAATTGAACTGACTTGAATTAAATAAAAAAAACCAACAAAAAATATACAAAAAAGGTGAAGTTTTCTCTCAAAAATCGATTTGGCTAGCACTTGCACTTTCTTAATTGCTGCTTAAGTTGTTTATTATTTACATATTTATTTTCGTTAATTTCTTCATTTTTGTATAAAAAAGTCTGAACCTGGATCAGGGTTAATGACTTGAAAGTTTAGTGTTAGCTTTATTTGTTTGTTTCTCGTACTTAAAGCCACCGCCATAATAACACTATTCTCGATTTGATATTTTTCCAGGACCAGGACAATCGGACTTATAATTATTTCTCAAAGCCATAGAAATCAATTATAGCAACCCAACAACATCATCATGTAGAAAACGAAACAGAAAATAAATCTGAATACTTATTTCTTATTGTTATCTATAGTTTAAGTATCAGCCACTCCAAGGATCGCCACAATCGTGCAGCTTGGGAACGAGAACAAGTTTTTAGTAAAATTTCTTTACACTGACTAACCCAAACACCATTCTAGCTGAGAAGAGGAAAGTTTTTTTGTTGAACGCGATTTGGTAGCAGCACTAAACATTAACAACATTACGAAACAAACAGCGAAAGCGAATATGTACTAATCCTTAAACGTTAAGACGAAGAGCAGGTGCAGTGAGGTGACAACGAAACGAAACAAGAACTAAATTAATCAATTTATGCCAGAAACGACTATGCTTGATATGTATCCGGATAACACGAAAGCGCACACACATCAAACTCGACTAATTAAATATATTACAGATATTTGTTATTTACGAAAATCATGTTTTCTTTGAACATTTTGCGTATCTTTTATTTCTTATTTTTCTCATTATTTATTCTCCTCGTATGCATACGAATGTTTTAAAAATGTATTTCAAAATTATAATTTTAGATCTGTATCAAATTTATTTTGTGTTGTATTATTTTTTATACAATAATAAATTTATAGTAAATAAATAAACGTTGTTTCAATGATATACACGTGTGTATATTTTTTCAGAGACCTGGTTAACCGCGGTGGAAGGTAATAAATAGATAATATATTTGATATTCAGTTTGGAACAGAGACATATTTATTGCGTCGCTCAAAATTAAATTCGACATATGCGTATACATATTTATACTTATTTCTATTAACATTCATCTAACAATGATGTATGTTTATAATGTGTTAATATACTTCATAGTTGGGACTTGCTGATCGATGTAACGCCAACAGGACAACGAACATTTAAAGCTATATATTATATTGCATATCCACATTATACTAGTAGTCTGCTAAGCCTGCTAAACATTAAATGCATTCGACTAATTTTTGTCTATACAGTGTACATGTTAATACTTTTAACAATTCAGTTGCTAGTTAACTTTGAGATTCTTTTGATTTGTACAATTAACTCGTTCAAGATCGAGAGTGATCAAATCAATTGGAAAGAATATATAGTTACAATACATTATAGTACAATATTGCTTGGCTAAATGGAAGTATTATGTCATTTATGGGCTTGCTGCCTGCAGCTTCATGAGCTCCTGAACAATGCGAAATTCGTGGCAGTCTGGGCACACCAGGCGGCCATTGGAACGATTTGATCGCTGAACCTTTTCGTGACAGACAATGTGAACGAGCTTTAGGTTTTTGAGCGAAAAAATTTCCAGGAAGTACTCAAGTACCGAGATGTCGACTACCCGCTTTTTGTGCAACGTGCAATTCCGCTGCGGCTGGCTGACAAGGTCCTCCACGTTTGCTACCAGAGCGGGCAGAATTGTGCGACAAAGTTCGATCTGGTGATCCAGATTCCAGACCTGGAACAAAATCAGATTCTCGCGCGATGCATACGGATTAATAGTGTGCTGCATGGGGCAACAATTGCCATTCTCCGAATAGGAACCCTGACAGTAGAAATCGCCAAGGTCTGTGCACAGGGCTACCGACCACTGATCCAGTATAGAGTTCTCCTTGGTGTAGTCCTTGATTACCTGCCGCAGTCTCTTGCTGGGCAAGATGCTGCCAGCATCCGTTTCCTCGTCTCCAAGCTGATACTGCTGCAGGAAATCATGCTTCTGCTTGCATCTCCTATCGAACATCATCGAGAAGTAGTCGCAGCCGATGAGCAGATACCGAAACTGCTCTAGCACCGAATTGATCACCTGACGTGCTTTGACGTTTTGCCGGTACAACGGATTTCGCGTCAGCTCCTCCTTGGCCTTGTAGTAGTAGCCACGTACCCGTGTCTGGGCCCGCATAGCCATGGCTTCCTCCTTCGAATGGAAGCGCTCCTCTCCGCCCTCGAACCACTCCATATGTTCGGCCTTCAGACTTAAGTGGGCCTTTGTGTTGTCAAGGACGCGGCGCTGCTTTTGGAGCTCGTAATCCGTGATCATGCGACGAAACTTCTCCGGGTGCTTTTCGATGAACTCGTAGAAAATGTCTGCTACTTTCAGTAGCGGTGACTGCTGTCGCATCTTCTCAAATTCAAAGTCCGCATCTGTAATGAAGCAGGCAGGGAATGAGTTAAGGATTTTATTTGTCAGTTAAAGATATTATTTCGAGCACACCGGTTGTGATGACAGCATCCGGTCCAGCAGCAATGAACAGAGTCTGGGGGGGCAAGCTTTCCAAGTACTCGTCATCTGACACTTCGAAGCCATCGGACGCCAGATACAAGTGTAATTGGGATAGCTAAGGGAGGAACAAACAAATTAGGTGAACTACCCTTGACATCGCTCAATTAGGGCATGGTGTTGTTGCTGGCTGTCTCGCCTAAATTCCTGGTTCAGTGGCCTTCAGCAAAGGTTTTTTTGGCCGGGGCAAGGCCAGCGAAGCAACAAGTGTCCTGCCTACTCCCCAGACAGGATGCGCAGGCATGCGCACTGGCTGCCAAGGCTTTTGGCATTGAAAGAGAGCCAAACAAACGCGGAAGCCACTGCCAGGGACGTGGCCTTGAAACTGCCAGGGCCAAGAACTTTTAGCACCTAACAGGGGGATTTTTTCAGGATCCGTTCGCTGCAAACTCACCGGAAACTTGTGTTTCGCCTTAGATAGGAGCATTCCCAGGGAATTGGCTCCAATGCCGTACTTTCTGGTTCGTTCGTTATCAGTAACCTTGTAGCCACGCATAGGAGCAGCTGCTGCGTTTTCCCTGGATGTGGATAAGCCTTCGACGTCCTTGAGATCTTGCACTGGGCTGTTGTTTTTGTTGTTTTTGCCGCTACGTGTTGTCGGTGCCATGATCGCTTCTCTAATGTAGTTGAGCATAGTGGAGCTGGCTCATAATAATTTGGCGATTGAAGTTTTATTGGAGCCTTGAAGCAAGTTTCCTTTTCCGCGGACAAAAGCCCAAATAAACCAAGTGCAGCAGTGTTGGCTAATGTCGTATCCATCACCAACAGTGCTACCAAAACGTAATGAAGAAAAAAAAACCGATAAAAATAGCTAAAAATATTTATAAACATATAAATAATGCACAAATACTTGTAAATTTTTAACAATGTTTAATATAGAAGATGATATATTCTTTTTATTAATTATAAAAAGGGATATTGGTCAACAAATAAATATTTTAAATATATGAACTGACAAAATTGATTTAAAGGGACAACCGCCACAACTGAAAAATGCGAAATTGTGAATTGTCTTAGTGGCTTATCAGTAGTATATCGTTGTATTTTATATGATTACTTACGATATTTATACATTTAAAAGTGTATTTTCCGAAAGCTATAAAATAGACACATTTGTAAATTTAACGTTTAACAGCACTAACGCTGCATCAAAAAACAGCTGTTTTTTCCAATCGCCTTTTTTGTTAAGAGTTGTTGCGAAAAAACTACAACAAACGACTTTAAAGTGAATAATGTTCCGGATTGCGGGCTTCGCGTAATAACACTCCACTGGAGTTACCGCCGAGCAATGAATCTGCGGCCCCGCTGCCGCAAGTGGCTGCCACTGGCCACCCAGCAGCTCCGACTACGGAACCTGGCGCGAATTCAGGGATTTAATATTGTGTCCGGGCCGTTGCAATCAAATGAGCAGGAGCAGGAGCATTTGGAGCCGGATGTGCTCCTCTACTACACGCTGCACACCGACAAGGCCAGTGAGGCGTTCTACACTAGCGAGAAGCTGCCTCAGCGTCACCAGCAGCAAAAGTGGGCGGAGATCTGCACAGATGACGAGGCCTGGCGTAAGTCCAATGCGCAGTGCGTTTGCATAAGGGTTTGGAAACACCGACCGGCGGAGGGGGGAGATGGCCAACCAACTGAGACTGAAAACAGGACTTCAAAGCTATGCGGGTAGGGGAAATGTCGGTTTACTCTGAACTTTCCTTAAGCCATTTCCTTTTTCCAGGAGGTCCGCCCAACAGCAAACTCCCAGCAATTTGCCACGCCCGCCAGAGCTGCTGTTCACCTGGGGCGTTTACTTCTCCGGCCTTATACCCCTATCGCCACTAACCCTGGCCCAGTGTGGTCGGAATTGCTTGGTTTTCCAGTTAAACGGCGAGCAGTTCGCATCCCCGTCGATGATCACTGAGCAGGGTCTTCAGGCGCAGTTGCATTTGCATTATCAGAAGTACGCGGCGGAAGAGGAGCGGGAGGAGCCGCGAGATCAGGGAATCAATTCACCAGCTGCCAGCCGCAGTTCAAGTCCTGTGCTGCGGATGAGCACTATGCGGTATGCCCAATTAAAGTGCCAGCAGCACGAAATCAGGCGGAGCTGCAATCTAGACAAGCTGTTACTGCTGCAACGTTTGCAGCGACTGCAGCAGCAGAAGCAGCGCCAAATGACCGAGGTCAGAACGGAGATCTCTCGCCTCAGCGTCCAATGCGTGACTAAGAACGAGCTCCGCCTCAAGCCCCGCACTACTTCATTATCCGGAGACCACGCTGCCCACCATCATCACCATTCCATGGGCCGCGCCCTAAGTGTGCTGCTCGCCGAGCAACAACAGATCTCGCCTCTCACGCTGTACAATGCCCAGCAGCTGACCAAGCAAATCGAACGACTTAGCAGCCAGCAGCGATTGCTGCAAGCCGAACGGGAGACCTTTCGACAACGCAACGAACGGGTCCGCCAGCGTCTGTCAGCGTTGCGCGAGCAACGGGAAGACCTACAGCAGGAGTTGCATGGTCGGCGGGTTCGGCTGGAGAAAGAGTGCCTTGAGCTTCGCACCATGGCCCCCCAGCACTTGGCGCAACGAGATCAACGACGTCAAATTGTCAGACAGGTGAGGAATCCCCGACTTAGGCTGGTTGTCTGGAGTAAATCGAATTTTGTTACAGGTGGAGCGCCGCATGTCGACGCTGGTGCTGGAGCTGCAGGAGATCTACAACATCCAGAACGTGGGCGGGCAACAGCTTAGCATCTGCGGCATCGCCTTCCCCCATATGGAGCAATATACGAGCGAGTCGCGTCAGGCTGCGAACGCCCAGTTGATGGAGAATGTCTCACCGCTGGCGGTGAGTGCTGCCCTGGGCTACATAGCGCATATGGTGCAAATGCTGGCCATCATCATGGACCGGCCGTTGCGAAACCGCATTCTCTATGAACCATCGAGGGCACGTATTGTGGATGATATCAAGGAGTTGACATATACTACCAGGGAGTACGTGCCCTAATCCCTAATTTTTACCGGTATATTTACATTGATTCTTTCTCCGCCGCAGATTTCCTCTGTACACACGATCTATACTTCCGTCACAGCAGACAAAGTATGCCATTTACCTGCTGCGCCAGAATGTCTCCCAGCTATGCTTTGACATCACCGGTCATTGCGACCTACGGAACACCTTTGGTAATCTGCTGGAGTTATTCAACACCCTACGTTATATTGAACGCACGCAGCGGGACGACGTCGATCAGCGGGACGGAGGAGGCGGTGGAGGAGCTCGGCTGACAAATGGATTGACGGCGCCGCCTCACTTGTCACAGTCGCATTCTTCGGTAGACATGAATCATGTGCCGCTGCCGACCAGCGCCAATGCGGCAAAAGATGCACTACTTCAACAGCTTTTGCCGCCGGGCGTCAGCCAGGCTTTGGCCATTGAAGGATATGCGTCAACACAGCGGTAAGTTTACCTTTTTGTACATCATTTGATGTACATATGTGTATATTATCATTTTTATTGATTCACACATTCCTTCCACACTTCTCGCAGCATTTGCCGTTCGGTGGGCTCCTATTCTGATGGAGAAGATGATTATCGGCCTCGGTTGGAGCACAACTATTCCAACTCCGACTCCAACATAGCCCTTCAATCGGAGCGAAGCTGAAGAGCGATATATTTTGCAATATAATTCAGGCGTTTTATTCAAGTATATAAACAAAAAAAAAAAAAAAAAACGCATCAATTTGCAGTTGTTGTAGTTTTTGGAATGTATTAGTTGAAGAAAATTTTGTGTGTATGTTTAAATTAATCAAAGTTGGAAGGCAATGCACAGTTGGTATAATTGCTTTCAACATAACAGAATGCGATTATTTATGTGTATATTATTTTTAGTTGTTTAAGAGATCTCTCTGTAAATTCCCTTTTATTATTGTTTGTTTGCTAATATAAGCTACGAATAAACATTTTATACACACCAAGTTATTTAATTTTGGTTAATTTCACCTAAAATACTAACTATTACAAGAAATGGCTGGCAAGTTATTTCAAATTAATATTTACCGCCAGCTAGTGTTGTAAAGTGTGGGCAGATATTGTTGCTAAAGGCTGTCTTTGGGGATTTATGAAAACTTTACCCAATGGAAAAATCTATTTTTATTGCCAACAGTTTATATTATAAAGAAGATTTATATGTTCATTTTTAACCATAAACATTATTACAACAAAACTTGCCTAGAAGTGTTAACGACACCGGCAGTGTTGCACAACGAGGTTACGCCAGCTGATTCCAGCTTGGCCAAAATTATTTCGCTGGCAGCCCGTCCCGGTTATTCAAACGTTATAATAGGACTTTCTGGCTAATAATAAATAAATAACAGCCTGAGAGCTGCAGAATAGAGTGAAGTGACAAAGTGTGCAAAAGTTGCCTCTCTAGATTGACCCATATCGACCAGCAGGTGAAATGAGAAGCTCGGCGTGTGCGTGTGTATTTCCTGCGCGAGTGTGAGTGCCAACGGCCCGGGACTCTTGGCCCCGTATTTATTATTCTTTATTTCTGTCAATTAAAACACCGATCGCACAGTGAGTTTATGATGACGAATTGTGGCTGACTGTCCCGACCGATAAGCGCTGCTGTATCGTCGGAATTCCGCCTCGGGGAATGCCTGTGATTTACGTTTGCCACCCATGTTTACCGCGCAAACAAAAAACTCAGGTGCGATAAGAGAAGCACCAACAGACTTTGCCGAATTTCACACCCGCCTGCAAACCTAAGATTGCTCAACGGAAACGTGGCACTGGGGTTAAGTAAAAGAGTGCAACGTTTACCCATTATCAACTGGGCGGGAAGACTGAAACTGCATTTACCAGTGGGGCAAGTTCACGTTCCTATAAGTTCATCAAATTGAGGCAGGCGCCAAAAATTAACACCTGTGCCTGCGCTGCCCCAGCTCTACAATGGCAGACAACAATGTGCCGCTACGCGACTTCGACGAAGAGAGCGAAACGGACTCGGAGACGGAATTGCTCATACGCAGAGACGTCCCAAGCAGCAGCGGCAGCAGCAACAACAACCATGGCAGAAGCAAGCGCCGCAAAAGCTCTATGGGCTATAGCGGCGCTGACGGCGACGTCGGCGCTGGCAGCTCTGCCGCCGGCAGCTTTCTGGGCAATCTCTTTGGCCATAGTCTCGGCTCTGCCGCCGGCCAGATACGTTATAGAAATGAGCGGAGTCGCGAGCGCGCCAAAAACTCGAACAGCAGTCATAGCAGCAGCAGCGTTTCGAAACTGGCGCAATTAACGCACACGTCATCGGGGGCGGGCAGTGGGAGTGGCAGCGGGGTCGGTGTCGGCATCGGCGGAACTACACCGGGAGATAGTGCAGCGACGTCAGGAGCAGTACCTGGTGATCTTACCAATGGCGGAGCACACGGCCCCGTCGTCGATCCGGAGAACGGTTCATCCACCGTCTTCTACCAACACAATCGGCGGAAGAGCAAGAGCCGCAGCATTGGCAACGTCTGCAAGGTCTGTCTGTGCAGGTGAGTTTCCACGTTCCCGTTAGTCAACGCTGCGTATGCGCAATATTTTCATTTCGCTGTTGCAATTATGGCGGGGAGTTAAATGACCGTAAATAGACAGTCAGCAAAAAGCTAGTGATATCTTCTGAATTTTCTTTCTTTTGAAAGTTTGAACAAATCAAAGATTGCTAATAATAAGTATCATACATATACAGATAAAGTTTTTGTTATTATATTTCGTATTTATTTATTGGAGCAAAACAAAAAGGCATGGTTTCAATAATGGTGATTCGATTTAAAAATAAAATGGATTTTACTAAGAATACAATTCAAATCAAAATTACGGAGAAATAAGTTCAGAATTAAAGCGAAATTTCATTCCGAGTACTAAATTAATAATAATTGGCACATAAGCGCTATGCCAAAAAGTATTTTTAAATTTAACATCATACAGTTTTACTGCCGTCCTCTAGAAGTTCTTGATTAATTGCAATGCATATAACCACAACTTTTTTAAATCGCACAACGATCACATTCATGTACTACCAAAATCAGCCATTTAGAATCATTTTTAATATAAATTTTATATACAAACTTTTCGAATGCACATCGAACAATTTGTTGGGTTCTGCCACTCGCCTTTTGTTTATTATTCCTCGGTCTGAGAATAATCATTTTGCGCGGCATTTTTGGAGAGATTTCAGCCAAAAGTATTTCTCAGCAGTTCGTTGTTTTGCAGTTTTTCGAAACACATTTCCTCAAAATAGTTCTGCCTAGTTCTGGGGTTTTGAAACGCGAGTGGAGACATATGTATGTGCCACCAATGACATACATATATCATTCTTATATACCTACAATGCAAGCATGTGCATATATGTACATACATCGCGACTCCGAGATATATTTTTAATTTGCCTAATTAGAGAGGGAAATGCGAGAGAACTTTTATGAAAGGCCCCACATGTAAACAAAGAACCAGGCACAATACGACTGTAAGTGGATTGGAGAAGGTAAAATGAAAACATTTCGGTTTTTGCGACGAACTGCAAATCGATAAACGTGACGGCGGGGCCTCCAGACACGTTCCAGGGGAGAGAAATTTCAAGAAATAGAAATAATAACCAAAACAAATCTATAAATAGTAACCCAAGACACAACCTAATCGGGTGACAAAGCGCTAAAGTAAACGGAAAACGTTTCGCCACATTTCATACACAAACACACACGTGCTTTGTTTTGTAGGACTCTAATTGTTGCAAACTTTCCCCAAATTGACCCCTCCTCCCACGGTTACCAAGGTATTTTTAATCAATTTTCTTGCGATTTAGAGCCCGAGTTGCCGGCGACCAATAAACAAACAGTGAAGACACCAAATATCGCTATAAAAAAAATTTTAAATAAAACCTGTTTCTGGCTGTTCCTCAGCTGGTTTAGATACAGATAGTGGTTTTCAAGGTTTCTAAAAAATTTAAACGGGTTGCACAGAAGTGGTTTAAGGGATTTCGTCGGTGGTCAGCCGTTGCTTTTTGTATTTGTTTCGAAAACGTAAAATGTTTGGCTGCTGTCTTCTTGCTTCTTTGGGTTATACGAGAAATTTTAAGCAAAGTAAAGAAATAATCAGACCACTGCATCGATTTGTTCGCTGAAATAAACCATTTAAAATCAAATATAAACCAACGCTCTTCACGTAATTTGTTATTTATTTTTTTTATTTTATTTTGTTACCTAATACTTTCCTAAGTGCCAGTTTCACTTCACGCAAGGCCTTTTTATCGCCCACTGCCCTCGAGAAATTCGTTTTTTCTTGAGTTTTTCGGCAAACGTTTTGGATTTTTGAAGGTTTTGTGACCCCTAAGCCTTCCTGTAAATTGTTTGGAGTTTGTTTGCTTCATTATCGTGGCTCCACTCCAATTTCCGTTTCTGTTATATGAGGCACAAAGATTTCGACAGCCCGATTAGAATTGCAAAGTGAGGCGCCACATTGTGGTGCTGTGATTTTTGCGGCTGTTGCTGCCAGGGCTCAGTGTTGTGGAACCAACTGAGCATTTAGACTTTCCTATTCCACCACCAAATATTGTGGGCTAGAGCATGTGCATTGGTTTAAACACAAAATATAAGTTATATAAGGTGAATATGTCCAGATTTGTGGAAACTGACAGACCGCTTATATTTATCCAATTTTCAATTCCAAATTTGATATGTGCTAGGCTAGTTTATATATCTTTAGTATTTATACCGTAGTCGTAACTTAATGCTTTCAAGGCATCATTGATATCACAATCTATGTACTACAATAATTCAAAGAAAGTGAAACCTAATTAACAATAGATTATAGATGTGGTACAGTTTAGTTGACCCATAAAGTGATAAAAATGAAAACAATAATGTAAAGATAACAATTATAATAAAATGAATATATGAGGTTACATGGTTTGCATCCACTGCACCCTATACGAATACACACAATTTAATATCTGACAAATTAAGGATCTTAACTTGAATCAGGAAAACCTGACGTGCTTTATATTTAATTATATAACTTTAGGGATCGTAGTGTCACAAAGCTTAAGGAAGTGAAATGATACTTAAATCAGCTTATAGTATATAGTTATAATAACTATGACAATTGGCAACTAGTGGCAGACTGTTCCCAAGCATTTTTCACTTCGCCGCATGCAAATCGGACCGCGCCACCTCGCCGAGAGTTCTCCTCTGTGCGCTGCAAGCTGTCAATGGCACCGCCTAATGCTATTATTTTCTAGTCGCCGTTAGCTGGTTATCTAGTTGTTATTGTTGCGCCTATAAGCGAATTCAAATGGCTGGGAAAGGCAAAAGCGGCCAGGTCGTGGGGAGAGCTGAGGAAGCGGACGACAACGATTGACGCCCGCAACTTGGCCTGGCTTTGTTTTCCCACCCACAGGCAATGTGGGTTAATAACCAAAAGCCAGAAGGTAGCTGCAGCCACTATCGGCTCTCTTTCTATTCCCGGTTACCCTCAAAAGGGTATATTGTGGGTACTTGTGTATGTATCTATGAAACTGGTTTATTTCTCTAGTAACACAAAATATGTGTGTTTTTAATGCATAAAATTCATAAAATGATTTCATTTTCCATTAACATGCTGCTTGCAAATAACTCAAAAAAATTACGTCAAGAAATGTAATTTGATGCAATTCAATAACGTATAAGAGAAATAAAAATAATAAAATTGACAAGAGTTTTTACATATTTAAACTTATTATCCGAAATTATTTGTTGTATGTTTTTCAATTAGATCGTTATTTTCTTTATTTTATGGGGGTTGTGGGAATTTATTTTCAATACATATTACTTAGGTATGTTCCATGTTTTTAGTATCGTATTTATAAAATATACCTATGTTGGACTTTATAGGTTTCTAAGCTTGTCAACTTTTAAACTAAACTTTGTTACGAAAGTAACTGCCAGTTGTTCAGACTTGCTGAAGATTTCTATCTCGTTTTGTAAAATTTTAAAATTACCACAGAGGAATACATAAGCTAATACAAACATAGTTGTAAACGATTTGTTTATCTCTCCTAGAAAAAAATTGTGCAACTCGACAAATTTGTATGACAATTGGCAGCTGCTTTGCAGTTATATTTAATGGGAAATAAGGAAACCCATTTCAGTTTTAGTAATACAATGAAATCGAATCTGCTGAGGTATACGAAACACTTTGAAGTTTCCAGTTAATTACTCAGAACGAAACGAATAGAGGCAATTATATTTTACGGTGCCTGCAAACCGTCAACGAACGAACGCACTTGAATCTATACCGAGTGCAGGAAGCTTTAGGTGAATCACAGTTCGGCTCGAAAAAGGGAAATATCCATAAAAACACATCTGGGTGCAGTTTAACTAGCGGGGTATACTTTGTGATTATGGATTAGGGAGAAACGTGAGTACACTAGCAGGTTAAAACGCTGACAATTATTCATTCTTGGCTTTTAGTCACATTGTGTGCAATCTGAGTCACAAAAGGGATCGAATTCTCTCTCCCTCTTGGACCTTTTGCCCCCGCTGCAAGCGGAATTTCTTTTGGCCAAGTCATTGAACTTTCGCTTTGGCACTTTTGGGCAACTTTTTCTTATGAGATCATGACACGAAATCGTCTCGCGAGCGAATGTGAGTGTTATATTGACAAAACTTGAAGGCACGCTCTAGTCTATTCGCACACGCCCAGCGCAGGCGGCCGAGTATAGTGGCCATAAAGCAGCGTTGGAATGGAAGCAGAGAACGAAAAACAAGTTTACTGGCATACAAACAAATAAGAGGAACAGTAGAGGGTGATGATGAGATGGCCGCGCACATTTCGCTGATCTAAGCAGCTGAAGCGTAGACACTCGGCAAGAGCTTATTTAATTAACGTCTGAGTGCTAACGAAAGCGGCGACGAGAAGCTGCTTTGTCAGCACTCGGGGGCCATAAATAATTCACATACCCGTAAGGTGGCATTTAAAAAAGGCGGGCTCCGTCCAGGGCTGCCACCTGTTGAAAAATCAGCATATGGCAGCTCTCGTTGTCGATTGTGACTACGGTCGTCTCTTTCCCCCTTATTGATTTCTCTTTTGCAAAAACAGGGTTGTTTAGCACAACGACGACGCAGTTTTCATACGGAATTTTCATTCGCATTTGTTTTGTCCAAAAGAATTTACTTAATTTACTATTTCAATTGTTATTGCGAAGTGCTTGTGTTAGTGACAGTGCCCTGTGCGTATGCCATGAGCAGGGGCAGTAGTGATTATGTGACAGTCGCAGAGCGAAAAAAAGGCATCGTAACTGACGCTGCAGCTGCCAAGTACAAAGGCAGTCTGTATTAGACTTGAACATTCAATTAGCGGAGCAAAACGAAAAGACAATCTCGGCCAGTAAGCAACATGGATGATGCCACCTCCCAGAACTCGGCTGCAACGCCCATGACGCGCGAGAATATCCCGCTGCTGAATCGCCAGCGCAGCCGATGGTATCTTTTCAGGTGTGTGAATCATCGCTGTAGCGAAATTCCCCCTGAGCTCGGTCAGTTCCAGTTGCGATTTTCTCCCGCTGCTTATCAGCACCCATTACGGTTAATGCAGCCACACCGCTAGCTCTCTTACACATCATCTCGCATCTGGCTGTTTCCCTCCCACTCCCACTCAACCCCCTCAAACACACTCTCAGACAGATGACCATGCATACACATTCCTCTGTTGTCGTTGACGTTTGGGTTTTCACTTTTGTTTATTTTTCGAGTTTTTATTATCGATTTTCCTTTACGTTCAAGGTCGTCACTTCCTTTGCATAGGTTTATGGACACCCGTTATATCGGTGATGTGTGTAAAATTTTAATGTATTTGCCTTTAGAAAAGCCCTTGCCACTGAGCACCCGATAACACCAAGTCTAATATGGGGAGTTCGCTTCGGAGAGGGAATCTTAAAAGGCAAGGGCACGTAAATTAGGTTACGATTCTAGCGAGTTGGTTCAAATATGGCAAAGAATAGGATTTATTTTCATAACCGACACGTATAAAATCATTAAACAGCCGAATATGAACATAACAGGTGAATTTATACAGAACTTTGAGTTTTTGAACCGATTTTTATATTTGTATTGTGCCAAAAACCGAGGTCTTGTCAAAGACACCCAGCAGTCTTGATATAGAGCTGTTTTTAGACATAGCTAGAATCTACCATAAGTATTTCTCTGTAATTCTCTGTTTTACGGTAGACTTTGTTGGGAATTCTAACGGCAAGGCAATCAGGAAATTCGCAGAATTCTTCAGTTAGTTAAATTTTTGACATTTTTTTGTGTATACAAATCTTGACAAAATTCTAAGTGAAACAATACAAATCAGTTGGAATAAGATTCAATATATTGGAGTGCAGTCCTTTGCTTCTGCTCTCTCCATGATAGACGACTGCGAAAAAAACTGGGCTTTATGGGTTACTGGGGAGAGTCGCCGTCACAAGGATGTTTTTGGCTAACACTCTGACAGAGAGTAGCGTGATACTGATTCTCGTGTGTCTTTACAGCTGCTGGCGGAAATGGTTCCGACCGCGTGAGCTGCGGGCCCGCACCGTTAACCTTGGCCGGGTCAACACGGAGAAGTTCCCCCCGAACGAGATCCGCAATCAGAAGTACAACTTCATCACCTTCCTGCCGCTGGTACTGTTCGAGCAGTTCCGCTTTTTCCTCAACCTGTACTTCCTGCTGATGGCGTTATCGCAGTTCATACCTGACATCCGAATCGGGTATCCCTACACTTACTGGGGCCCGCTCGGCTTTGTCCTGATGGTCACTATCTGCCGCGAGGCAGTCGACGATCTCCGACGCCATCAGCGGGACCACGAGGTGAACTCCCAGAAGTACAAGCGGCTGTCGGCCACTAGTACTGGCGGCTACGAGATGGTGCCCAGCTCCAAGCTTAAGGTCGGTGACGTTATCATTGTGGAGAAGAACGAGCGAGTGCCTGCGGATTTGATCCTTCTGCGGACCAGCGATCGCAGTGGCTCTGTTTTTGTGCGAACGGATCAACTGGATGGAGAGACGGACTGGAAGCCCAGGCTAGCCGTCCCTTACACCCAGAAACTGAGTCGCGACTCAGAGCTGCACAGTATCGACGCCAGCTTCTATGTCGAGAAGCCGCAAAACGACATCCACAGCTTCATCGCCACCTTTTGCATGACTGATGGCAGCGAGGACACCGGCCTAAGTGTGGAGAACACGCTATGGGCCAATACAGTGGTGGCGGCGGGCACAGCAACCGGCATAGTTATCTACACCGGATGTGAGACGCGCAGCGTGATGAATAACTCTCAGCCCAGATCCAAGGTCGGCTTACTTGACATGGAAATCAACGGATTGACTAAGGTAAGAAATTACAAAATGAAGACTTATATGGCCTAAAGTAACTTTCCTACGTAAACGCCAGGTTCTTTTTTGTGCCGTGCTGGGTCTGTCGCTGGTCATGATGATGCTGAAGGGATTCGGTGGCCCCTGGTACCGATACATGTTCCGCTTCGTGCTCCTGTTCTCCTACATTATTCCAATCAGTCTGCGCGTGAACTTAGACATGGGCAAGGCCTTCTACTCATGGCAGATGCAGAACGATTCGAATATCCAGGGAACGGTGGTGAGATCGACGACCATACCCGAGGAGCTCGGCCGGATATCGTATGTGCTGACGGATAAGACGGGTACACTGACGCAGAACGAGATGGTTTTCAAAAAGATCCATCTGGGCATCGTGTCCCACGACGCGGACACCTTCCATCACATTGGCCAGATGATACAAAAGCTGTCAGGAAACATTCTGCAACAGCAGCAGCAGCAGGGCAGCGTATCCAGCTCGAGCAGCGGCGGTGAGTCCAACAACAAGCCCCCCATAATGTTCGCCGGCAACAGAATGCGGCGACCGGAGGGCTGGCGAGAGTGGGAGGCAGTGCGAGCCCTGGCCCTGTGTCACAATGTTACCCCGGTGAGCGATGACGAGGACAATCGATCCGTGTCCACGGCCTCAACGGTGACCGGCGGAAACAATTCACCCACCAAATCTGTGATAAACATCGAGGCTCCTGGCAGTACGGACACGGAGCATCAGTATCAGGCTGCATCGCCGGATGAGATAGCTCTGGTCAAGTGGACGGAGCAGGTGGGCCTGACCCTGATTGCCAGGGATCTCAACACAATGACACTCCAGGTCAAGACCCCCAACGACGACAGTGAGTACAGCCCTGAACAGTAGAAGTCTTCAGCCAGTGGAGCTCATTGAATTCTTTTATTACCTTTCAGATGACATTCTTCTGCACTATCAGATCCTGCAGCTATTCCCCTTCACTAGCGAGAGCAAGCGAATGGGCATCATTGTCCGCGAGAGCAAGACGGGCCAGATAACGTTCTACCTGAAGGGTGCCGATGTGGTCATGTCTAGCATCGTGCAGTACAATGACTGGCTTAGCGAGGAGTCCGGAAACATGGCACGCGAGGGTCTCCGCACTTTGGTCGTGGCCAAGAAGGTGCTCACCGAGGAACAGTATTCGGACTTTGAGATGCGGTACAATGCCGCCCGGCTCAGCATTACGGATCGCGTTGCCAAGGTGGCGGCTGTAACGGAGTCTCTCGAGCGTGAACTAGAACTTCTTTGTCTCACGGGCGTGGAAGATCGCCTGCAGGAAAATGTACGCCCCACGCTGGAGCTCCTGCGCAATGCTGGCGTACGCGTTTGGATGTTAACTGGCGACAAGCTGGAGACGGCTTGCTGTATCGCCAAATCGTCTCAATTGATTGGTCGGAACCAAGGACTGCACGTACTGCGTTCCGTCAAGACGCGAACGGATGCCCATCAGGAGCTTAACAGCTTCCGGCGAAAGCAGGGCCATGCTCTGGTCATCTCGGGCGAGTCGCTCGAGGTCTGCTTGCAGTATTACAGGCCAGAGTTCCTGGAACTGGCCACGGCTTCTCCGGCAGTGGTTTGTTGCCGCTGCTCGCCCACCCAGAAGGCGCAGGTGGTGGCCCTTATACAGAAGCACACGGGCAAGAGGACTTGCGCCGTGGGCGATGGCGGCAACGACGTCAGCATGATCCAGCAGGCGGACGCTGGTGTCGGAATCGAGGGACGCGAGGGCCGGCAGGCATCACTGGCCGGTGATTTTAGCATTCCGCAATTCTCGCATATCGCCAAGCTGCTGCTAATTCATGGCCGACGGAGCTATAAGCGATCGGCGGCGCTTTCCCAGTTTGTCATTCATCGTGGCCTGATCATCACAACCCTGCAGGCGGTATTCTCGGCAGTTTTTTACCTCAGTTCGGTGGCCTTGTACCAGGGCTTTCTGATGGTTGGATACTCGACGCTGTACACCATGTTCCCGGTGTTCTCATTGGTACTGGACCAGGACATTACATCCGAGACGGCGGTTACGTATCCGGAGCTGTACAAAGATTTGTCTAAGGGACGCAGTCTCAGCTATAAGACCTTCTTTATTTGGGTACTGATCAGCATATATCAGGGCGGTGTCATTATGTACGGAGCGCTCATCCTCTTTGTCGACGAATTCATCCACATTGTGGCGATCAGTTTCTCAGCTCTGATTATGACTGAGCTTATCATGGTGGCCCTCACTGTGCGTACTTGGCACAGGTAAGAGCTTTTGTTATTTTTTATTATATATTTTTTTTTCAACTAAGTGGATAAACCTTTACAGACTAATGGTGCTAGCAGAGCTGTTCAGCTTGGCCCTTTATCTCATCTCACTGGCCGTGTTACACGAGTATTTCGGTAAGTAGAGCTTGAATCTAATAATAGCTAACCAATAACTTTTCGCCCTCTTCTCTTGCAGACTGGGAGTTTATTTGGTCGTACGACTTTCTTTGGAAGGTCTCCCTCATCACATTGGTCTCCTGCTTACCTTTGTATATAATCAAGTTCTTGCGTAAAAAATGTTCCCCGCCTTCTTATCTGAAGCTCTCTTAAACGGAGACTCTGATATTGATTTTTTCTTACTATTATTTTTTCTTTTGTTTATGCTCTTGATTTAAACTTGATTTATTATTAGCACCGTCTGCCTTTTTTTCTAACCATGCATCCACCTTTGTCGTTTCGTTTTTTGCCAACACCCACACCGCACCACCCCTAAATATACGTGATATCAGGTTAAACCCTACCCCCCCCGACACTAAACTTTGTCTTTATGCTTTTTGTTTAATTTGTATAAGTTACACGAAACGTTAGAGGCAAAGTGATTCGATGATCGTAAATAATTAAAATAAAACGATTATATAGAACTTCAGCTTTTTGTATTTGATTAATATTTAAGTCGCAGAAACCAAATTATGTTACTAATTATTTAATTATTAAAATTGTAGGTATCTATGATCATAAAATTAAATCAATTTCGATGGAATAAAAATAAAATTGTAAAACGACAAATAGATTTTGTATTAAGGCCTAGAAGTCGCATTTGATTGTGCAATAATTACTTGTAATGAAATAATATATATATATATACAAATATAAATTTAAAATGTGAAAAGTTTTTGTGTTCTATATTTTTTTAAGTACTAAGTTATTACAGGTAAAAAGCGGCGTTGGCCGAAGAATTTATGTAATAATTTCTCATAATTAGGAATTCCAAAGCGTCTAAATGCGGACAATATTGGATCGGGTATGCTGGTTTCTGAAATAAATATACTGAGATGTATTTGTATTGTACAATCTTTATTTACCATTTTGCTTGACATTATTCTGTTTATTTCTAATTCACAATTCTTTGCTTGAAATACATAATTTAATTAATATATTGTATTTTGCATGTACGCACATACAAACATACTTACGTACGTAAGTTAATGGATTGTGTGTTGTTATCTTTCTGTTGATAATATAATAGTTTAGCTGTTGCTATGCTTCTTTTAAAATGCATGACATCCATTAGTGTTTACACTAGATGAGTTTTCTAAACAATTGTTATCTTGCGTTCTCTGTTTATACTGTTGTAAGACCGCTTTCTGCTCATTAAAATCTTACTTTTGTTTATTATTTTTTTTAATTGCTTAGCATAACTTCGGCTCATAAGTTGAAATTATGAAGCATTGTTTTTATCAATTTTGCTTAAATGCGCAGAAATACTTTTGAAGTAAACAATTGGCTTGTTCTTGTTCTTGGTAATTATTCAAATTTCACAACATTGAAATTTTATTTCTTCATCAACACATGCAGTTTTTTACGTTTTATTTTTGGAGTGCTTTGTTAAATAACATTTTGATTTATTAGTTCCTTTTGTATACTCGCTTCGCCTCAATCCTTTGCTAATACTGAATCCTGTTGAGCATTTCCCGATATCTACGACCTGTTGAGCCAACGTCTGCCTACGAACTCTTCTGAGCAATTTGAATTAATGCAACTTTTAAGTCGGTGTATAAAAGTGTCGTCCAATCGTTTTGGTTTCTTAAAGCTTTTCCATTTCCTCGTTTGTTCAATCAACAATATCAACTCTAGTTCTCAACTTGGGTACAGGGAGCTGAGCTACATATGTATAGGTATGGGGATGTATATAGTTGGGATACATATTTTACCGATATATGCATGTCTGTATGTATGTTGACATTTGGTTTTGTAATCGATCACTTCTAATTTACTAAAAATCTACAAAATATAATATTCGAATTTCTGACTCTCTGCTAAATATATTCTGCATTTACATACATATTTTATAATGATTGTTTTAAATTTATACATATTTCTTTATGCAAGTACATGTTTATTTATTTGTTCGTTTTGTTTTTTTGTTTTGCTTTTGTTTGGTGTGGTTCTTGATGAGGTCAATTTGTTTAACTTGAAACATTTCTTTTCGTCTATTTGAATGGCAACAGTTGAAAGTACCACGAATAGATATTTAGAATTCATAATTTTTGGGTCTCTGCGATAAATATTCCCACAAAGAAGCAAATAATATTATCTAATAAGGTTTTCTTACTTTGTGGCTCAAAATAAATAAAAACAAAAAGTAAGCTAACTTCCAGAAGCCGAAGTCTGTATAACTTTGCAGTTTGCTAATTCAGATTCGTTCATTTTTGGCTCATTGCCAAACGTCTAGATAAAGTGATATACCCTGCTAGGGTATAACAAATTTAAGTATGTATAATCAAAATTGACCTAAAGATATTAATGGTTTGTAAGAAAAGAATATAAATTTTGAATAATAAAATTGTTTATTAAATTAAAAAATAATAAGGGAGACGATAGACAAAAGTGAGGATATCTAAGAGAGTCCCTCATGCTTTGAAAACTACCCGTGGATTTGAACAAAGTTTTTATCGTGCTGTTGATATGTGTTTACGGTTTTTGAATGTTATGAATTGTAGCAATTCATTGCTTCGCCTTTATCATTACAGTTCAAAAAAGGTTAAATCGTTTCCTTTCATGTGTTCGATTTTTCATTAGATTTTTTCTTCTCTTGTTTTAATAATATTCAGTCTATATAAATATTTATTTATACATTTAAGCTAAATTTTGGAATAACAAATTCAGAAAAATCGTGCTAAACTGAATAATTTCAGTTCTTCAACAAAACCGGGATGGTGTGGTAAATTTGTGTTTAGGGTAAAATAAGGTTGCTTGAAGATCCGAGGATGACCTGGTTAAAATACTCGTATGTCTGTATGTAAATCTATCAAAAATTAATGGCTGTTTATTTTACCTGGCTATGCATTACATATATAGTCAATATTATGTGGGGGAATAGAATAGTGGGGACTGCTATTTGGTGTGTGATTGCTTTTGTATATTTGGTTAAATATTCTCTTGTATTTTGTTTAGCTTTTGCTTGTTAACACATTCCTCTTGACGAGTTTTATTCCATGCATTTGATTTTAGTTTAATGAATTCCTTTTGAATTTCTGTATTCAAGCCGGCGGCTATTCCCTTTTACGCGATCTGATATTTTCCTTTAACAGTGTCCTAATTTGATGTGGGCTAATGCATTTGAATATAGATAGAAATTTGTGAACCTATTCAAAATGAACTATTTACACACACATAAATATGCATAACACATATAGAATTCCTTTCTCTTCAGTGCATCGGAGTGTCCCGAGTCACAGGGAGCAACAAAGGGAATTCGTGTGAATTTTTGTAGAGTACAGGAATTTCGATACCTATGTTTATTTTCTGAGCAAAAAGGAAAACGTTAAGTAATACACTTTTCAACATCGTACGCTAAAATATTTATTTCTGGTAGTGTTATTGGTAACTTTCTTTGGGAATGGTGCTCTGTAGAATAATGTTTATTAGAGTGTCTTTCAGCGCTCGAGCTTGCTGAGAAATAATTTATGTAAAGAAACGTATTATATATATTATTAATTCACTAATTACTAAGCAAATCAATGCCAAGCATGTCCTAAAATTAGTGTGTTTTCTATTTTCTGTTTGTCTTAAGTTCCGTTAAAAAACTGCCAATTTGATTAGCCATGTCCATATGCTCCGCAAACGTTGCACCCAAAAAGAGCGACCTAACCTTAGTGGTTGCCCTGGATGAAGCATGAGATGGCTTTACACCTGCACCGATATATAAAATTTCTTTGGATTAATGGAAAAAAACCTATGCTCAAAAATATATAACTTAAATTTTTAATTATTTTAGGCAGTAATGAACTTGTTTTCCCTCTTCCTATTGATCGTGAGGAGCAAGAACCGAAGGTAAGTGTTAATACTCGCAGTGTAATTATACTTTCTGAACACAATTGCGTTTTATAGGGATCATAATCTAAATGGAGCATCAAATTAAGACATATGTGGGGCTTTAACACATAAATTACTTGTTCAACTTAGTCCATTAAAACGTTTTAAATTTGCTGGAACGACTTGCTGAAGGGATTACCCCTAATCCTCGTCTTAAAGGAACATATCTAGTATTCTAAACTTAGTTCATGCTACATATGCGGGCCCTGGCCTGCCCGCCGAGAAGCGTCTACACATTTAAAAAATTTGGCAAAGCTTTTACAAAATTACGAAACTACGTTTACAAACTACTTTGCCAAACAACAATACCAAGTGCAATACTGATTTTGGGGCGATCGTTCGATTGGCCTGGCAGGTAGGTACTCGAAATCTAAACAGACGCCTTCAAAGCAATTCTAAGAACTAACCACTGTGCTCGTGTGCCTGGGCCGAGGCCGAAGCCGATTCTCCGACCTCCGCCAAGTGGCGCTGCTCTTCACAGACGGCGCTGCGCGTCGCCTCGCACTGGGCACAGTGCTTCTCCAGAAACTTCATGGACAAGTGGAACGTATACCGGTGCCGGGTGCAACGCCTTTACATCTTGTACTCGACGATCTTGTTGGGGTTGAGGAACTGCTCCCGCTGCGACGCCTCCAAATGGGCCACGGTGCGCGTCAAGGCCGAGCCCGATCCCGAACCCTGCCCCTGTCCCTGTCCCTGTCCCGAAACCTGCCCCTGTCCAGTTCCCGATCCGGAGCCCGAGGTGGTCTTATGCTTGCCGTCGACGCCACCGCCTCCTCCGCTGGTGCGTCCGGAATCGGTCCCAATAGGCTGGTATACGCCCTCGGCACTGATTACGCCCACATTGACACCGGCGACCACCGGCTGCTGCAGGTAGCCGGAGTACTGCGGCGGCATCTGGTAGCTGCCCGGCGGTTGCTGCTGCTGCTGTTGGTTGCTGCCAGCCCGCGGCTGCTCCGTGTGGGCAATGGGGTATTGCTGCTGATGAGCGTACTCCTGGCTGCTGCCCCCAGCGCCAGCGGCACCCGCCAAGCCACCAGCTGAACCGCCGCCGCCGCCCATGCCTCCTGCTCCACCCATGCCGCCGCCTCCGCCCATGCGGGAGCCCGAGTCGTCGTTGAGGCCCTCGCCCATTTCGCCGTCGCGGTTGTGCCGCCCGCGGATGCAGAGCTTGGTAAATAGCCACACCCGGCCGCGGTAGAGGAGGTAGCAGCAGAAGTGCACGAAGAACGTGAAGATGATGGCGCAGGCCGTCACAATGATCGCCTTGCCCGGCTTGGTCCAGTCCATCATCGGGTAGATGGCAGTTTGATTCTTCCTGCAACCGATTCATAAACGTCAGATGACATGCTCCGGCTGGACTTGCTGTGACTCACCTGTCAGTGCCGCCGGCCAAGAAGTAAATTCCCGTGAATATGGCATAGGCCAGGCCGATTCCAGTGGTGAAGTAGGCGTGGCTCATCTTGATCGGATGTCCCACAACGGCCAAGTCGATGAGCATTATAATCGAGTTCAGAACGTGCACCATGATGTTCAGCGTATCGATCTTGTGAATATCTGAAAGCCGATTTATTTTGAAAATACTTTAATAGTTTCGATGGGAAGAGGTAATGTTTCAGCACTACATATATCTGGGACATAGGTGCTTGGTATAACAAAGCTCTGATAATCAGCAGATCCCCGAGAAAATTCTCCTACTGTTCTCAATAATATTTGATAATCACGGTAAGAGGACTCGATTTTGTTAGCTGCATTCATGAAAGACTATTAATAAATATTTATTTAAATAAAACACACTTCTTAGCAGGCTTTTACCAAATACTCATTGCTTAAATATGCAAGAGTCGCAGTCCTCATTCGGTTTCCTCTTCAGTGAGACGGACTCAGAATTCACGTGATGACGGTATGGTGAAGTAGGATAACAAAATTCCAATATTATCAACTGAGGCCAGAAAGGCGTAGCAGGCTAGAAAATCCAGCAGTAGCATTACCGAGCACAGCGGCTTGTCGAGAAGTGTGGGAACGTTATCCCAGTGGCCGGATATTACCTGGGCCTGGAACACGATCAGCGGAAATGCCACCCCCCACAACACCAAGTGCATCGTCATCTTGATGCCCCAATCGTGGTCGACCAGGAAGTGGTAAATCGTCATCATGAGGAAGCCGGCCATCACCGCAAAGAAGTACCAGCCGATAAAAAGCTGGGCTACTGTGGGACAGTTGGGCAGTTGGAAGGAGCCGTACAGCAGTAGCAGCACCATCATTACCAGGATCTCCAGGCTCAGAAGCAGCGCGTCGAGCGGCTCCTGCTCGGGCAACACTGAGACCGTTCCAAGGGCCAGGAGGGCTGCAATGACCGCGCAGATGATCCAATTGTAGGGAAACTGACGGCGCAGCCACGTCACACACGCGTACACGCACAAGGCAACCAATCCAATGCTGAAGAAGGTGATGGTGGCCACGGGGTCTGGCAGCAGGAGACTCCTAACCTGGCTTGGCACCATGAGCAGCACTGTGGTCAGGACGATAAACGCCAGAGTCACGCCCAAGATCCACAGCCAGACCTTGCGGCGGAGGTCCCTGACGTCCGTGTGTGGCTGATCACTCATCGATGTGAGTCTTTCTGTCTCCCCTTTTGTTCGTGTCCGGGTCGTGTCAGTGTTGTGTATTAGGAAAGAGATCTCGGCCTGACAGCTAGCATGCCAGGCATTAACAAATCGGTTTCAGCCCCGGATTTCAGGGAGCCAAACGACTTGCAGCAATCGAATGAATCTCTTCTGGACACTCGATACGACCCGGACCCCAGCTCGGACTTTGAGCGCTATGTCGATGCGACCACCTCCGTCTCGAGGATACATGCTCGAATGGAGACATCCACCTGTGCCTTTCGTAGCTATGTGTTCGTGCTGCTGGGCGCCCAAGTGTTTCTCTCCTCGCTCCAGTGGATGGGGGCCACCTATCGATGGCGGCCGCAGGTGACCCATGGGGAGCGCAGCCTCTGCTTCGTGCTTCTGCTGCTCTCGTGGACCAACCTGACCCTGGCCTTCATCGGCTTTCGGCGGCTGCAATTCACATTCCCGATCAACTGGATCATATTCGGCTGCATCTTCGAGAGCCTTACCCTGCTGGTAATGTGCCTGCGTCTTATCGAGCAGGATATCACCTGGGTCCCCATCGTGTTCAGCCTGGGAGTGCTGGTCGTGTACACGGTGTTGGGGGTGTGGGTGCCCGGCTTCCTCACTGCCAACCTGTGGATCCTCATCCTCGCCAGCATGATCGTGATCGTGGTCTCCACCGTGGCACTGGGCTCCCGCCTGCGTATGTGCTACTACGTGCCGCTCAGCCTCAGCGTGATGATCTTCGGTCCCTGGGCCATGTACAACTCACAGCGCATCTTCGTTCCCAAGAAGCAGACGGGCTACTTGCCTCACCAGTATCTGGAGGCCGCCTGCAGGATGTTCATTAACTTCGCATTCACCGTGGGCGGCGTCGCCTTTGCGTACAGTGTGGCCTGGGACACCTTGGACATCAAGTGATAAAACCTGCAGTAAGTTTTTCTGCCCTACATTTGTCCTGTTTTAAATTATGTAAGCACCAAGTCCTGATATACATACGTATTTGCTAGGTTTGAATTGGACTTAAATGAAAACGGGTGGAAAACAATAAACTTGTGAGACCTCAAACACAGCAGAGACTTAGTCAGAAATCTTCTATGGAGGATAACAAAAAATTAAGTAAACTGATAACTATTTTTCTAAAAATTCAGTATTATACATTTTGGGAATGAAATACATACATTTTTACGAATAAGCAAAAAGTATACTTTTCATACATGAACTCAAAATTAAATTATACCGGGGCTCTAAAAATGTATGTTAGGTAGGTCATTAATGCAAATTGAACTTTTCAATAACACCGCCGAGCGAAAAAATTGTCATTTAGCTCGAGTAAGCTCTGAACTCTATTATCTGGGTTGGACAAGGGCAAGGGCAATAGTGTCACTAAAGTGTTTGGGTTGATAGTCGTTTTATGCCTTGTGTTAAATGTTGTTAATAATTTTAATGTTTTGAGTAATCTACGTCATTTATTTAAGCCTATTAAATCATATTTTTTTACTTTACAGGTGCAAGTGTTCTTGATTTTGGTATATTTTTAATAAAGGACTGAGAAGTGAATTTATAAGATTTTTCGAGCCTCGAATAAAAATTAGAAAGCTACTAGTTTTTATAGGCATTTTTTTATATTACCTAGTTAAAAGTTAATCGAAATGTGATTCCCTCACCTGGATTGTGTACCAGAAGCCAATAGCACATGGTGACGATGAACGCGTAGACCGTGGCACAGGTGTAGAGTACCCAGTACAGGTGATGCAGGCGGCTCTTCTTCGCCTGGCGCACAATCTCAAAGTCCTCTCGTTCCACCATCATGCCCTGGGTGACGATCCAGGCAGCCAGCCAGGCCTGCACGGTACAGAAGAGCAGTCCCCAGTGGGTCAGGTAGATCCACCACTTGGCATAGTGGTGCTCGAAGTGCTCCTCGGTGCGGCCGATGTCCAGCAAGGAGCAGACCAGTGCCGCCAGACAGGTGATGGCCGTTATCCAGCGGTAAAAGAGGTACACGATCCGCACCTGAGTGTTGCGTTGCCACTGAGGAGAGATTGGTATTACAGTAGGGGTCAAAGGGAGAATCACTTATCACTTTTCGGCATTGTTTGACGTGAAACTTAATTCGATTAGCATAAAAGCTAGTCACGTATTTTTAAAATTTATTTTTGGAAAGAAGTAACTTATACTAAGAAAGGTGTCGAGTTAAATTTCTAATACAATTTTCTGTTTTTTTAGTGTGTAAAATCCTAAGATTGGCTCTTTAGCATCACACGCAAACATCCTCGTTATTTCGATCGTTGTTCCGAACTGAATAAGCTATGAGTTTGCTTACAAAATAATGCTCTTTAACTCGGCTCGTATTTTCTTAAGTTCAACCTTTAAAAACACATTTACGATACTCACACAGCATTCGGGGACTCGACAGCACTATGGCCCATTACGAGAATTTACAAACTTGGAAAACATATTACTTGACTTAATTTTGAGGTTTTAACAGCTTACTTCGTGTAAAGCAGATAAATTATATTAAGGTGACAGCCGTTTTAACAAAAAGAGGGTATATTAAATGTTTCATAATTGAAAAAAATTTGCTGTGACGAATTAATGAGTAGAGTCTATGTAGAGAATACAATAAAAAACCGAGTGTTTTTTAAGCACCTTTAGGGGTTTTCTAGAAACGAAATACTTTCAATATGCCTTTTTTTTTTGAGGTTGAACTCAAAAATCGTTTACATAAAATGCAACTGTTTTCAAAGAAAAAACTACATATCTTTCCGGTCTTTATTTTGAGTTCAATGACTGTGAATGCTTATAAAATGCCGTCGGAAAACTTTTAGAAAACACTTAAATTGTTTTGATTGTAAAAGTTGTACTCAAGTTTACACCTCGGTCACATGGCCGTGAGGTTTAAATGATAACCTGATCTTACCAGGTCGTACCGAAGGTCCGTCGTAATTGCACTAAGTGTTTTAGACTTTTCATGAAACCCATTGGTATCAAGGCAAATTTTACTATGAGAATGATGACTGTGATCAAAACACTATTTGGATATTTTGATTTAAAGATTTATGAAGAAAAAAAATTTTTTTTTCACATGGACCAACCTCTGTAGTGATAGGTTATCACCGTGTATAAATAAGCCAATTTCTGACATATTTTTATACCCTTGCAGGTTATTATAATTTCAGTCAGAAGTTTGCAACGCAGTGAAGGAGACATATCCGACCCTATAAAGTATATATATTCTTGATCAACATCAACAGCCGAGTCGATCTAGACATGTCCGTCTGTCCGTCCGTCTGTCCGATTATGCGCAAACTAGTCCCTCAGTTTTTAAGCTATCTGAATGAAACTTTGATATAGTTTTCTATATGCTCTCACTACTATATAATTCGGAACGGATCGGACGACTATATCATATAGCTGCCATAGGAACGATCGGTAAATTTTCAGAAAAAAAATTATAACTTGTCCAATTTTCAACATATTTCCATATAATTTGAGAAATGGTCATTTTATATTATTTTAGAATTTCGGTTTTAATTTGATCGAAATCGGACTACTATATCATATAGCTGCCATAGGAATGTTGGGGAAATATTACGTATACGCAATGTTAAACCAAATGTTTATATGTATAAATGTTGTGTACAATTCCTGTTAGTTTTACTTTCCATTTAATAAAATTTTATTAATTCATAATGATCGAATTGTAAGCTGCAAGGGTATATAAACTTCGGCGTGCCGAAGTTAGCTTTCTTTCTTGTTTATACTAAATTCCTGAGGATTTCAGAAGCCTAAATACTTAAGATTTCTATAAACGACAAGAACAATATCTTGGCATGCATTGTTACGAACAATGTAATAAGTTAAATGAAAAAATAAATTGAATTAAATACCAACTTTCAAAGCTTATCTCGACGCATTAGGCCTCACCTGACACAGGTAGAAGTTGTGCCGATGCACATGGTCCGGCGTGAACTCCGGGAAGCAGCTGTTCCACAATTTGCTAACCATCATTCTCTGATTGCCCAGGCAGCTGCCGGCGTTGGTGGCGAAGTGGTTGAAGCCCTCGCAGCTGTCCTGCGAAGGATATTGGTACGAGTGGTACGCCTGCTGCTGCTGCGCCTGCTGGAACTGCTGACCTTGCTGCGGATATTGCGACTGCTGTTGGTGCCGCTGCTGCTGCTGCTGCTGATTAAGCGTCTGGTGTTGCTGATGCTGGTGCTGTTGTTGGTATTGGTAGGGCTGGTAGCGCTGCTCCTCCGAGATGCGCTGCGAATGAGCCCCGCCTCCCACTTCGCCCGTCCCTCCTGCTGCCCCTCCCGCTGCGGCTGAGCCGTGCTCCGTCTGGTACTCGTGTTGCGGCGGCGTCTTGTGGCTGTGCAGGCCGTCCCGGCCGCTGCCGCCGTACGGATGCAGAAAGTCAGGCAGGTCAAGGATGTGTGCCAGCTGCGTGGCCACCTCCTCGTCGTCCTCGTCCTCGTCCTCCTCCTGCAGGTGGAAGAAGCGCACGTCCTCGAGACTTGAGCAGTCGGTGGAGAGCAGCGCCTGGGGCAGGCAGTCCTCGAGCAGGTCCTCCTCGTCTTCGGTGGTGCTGGCGAAGCCCGGCAGATAGCCGTAGTTGTCGTAGGCGTCGTACCGCCTGCGGGTCGTGGCCTTGTAGCGATATCCAGCTTGCAGCTCCTCCGCCGCACTATAGTCCCGGAACGGCGATAGTCTGGCGGCTGCTGTTGCTCCCGCCGATACCGCTGTTACCGCTGACGCTGCCGCTGCTGCCGGCGTTGGTGGTGCCGGCGGCGGTGGCGGAACTGTCCGTGTGCTCCGGCTGGTAAAGTAGTAGTCGGTGGCTACACTGGGCGCCGGCGGTGGTGGCGGCAAGGCCGCTGGAACGGCTAGAGGCGGTAGGTAGCCCGGCGAGGTTCCCGCTGAAGCTAGCAGTGGGGTGGGCGAGGCATCGAAGTTTATAAGTGCCGCCGCCGGATAGCCGCCGCCGGAATAGGTGCCCAAGCTGCGGTATGGATACGGGTAGGCAGTGCTATCCGCGCCACCTCCGGCTCCTCCGCTGCTGCTAGTGGTGCCGATGTAGATGTGGGCCGAGGTGGAGGGCAGGTGGTACCAGCTGGCTAGGTTGCCGCTGCCCAGACCGAAGCCCAGGCCCAGTCCCAGACCCAGGCCGCTGCCGGTGCCGGTGCTTGTGCTGCCGCGACTGAAGTAGTAGCTGTACTGCTGCTGGTGCTGCTGGAGCTGTTGGTGGTGCTCGAGCTGCTGGAGATGCTGGAGCTGCTGGAGCTGCTGGTGGTGCTGCAACTGCTGCTCCTGCTCGTAGCCGGTGAGCCAGCGCTGTCTAAGGGCCGCGTAGTTCTGCTGCAACTCCCGCTCGAGTCGCTGCAGCAGCAATTGTTGCTGCAGCTGCTGGATCTGCAGTTGCTGCTGCTGCTGGGCCAGCAATTGCTGCTGCACGAGCTGCTGGTGTTGCTGCTGGCGCTGTTGTTGCTGCTGTTGGCCACTAATTGGCACCGCTCTAAAGTAAAACTGCGCGTAATCCAATGTGAAGGCGTTGCTCTACAACTCCGGCGCGCCTCTATCGCTTTCACGCTTGGCAATTGTGTTCGGTTTGTCTCGGCTGCTGCTTTTGCTTCTGTGGCCTTTGTGGCTTCCTTCTGCTCCTGTTGCAGTTGCAAGTGGCAAGAGATGTCTGTCCGCCTGTAAGTGGAGCAAAGCCATAAAGGCATTCGGATGAGTCGGCTGCTTCTCACATGCGAGTGCATAATGCACTAATTAGACGGGCGTTGAGCATACGCCATGTGGACGCGGGCAAAGATTGCCAGGAGGAAGGGGATAAAGGCAGAAGACAGCGCTCCACTGAGCACAGAAACCACTTCTTTGCGACACTAATTTGCTGCCGCAAGACGAGAGTAAGTAAACAGTACCAAAGGCAGATAAATAGATGCAAACAGAGGGGAGTAAGTCGGGAAAGCATACCTCAAGGTAGAGATACAACTAAGAAAATAGATTGCATAACGGTGACTTTCTTTAGTTTTTGCATAAAAATATATATGTAAAGTGTAAATTCTATACATCCTGTGGTGTATTCTTTATTATTACTTATATTCTTAAACATAAGTGCTGATACCTAGTTTTCATTTTTATAGGACTCACTAAAAGAGTCAAATCTCATAGAGCCTTAAATAAAATCTTCACTAATTTCCCCTAATTTCCGCTTGAGGTTCAGCTATTTTCCCAGTTGAGCTTTACACTAGCATCATCACGATTGCGGCACTTTGGCCGCTGCAAACGTTTGCTCATGGACATAATATCCTTTGTGAGTGTGGGCGGAGCAATAAAATCAAATCAAATCGCGCGTGCCTCAGCAAAACGCAAAACGGCGACCAGGAAGCGCCGTTGCGGCCATTTTGGTTGCGTTGCTTTTCCGCTGCAGAGTTGAGTTCCCGTTAGTTGAGTTGTCTGCTTCGTGGGGAAACTGCGGGAGGAGAAGGGGTGCATTTGCATTTGTGTGTTAGTGTGAGTGTGTGTGAGTTTGCGAGTCTTTTGACGTCATCAGCAAATACTCTTATTGCCCTGCACAGTGGGCGAAGTTTTGGGTTGTCTGCCTAAACAGAAGTGTTTCGGTTGTACCTTTTGAAAGCGAAAAAAGATATTCCTAGAAGCTAACTATGGCTACCTGGCATGGAATTTAAATGCGAACTTATGGTATTTTCTTAATTTCAGAGATAGTTTGTGATTCATTTGGCTTAAATGAGGAAACAATCTGTCAGCATTATTCGGTGAAATATTACAAGGAGATATCATTCTCTTGTGATATTATTATTATATATTTATAAGAAAGAAAAAATCCACATATATTTGGAAGTACATCAAAGTACATAATTTTCCCTCTAAACCTGGCAATTTTATCCACCGTCTACGGTGTGCTGGGTGTCGTTGTTGCCTTTGCTGCCGCTGTTTACACAGCTGTTGTGGGCCGCATTTAGTTGTTGCCGCTGCTGCTGGTTGCTGCAACATTTACATTGGCAATTTGCTTGGAAAAGCACTTACACCACTGCCCCTCCTTCTTGCACCAACACACAGCTACCGACGTGCACACTTCCGGCCACAAGGCTGTGCTTTGGCCTAACCCGAACTTCCGACATCGCCGCCGAGCACCGAATACCCTACGTTCCATTGAGACCACTTCAGCGGATGAGGAAGTGAATCGACATTCAGCTTATCGTGCGGATCTTTAATAAACCGATATTGGAGTAGGTCCATTCAGTAGGATATTGCCTGCTTTCGGGGACTAAGGGTGTCAGCTTATCCCTATTTCTTAAATTTTAAGCTTGGTTTTCCTTTAAAAGTATTGAGTTAATTGTTGCCTATCGTTTTGGCCCACAACTCTGGCACTTAGTCCTTACTTTAGTTTTCTATTCTGCTTTTTTTTTGCTTTAAAACTTCGCCTTACTTGTGTGCAAACTTTTTACTTCAATCATTTCAACTAGCTTCTTTATGGTGACGCACAAGGAGGGAAAAAGGCTGACGAGCAGGCACAAGAAAGGGGAAAAGTTTTGTTCAACATTTAGTTAAAGTCGATGCTATGGTTTTCGACCCTGTGTGTTTATTTATAGTCCACTTGGCAAAAATGAAAGGAAGACAGTATTTGATAATAGTTTTTGCAGTGGCAATTAGCAGCAGGAGCACGTGGCTGGTCGTGAAGCCCGGAATGAATTTCTCCTAGCTACGTTGCAGTTGAAAATAAAAATTTAATGGTCCACAAACAATATAAGTCGTGGAAATGGCTCAATAGTCGGGCAATTGTGTGCTGAAAGTGCTTCATAAACTCTCTCGAGTGTCTAGCGGAGCGCAGAAGCGCAACGTGTCGTATGAGCGATATTTAATGAAGCGTGCTTTTAGGATAAAGGTGCATAAAATTGCGCACACATGCCAGATACCTAAGCGTAAATGGTTTTCTATTCTTTTTATTATTTAGTATTCATTAAAAATTCTTTGAACTCTGATTAGCTGAGTCGTGTTCAGTCAAACTCTAAATAAATGGGAAATTCCTGAAAATAACTTGCCGAGCATTAGAGATTCGGATGATGTTGAAATTTGCAACATTTCCCCGGAGGCACCTACTACATTTCTTCTCTTCACGATAAACGAAAATAAAATGAAATTTCGTTCGTTTTAATTAAATTGCATTCTCTTCGCATTGCCATTTCCAGCTGGCGCCAGGGGAAGGTACGTTTAAGTCCTCCCCCCGGTGAAAGACTTTCACTTGGCTGACTTGGAATTTCTGTTAATCAAACGCAGCGTTCAGCATGAAAGTGCTTAATTGTATTATTACACAACTTTTACATAACTCTGCTGAATGGAGGAAAAGAGGGAGGCAGGGAGCTCCAGGAAAGGACTCTCGCTGGCAATAATCCATGCGTTGCCAAGGATAAATCGATGCGGTCTCAAAGGATAATTAATGCGTCACCAGAGCACACAGATCTGAGCGTGACAGGCGCGTCGAGTTGCTATGTATGGAATATTTTATCTTATCAGCGGAAATATTTCCCCCGAATATGTGCTAATGAAACTAAACAAAATTCCCAAATTATAAATCAAGGCAATGAAACGGGGCTCTGGTTATGGGGGCGCTCAAGTAAGCCATCCTTCGCATCCGAATCGTCCGTACAATGTGTATAAAGGCACTTCCTAGTTGCGACACCACACGGCCTGCTTCCTTTTTTATTGCAATCTGAAACCTTGTCAGGCTAATGTAGAATTTTGTGCTCTGTGAAAGGGCTGGAAAGTGAAGGGCGGACGCAGGGGGGCCAGTGGGCGTGACAGGAAAACGGGGGCCTTAGGGACTGTGTACGGCAGGCAGACACATTGACGTGTTTGTTTATACAAACAGGAAGTGTTGCACCACTGGCAATGTTGCAACCAATAGTCTGCTTGCTAAAAGCACACCCCCTCACCTATCATGGATTCCCTGGAAAAATATTTGCCTACACGAAACTGTAGCGGGGCCAACATTTAATGAATGGCCTGCGCCTGCCACCTGTGATATGCTTTTAATGACCTAAAACAAGGACCGCATTATGAATGGGTTTGGCAGGCGGATGTTTACCGTAGAGAGCGCATCACGACTAAGCTTTCACATTATTAAAACGTATGTACGTATATGTGGACATAATTGACTGTTTAAACGTGTATCGAGTTGACAATGTCATTTTAAATATAAATTGTGGCTACCTGTAGGCGGCATACCTTTGCCTAGTTTAACTTAGCAAGGGCCAACATATACTGTATGGTAATTTAGTTTAATCGTTATTTGGCATTTATTGATTCCATTTATTCCTTAATTGCTGGTGTTGAAGATGGCTAATCCTGTGAAAATATTTTCAGAAAACTGAGCAGACTAATTGGAGTTCAATAAATTAAAGGAATTTATTCATTTATTGTGTGGCAATTTAGAGACAATGTTATAATTTACCAATAAATCTGTCCGAGAGCTAGCAATTTACCTTAAATAATATGAAAGAAGAATTGTAGCAAGTTCTCTTTTAATTTCAGCTTTAAGGTCGCTTCTGCAATCTGATAATAATGGCCCTGCTTTGGGGTATGGAGTTTTGCTTACTATTTGTTTACGGTACATATGCATAGTTTGGTCAGGAGCCGAAAAAAATGGTTTTACCATAAATCAAACGTAAAAAAATGGTAAAGCAAACTCGGGGACACAGCAAATATGGTCGCAGCAGTATAAGGAAAACTTTGAAAAACTGCGACGAAAGGGAAAGCTGAGAATTCCACGACACATTTGCGGCTGACAGAAAGTAAAAAAACAGAGGGGAAATATATTTCCGCCAACGACAATCAGGTGAGATGCAAAGAGTGTCCAGGAAGTTGTCAAAACATTGTGATAACATTTTCTGGTCAGGTCTCCGGCTGCAGTGAGGGCATTTGATAGCTGGCCAACAGCCGAAGATGATGATGGCGCGGGGCACATCCTGGCCCTAATTAAGGCCGGGGTCCAACTTGTCTGGGCTGTGGTCTTAAAGTACATTATTTTCTGGGGCAACTTTTCCAGGCTGGAGGCTTCTGCGCTGGTCCCGCTTTATTTATTGTTCAAGCCACCACAACGATGGTAATATATTTTCCTGTGCCAGGCATTTACATAATTTCTGCAGAATATTTTCAAGGAATTTTTCCAGCAGCCTTCAAAAGAAATTACCCTGTCGGGGCTGCAAAACCGCCGAAAATTTACGAGGTGCTCCGCTAAAGGTGAGATCATATATTTCCGCCAATAAATTCGTTTATTCAGAACTATCAATTCAGCTGTTAAATGGACGCAGCCTACGGTCAAACGTATTAATCCACACGTAGGCTTGAATATATTTTGACAATGCTTTATACTTATTATTTGTCTTCGTTTTCTTTTTCATGTATTTCAACCACCTTTGGCTAACCCATTTGACAATTATTCCATTAAGAATCGCTTATGGGAATTTCAAATTGAATAAATAAATAAAAAGTATGTAGAGAAACATAAATATTTGCATAAAGTAATAATATTCAATTCAAATGTACCTATTCCTCTAGATGTATCCAGCTTAATCAATGTTTCAGGCAAACAATAGGCCCTAGATTTAATTAAGAAATCAATTCTCTGTTATGTGCAGTGCATTGGTTTGCTCTGAACCAAGGAAAGCGAGTAGAAAAAAACAAAGGGTACATAAATGAAGGCCCTTTGGCCCCTACATCCTCGGGCATTAAACAACATTGGGATAACATGGATCCCTGTCTATGTGCGCTGTATGCACTCGCCAGGGGTGCTTCTGCCTGCTTGTGCCCCTTTGCCAGCCAACACACTTGGTCTACTCAATTTATGAACTCGCTTGAACAAACGTATACTAGAACCCATTAGGGCCATCATAAAATGTGGCAGGAGTTGTCGATGCAGTTTTTCCCTCCTTCCCTGATTGCGCACATGCTGACCTTGGACCGCCGTTAATCACTTTAGTTTATTAGTGAGCTGTAAAATGATTTGAACTTATCGTAAATCAGCTGTTCGCGGTTGACACTCTTGAAAAATCATGCAGCGCTGGGCAATATGGCTAAATGGCACAAATGGCATGCAGGACTCACTTCGGTTCGGCTGCTGACCGCCATAAATCACAAAAATGTGTGGTCGCTTCAGCGGCATGCAGTAAACATAAAAAAACGAAAATCAATAATAAAAAACAGAAATGAAGTATCTTTGGGAAGCCGAAGTTTTCATACGCTTAAAGTTAGCCATTGGACATGACAAGGTGTAAAGTTAATAGAGGTTGATATTATATTTATATTAAAAACGTATCGCTCTTACTACAGAGTATAATTTTGAAGAGTAAGGAGTAACAAAAATCTTTGCACTGAATTCAATTTCTACAACAGTTTCTATTAGCCACTTTTAGGCACAATTTTGAGAGTATCTTGAGTATATCCATAGACATATGTTGTTTTCAACGAGCGAACTTGATTATTCTTACTAAATTTCGGATCCTTCCAATGGTAGCTCTGGAATGCAATCGTCCGATTTTCATAAAAATAAAGTCATATTTTTAATATTGTATAAAATATATTTACAACTCGGAGCTAATGCATTATTGGATGAGCTGAATGAAGATTTATCTAGACTTAATGTAATAAGTAAAAAGTCCACCATTCTGGGATAACTGCAATGTATTCTCGAACTGTACAAGTACCAGATGAAAAAATCATCACTGCATATACAAATTGATTTAAATTAAATGTCCTGCGAAGCATACTGGGGATATTAAAGGATTCAAGCTGTGTTCGAAAGAGAAAACAAGCTCTAAAATACACACAAAAACGTTAGGGTACGCCAACAAAATGTATATATTTGCTGTAATCGAAGCACGGGCGGATGGTGGCGCAAAAAACCACAAACATAACAAATGCATGGCAAGAACTAAAAACTAAACGAAAAAAGAAAAAAAACAGAAGGTAGAACTGGCAAAAACAATGGACACAAAAGACAGACAGATGAACACAGGCTGGCAAATGCAGAAATTGCGTTCGCTGCGAATCAATGTGGAGCCAAACCAAGCGAAAGCGGAGGGGAGCCCAACAATAACGACGTACTGAATAACGTCAGGCCGGAGAGGTCCACGGGCTCACAGAAAAAGCCCAGCAAATATACCTCCCATAGAATTCATGGCAGAATTCGTCTGCTGGGCCGTTGCACGTGATGCACCTAAAACTATGCGGCGGCTGGATCTTCAGTGGTGCGCTGCTGCGGTTTGGGGTTTTCCCTTTCTGTATTTCTCCATTTGCCGCTCGGGAGGAGAGACAAAGGCGCTTCACGTTGACCGCAATTAAAGCGAAATGCTCAGGTGATGGGGAATAAGTGGGACAGGTGCAGGCCTGCATTCCTATCCTGGCTGGGTGTGCTCCGAGCAAGAGTGAGAGGAGTCTTTATTCTTGACAGTTGAGTGAAATTTTAGCTCAGCAAAATGTACTGTCATCCAAGAGTAAACATTGTTTTTTTTTTTGGTGGAAGCCAGAAACTAAAAGACGATGACGCCATCCAGGAAATGGCAAGACAATCTGACCGTAGCCCAAGGAGGAAATGCTTTCGCCAGCCTTGACGTAAGCCAAAGGAAGGAAGAGAAGCTTTAAAAATAAATACAGAGAAAAGATACTTCGTAGAATAAGCAAAAAACTGTTGTTCATAATAAATAAAAGTAGTTATTCAGTTAAAGGAATAAATAACCATTCCATTAGTTAACACAACTTGGCCTTTGGCTTACAAATTACAAAGGGAACTACGGGCATCGTAACAAAGCCCAAAACAGGATTACCGAGAATACAATTAGAGTGCGATAGATGGCCTTCGTGGGCAAGTGTCCATCTTGAGGCAAGTGAGGCAATGCCAACGAGGACAACAACACAACAAAGGGGCCAAACATTATATATCTAAGTTCATCTTTTGAAAGTCATTGTGGTGCACTAACTACCGGCAGATAGCTGCACTTCCAGACCGCCTGCCTTGTGCCAGTGCCGTGTCCCTCGAGTGACCGAACAGCTCTTCATCTCTGAGGTTATAGTCGGTATCGTCGCCATTGTGTGAGTCGGGCCAGCTGTTCGGCCTATTTTGCATTTTGCCAGACGATGGCTCTGGGCGAGTGGCTTAGGCTGCAATTAAAATTGTTAACCCTGCTGTAAAATCGCATTGGGGCCCGGGCCCGGGACAGGCCCAAGCAGCTGTCGCACTGTTCGAGCGAAAGCCAGAGACTACGGTATACATAATTAAGATGGGCAATTTGGTGGTGACGAGGAAAATAGAGAAATTACTAACCTAACCCAAATAGAATGGGGCTAACGGAGGTTATTGACATTACGAGAGTAATGACTTGAGGAGCTACAGGGGCTTGTTCCTCTTCTTTTCTGCTGCCAACGGCTTTCCTTTAAATCTGCACTTAATGGCCAAAACATCAAATTTCATGGCAGGCCGTTAAAGCTCGCTTGGTCCAACCAGAAGATGGTCCGACTGATGCAGCAATTCGCGGGAGTATTTTCCACTTTGCTTCTGGTCTGTTCGATATATATACATGTATCCAAGCAATCGGATTTATGCCTGTGACGGCGCATAAAATCGGAATCTGAAGCAAGTGATGCACTTGGGGCATGTGGAAACATGTGTCGCCCTATCGGATGCATGGCCTGGGAATCGACATGTTGCCGCCTTAAAAACATGCAAATGATTCTCGAGGAGCCCTAGTTCCCCTCTTCTTGGCTCCTCCTCGAGTGCGTTCAAGGCGAGAAAAAACTGTCAACGGCTTGTCGACGCCTAAATGTATGCAATGAATTTTGTGTGTGGCCCGCATATCTGACGGCTGCCCTCCGCAGAGCAACTTTTGCCTTCGACATTCAACCTTGGAATACCCGCGGAGGAAGAAAACTTTTGTTGGCAGTGCCCCGGGGCCTAAAAAATACGCAATACCAACTGCCTGCCAAGCAATCGGCAAATATTTATAGCCTAATTGTCGGTGCGATTGAGATTGTACAAACATACTCTCAGACAAGCGGGAGGAGGCCCACCTTCGAGTTGAGCAACATCCAGAGACCTACAAAGAAACCTTCAATTATGCCAGGGCACAAAAGGCTGGGGAGCCGAGCTCCAGATGGGCGGAGGTCGGGTTCACATTCACAATCTACGATCCGGGGTCGCAAACTTATGTGTCATCGTGTGTGTGCACTCGCATATCCATGCATCCATATCGAAGGCGCGTCTTTTGTGCTCCTGACACTTGTCAAAGCTATAGGAATTTCCGAATAAACTATGTAGGTATTGGCCGAGAGGGCACATTGGGTTAAGAGTTGCAGGAATGCGGAAGCCGGAATTCCAGTAGGAGGCACACTTTATGGCAGGAAGGAGTACGGATTTCCACAGATTACACTTCAGGTTTATGCATATTTTAAATGGTAAATTAAGAAATATTCCTTGTAGTATAAAAGTGAAAAGGAAGAATATGAAATGTATAAAATTTTTTTGATATACATTTATTCACTGAATAATCTACTCAAAAAGGATTTTTAAACAGCTTTCTTTATATATACTGTATATTTTATAAATGTTCTATTTTATATGTTTTCTTTTTCATAATATAAAATGCAAATAATGACTTTAACATCTTTTTATCCTCTCCCAAGGACCATAATTTTCGTACCACTGTGTTTCTGAAGTATTTTGCTTCTGTTTATATGTCTGCTGCTTTCTATACATATATTCCTGTGAGCATATTGGATGGTACGGTTTGTTGAGCAGCTGCTGGTTGCAGAGGACGTAAGAAACTCATACCAAGGCAATACACCCGAACACCGATAACACACACACACACACATCGAGGACCCCCGAACTGTCATAAACTAGGATTATGTTGCATAAGCCCGTCTGCCTCATGGTTATTGTTGTTGTGGATGGATGAATCCCATCGAGTTTAAAGGAGGAAAAGTGCTGTTGCTTCGAAGCCGATAATTACGTTTTCGTTGGCAATTGATGGGCCCATGTCATTCTCGGACCGGGCCCGAGATTGCGTCCTCAAAATCCTAGCGAACTAATTGCTGGCCCAGATGGCAGAGTCAAATCTTCTCGATTCGAGGGCCAATTAGAGCCGGCGACATTTGTTAGGCAAGGCTTAAATGCGTAATGTGATCTATTCGCCAGATAAAAGTGCCGGCCAAGGAGCGCAAGGACGACTGGCGCAACTTTCCATTACCGCCAGCAGCTAAATCAAATTTTCCCTCACACGGCTGAGGCGAAAGCATCCGGGGCCGCATAATCAATACGCTCGCCCGTGCCAGTGTCGGGTCTGGCCTGGGGTTTGGCGTGGGACTTGGCTATATGTGTGCCGGTTGTGGGTCCGGGACAATGGCGAAAAGTTCGACTTGCTGCTTCATTAAATTTAATTTATAAACTCGCCATAAGCACTAAATCACTGTGCAGCAGCTGGAGGAGAAGCCGCCGATGGGAGATACGATGGCTGAGGCAGTGCTATGGTTCGAGTGACTGCGTCCCCGATGCGTTGGCACACAAGGAACTGCATAAAATGGCGACCAGTGGCCAAAATGGCGGTCCATAAACATCCGGAGTTCTTGTTTTTTCACTTTCGCAATGTCGCTGCTGGCCATAATTTGCCAAGCAACGGATGCCAAGGAGGGAAAGCCAGAGAAAAAACCAAAATATTTACATATTTATGTAGAAGGGCAAAGTAAGTCCGAGAAGGAGATCCTTTGACACACAGAAAGAAAGATTTTGTATCTAGGCCTTGAATCGATAGCTATGTTTTGTTTATAACTAAGAATGCTTGACTAGTTTAGAAATTTGGCATATTGGTGTTATTTTGTTATATAAATATACTTTGAAACTAAACCGATAAATAAACATTTAACCGTTGAAAGTCAGAGAAATCGAAGGGAATCAGATGTGAACAGTCATTAAACACTTGACATACAGAACTGCAACAACAACTGCAAATACAGAAAGAACTATTACTATAAAAAGGCCAACATTCGGATTTTTTAGCTTAGCTGTCGCAGTCGACAGGCCAGCTATTTGTTTGTTGTTGACATTTTTATACTCCTTGATGTTGTTGCTGTTGTCGTGGCACAAGCACTTCCGCTTGGCGCTAAAATGTGTGCTACAGTTTTTTTGTTTGCCCCACAATCACCCGCACCCCACTCACACCCACACCCAAACACACACTTAGGAATGGCGGCCTGTTTGTGTCAGGGACCGTCTTTAAGGCAGGACAATTTATAAGACCACGCCCCCAAACGGCGCGACCCACCTCCCATTTTCTCCTCTGCGTTTGACGGGCGCGTGTGTCGAGTGATTTTTATGCGAGCTGACTGCTGATATTCCTAGTTCCTAGTGTGGTTTCCAGAAATCATCACGTCGTACCTTTTCAGTTGCCAATTCTGTTTTGCTGATGTGTGTGGTGACTTTAATTAGGCTGCTTCCTGGGGGTCGGGACAAGTGGAATTTGGACGTGGTCACCATTAAGGAATTTGACCAAGTGACAGCAGCTTTTGCTAGAGTTTGTTCTGAATTTTTATGAATAGACTATATTTGCAATGAAATTATATAACCTTTGATTCCTGTTTCTACTTAAAGAGCATCCTAACTATCACTAATATTGTTATTGCTTATTAGAAAAGAAAAATAATCATAACGCATTGAATTTAACGAGGATAATGCAAATTGCGTATCATCCCCAGGCAATCTTCGTCAAGAATAAAGTATTTATTTTTGGGGTTAGTTTCATAAACTATAATAAACAAATCAGAAGGCTACTTGCTAACTAGAACAATAATCTTAGAGAATTATTTGAATTCTGTGAGATGCCAATATATAACCACTCAAATGTTGTAGTCCGATGGGTAGCAAAGACTCCTTCTGGCAACAAGGATCTGCTTCACTGGCACATAGTCGGGTCACGATTTATGTATAGCAAATACGCTCATAGAGTCCTTATTGAATTTAAACTCGTAAGTTTAACTTAAGTAAGAAGCTTAAGCTTCTTAAGTTTGAGGCAGATTGTGAAGCAACCACAGACTTAGTGGGCTTCCTACGCACGCAAGTTGTTCAATTGTTAATTGTATTCTACAGAGAATAGCGGAAACTCTTTGCCCTAAAAGTTTTCCCGAATCGGTGTATCTGCATTTCAGTGTGCGTTGCTGAGCTCTCGCGTGTTATGCAAATATTTCTCAACGGAGCGTTGTAAATGCGTAGGTGTTTCGTATGCACCATGGAATCTATGGAATTCACGTGTGCAATAGTGTGTGCATATCGTTGGCATTTAATTTTAGTTTTGGCCCATTGAGATGGGTGTATGTGTTCACCATATCCTCATTATTAGTAAGATAACTAAAATACCAAAACTAAGACCACTGGGAGCACAAATTGAGTCAAAATCAGGAAGATGCACACAAGCGAACACATATCTAGGAAAATTATAATTAGGTGAGTAAAATTATGTTTGGGCTTATGATTTGAAGTTTATTGATTGTATAAAGACTAATATATTTGATGAAATTCTAACGAAAACCTAAATCATAATTTTATTTTAATAACAGAATAAGTGTCTTATAAACTTACACAAAAAATACAAAAATATTTATATTTAATATTATATGGCTAATACCCATTATTTCCCTTTTTATTTTATTCCATTTGGATTTTAGAAAATTTATAATTCAAAGAACATCTTATAACGGCTACAAAGTTAATCACTCATACGCACTGTTTTTTAAATGTTTTATTCTTAAATAAATCTATACACAAAGCTGACTAGAATAAAATACTAAGACTAAAAAGTAAGAACTATAAAGTTTACTTTGAAGAGACGATGTGCTGTGCAAACTTCTAAGTGCTTTGAGTGAACTCTCTTTTTCAGAATATAATAAGCACCCTTTGTGTATGCACAAACAGATTCCCTTTCTAAGAAATAGTAATATTCATTTTTCAAAGGCCTTCAGACATCGCGGCGCCCCCTAAAATCGCTATTGAGCCACTGAACAGGTAAGAGCCAATCGGCGCCGGCCCTTTGAATTATGCCAAGTGAAGGGAGTTGGGCATCTGCAATTGCATTCCGCCCCGATCTATTTAATTCCAGTTATTTGTGCGAACTGCGCTCAATGGCAGGAGACAACAAAAAGACGCTTGACCTTAGGCCGTAAAAGGCAAGTGCTGAGTGCCGCTCACAGGACGAAGGCGATGGAGAGCATGTTTGTCGCCAGCGAAAAATTCGTTAAAGTGACACACTCGCAGCGAGAGGCTGCGAAGACTGCCACGCCCAGTGCGCCCCCCACGGCCAGGCTCGTGTTCATAATGATGAGATGCTTTTTGCCATCCCGCCCTCGCCCCTCCTCGCTGCCTTTTTCGCAACAACAACGACCATTTTCAATGTTGTACGCGAAATTGTTGACAAAGTTTGCCTCAAGGCAAATACAATGGCAAATTGGGGAATGGGGAGGGAAACAGCGGGGCGCTGGGCGAAGGGGAGGCGCGTCTCAGTTTCAAGGCAGCCGCCTTCGTTGACTACATAAAAATAAAATTACACAAGAAATTAAATTAGCGCAAATAAGAGCGCAACAAAAATGAACATTTTTCTGCAATAAAAACGACTGCGACAGTGTCGTGCCACTCGACACGAGGGCGGAAGACGGGAAGGGGAAAGCGGGAGGCTGGGTGGGAGCGGGTGGCTCCGGGGGTGGGAGAAAGCAAACAGCGGTAGCACAGGCAGCAAACGAAAACAATAAATTAAATTCAGAGGAGCAGGGCCGTACAGCCAGGCCGCGTCAAAGGCGACTGAGTGTCCCAGGAGTGTCAGGCCCAAGGACCTCCATTCCCGCCCATCCCCGTCCCCATCCCCCTTCCAACTGTTAGACGTCTCGGTATCAAGCCTCGGACTCGAGTGGCCTCATAATAAACAGACAATATAACAAGTGCGACTGTGACGCATTTGAGGCAAGTGCGGGGGCTGCAGCATCCACCACAAGAGCGATAGCTGGTGCCTGAATAATCAAAAAGTGAAAGGCAAAAGCGCTCTGCACAAGCAGATATAGTGTATTTATGCTTACGAGAGCGACAGGTGGTTGGAATACTGGATACATTGCCAGAAAATATGTGGTTACTATACTGTTATATCTTTTATATAAGCACAATGCTATTTAACACATATTTTCAAGGAAAATGTGAATGGGTTTGGTCATTAAATTGTGAGTATTTATATGTGAGTATTTTATAAAAAGCATGAAATTCTTTAGGATTTATGGTATGTTTCTATGAAATTGATATACTTCAAATATTAACAGCCTAAAAGCTGAATAAAATAATGTTCAATGCATTCATTAAACATTAAAAAATAAATATGTAATCGTTTACCAACTAGCAATTGAGCCACCAAATTAAGACTTTGTAGTTTCCTTTAAAAAATTAGGATATATTCATATTTTTTAAGTAAAATTTTATTTTATAAAGAAGTATGTAAGTATACCTTGATACCTTTATATACCTTACTTAATACCCAATGAATACGCTGATTACTTTTTCAATTGCTAAAGAAATGGTCTTTTAAAAAATCAAAGAAATTAAAAATGATTCCATAAATAAATCAAAGAAATTTAAAAATTGCATTACGCAGAACCTGATTTAAATGTACCCCATTTCTTAATTGTTTTTATAGCCGCCGGCCAGTTTTTGAATCTTGACAACAAATTTGGCAAATGGATTTTAGGCGACCGTTTTTGGCAACCTTGTTTACCTTGGGAATTGCTCGTCTGAAGGACGGAAAGCGGAAAAGTTCTCCTTCTGCCCCCGCCTGGCAATATGTAAATTGTGCCATTTCTGCGTTTTACTTGTGTCAATTTAAAATCTGAATTGCGACAGCAATCTGGCAACTGGGAGTGGCATTTAAGGCGTGGGCGGGTGGCTCTAATAGTTTATCCTTGTCGGTGGCGTTGGTGTGCTGATGGTGATGTGGTGACGAAGGAGGCTAGGACGGGGCTGGGACTGGGCCTGCGTAATGAAACAGTGCGTCAAATATTAGCCGATGGAGGCAAAAGTTTGCACGACTGCAGCGAGGAGCGGCAAAAGCCGCACCAAAGACGCCCGGAAAATGGGGAAAAACGTGTGCAGGCGCCCACATGTGTGTACTCCGGCGATGTGGATGGGAAGATACATGCATACATGCAACTGTCTAACTATCTCTTTTATTATTTGTCGTGGCCCCGGAGACAAGCAAATGAAACAAGGTTATCTCCAGGCCTTCCATTCGCTCTTTTTCTGTCATTTGGAGCAACTGCTGTCACCAGACGAAGAGCTTATACCCTTGCAGTTGTACAAAAATAAATAATTATATAAATTTCGGGAATATTACTCGCTGCTATTGCTATGAATATGACTTGAAAGCATAATTTGGGCCTTAATTCAGTTAATTAAAACGTAATTTGTAGACACTATAAAAAGGTAATTAATATCATAATCAGATTATTTCAATGGCATTCATTCACTTATGAAGTCCTAGCTGTTGGCAACTGATTGAATTGTCCTTGTGAAAACACATTTGCTACAATGCTATCCGCTATGCGATCGACATCCCTTCTGCACATAAAAGCCGACATTGAGCTTGTTTCATCCTCCATCAGCCTCCCGGGAAATCTAATTAAATTAACAATTGCCAGGCGGCAGTTGGCGCCCTCGGTGTGCCAATATCCATCGCCATAATATACACCGCAAGGCAAACAATATTAACCACAATTCAAATCCAAAACAGGGCGCACACGAACGTGGCTCAATAACCGTTCAATACACACTCGAGTCCCCCTCCAGCAATCCCTGATTCCTACAGCCGAGTTTTTTGTCGTTGAAAAGAGCCAAATTGAAACAAAATGTAAACGAATTCCTACGCTGCAAGGACCATGATGTCGGCGATGCCGACGATGGATGCCGCTTTAAAGCGCTCCGGAATGTTGCCTATATTTCGGGCTGCTGCGCAATCAATCATGGCGAAATCAATTTCCAAGAACACACACACTCACCCGGCACACTCTCCCCAAACTGATGGAATTGCGTAGTTTTCGAATGACACCCGGGCTCCATTGCTGTGCCCTTGGACTGTTGTCTATTTTAGCAGCTGCCGTAGATGAAGCAGAAGCTGCATCTACACAAACAATGCTCATTAAAATTGGCAAATCATGTGGAAAATGTGTAAATAGCAATTACTAGATACCCAATGCGCACACGTCGTACGTGTGATAATGATTTTGTTTACTGCGCCAGAGCCATGGAGCGAAGAGATGGCACAGATTAAGGGTAAAATGTATATCTTACCTTGTTGACAAGGTAATGCAAACCGAAGGCTGTTTGAATTAAAAATTACAAAAATAATGTGTTAACATGGCGATAGTATTATCCCGCATACGCTCTCAAAGGTCATGCATATTTAAATGTACAAATAAGAGAAGAAATATTTGAATAAGTACACCATTCTCGACCTTATCCTTCATTCTCTGCGAATGATGTCATTTTACGGGGACAAGTTCCAAAAGTCGAGCTCCAACTTTTACATTTTGGCAAGGGGAATCGGAATGCACTTCTGACTAGGTACTTATTTATTTTTGTTTGAAACAAATGTGACTTCATCCCTTAAAAGCAACAAATGTGGCTTTATCCTTTAAAAGCTTTTTCCGTTGTAACAACAAGAAAACGTTGGCTTTACTACTAATTGCTAACACACTCTGGAACATATTTTATCTCTTATCATTGTATTTTAATGGGTCCATGAGTGGCGGACATATAATACTATATCACAATAAAATTATAATATCCATCACGAAAGCAGCCAATGTGTTTCCACTCATCTGCTTAAATTGTGTCCGTGACAGGACTTTCCTTTTTAATTACACATTTTTGGGATAGAATAGAATTAAAGAAAATGAAAGTCAGCCCTAATGATTGATGGCCTAAGTGGGGTTCTTTGTTGCGTTGGCTAAACTTTTTTTTTTGTTTTTAAGCATTTGTTATTGTCAGGGTTGATTGCCCAAGAAAAGTGTAGGTTATGGTAAATGACAGAAAATTTGGTTTTAAAATATGGTCAATTATATAACGGCACATTAGCTTTGAATTATTTGGGCCATTTAAACGCTTCAGTGCAGCTCTTAATAGGCCTGGCTTGGTGGCTAAGCCATAATTACCAAGAATGATGCTGTTTTATTGCTATCTACTGGATAGAGGTTATTGAACAACGAATTGAAAGGTAAAAAATAAACAATTAAGGTATTAAGAATCGATTATAAGGAGTATCGACAAGAATCTTTAAGTTTATAGCTATTTCTGGTATACGATCGTGTTAATCGAAGATTTTCTTTAACGGAAAGAACTTATAAGATTGTTTATAAATATATTAGGGACGAAAAACTCTCTGTTTTCTTATACCTTTAAGAGCTTCTCCAAATTGTTTAAAATGCAGAGATCATTATATCTTCTAAGTATATTTAATGTTTCTCCATGTGTATTTTATACCATGTTAGTGTAGTCGCTTTCGCACCTAGTCGGCAATTAATTTGGTTCAGCACTCAAAAGGACTCGAGGCTCGGAGCCTAGAGGCTGCAGGCAGTTGGCCATAAAATCAATGCCACATGTTAAATATCGTGGGAAAAACACAAATACAAACAGCGGCCGGGGGCGTGGCAGGCGGGTTGAATGTTGAACGTGGCAAATTTGCTCAGCGCAAAGCATAATGAACATTGTTGTCGCACTTCCTGTCTCTGCCGCTGTTTGTGCTGTTGGGTCATAAAAGATGGAAATACTCCGGGCGCACAAAAGGCAGGGGCATTGACGAAAAGCCAACTGCCGTGGAGCGGAGCTGGAGTCGGTCGGCGGGTCCTTCGTCCTCCTGCCGGTGTGCCGTTAAGTGTGCAATATTTATTTTGTATAAAACGCGTGTCAGGCATAACAACAGCGGGTACGCAGAGCTATTAAATGAGACGCAAAAGGTAGAGCCTATCGGCTTTGCTGCTTGAAAGGATATTCGAATTTAGTCCATCTTTCGAAGAGGTCTTTCATATGAATTTTAATTAAAGGGAACATATGTAAAGGATTAAACTACCAATTAATTGAAGTTCCATATTTAAATTGAAAATATTTAAAAAACAAAGGGTATCGTATAGCTGCCTAATATCTCAACAAAAAAGGAATGTTTTGGTTCTGGCTCAAGAAAATTTCGCATTGTTTGTGATGGTTGCGACTCCGCTCCAACATTAATTGAAATATTCATGCCCGAATTCCTGATGCCGGTTATTTTTAGCCCGGTGAGTCCGCGCTTAAGGACAGGCAATATTTGTACAGTATTTATTTATTCATTCAACCCCTGAATAATATTTCATTTTTTCGGAAGTCATGAGAGCTAGTCAACGGTTAAGGACACGCCCAGATAATCCTTTGGTTTAAATACAAAAAAAAAAGGTTTATCAAATTCTTGTTATAAATGTATTTAAATTGAATAACTTATAAAGATTTCTATGTTCGAAATACATTTAAATATTAAAAATAATATAGCGTAACAATATCACTGTAATTAGTAATTTTTTTTTGTAAATAAAAGGTTTTAAATGAAATTATACTTTTACTAGAGTAATTGCACAAGCCACTTAAATCTTATACAAAATTATTACAAGGAAATCTAGATTGAGTGGCACAGTAACAAAAAATAAGCATAATTATATAGTTGTAAACATGATAAGCAATATAAAACCAACTGAAAGTACCCAAAATAAATTAAATGAAATTCGATTGCAACTGTATAATTTCCATTCATATTTCCTAATTAAAGATTTAAATAAAACTGCATCAACTTGCGTCACATTCCCTCTTAACTGGTATTTTCTAGACAGAAAGTACTAATATTGTTGTGCAAGTGGAAAATTTTTCCAAATCACTCAATTAACTTTGCAAACCTTTCGGTTAATTGATATTGCCTCTTGGGGCTGCTGATCGCACGCACTTTATTATGCGCAGAACACATTTTCCCACAATTCTGATTGCAATTTGGATGCCATTTGTCAATATCAACAGATAATTCAATATATGTGTATTTAATTGACTCAATTGAATCAGTTGGCTGTGCCCCTCATAAATTTAAAATCAGTCCAATTATGCGAACTGATCATCGATCAGACAGGCAATCAGTGAGGTGGCCAAAGGAGTGCTGGAGATGCATTGACTTTGACATTGCCCCCGGATTGAGCCAGCACCGAGGTCACGGAAGGTACCTCTCGCCGGCATCGTGTCAATTGAAGGTGATGCTTGCCACATACGAGCGAGAGTTGCTCCAATTTGGGGCACGTTGATCAATCGAGCGATCGTGATCGTGATCGCCTCCTCTGGCTTGGTTCAATTTAATTGACCGTACCGGTGACGTCGCACATGCAATAAACTCATCGGCGTGGGAGCTCAGCCGCCTCCGTTGCGATCGCGGCGACAGCGAAGAAAGTGCCACATAATTGATGCGTGTGTATCCGCGTGCCGCAAGGTCGCCCATATGTCAATTGGACAAACGTGCAGCGGTGCGTGGCAGGTGCGTGGGTGCGGCGGTGGTGCAGGTCCCGGGGAGACCGCATAACCAAATGAATGCAACATCCAGCGGGGCCTGCTAGAAATTTATGCTTGCAGCTCGAATAATTCCGCTGGCGAGGGCTCTCAAGGACATGGCCGGCGAGGGTAGGAAAAATAGCGAAAATAGAGAAAACCCTCGAAAGTATGCAGTGGCAAGAACACTCTTGCTGCGTCGAAAATAAAATGCCATTTTAATTTCATTGCACCGCGCGCTTCACTAATTTTTCTTGGCTTCTGTTCTAGTTTTCCGCCATTCCATTCCTGTAACCGCATTTTACGAGCTAGAGCGAGAGCCAGGAAAAAGATTTTCCAGCTTTGCCAAAACATTTCATTTTCATTTGTCGTCCATTAAAATGCATTAAGCGAAAGGCTGGGCAGAGTTTGGTGGCAGGTTTGTTTCAGCTGAATTTGGCTTGAATAAGACATTTCGATTTACAAAATGCAGAGCCAGCCAAAAATGGTCAGGGTTTACTTTAATTTGAGCTTACAGCTTTAATTTTCTCGTTGGTCAATTTAATTGAATGAGTCACGTGGAAGTTTATAAATAAATAAAACAATTTCTTGCACATTAAATAGTACTAAATCTCTTATTGACATTTAGCCGAATTGCATTTACATTTTAAAGTGAAAAGCCCATCAAAAGGACTTTCTATAATTGCTCCCAAAGTCTGTTTGCAGTCCTTGCATGTTTTGTATTATTTTTGTACTTTAACAACATGAAAAGAAAAGGAATTCTCTGCCAAAGCAATTTAGAAATCAATTCTTTGGAACGAATTAATGTTTTTTTCAAGAATCTTTTTGCTAGTTTGGCATTAATTTTTAATTTAGCTTCCATTTGGTAAGGCAACATCCTGGCTCCCATTTAGGAAGGAAAAACTTTGGGCGCAGGGTAATTATGCGCTTATCTGGGCTTCCTATCCTGACTGGCACACCCTACAGCCCCCCGACTCTACTTTTGGGTTTCCCAAGCTCGGTCTAAATTCATTACGCATGCAAATCGCGCAGTTTTCGCCAGCTGCTGATTGCCTCCAGTCTTTTAAACGCGTTCTCCTGGTTCGATTGTTAGGCAAAAAAAAAAGAAATTGTACAACGAATGAAGGATACTTCGGTTTTATAGGCACTGAAATACTATTCGACCAAACGAGGGCTAAAAAAATTAGAGAAACATAGATAGTAAATTATTTTCGAAAATATTAGTACCTGACAGCAGCACCTTTGTAAGATCAATATTAAGTCAACCTACATAACGTATTTATAAATGGTAACAGTGCTTTATTTAAATTTTAAATTCATAAATATTTGTGTAAGGATCAATCTGTATTGTAAAACGCAAATACCCGTTCCGTGAAGAGTAACAATAACTTTGAGTAAAAATCTCATTAAAAGTTTTCGGCATTCTTTGCTCGTCTCTGTTGCGTCTCGAATTTAACTCACAATTATTCGGCATAATAAGCCAGAAAGTCGCGTGTTAACCTGTCCGAGGACCTAAACAGCATTTGTTGATGGCTATTCATGCGTGCAGGGTTGGGCAAGGAATGCTGGACTGAGGGACTGACCGGCTAAGGGACTGAGCAACTGCCGGGACTGCAAAAGGTTCATAATAATTGGCTTTTATGTGTTTGAATTTGTATTGCTATGGGTCAGCGCAGCCAGAATCCCGTGCAACACGCCACTAGAATCTTGAAAAAATGTATATAAGTATTTATTAAAATAATTATTTTAATTGGGAGTGGTTGAGGGTAATTTAGGAAGGAAGAGAAAAGAGAAAGCGGGATGATATACTATCCCTTTAAATGTTTCTGTTTAAAGAAACTGGATTGTTAAAAACTTTGTAGAGCTGGCTGGTAAATGCATCGTAAATGCAAGCTGAGACTCGCCTTTCGAGGATAGTAAAGTCATAAACTTAGAATAAAATCCAGTGTGGGTGTTCAAGTTCCGTTGCGAATGTTCAAAGTAGTTAAAAGGATAGAAATAAGTGTAACAAGAGTGATAATAATCTGAGGATTAATGGGAACGAAAGAGAATTTTTATAAAAATGGTCACCTAACGGGGCGCGGGAAAGTGGAACGGGTGAAAGTGCGCTCCTAATTCCCTGGGCCGTGTTGGGTGCACATGCCCCTGACATTTAAGCTTCATGCGAGCTGCTGCTACTGCTGCTGCCACAGGAGCAACAACAAGAGCAGCAGCAGCAGCAGCAGGAGCAGGAGCAAGAGCAACAAGAACAACGGCATCATTTGTGGCAGCAGCAGCATCCAATGTCAGAGAACGCTACTCGCTGATTGGCTGCCCGCTGCCCGCTGCCTGCTGCACGCTGCATTCGCTGGAATCGCTTTTGGCCGTGTTTTCATTACTTTGCTTTGCTGACTTTGTGGACGGATTTTCCCGATTCCCAGGCGAGGCTTACCTGCACTTTTGGCGCTACATTTGATTAAAGACCCTTGGCGTCGTCGCTCGTCGATGGCTAAACGGATTTTCCACTAATTTGTCTCACAGTCAGAGCACTTGGCATGTTGTTTTTCTCATACGAGTGTTTGCCTTCTGCGCGAAAGAAGGTAACGCTTCAGCTTTGTCCCCTTTGGGGTCACACACATTCGGAAGTACAAGTATCCTTTGAGCAAGGTGAGGAGCGCTGGGCTGAGTTTTTGCCAAACATTTGCAAGTACCGTTTGACACTTCCACACGGTCCACACTTTTCCAAGCTCCCGATTTTCTGTCGAGTCCAGCAGAGTCTGTCGCCCAACTGAAACCGCGAGCAACGCGGCGAGGCAGAAAAGCTACTGCCATCGCCAGCGCTTCGGAGAGCGCACAGAGCGGCGGCGACTGCCCGTGTGTTGGTGTGCCAGGAGCCACGTGAACGTGCGTCAGCTGTGCCCGAGTCTAGGGGGTGGCAGAGCGAGCATAATTCTGCCACTTTTCAAGCCGCTCTCAAAGCTCTAGCCGAGCTCTCTCCCTTGCTCTCTCGGTGCCTTTCTCTCCCTCCCTCCGACTTTCACGTCACCTGATGTGGCGTCATTTCTTCCCATTTGTTTTCGTGTTGTTGTTTGTTGCAAAAAGCCGGTTTTTCGCATCGGTGTTGGTGAGCGTCGAGCGTCTAGCAAAGGAAAGTTTTAGGGATACCAAGGCAACAACGAACCGCTGTCTTTGCAGGGTTAGTCCTTATTACGCGATTTTCAGTCTCAGGCAGGTGGACTTATAAATGATGGATGAATCATTTGTCGGATGAGAAGGCTTTCCGCTAAACGTCGAAAATCGATTTAGGGCGGCATACTGCATATGCTGCATCTGTCGGATTCATTTAAACACATAAGGTATCCCTTTAAAAATATTTTGTTTGAATTTAAATTTGTTAAAAACCTTCGTGTTTGATTGTTTATACAGTGTTGTTGGAAATATTAAACAATTTCAAATGATTCATACTACTATTACAATTAAGTGACACAAGTCCTGTTACAGGATCGAATATAGTAAAAAGTATCTATAGACACTACAATATTTTAAAAATAAAGTATACCTAAGCTGCTATGGCTCTTAAACTTTAAGTTAGATCTTAGTTTAGAACTGATTGAAAGCTTTATTTAAGCTATAACTTTTATATTTGTCTATATGTTCCGCAAGATTTTAGTAAACTATAATTTATAATTTTTAACTTTACTGACATATCCTACCTTAATATTATGATGGCTTGCCGTTGAATTAGTGCTTGAGAATTCTCAAGTGCGACTAAAGATTTCCGATTAATATAAGTAGGCCTGATGGTCGGTGCTTTTTGACTTTATGGTTCGCTATAGAATTTAGATCTTAGTTTCCAACGATGGCTGTCTTTATAGGTGTTTTTAAAAATAAATTAATTTAGCATAGAAGATCGCATTCTAACAAGACTTTGTTTCTTATTGTTTCTGTAAAATCGGTTAGTTAACTTAGCCACTGGGTTTTACTATCATTATATTTTCGGAAGTACCTACAGTAATATATTTTGTATATCTAAAGCTCGATTATCTAATTGCTATTCGACTGATTCTAAGATAAGATCAAACTGGGAACACCCTGCGAAATCTCGAGCTCATTCCGTTTCGTTAGACAGTGCGGCGTCTGCTCCGTTAATGAGTAATCCCAGCCCCAATGCCCATGCTCTCCCTCTCTCAATCTCAGGACCTGCTGCTCTCAGAATCTCTCGCGCCAAAGGATACCGTATGTGCACCTGCCTCAGTGTGCGTGCTCAATGAAAAGCTCGACGAGTGAGAGTCGGCTCTCTCCGCTCCGAGATTGATGTAACACATCGGCGCTGAGCTTTCCGTTGGCTCGTGCCATGCGAAATGCAGGGCGCTTCCTGTATTTTGTTCGCTCCTGGGCGGGAGCGGGGTGCCGTCGTCTTCGCGCCCGCTGAAGGCCGTCGCAATCATTTTTTATTAGGAAAGGTTAGTTGTGGTTGCTCTTGTTTTTGCTTTTGGCCCGCCTGCCTTCTGCAGTGTCAATCGTTGGACGGCCAAAAGCTGCGCGATGTGCTTTTTTGCGACGGGCGTGGGCGTGGCCGCAGCATCGCCACTCGGCCAGAGTTGCAACATTCGGTTGCATTACCCCAGAGGGAGCCAAAGCCAGGCACAACACACACACCCCCGGCCAAGTGAAGCTGGCCAGCAGAGCAACAGAGCCAGCGAAAGGGCGAGGGAAAGTGAAAGTGGCCTTCTAACCCGGAGATTGTGGCTGCTCAGCTTGTGATTCCTTTGTATATTTATCAATTTATCAATACAGGTTTTTTAAAGCTTTTCAAGGACCTCAGCAGAAACTTTAATGTTGCCATTTTTATACCTTACCGATTGATTGCTATAGGTTGATTTATTCATGACTATCAAGATAATTAAACTACCGCTAATACGGCATGACACGAAATAAAAATTATCATTCATTAATAGGTTCAATTTATGGTATGATTATATTTAAAAATATACACGCTGAGAAACTGAGTGCACATGTAAGATTAGTATACCTATTATTAAAATATATATTTTATTAAATTCTAAATTATGTTAAAATTAAGTAGAAAAATAATAATATTAAAAAATCATTAAAATGACCTTGCAATTCGATTGGATTAATTTTATGAAACGCAATCATAATATTATATTTATTAATTTGTGATCAGACTCGTTCCGAGTTGTATATGTATATACTACCTAGAATAGAAACAAAAAAATCACAAGGCCTTAAAACTGAGAGACCAGTTAGCATAGAAACGAACAAATGAACTGACGAACAAATAAATGGACAGACGGGCATGGCTAAATAGACTCGGCTGTTGATGTTGATCAAACATAAACACTCTTTACAAGACCAGGAAAGACTCCCTTTCTGCATTGCAAACCTATGATAAATATCAGAGTACCATGTATAGAAGTGTATAGAAATAAAGAAATGTTTCCTTTTGTTTTATTTTGTTCAAAATATTATTCGTATAGCTCGTCCTAAGAAATCCAATCGATTGACAATGTGTGTATTTGAAAATGTTCTTAACATTAATAAAACATTTCACACTGCTTGCAGAGCTTTCTGTAAAAATTTAAAAACAGAACAGACATGAACTTATTTTCTACTGCTATTTGTCAAAGTTGCAAAGCTAGGGATGGTATCTGGAAGATATAATTTCAGCTTTTAAATTTCAGTGTTTTTAGACACCTGCTATTTCGCTCACCTAAAGCTTTAGCTTAAAAAAGCTGGTTCTAAACCTTGAAGCTGCAGAAACCCAGCTTTTGCAAAAGTATTTCAAGCTCTATTCGACAAACACTATATATTAGCTGAACTATGGATTTTATAGCTTTTAGCCTCACACATTAAAAATATACTTTATTTGTATAATTTCAGTAAGAATAATATTTGCGTCATTATACCCTTGCAGGGAATTATTAATTTTCGGATTTCGCAATGCAGCAAAGGATTCATTTACGAACCATTTTATCATCATACATTTTCTTGATCAGTATAAAAAGACGACTCGTTTTAAAAAATTTAAACAAAAACGTTTTTTTTTAATAATAATTTAATTAAGTTTTCTCGCCCTAGGATATACTTCTGACTAATTTTTATTTAATTAAAATTAATATATACCTTTTTAGGTTAAAAAAATCCATCAATGCTCTAAACTTTAATTAATTCATTTAATTATTATAAGTGTGAAACTAATAAAGTTTTTAATATCGACTTATTTTTTGATTCTAAATGCTTTATAATAATTAAGCTATAATACTTAATACTTAATACGGACAATATCTTTCAGGGTTATAATAATCAATGTATCACTAAAAAAGATTTCCAATTAATCCATAGTTAGTAAAATCCGAGAAACAGAAATATAAAGCACATGTAACTATCAATGGTTTCTTCCTCCATTAAATTCCAGGACAGACTGCACCTTGTACATTTTTATAATGTCAATTTTTGCTGCGGTAGTCCATGGATTTGACCGTACATTTAATCAGATGTCTGGTGCCAGGGCAATAAATATTTAAAACTGTCAATTGGCATTATCAGCTTGAATTGTAACCCTGAAAATCTGCCCAGTTGAATTTTGCTAAAGTTAAAAATTAATGCGGTCGATTTGGATGAGCTATATCATGGCGCTTATTTTGTGGCATTTTAATGCGATTATGCCTGCAGGCAAGAGCAAACCAAACATTTATGTAATTCCATATTACTCAATTAATTGATAAATATACCAGTCGATATGTGCAATGCACATAGCGCGAACACACACATATTCGCCCAGCAACAATCAATGTGTGTACACATTAATGCAATTAATTTTTGCATTTGTCGCAAGTGAAAAACATCAAAATATAATTAAAATGCTATGGATTTTGTTGAGTTTTACACTGCAATAAGTAAACAAGATATACATACACAATAAGAAATAGTTAAGGAAGGGGAAAAAGAGCAAACTTATTTTAAAACATACTTAAAGGATATCAAAGTAGTTAATTGTAAAATTCTTATAATGGCGATAGATGATACTCCAGGATAGTTATATATAAATAAATAATATAATATAATTTAATGTGTAATAATACAAATATATTATACAAGTAAAATAAAAGCGGAAGACAATAAGTAAGTTCTTCAATCCAAATATATTAGATATTATAAGATCTAGCACTCCTTTCTATCTTTACTCTTAAAAATCTATCAATTAAAAAAAAAAATTTCTTAAATTATTTGAGAAAATGTTTTAAAGAATAAACAATTTTCTCAGTGTAAGGCCTACTATAAAAATGGGACAGTTAATACAATTTTTTCTTAGCTCCGCAAGATAAGTTCCACGTATTTTTTACTGACAGCGTCGTGCGTGTGTGTGTGTTGAACTTTTGTTTATTTATGGTTAAATCCTGTTTGCGGTAGTTAATTATATTTTACAGCTAATGGCGAAATGTCAAAATAATTAAAATGCCCACAACAGCTCAGCAGTAACTGCTGTCCAGCCTAAGGGATGTGCGAATGTGCGAATGTTGCTGTTCAAAATATTCAGTGCATAATTGACAGGCGGTTGTCAACTGTCAGCGCCGATTAAGGTGCAAAGCCGCTTAATAATAAATTGAATATAAATAAATGCTGCAAGTCACAGCGGCAATTGGTATTCGTTCGTTCTCTATTGAATGAAATGTTGAATTTAAAACTCATTTGGTAGGGACTGATTAACCGTGCGTAACCAGCAGGGGTAAATGTCTTTAATGAGGTGACAAAAGACGTGCCATCCGAAAACTAAAATGAGAAATTTATTATTAATAGGCAAACGTGTAACTGGACCGGGCGGCATTTAAACCATTTCGTAATTAGCCAGCTGGAATAATGCACAAATACAGCGCAAAAAATTTGGTAATTACACGGCGTGAACGAAAGTTTATAATTATATATTAAAATCTAATTAAATTAGCAGTCGTGCAGACAATTGACATCTATTCAACTGAATAGATGGCGTGGGATGGGACCACATTCGTTCGCACGAGCCCACACAAAGGTCGCACTATCACGCGTCAATGACGGCGCATAAAGAAGTGAATAATTTAATAAATCGGTTAAAACATTCGACTGCATTTCACGGTTCAGGGATAATCGTTCTGGCCCTCGCAGGTTAGGTTAGGAATTAAAGCAGCGGTCGCCTATTGCAACAGTCTGGGACATCATTTAAGGCGACCAAGTTCTTTGGCTAATTGCCGACAGAGTTCATTACCAAAGCCCTGCGTCTTTCGGCTGCTCTACGCATGTTTGTGCATTTATGCTAGTCTCATTAGCATAGTGATATTGATTTTCTGGTTAACCATCAATCAACAAAACGTTAGACACACAAGCCCGAGATTGCTATGCAATTGAGGCTTCAAACCGCAGCACGCCATGCCCGAATGCCTTAAAGCGCCTGCCTGGCATGCAACAATTTATGCCCACACACACACGCAGGACACGCAGGAGGCCAGGATGTGGATCCTCAGCCGAGAAGGCAGCCTTGGCCTGGGTCCCTCTCGTTGTCTTTGCGCGGCCAACGGGTCTCGATAAACAATTACGGCTTGGCTCCGCCCCAGCCAAGTGAATTTACAACACGACAAGAACAATTATCGTTTTCGCAATTGTCACTAATTAACTATTAAACCGAATTTCAGCCTAGTTGGGATGGATGTAGGGCCCATTTATTTCCCCGATAAATCGCAGGCAGAGCAATTAGGAAGCCCATATGTACATACATAGCTCATCTCAATTGACACCAAAGGGATGAAAGCTTCTTAGTGCATTAGCCATAATTGATTGAGGACAAATGATAGTCATTGTTTGTTATTTAATAATTAACACGAGGCTACGGTCGAGGAGATTACAAGTGGCAGTTAAGAATACTTGTGTTTTATGTAGTTATAAAATACAGCTGGCAATATAGATCAATTTTTGCGCAATTTTTCTCAAGGTTTACCTTAAGGTGGCAAAGACGCCAACATCTGCTCAGCTTTATTTATATTTTCGTTGCTACATAAATGTAAAGCATTTTATTAACTAAAGATCCATCTGCTGGCCTATCTGTCATAAAATTTTTAAGTTACCTTTTCAATCAAAGATTTAAAAGAGTATGCAACTCTTGTATTGGCGAACCGGAACTTTAAGGAGCTCAGGGAAAACCCATGTCAAGCAAGACCATAGACCATGCCTTGGGAGAACTATATACTCATGCTGTAAGCATAGAAACCCTTTAGGTTTTTGCTCCTTCTGCTTTTCAGTAAGCACGCAAAGAAGGGTTACCACAAAATATATGTGTGTCAAAAATATTTCACACATAAAACCGCAAACACCCGAGGCGCGGCAACTTGCATTGATTTCCACACAAATGGAGCCCCTCACAATGCTCGGCATTCCGCGACTCAAAGACACAATCAAGTCGCTTGAACTTGGTATTGCATTCGTTGACTGACTTCCGCTCTATTTGCTGCGACAAAGTAATAGTAAAATTTCATACTTCCGCAAAATCCCTGCGTTCCTGTGCGCTGCAGCTCGTCCCGGCCCTGCAGGGCCACGCCCACATTCTTGTGCCATCGACCGCCCCCTGGCTTCTGTCGCCTGTCGCATATTTTGTGCTCGCTCAATTATACGCTAAAATGAAGCTGCTTTTCAAGTCGCGCCCGGAGGCCAACGCCAGTCCGGCCAAGCCCCAGAAATCCCAGCCGCCGCACACAGGGCTCGCCAGCCCGTTGCCCGAGCGCCTCCGCATTCCAACTGGAGCCCTTGCCCCAGCGATTTAACTGTTTGGTTTTGTTGGCATTTCATTTAAGCGCAGCAGCATATTTTGTTGCCATTGTTTGCAATGCGTCCGCATCCGCATTCAGCTCGAATCTCCATTCCCACTCCCGAGTCTCCAGTCCCCAATCCCAGATCCCCAGCGGTGCACAATTGCCCGCTCCGCCCGGCGGGTGTTCTGGGTTTTGCAGCTTATTTGGCGCAGATTTAGCAAGGATGTAAATCAGTTATTGATAGCCCCAGTAATGGACGATTTGCATTTGCGGTCTCTGCTTTGTTTTTGTTTTAAAGTTTGCTTAAAAGCTGCCGATCCATCTTATGGCGTATCATAAAATGGATTAGGCCAAGCGTATTGCACTTTGCCAGAGAGATATGAGCTCTTTTCAGGATGCGCTTTCTAGAAGCACTGGGAAAGGATTATGAGGCTATTGTTTCCTTTTATTTGTGCTTTCAACAGTTTAAGAGGTCGCTTATGTTTCTATGTATTTTTGCTATGATTATTGATATTTCTATAAAATATCTGTTAGAGTTATGACAGTATACATGTATCTCTAATAAAAACTTCTCTCTAGAAACGATCTCATTATAAAATCCGTTAAGTCAGTTGTGCAGCAGAAGTGACACCTGCACCGGCAACATCAAAGAAATGTGTCAACTCAGACACGGTGAGTCCGTGCAAAAAGCCGGATTCCAGCGAAAGTGTGCGAAACGTTGCACCAAAACTATGAGCAGCAAAAAGGAGCATATGAGCCACACATCGTGTACTCCTCGCTGCCGAAGAACAAAAAGCGGAGGAAGGCCCTTGACACGTGGACAGGTGTGGCGGGGCAACTGACATTGAGTGTAAATGCCAAACACAAGCCAAAGCCAAAAACCGTCCGGCGACCGCGCTGAACCGTTGCTTATGCGCAGAGAGCAAAAAATGAGAACGTGTTGTTGCAAGCAGCCCGGCAAGCAAGGTGTGTGTGCTTCGGCGAACACAAAAACTTTAACTACTTTTTCAATTGTTTGTAAAATGCAAATGTTGTGTCCCCGACTGCTATCTGCTGCCGGGGCCCTATCTGCTTACCGACATGTGTATATCCCTTATTCATACAATATTCTTCGATTTTTTGTTGCTTGCCGCACATTTTTAATAGCCTAGCAAGGGGTGTCAACCCCGTGGGGAAAGCATACTACTCAGGATCCTAAGAAGCTTTATGAGACACGGGAATCATCCTGACTCGAACTGTCTTTCAGCTTCCTTACCAGCTTAAAACTCATCCTTATGTCCTTACACTGTAAGCACTAAAATTTCTTAACCATTTCAAAGGAGATTGATTTCTCCCTATTATTTTATGGATAATATCAACATCCCAATTCTATCATACTTTAAGCCTTTACCTGGAGTTTCACTGGTTTAGGAAAGTATCGGCAGATAATTAGGAAGAAATTCAGACATTAGGGCTCATCATTGAGGCAATTTCAGCAGACAGCAAACATCAATCAGGCAGAGTTCTTATACCATGCTGCCAATTCCTTTGCGCACACAAACTGGCTACAATTTTCTCACAAATATACATATTTGTATGTCGATGCAGGACTAGTTTCCTTCAGAGCGGCCAATTATGGCTGCTTTGATCATCAATCAAGGACCACAGTAGCGGGCGCCAAACGATTGACCCCAAAGAAGCAGGCATCGGCGAATCTGTTGGCGTCGAACTAATAAACCAGAGACTCAAAGACTCAAGGACTCAAGGACTTTGGAGTCCCGTCAGCCAGCCAGCCTGCCAGCCTGTCTATGTGTGTCTGCGTGTGCAAATTTTTGACAGCTGCCAAACAAACGTTGCACATTAACAGCAATTGCTTTTAAATTGATTGATTTGCCTAGGCGAGAGGCGATAAGCCGCCGCAGCCCCAGTCTCAGCCTGAGTCCCACTTCCACTCCCACTCCCTGCGAGGGCCTGTGGGGGAGTGCACATGCAAACACCAGCAGGACGTGCAGGACGTGCAATGCTCTGGCACTGGCAGCCTGATTGCATCCCACCTACTATGCCCAACCCTCTCTCCACCCTACACGACCATCCACATCCACATCCACCGGTTCCACCATCCACCAGCGGCGGTGGCGGCGCCACTTCGCTCAAGCAGCTTTTGGCAAACAAAATATGATTGCTCGCAATTAGGCGCCACGATTTTGGCAGGCTTCAACACCGGCCGCTGCAGTAACACCGCCACCAATAGCCACTCCACCAGCCGGCGCATTAAATAAGAAATTTTCAAAAATTGCCCCGCAACACGCCAAAAACTAATTACCCGCGCGGCCCACGGTTGCACTTTCATCTGCAGTAGAATGCTAATGAGGAGATGGGCCCATGTTGGCGAGTGTGTTTTTGCGGCGTCGGTTTTATTTTTTAATTGTCAAAGCACTGACTTAAATGCGGAGCGAAGGAAGTATACAAGTTCTGTTTTTAAAGGAAATCAAATTCTTTCTAGGACATCATGATCACGTACTCTTTGGTTACGTATGTAAGTCTTTGTGTGATAATTAGCTTCTATTACAAATCGATAAGTTTACCTATATTTTTTTGACTTTAGTAAGACTTTAATACACACATGTCGCAATATCAGCTTTGAATGTCCTTTTCAGTTGCAATCATTCGCGAAATTATCTTCCTGTATGTATAATCCCAATTTCCACTATATTGCCTTTAGGTATGCATTTTATGGGAACAATGAAGACGAAATTTTCAAGTGGTATTAAAACTTAAAACGATGAACTCTTCATTTTTGTTCAACGCACTTTTAATCAACGAACTGTTGATGCAGCATCGACATCGGCATCGGCATCGGCAACGGCAACGGCAACGGCACCAGCAACATCCACACTCAGAGCTCACAGCTCACAGCTCACAGTCGAACGCCTACGTGGCCACGCCCACATTGGGGCAACACAATGCAGTAGGGCATCTGAAATTGGCAATTTTGCAGTATCGGCAGTTTTGTGAGCAATCAATTTCGATGCAAATGCACTTGTACTTGACGACTCAATGAATGAGGCGAGACTCTGCGGCCGGTGCAACGCGGCGTATGAGTGATGTTGGAGCCACAGCGGCTGCAACGGTGACCAAACGGCGACTAGCCACAAAAACCCGTAAAGGCAAGGGGGCTAGACTAATTCAGGTAACAGGCCACATCCTCGATCAGAGCAACAGCCAAAAGGAAGAGCCGGACACGAGTCAAATCGATAGGCTTTTTGCAGATATTACGTATACGCTTTTCGGTAGAAAGTGTAACCTCTTAATGGCAATCGTAGGAAAAGGAAAATGGTTTTAATGAACTGGTGGTGCCTTCGTTAAACTTAATATATAATAGTTAAAATTACATTTAAGATTACAGGGGTGTTGACAGAAAATCATCACTTATTTTAACAGAATTTATCATGCAATTAAATTAATTAAATTTAATTAAAAACTAAATTACCATTATCGATTAATTTTTCTTTGATTTTCTGTGAAAGCGCAAAAACTTATGAGGGATAATTGCTTTCTATAATTTTACTGTGAACCAAAAAACCAACTAGTTTGTAGAGGGAATTAATGTTTTTTTTTTAATTCTATAAATTTTTATCAAAGGGAAAATACAATTAAACACTCTAATTGAAATAAGTATGGCTTTTTAACTCATTTAGAACTAGAAAAAATTGCTTTTAGAATTCTGTGTTTTTTGTGTTTATTAAGTAACAAAAAAACAATGACCCGGCTAAGTTACTTGCCAGATCACAGACCAATTAAAATATTTTATAAGCCTATTATAAATAAATTTCAAAAAAAAAAAGAGAGAAGACAAAAGGAAACAAATTAATTTCACTCTTATTTATTTTCAATTGTTTGCTGCGTGCCCCGTAAAATATGACCGCCTCTGTCTGTGTGCACGTGCTCTCGCGAATTGCATCAAACTTATGCGCATTCATTTCATGCCGCGTCCCATCCCGGCGACCACGCAGCAATTTAAAACGCGCTTTAACTTAATTTTTATTGTTGTCGTGATTCTCCACCACTCCCGTCGCCATCGTCAGCATCATCATCATCATCAACGGCATCATCGTCCGTGGTATGTGTGGATTGCATTTTTATTTTAATTAAAAAGTCGTCATCACAAAGCGAATCGGTCGAGTCCATTCCTGGACCGATTCAAGTGGCCATCCTCCGATGCCAAATGTATTTACGGCTTCATTTTGTTTGATTGTTTATTCCCGAGCTCTTCCGCGACTCTCTGACTGTGACTCTGACTCCGACTCCACCTCAAACTCCAGCTCCAGCTCCGACTCCGGCAAAAGTGTTAGTAAGAGGCCAATCTCTTCCATTTACAATTATTATCAATTAAAGCGATTCCCAGTTTATAAAGCGCTACTACAAAAAACGATTTGATTCTACATAAATGTTAGATAATCCGAAGGATCGACAAAGTTTAAAAAAAAATAAATTGTATTATTTGATTTAAGCTAATTGATTATTACTCCAAAAAATATGTATGTTCTTTTTGTAAATATTCAAGTCACCACAAGAACGAAAAGTAAAGAATTTAGGAGCTATAGGAAAAGACAATATGATTTAATTAAAATAATTAATTTCAGGTAAAACCAGAAATCCCTTAACTTTTATACAGTTATCTTAGTAAATTAAAAACCATAGAACAACACAATATTTTAACAATTTGAAGTTAAATATTTGTTGTTGTATAATATTTGGAAGTATAGGATTAATATCCTCCACAATATGCATTAGTTAGAGAATACGTGTTTTTATCATACTTTTTATCACCATTGGAAGTCAAAAGACCGATTTTTTAATAAAAACATTAGTTTCTTTGTTCATAACTAACCAATGTCGTCTATTTTACTATCAGCGATGTAAAACCCTTACACAAAGCTCTTAAGATATTCGGCATTTAGAATATAAACTGAAAACAAACTACGAACAAGATACTTAAATACCTTACCCCCTTAAAGTAACCATGCAATGAATAAAAATTAACCAAAAACTGCTTTCCGATATCTTTTGAAAATTATACAATATTTTAAAACTAAAATTTTCCCTTGGTATGTTAAATGTTTCGCATAACTAAGGTGTAATTTTGAAATTCTGCAACCGCCTGAAGAATCTGATGATAATTTAAACTCCACTCAAGCAAAATTCTAACTCGGTATCAACTCAACCGCTTGCACTTTCAGTAATTTCCTCTCAACGCGAGTTAAGAGCATTAGCACTAAACGAATTTTAACATTTGAGCTTAATTTGCATAACATCTTGTATACTCTTTATTCTTAAACTCCACTCCACTCAATTGTTGAGCTCGATTGTCAGCTCAATTTCTCTTAAAGCAAACTAAGAGCATATTTTGAGTCACTCAAGGTGAGTAGGCTCCAGCGGGCTCCACTCACTCACAGAACGAGTAAAGTGCTCCACTCGGTGCTCACTTTCTGCAGCACTCATCTCAGCGCCAGCTTGCAAATTCGAGCATTTCAGCACTGCCACATGCAAACGCTGGGAAATAATAGCGCGAACGCGCACACGCACACTGACAGGCGCCGATGAAAGCGCAGTACGTACATGAATGCAGGTGAATAAAAAATTGAAGCAATTTGCAATGATTTATGATTTTGATAAATTTTCTTCGGGTGACTTTATTATTTTTCCTAATAATGATCTATGACAATGTGTGGCATCGTACGAAGCATGCAGAGAGGAATGCATGAGTATGTGCAAAATAAAAAGAATGATATACCCAATATAGATATAGTTTATAAGATAACAGGCTTAAATTAAAAATATTTGTATGAGAAGGGATAAGTTTACTTTAAGAAAAAGCTTAAAAATCTTTAAAGAATAAGCTGAATTTTTATTATTCGGAGCCTCAAAAGTTCGTTTTAGTGCGTCAAAAATAATCTGTTAAAAATTAATAGCTGTGATTTAAAAAAGAACACTCATACAAAAAATCCTTCCATTAAGCTATCATTAGGGACGCCTTAAATTTATTTAAATGTATTCTAAAAATGCGTTTCCAAACGATAGAATATATATGTCATCTTTTTTTGTTTCAGCAAGGTCATTTTTTTAGACAGCCTCAATCTCTTATCGCCATCATGAATTTCACACATTGTTTCGGCAACAAATTTGAAGCAATAATAAATGCATTTTCCTGTAATTGCCCTTGGTGCGCCCAATCCCGCCCACTTGCCAAAAATATCAAAACTTTATTGAGGCAAAAAGTTTGGCATGTCAGCAAAAAATGTTCCAGGGCAAATAACAACAACTGCTGCAGCAACAAAAACGCCATCACTACATCGCATAAATAAGGAAACATTTGAACTATAAACCAAAAACAAGAACAGCTCCTAAAAACAGCGCCCAGCAACAACGCCACCAAAAAATAGCACCACGAAAACTTGCCTAGTCAGGGCGACAAATTACGGCGAAAATAACGCAGCGAAAGGCGAAAACAAAACCAAACAAACAATCTGAAAAAACACACACACAATACAACAAAAGGACGTTGTTGGTGTCTGCACAAAAAAAATAAAATTCTAATCCAGGATTCATACCAAAATTTTAAATCAATAAAAAGAGACTGAATATAAGCAAGCGATTGAATTAAACCAGAATTTCAGATCTCTATATAACAAAATAACGGAGACCCATGTAAAGCTTAAATTTTAAGGGTAAATTTAAATTAAAACAACCCAACCAGAGTACTCCCTTTAATATTTAAATAATGGTAAAATGAATAAACAAATGGATCAGTTATTTATTGATTTACCAGTTCATATTAAAAAATACCCAAGTCCAACGAGAAAATAAACTAAAACCTCTCTCTTCAGCATGTACAACTTTAATGATTTTTATAAGATGTAACCAAAGGTAGAGGTACCTTTTTCAGAGCAGGTTCAACAATAAAACCATGATGACATTCCGCCGGAGCTTAACTCTACTTTGAATCCCCACCAGGACATTTGGCATGTCAACTTAATTGCCTCGAATTAACTTTCCGCTTTTGCTCTGCAAAGCCATACATAAGCAACAGCATTTTTGGAACTGGTGGCCAAGCCAAAATTCGGACAAAAGTTTGATCACATTTTTGGGCCAAAAACGCCTGTGCCAGGACGCTATGTTGGCTGTTTTCTGTTTGGCTGTGTTTTTCCCTTTTCAGCGCTGATTTATGCTGCACAATTAAATGCCAACGCAGTTGTTGGCGCTTGGTAATTTAATTAGCGACATTCAGGGGTCTCGGTGTTGCGAATAGTTTTCAAACATTTTGACAGTCTGATGTTTTCCGGGGTAAATAAGCGATTTATTCGAGGCCAACAGTGCAATTGAACATGCATTTTAGGAAATATAAATTTTGAGCGCCGAAAATGAAGTGTCATGAGTGCATTCGAGGGACTAACATTATTCGAAACTCTTAATTTGTTAATTTTTACATAATTTGAGTTAACGAATTCTTTTTACTTTAAAATTGTGCCATAAAATGGGTCAGTTACCTTAGCTTTCAAGGTTGATGGTTGCGATTTTCATGAATTTTCGAGATCTATTTATAAAGAGAAGAAGTAACAAAAATCACCATTTTCAATCTGCTTAAAAATTTTTAAAGAAACCATTTATTATTTAACTCAAAGTTAAAACCAACGTTTTTTGGATATTAAACACTTTGGTTACTACAAATTAAAGAAACATTTAAAATGTAACATTTTCTTATTATTTCGTCAAGGTCCTTTTTTACAACCTTATCGATTCGGCATGCACACGACTCACAACTCAGTTTGGTGCAGTTTAATGAACGAATTCCAATATGCAGCCATATGCAGAAATTCATTTATTGGTCAGACTTTTTTTTAATAAAGCGCCATGCATACACAATTCGTTTTCTTACGTCAGGCGCAAACGCACACTGGGACGCCCACAGGATGCCGTACACGTGTGTGTATATGCACATAAACTCAAACGCATTAAGGACTATCGTGCGTCCAACAGACACGACACAGAGCCAACGACAGCGACAACGACGTCGGCTCAGCTGCCTGGATTCGTGGGCTGATTAAAACTGATTTATTGCTTTAAATGCAATTTACATAAAAATCAGACAATAAGTTCTGCTGAACGGTACGCTTTTTTGACTTTGTACGTTGTAAATATTCGGTGGGGGTGTGGAAATTCCCGTTTAAGCAAGAAAGGTTTGATCGAATTTAAGCCCATCACTCCTAGTCACTCATATGAATGTGGTTGTGGTAGTAGGTGGCGTTTTGTAACTCAATTTCCATAGTAAAACCATAAAATGATACCAAATAAACGCATATTATAAGATCATACTATGGGTTAGTTAGAAAGAGCTCGATAGATGAGAAGTACTTGGAAACAAAAGGTTTAACAAGCGCATATTTTATAAATTAAATAAACAAATCCCTTTCCTTCTCCTTTGGCTTGACTATCGTTCCCACACACGGAACACCTAAAGTCTGTGCCTCACTTAGATTTGCAACTTGATTACAGTTACTTTTAATTATATAAATTAACTCGGTCTCTGCTTTATTCGATGTGTCGGCCTGCGCCCTGTGCTTCTGTGACAACCAGCAGCAGATCGCTTTACCAAATTTTCGGCGGACTAGGGGAAGGACACCGCAGAATAAAGTGATGGCTCCTGTGGCTGGCCGCATATGTGGGCCAACTTAGTGGCAATAAGTTAAATTAGCATAAACTTAATTAGCATAAGAGTGCTGGGCCAACTGGGAGACAGATAGAGGCCAAGTGGGTGGCACTGGAGGGGCAATTCACACAGCCCCCCACCCACATCCCACCCCAGCCGGCAGAGCCTCTGCGCCCCCTGTGCATATTTCACAGCAAATCCGCAGCGCATTAAAAGAAAATACGTGGCGAAACGGAAAAAAATAAAATAAAATGCACAGCAAAACAATGAAAACGGAGCGAAAAGGCAGCAGTAGCAGCGCGTCTGGGGATTGTGCCAATGAAGTAAGGACCGCACACAGTGCGGACCAGGTTGGAGGTTGGATGGCAGCAGTACGCTAAGTGACTGCTGTTACACATTTAGCCGGGGCTGATGGGATTGCCAGGCGATATGGAGGAGCAGATACGGCCAAAGCTGCAGATACGTTTACAGTTTACAGTTTACAGTTAGAGCCGAGAGCTGAGGGCTGAGGGCTGAGAGTGCCCGGCCGGCACTCGCATATGAACAAATGTACACGACTCCGACTCCTGGTCCCACCTGGCGCCGGGGCCCGTCCCCCAGAGCGACCAGGAGCGCGACAAGATAAAAGCAGCCCCACTAAATCTGCTGTATGTGCGTCCAGGGACCCGGCGGGCAAGCCGGCTCAGCCAACCATCCACTGCAGTTCTCGTTCTCGTTTTCGTACCGCTTCCTTGGCAACGCTGCGTATGAGCAATGCCCGTATCGTGGGGCGGGGCTCCCGGTGGATTTGGCAACTGGGCCTTATTGCGGTCTCCTGCATGTACAAAATAATGCGCTCAAAATTTTTCCGCTCGTTGGGTTCACTTAGACCAAATGCATTTTTATAAAATAAATAAGCGCAATCTGTGCAATGCTTTACACCATGCACTTAATTCAGATTTTACCACAGAATGCTATTTATTGGCTATTACGGCGCTGCAAAAACCGCTGGGCAACATATTTCAAAAATATTGAGTGAGCTTTTAACTTTTAAGAGACCTGTCAGAAGGTTATTCATTGTTAAAGTAGTTGTAGTTGCGTTCAAATTAAAAGTAAAAAAAAATTTCTTGGCAATTATCAAGTAAATATATGCGAAGAAAATGGTATATTATTGATTATACAAATTTATTATATAAATTATTCTTTTATCAAGATTTCTGTACCCTCCATTTTTCATCTTATTTACCATTTTAATAGTTTTAACTAAGAGCAAAGGAACCCACCACCACGGGAATACTGCTGTACTCAAAATCTAAAGTGCAGCTTCATGTAAAACCCAAGAAAATATAATTTATTTACGGGGTAGATTACGGTACAGTATTTTACCGACCTTCTGATGCCCAGGGCTATCATTAATGTAAAACCATTATTTTACAATTTTGTTCTCTTATTTATATTTTCTGCTATCTGAGGCAAGCCCGAAGTGGGCCGAGTTAATTTCAGAGAACACTTTACGCGGTGCAATTTGGAGAGTTTCAGTTGCATTCGGGCCCCGGCCAGCCACACATTTGGTAAGCAATAAATTGACCAAGCGGCCAACGCCATCATCTACTTTAAAAGCATTTGCTGCCGCCCAGCCACCCAATCCTACCGCTCCGCCCCCAATCAGGACGACCTGGTAGCGATCCGCCAGGAACCTACGGGAAACTCCTGGAGGCCGCTCTCCGCGTCTTCCCACCATTTGGCAGCCCGCAATACTCGAAGCGGCGACGACGCTAAAAAGATACCGGAAATGTTACAGGAAACAAAATGACTTAATGGCCGCGATTGCAACGGCATGGAATCGTTTCAGGCATCGTGCCGTGGTCCTTCCCCCTTGGTCCTTGGTCCATGGCCTGCTGGCCATTCATTGCAGTTGCCGAGGTCAGCATAAAAGCATAAAGGAGAGGTTATCTTTATGTGAAGGTCGCAATGCTCTTTCGCAGATCAAGCTAAAAATAATTTATAGGTATTCTAGTATGGCAGAGGTTTCAATGTTTTACTAGTTCAAAGGGTCAAAACATATTATTTAATGGATTCCAGTTTCAAATAAATAAATTCATATTGTGTGAGTTATAAACAAGAGAACCAAGTGTAAAGTTAATGTGATTACATTTAACTGACTAGGTCATAACTTTATATAAAATATATTTTTTCCACAAGAATACATTAATTTTTATTCTTCTTTTGTTTATTATTTGAGGCATACAAACATAGTGTATATATTTTATAATTTATTTGTTCATAAAATTATTATTTGATACTGTTTTACCTATTTAAAAACTTGTCAAAAACTAAAAGTAAGAATATCGTGTATTTTTTACGCACAATATAAGATAGAATAAAGAATCTTAAAAGTATAATATAGTAAAAACCCATTCTTCTTCTATAAACAAAAAACAAATCCCAATATTACAATTAAATGTATTTAAATCAGGGCTAATATAAAGGTAATTCAAAGTTATCTGTAGAATTCCTTTAAGAAAGTATTTCTTATGCACTTCTGGCTCACATCCGAGCGATAAAACAATTTAAATTGAGTTACTTCTACACTGTTTCGACTAGATAAAATAACATTTTGCTTTGACAAGCCTGTGCACTGATTCCATATGCTTATTGGGAAACTTCTATCAAATTGCTTTCGTTCAATAAAGCACACACACTCGTCCCGTCCTTTGAATCGGCCCGATGATGAGCCACGAAGTGAGCAAGGCACTGCCCAGGCGAGCTGTCCTTGCCCCAACCCTTGGAAGCCATGTAGAAGTAATTGCAGTGGCCGCATAATTATCATAAGCTAAATGGCACTGCACGCTATTGAAACGGTTTTGAGGTTTGAATTTCTTTTGAGCTGGAACATATTTCTAATTAAATTAATTAAGCGAAGCGAGAATGTGGCAAGTATGCAAGCCAATTAGTGGAAAATGCAAAATTAAATGTCTGTGCGCAGCCAGAGGGAGAGAATCGAAAGCGTAGAAACGGTGCAGGGGGAAGAGGGACGGGTGCCTGACTGTTTGTGCCCAGGTTCGTCCTTTCTCGCCCGTTCGTCCTGTGTTCTTCGGACTTCTTTTGTTGGCCACGCCGCCCGGGCAATAATTGCGTTTAGTCATGTAAGCTTTTGTTTTGCCGTTATGCGTGTATCTGTGTGACAAAGTTAATGACAGCATAATTAAACAAAACTAACAGCAGACTAATAAAATGTTTATACTGCATGTCGCTCAAGGGCTCGTCACATCGTCACCCCCTCGCATTATGTCTGTATATATCACTACCTTTTAAGTATTCCTCGTCCGTGTGCGTCGGCGTTTGTCGAGCGACAATTAAAGTCATAATAAAAGCAAGCAGTAGACAATCATCATGCCGCCCCCTCCTCTTGAACACCGAAAAGGACCATGCATCCTCCCGCCCCCACAGCCAGTCCCCGTTTCATTTCGGTTAGTTATGCATAAAGTTCATCACAAAGGGGTATAACCTGAACGTAAACATGCCGACTGTCGAGGCGCCTTCTCGTCCTTTGTTTGGCAGGCATATAAATTTCAAAATTAAAGCAAAGTTTAACCTTTGTCTTTGTGAAATGTGGGTGAGAGTAGGTACCCTTTGGGAATGTGTGTGATATATGCCCGCATAGTGCATAACATACTTTAATTTGACAACGTTAAACAGCTAATTCATTACATGTTAACGCTTCCCAACATGTGCTGACTTTTTAATTATTTTCCATCTGTTTATTAAAACTATAATTATATTAATTAGAATACAGGTAGGCAAATACCATTGGAGGTTCAGTTTACACGCTGTCGAAGGAGGAGTAAAAGTGCTCTTTAGAATTTAATATGGTTCCCTATAATATGTGAGTTATACGTTTTCCCTTTCCAATATGTTGTTTAAAAATATATATACTCAATTTGTACCATACTTCAAGGTCTCAAGAATTCAAAACATTGTCTTCCCTATAGGGACTTATTACCTATAAGATGCATAACGCCTTTTTATCTCAATTGACTTTTGCAACTGCTGGCAACCAAACTCCCAATCTGAGATGGTGAAAAATTTTAAGCTAGCTTAAAGCCATATTTAGAACCAGCCCGAAAAATTAAAGTGAAGCGAAGTATAATTTTTAAAAAAGTATGGCGTTCCGCATCCTTTATCTTTCAAGCTCATTGATACAGTGCATATCACAATATAGCCACCTCCCAAACTGTGGGTGGGATCGATCAATGGCATCAGCCAATCAAGAATATATAAATACGTTATTAGTCTGTAACTAATATGCCGTTGCAACCAGTATAAAAAGCGTTTTCATCCGCTTTCTTTGAAAAGTTATCCAACCCGCATGCCAAACACGGCGCTTATTGTCGGCAGTCGTGACGTAAAAGCGAAAAGCGGCTGTTTAAATATTAACTAATTTAATAAAATGCAGCGCACTACCAATATTGAACCGTGCTATTTGCCAATGTGCAGAGGCAGAGAGGTCTATAAAAGGCTGCCAGGGGAGGAGCGATGATTAGGTTATCAGTCCACCGACGATGCACTTGACCAAGCCAACACTGCTCCTGCTCGCCCTGACCATCAGCGCCGGCTGTGTGGCGGCCACGCCGCATCCGGGTCTGCTCGAGGGACTCTGGGATGAGCTCGGCAAGACCGGCCAGACCATCGTCAGCGGCCTCGTTGAGGCCAGCAAGAACGGAACGGCCATTGCCGAGGACCTTGTGGGCAGCCTGAAGAACTCCACCAGCAAGTACGTCGAGCAGACGGCCCAGTTCGCCGACCAGATCGCTAGTGCCCTGCACGCGGCCGTGTCGCAGGCACTGCAGGACTTCCGCGACGCCCTGCGGGCTAACATTGCGGGACTGAAGGACGCCATCGGCCAGGTGGCCAGTCGAGTAAAGCGCCAGGCCCTCAAGGATGCCCTCGCCGGTCTGCAGGGTATCAATGCCTCCGTCAGCGATCTGGAGATTGCCCTGCAGAACATTACCGATCAGCTGGAGAAGAAGAAGGAAGAGTATGGCGCCGAGGTTCAGCTGACATGGAACAACTGGGCCGCTGCTCAGTTGGAGCGCGTCGACCAGGAGACCAATGGCGTCGGCGTCGAGGAGGCCCAGGAGATCCTGGACGAGCTGGAGAACCGGTATGCCGGCTATCTGCACAGCTGCCTGGAGGAGCAGCAGGTGCGCCTGGCCACGTACGAGCAGGAGGTCCACACGGCAGTCGCTCGCTACCAGAATGCCACCAACGATCTGGTCGCCCAAATCGAAGCCTGCCAGCAGTCCAAGACCGGACCCATCTCCTGCCGCATTGCCATCAAGAAGGCTCTGAGAGCTCTCCAGTCGGCTCCTAGGGATCTGCTTAACCTGAAGCTCAAGGGACTTAAGCTGCTGGCCATTAACCTCGACGAAGCCGGATGTGTGGGACAAACCCTGGCGGAGCACGCCCTGGAGCGGCCGAGCGTGGAGCGCCAACTGGATGAGATCATTGAGCGGTACCAGGAACAGAACGCTACCAGCTCATCCGAGAATGAGGACAGCTCGGGCTCAGATGAGGAGGCAACTACTGGTTCAGGCTCGGGCTCCGAAGAGGATTCCGATTCAAACTCAGAAGAGGGGGCAAGCACTGAGTCGGGCTCGAGCTCGGAGGAAGAGGGAAGCTCCGAGTCCGATCCCAGCTCAGAGGAGGAGGGAAGCAGCGAGTCCGACTCGAGTTCGGAGGAGGAGGCATCCACTAGTGCTCCCTAATCGTCGCAATCAGAGTAATCACATAATCATAAAACGTTAATCCAGGTGTGGGGTATAAGCAGCAAAATAAAAACATTCTTTTCAATGCAACAAATTAGAACAACTTAGAACTTATTTAATTAATTATGTTTTTAGATCTTTTAAGGGAAGTTTTTACTATTTCCAAATACTTAATATACTTAAGATGGATAGTTATACCTTTTCATAGGTTGGGAGGGTATGGGAGGCTCTGAAGAATGGAGAATTACACATTCTATAGCCTTTATATCCATTAAAAAAAATTAATTTAAAAAGTTAAAGAAAAAGTCAAATATTTAAAATTAAATAACCAGAAAAGACCATACCTTTCGCTTAATCATTATCTTAATTTCACTTCCGGTATATTCCATAGACTGACTTGCAGAAACTGATTAACTTTGTCAACAAAAAACACATTTTTTGTGGTTTGCTGGCGTACACAATTTCGCTGCACTTATTGCACTTTTAAATGCAATATGTACAATTGCAAGGCCCAGAATCCTGTTTAATGATGAACAGATTCAGTTGAAAGTAGACTCAAAATCGAAATCAAATTTAAAACTACAGAAAAAAAAAACTTCAACTGGCATACATTTCCATGCTTTAGCATAGTCTAATTACCATTTAAATTCACTTCAACTACTTTTCCTTAATTTAACTAATTAAATTAATAATAATGATATTCATTAAACACATTTTACTTGTGGTTAACTATTTAAACTAAGGTTAAATGTGTTTTATTTTGGTGTTTTGATTAAGACAACATTGGTAATAATTATATTGTGCTGAAAACGAATATCGACAACAATTTATAATTATTCGACAAAAATGTTACGTCAAATGTTTTATGTAAAATTATAAAAATGTCAGAGATTGAAAAACTTTGTTTTTAATATTTCTTTCCAACTTTTATTTAAACTGTAGAAGCACACTTGCACAGATTTCTCCTCTTAATATTCAATCAAAATGAACAGCATTTCTGGTTTCGATACCCCTTAAAATATACTACTTCACTATTATACAGATTATAAAGAAGCTTTTAAAAAATTATAGTTCTAAATGAAAATACATAAAAAGCGCAATTTTGTGGAGAAATAAGGAAAGGACTTAGTTGGTTATAAGGGAAAAGCTTTTATTCAGGGCTCCTTAGTAGTTAATGTATAACCGCTTTTAAAAGCTCGTATGTCTTCATGCTGCTTACCTTTTTATAAGATGAGGTTAAAATTGTAGCCTAGTATAAAAGTATACAAGTTCATGTCCGTCACCTATTCGAAAATCGGTTCTAAATTATACGTATACGTTCAGTATAACATGTAAAGCTGTTCCCCTAAATCCCTTATTCGAAAAGGGGTACAGAATTATGGCATATGCGCCCAGTATAACACAACGATACCCCTTAGTCACTTATACAAAAAGGATATAAATTGTTGCGTATACGCCCAGTATAACACGCAGAGTTCCCCTTATTCCCTTATGAAAAAAAAGGGAAACTGAATGAACCCAATAGTTAATAAAATCAACTCGAGAGTTTGAATTTGTATCTTAGTTAGCCTGTTCACAATTTTATTGACTTTCTTGTTTTTTTTTTATGTATTCTCTTAAGAGCTATATACTACCAGATATATATATTTAGTTTTGCATCATTATATCTTTAATGTATTTAGTATTTTTGCTCTTTGCGCGCTAAGCTAAACAAAAAGCTTTCGAAGTTCGAAGCATTACAAATTCGTTTCAGTTGCGGTTTAACTTAAATATAATTTTAATTTTATTTTTTATGAAGGGATCAGCTTAACATCTAGATGATAGCTAACTTATATCGGAGGATTTTTCCTGTGATAAAGAGCTAGCAAAGAAAATGCGTTCATATAACTAGCTGTTTATGGGGAAGTTATGACTTCTTATATATAGTTTATATGTTGCTATGTTTATGAGAGGCATGCTTCATCCTCTTTTCCTATTTTCTTTTTGTATTTTATTGCTTATTCTATAACACGAAACAATGGCTCTGCTTAGGAATTCTTTTGAATTTGACTTAGGAATAATTTTGCATTAGGATTACCAAAATAGAGAACGAAATCCGAAAAACAAACTTAAATGTGACCTTAATATTTCTTAACTCTTTCATTAGTTATCTATCTAGCTTGTTTTGAATTTTTCGATGTGATTTTATTTATTACGGGAACAAATAGCTGTAGAAATACTTATGACTCTATTTCATCCTAAACCTGCTCAGGGTGACATTGCAAAAAATAACGTAAGGTTGTTTTATCGATACATCACTTAAGTTAAATTCCTTGAAGTTGATAAGAAACTTATGTTCCTCTCAAGAAATGTCCTTCGGATTGTATTTATATAGAGTTTGGGTCATGTCGTTGCCTTTCAACCATCATTAAAATCTTGCAGTATTGCTTTGGTTTTACCTGTGTGCAGTTAGCCTTCAGAAATACTTATTTCTTCGGTGAGCAACTAAAAAATACTTAAACCGAGGGGGTCAATTCAATTGTTGAGCATCCTGATGGCACTCTGGCCAAATAAAGCCAACGCACAACCTAAATGAACTCTCCCACCTATTGGCACGCAAAACTAACCAAACTAACCGCCTAAATGTTGCCGGCCAAGTCCCTCACTCATTGGTACTCCACCCGGGCCACGGGAACCCCAAAGTCATTAACCTCGAACACGATCAGCTTCCGTTTCTTGCGGACATTGACCGAGGGAAGGGATTGCTTTTCGGCAGTCGCTGCCTTCGTGGTCGGTTTGCTTCTGGGAGACTCCGTGGGATTCGATTTCTCTTGATGTTTCGATGCCACTCTTTTCGTTGTTGCCTTGCTTGTTGTCGTTGTTGTTGTTTTTATAGTTGTTGTTTTGGGAGTGGCTTTGGGAGTGGTTTTGGGTGTGGCTGTGGCCACCATCTTTTGATCTCGGGGGTCCTTTGCACCCATTTCGCGAATCTGTTGAACTAACTTTGATTTCTCATTTGGCTTTTCCGGGGGCGTTTGCTGCTTAGCCTTGGGCTTGGGCAGGGGGGGAAGAGCCGGAAGATCGCAGCGCTGGCGCAAGTGACGGTACACTGCATCCACCCGCTGCACCAGGCGATTCACATACTTGGTGGTCGTGCGGTCCACAATCGAAGGAGCCTTGATGCAGTCGTTGCCACCGAACTCACACACCTGGAAAAATGAAAATTTATTATATAAAAGAGGTAATCAATTCATTAGCATTGTACTCACCCGGTAGTGCTGCAAAATTGCCTCCTTGGGGGGCACATTGAGGGACCCCTTGCCCGGTGCGAACTCCCACACAAAGTGGTTGCCGGCCTCGACCACAGCCTCCGGCTTGCAAATGTACTTGGATCGCTGCTTCTGGGGATGCAGCTTGTAACGCCTGAGGTGGATGGCAGAATGAAGAGGATGACACTCCCACCACAGGGTCAGGGTTACGGCCAACTCACCTGCGGGTCTTGCGTTGGGTGACCAAGGAGGCCCGAACACTGCCAAGCTGATCAGTGCCACCATCAATGCCTGAACTGGCCAGGACGTCGTCCGCAAACTGAAGATAATAGAAGGCGTTCTGGAAGGAATAGGCTCCCGTATTCCTATTGCGAAAGCGCTGATTCAAGGAACTAAACAAATATAAGAAAGGTTTTAAAATTAAAAATATTTCAGCTTGATTTAAGAAATAGATTGTCTGAACTCCTAAAACATTCTTATATAAAAGTTTGACCTTGATAACAATATCCTTAATTAGTTTTTTGGATTTTCTAATTCCTGCTCTCACCTAATGAGCTCATTCAGTGTGTCCGAGTAGCGCGGCACAATAAACTCGTCCAGATCCACCAGAGCCAGATACTTGTAGCGGAACATGGTGCGGTAGAGGCAGTCGTTGAGCGCCGCGAAAAGTCCCTCAGTGCGGATCTCCTTCTGGCTGCGCATGCGCAGGTTCCACGGCAAGATGCTGACCGTAGGCCTTTGGTAGTGCTCCGACGTGAGCACTCGAGGGGTAGCATTTCGGGCAGCCTCCGCCGGTAGCAGGGGCTGCAGATCATGGGCCGTTAGGTTCCCGGGCACTAGACCCTGCTGGTAACTCTGCAGCACGCAGGAGGCATGCGGCCCCAGCGTGTGGTTGTAGAAGGTGAAGTGCGAGACACCAAGAAGGGCATAGAACTCAAGGTACTCCATTAGGTACAGGGCCTGGTCGTAGTTGAAGTGGAACGGCTTCACGCAGACGGCAATGCGATCGGGTATGTTATCACCACTTGGAGGAGCCCCTCCTGCCTGAGGCGGAACCGCAGCTGGAGCCCCCTTCTTAGCAGTACCGTTTCGGGACGGAATTGCAAAGTCAACATCCTGGTCGGTGTTGCGCAGGGTGAGCAGATTGCCCGGCGGTGCCCGCAGCCGGGACACCACGCTTACGAACTGGGGCACTGTCAGAGGTGGTGCTCGCACCGGGCAGAGGATAAAACAAGCGCTGTACTTGAGATTCCAGTTCTCTCGGATGATCTGTATTTAAAAAATATTAATAGTGAAAAGTATTTAAATAAAGAATAAGTTATTATTATTTCAATATTTAACTGTTATCATTATCAAAAACAAATTTAAAACTTAAACAGACTCACCTTGACGCGAGCCATCACCGTGGCCGACGTGTATTTGGCACGTGCTGAGGAAGAGCCCGTCTCTGTGGCATTTGAGGAATTGAGACCATACCAGAACCGGCACCAGACCCGCTCCGGTCCCCGTGTCTTCGTGGCCCCCACCACTCGCACCAGACGCGCTCCTTCGCGACGATCGAAGTAGGCCGAGTAGACAAAGAACTTGAAGCGGGTGCCGTTGACAACCTGCCAGTCGCCGTCGGTGGGCCGCGTGCCAAATGGAAAATGGGGCAGTGTCTCCTCCACCTTGTCGGGCAGGACTTGGCCCCAGGGTATGAGGGGTACATTCACACCGAAAGCCCCCGCCCCCATGCCTCCGCCACCGCCGCCGCCGTTGAGGAGCATGCCTGCCAAGCGCTGGCCATCGGCGCCTGCGGCTTCTGTGAAATTGGAAAATGCATGAGACATGCGGCGTATACGTAATATCCCATTGTCACAAGCATTTCTTTTGTCATCGAATCGCATTACGTTTGCCGGACAATTCGGAGTCTCATTGTGCGCCCCTGATTGCACTGGATATCAATCGCAGCTGAGGCACTCACCTTGAATTTTAAGTTTATTGTCACGCAGCTGTATAAAACCTAATTTATTATCACTCAAAATGCTGGCATCCAATAGATCGTAATCGTCCTGCATTGAAATGGAAGTTAGAATAGGTTTTAAGTTTATTTATTATTAGTGTCTCCGAGTCAGACACCGAAATGTTATTATTCCTGTTTGACAACTATTAGTAAGGACCTAAATACCTATTTTAGTTATAAAAACCAATTTAATTGCTGAACTAAACCTACAAAAAATATGTAAATAGTTATATAAATAAATCCATTAACATTTCCAAACCAAAGCCCATATATAAAATAAATACTTTGTTTTTCTCTGCTCTTATAAAACATCCTTCTCATAAAAACGTATATTGCATTTATGAAATTTCTCTAGTTATTCATCGAATTAATATACAGTTAATTTAATATTCTGCTAAAATTATTCCACGGCAAAAAAAAAACCAACAAAGTATGCATGCTTATTATTGCAATTAGGTATTCAAATCCCCGGCAAACCAAAAAGCACATCTTCAGTGTTCCCACAGGATTCCGAGGCCGAAAAAGAACGAGTTGTCCCCCATCCACGCCCAGCGGCCCTTGGCGACCAGATTTGCATAAGAAAACCCACCTTAACATTATCATAATCCGGCATCGAGTCGCCCATCCGTCCGCCCAAGCTGGCCCCTCCACCGCCGCCCGCCCGCATGGCCACCATGCCGTTGTGAGTGCGCTCATCGATCATGAAGACCTGCGGAAAAATTAAGAATTTTAATTTCTTGCTGTCTAGCACCGTGGCATTCCAAGTGGTTTTGTAATTCTCTACAATAAAAATATTAAGCGGACATTGCTATGGTCTTGTAGACGTAATACCAAATATAATATATTAATTAAGATGCATAACGCTAAATTATTTGAATAATAACGTTATCCTACTGGGGCGTAAAAAACTTCAAGAAAATTGCAAGATAGAGACTGAAAAATGTAAGTGCTTAAACATCGTATTGCGTTGTGCATATTGTTAATAATATTATATTTCAAACATTAGAAGGTGAGACTCACATCAGTTGAGTTCCCAGGGACCGAAAATAATTGTTTATTCTGATTTCTCTTAATACAACTTTGGAAAACTTTCTAAAACAATGCAAACATAGAATTTCCCATTATTTAGGGCATTAGTCTTTTGTTTGCATCTGCAATAATAAAATTATTTGTCAAGGATCCTGTCTAAATAATTTTATATCCTATATTTTATGTTAGTATATTAGAAACCTTTAAAATAGATCCAATTAAGAAAGTTCCAAGCTGGAAATGGGTTTTTTATGAAGGCGGGAGTTACCCTTAGCCGGGCTGGATGGATTAGGATGTAGGCCTCAATCGCGTCGAAACTGTCGGCTTACTTTCCTTACCTTTTCTAGAATATAGTGAAGCTGAATGACCTCTCTTGGTTGATACTAAAGTTAACTGACTGACTTTTGTAGATGGTGATACTTATAATTGAGGATGAATGTATATGTTATACATCCTTCGTACCATACTATGCGGAATACCAAAGGATTAGGGTATATGTTTGTTTAATAATTTTATTATTGATTTAATTTGTTTGTCATTTTGCTGACTTTAAAAATCAAGTACAGCACAGGTTGTCAGGTTTATTATTTTTTTCTTTAACCACTTGAAGTTTAGTATAGCATAGTACTAACCTCGGTCAGGATAATTAATCCGAAGACTGCGAAGAAGGTGATGACGATGAGGAAACTCATGCCCGAGCGCTCCCTGGTGCCCCACTGCTTCTTGCCGCGCTTCATCGTGGGTGTCAGCGAGGTGCGGCCTCCGTGGTGATGATGGTGGTGCTGGTGTTGCTGCTGCTGCTGCTGCTGATGTTGATGCAGCTGGTGCTGATAGCAGGCGTGGGAGTGTCCCTGCTGCCCGTAGGCCGACTGATAGTGACCCACCAGCAGGGACGAGGAGCTGGCGGAGGCTACGGAACCGACGGAGCCTACGGAACCGACGGAGCCTACGGAGCCGACGGAGCCCCCCGGGGATTGCTGCTTGTACTGGGGGGGGCTCCGGCTATTCAGCATGTTGGAGTGCAGGGAGCAGGGGATTAGTGTCTGGTCTCAAGCTAATACCTTAATCCTTTTTTCTTGGTTGGGTTTCAGGTCTTTTTGTGCAGCGAAACATTGAGGCTTATTCATGAATTTGTTTTCGTCTTTGTTTTTATATCGTTTTATTTACATTTTGCGCGGAAGCTTTGGGGAATTCGTGGCTCTAAATTGTTTATTTGCGAATGAGCTTAGCAAAACAAAAGGGTGAAAGGTGAGCGGCGGCAGGGCTCAGTTTGAGAGAGAAAATGGGAAAGCAGAGAGCGGAGAGAAAGTGCTCTCTTTGGGCATTTTCTTCCTGGCCAATTACAAAGGAAAAATCAATAAAATCTTTGCAACTAAACTGTAATGCACTATTTCGCGAATTGTGGCCTTATCAGACTGAAACAAGCTATGTTTTTGGCATTAATCGAGTGGCGGCTAAGTTTAGGCTTCAGCAGCCGCATTTTCATTCAATTTCACTTTGTGTCTTGACACACTTGACACCTTTCCACATTCATCACCTTTTTGAATGCCTTCACTTCCTCGATGTACAGGTGTTCGTTAGTTTTGATTGTATTTCGTAACCTATGGTATCAAACTCTTGTGAAACATGGTCCAAGCTATGTTTTGGGTTTATCCTTGCCGATTTTTGTGCAATTGTGTAGCATTAGAACGAAAATTGTACTCGCGTCGACAACAGCAGGAAAACAATGCGGCACAGCTGAGGAGCTCGGGGCGAAGGACATGCGCACAGGACATCAGGCGCAAGCAGCTGACCGAAAATATTGCCAGACTTTTATGAAAATAAGATAAGTAAAACATTAAGATAACCTCACAGGTACCAGGGTTCTTAAAAAAAATATTAGTAAGATTTTTGTCTTAAATTCATTTAATATTATAATAAAATAGTAAACCTTATTCAATTATTTTAAGTGAAACGGAGTTAAATTTAAAGTTGAATGGCCTGCTAGGGCCTCACATGCAAGCCACTCTACTCAAAGGCCATATAAAGAGTAAGGTGCGTAACACCTTACATAATTTAATATAGCTAAATAAAAGCTTGAATATATAAATTACAATGCCCTTGCATTGCGCATCTTATTCCTTACTGCATGTTTTCGTAGTTATTTTATGTTAGAAAAATAAATCTAAAAGACAACGAGTTCTTTATTCTTTATTATCCTAAATAGTTTTGATAGAATTATGTTATATAAGACATTTAAATGTATAAATGTGCATATATAAAAATTAGTTATTTAAATATAAGAAGATTATCCAGACTATTATATATAATATAATAATAAAAGCTATTCTCCAGGGGAAAAACGACAAATCTAGTTGTTTTTTATTCTTAGTTTCCTTGGCTTTAATAATGTCTTGTAGGACTAATGTACAGGCAGAATAATGTTATTCAAATGAGTTTGTTTTCATAAAAAATATATTATTCGGTTGAGCGATGAAAAACAGTTAAGAATATCGTTTTCTTATTGTAAGAGTCATAATATTCATGCCTTCCATCAGAAAGTTCCCGCCTAAGGTATGCCCCCAGACTATTCCACTTATATCGGTGCCTCATTTGTGGATTTACCTTTGTCTCCTTCAGCCCCGACTGGTCAAAAGAAATTAGCGGAAGCAATAAAGTTTCGAAAACTTTTGAAAACCAATAAATTCCAAGTGTTTGAAATCAATTGGGAACAAATTGCAACAGACAAAAACTACGACAGATAAAAGGGAGCCAATTGATATGGGTGTGGAAATGGAATTTGTGCTTGGCTAGCCATACATATTTGAAAATATATAAAGGTATGTATCAATATGTGGCTACGTATTCACTCTCATTCATGGCATTCCCCTTTTCACTTGATATTTGTGCGAACATTTTCGCCAAGCAATTGTAAAGTTTGGAAAAACAAATATGCAAAGAAAAAGGTGCTCCGCACAGTTGGGGCAAACACTTTTGTTTGTTTAACTTTTGTTATCGCATACTTTGGGGTACGATCACAATGGCAAAGTAATGGCCGGAACCGGCTAAGAGAGGAGATTCGAATTTCGAACTCCAAGCTTAAAGTTTTAAGCAGCATACTACAGTGTGTGCCTTCTAATGCAGAGCAAATACGAAAGCAGTCTGGGGATTCAAGACTGCGAAATGTAATTTGAGTAAATATGTGCCGAGGAGTCGCTAAATTAATGAAGAAATTACGCCCCAAAACCAGAACAATTCCCATAATCAAACTTAAATATCGTTTTGTTATTAAGACGCTGTGCATACATGTAATTGCATAAATTGTTTTGCCTGCCGAAACGAAACCAAATAGTTGAACAAGAATCAACAAAGTGATTGCCAACGGAGGCAAATACAAAATACAACAGCTGGAGTGGCCAGGAGGACTCCAACCCGAACCCCGGCCCTGCGCTAATCCAACTCGGAGGCAAACACTCGAAGACGTCCGCTGCTGCACCTCAAGTGAGATTAAATAAAACTGCAGGAAAATTGAAATGAAAATTCGGCAGGGCAAACACAAATTCGAGACAAGTTATAGCAGCATCTATGAAATGGCTCCCCCGCCCGCCTCCCCTGAGCCCCTTACTTGCAATCCATTGCTGGCTGCCGAAAATATTTCATTTATACAGATAGACCCACTTACATATATTTGCTGGAAACTTCCACGTCGAAGTGGGTTGCGGCAGCTTAAGTTACTGCCGGGCCGTCTCAGCACCTCTCCAATATTTCGCAGGTACAGACAACTTAACTTTGATGAGTTTGCAAAGTAAAATGGTGGAAGGGCCGACTCACCTCACAGGCTCTCCCGTCGTGCGTACAGCGATGATTAAAATATCAAAAATAAGATCTGTCTGCAGCTAGTGGCAGGAATTGATATAAGTAGCCCAGCAGGTACTCCCAAAAACTAATAAGGCGGTACTTACACATTCAAGAAAGCGTCTTATTTGAGGAGCTTATTTTTAACTAATATTAACTTGCTTGGGAGTTGGGAGTGTCCTTGGACCTATCAAGTAAGCAAGCCAAGGGCACGACAATGCTTAGAAAAGTAATCCGAAAATTGAAAAACTTTATAGGCATTCGGAATTTTTAGTTTAGGATTATGTTAAGTAGGAATATAAATAAACTTATCGATATGCCATGTTTATATTTTACTACACTAACTTTATTTATTACTTTTTTCGTTGCCGCTAATATAGAAATTACCATGTATAAAAAATAAACTCTACAAAGCTGCTCAAAATTATATTAGTAAATTATACATATATAAATCATTATCTGAAAAGAATAACCGCGGGCAAAACTTAAGAGTTCTCTAATATTATTTTTTTCAACATAGTTAAATTTATAAATATTCCAATTGATCAAATTTGAAGGACTATATCATTTCTAAAACAAATTTAAAAATATTTGAAGCAAATCCGCGCAAACCCAATTAAAAAAAATACAATGGAAAAAATATCGCGTGCGACAGAGATTAAAATTTAATTAAAAATTACTTAAGTGAAACAAAATGTATTATTAAAATCAACCTATGCATAACACATTAAATTTAATTGCATTGAAGTCTTTCATCACGTTTGTTTAATATCAGTGCTTAAACTAGTTTTCGTAAATGTGACTTCTGTCAGTATCGCGTGTTAATGCCTTCAATTTTTGTCATTATCTTGAAGGCAAACAACTCGACATAGAAGATTTTAGGACCAATTATAGAGCTAACAATGAGCTATAAACTCTAAAATAAAATGTATATTAATACTGTTACCTGCCATAGAAATCATTAAGGGCTTACAAACCTCTATCATACTGTCTCAAAGTGTGTATTAACATTTAAAAGTAAAGGGGTTCATAAACATTAGTTATTTCTGTAGAACCACCGATTGATTAATCTATTGATTAAATGAAGACTTAACCCAAAGACTTACACTGATAGCGAGACTCCAAACTTTTCCCAAGAGACGGTGCCTTGTCCGGCTGGCAAAACTCTTTCAAGTTTCAGAAGAATGGACACGTCACATCGACTTGTGGCAAAACTCAGAAATCAATGAGAAGTGAACCCTTCAAAGGGAAGGAGATCGTTTCAGGGTTGCGCAAAAAAAGTCTTCTGATTGAATGAGAGGCGAAGGAGAGTCTAGCCATAGAGCTGAAATTCCGTGAAGAAAACTACGTAGCATGCTTCCAGGCATTTCATTAAATTCACTTCATTTTGATGCTCTCGTTATCCGTGGAAAAGGATGAGGACAATGATGTCTGGAAATGGCTTACAGCACTGCGGGCGCACATCTGCCGGATGCGCGGGTTGTTTGGTAATTTCCTTAACGGAAGTGCATGCAATTGCAAGACCATAATAGGAAGAGCCAGGATATGGCGCTTTGACTGCCGGCTGGAGTCGACCAACCAAGTTGGATATGGTCAGTGTTCGACAGGCGGCGAGTGTGTGTTAAAAATGTATATGTGTGTAACCTACACTAAACTTTGCCACATACATTTCCTAGATATGAAAACATAAGCCAACCAATCTCGAATCCGTGGCCAATGGGTTTTGATTGCTGGCCACAGAAACACTTTTGAATTGATTTAGCAGTTTCAGGTTGGACACAAAAGCCACAAAGCCACACATTGGGGGAATATGAAGAGCCAACGAGGCACCTGACACTACTTGCGTTTCTCCATATATTAAACCTTCTTTTTTCATTCCTTCCATATACATTTAATTTCGTATATTTAGGCCAGAATCGCCTCGGCCATTATGCTGAGTGCCAGACGCGGGCGGCGGATGCTACTAAAATTCCCTGCAAATTAGTGTGAAAAGGGTGGGCAAAACCATCAAATGCAGGGACCGCAAGTCTGAGGCGATTCCGACATAAATTCAATAGAACGATGGCAATAAGTGCATTAGCAGCATATTTCACAGATTGGCA